>JAEQBH010001206.1:0-1230439 GCA_016808115.1 Tetrastigma voinierianum | reverse complement strand
TAGTATTATTATTTGCTTGTAGCCAAGAATAATAATTAGTAGCTACATTCCCTTGATGATGAATGTAATTGATTTGAACCTCAGCCTCTAATGATTTCGGTTAGAAGTTACTAGTACTAATAATGTGTGGTTTCGTCCACCTTAAAAGGAACAATTTGCGGCTAGTCGCGTTTAGTCGTAGGTGGGCGTCGTTTGATATTTGATATTGAGAAAAATATGTTGAAATGTATTTGATTTTGGACTTTGATATAAAAGTATTTGATATGAAATTGTTTGATGCATTTGATATGAAGCGATGCGAGATGGATTTGAGAATGTTTTGAAGAAATTTATTAATGTTGAACATTTTTGAATCAAAAGTTTTGATGAAAAACATTTCCCTATTGTTATATGTTTGAAAACTTTTTATCAATTCTAAAATGTATTAAGTATTTAACATAGAGCTTTAAGAACACTCGGATTGATAGCGTATTTTAAAATCTTTTAGTTTCATGATGAGTGATGGCTAGGTTATGGATACGTCATCATTAGGATTTGATTAGAATTTTATGTTGGATCATGTTAAACTAATAAGTTTATGTTTATATGGAATATTGAGTTTTGAAAGTTAATTGAAAAAGTTAGTCGGATAATAATATTCATTTTTATATTAGTCTGGATTAGATTTGAGAGATCACCAAATGTTGTTATGATACGAGCAATTTATATGATATTCATAATTGAGATTTGGATATTTAGAAATAATTTTTTTATCAGTATAAAATTTTGAATTTGAAGAATTAATGAATTTAGAAAATTGCCTATTTACTTTGAATAAGTATTTAATAATTGGATAAAATCTGATTATAAAAAAAATTAGTATCGTTTCTTACTTCAATCCTTTAGAAAGTGAAGGCTTAAGGATATGAATCGATAATCATAACCCTAGATGGGTTTAGGGGTATGACACCTCACCTCATCTCATCTCACCTCACTTGTGACTATCTTACTCTAAAGCAAATAATCACGGACGGGTGGTATTGGTAAGTAGTAACCACAGGATCGTTATCTTCACATGCAAAGTATTAGTATCACTACCTACTTCTTATTCCCCCTGTCCCTCCACTGTTTCCTTTTTTTAATCACGATCAGAAAGGGGGTCTTGAAAACCACGTCATCATGCACAACCTGGCGAAAACTGCCACGCGTTTCACGCTTAATGAAGTCAATTAATCAACGCGGCACGAGTTCAATGTTTCTTCCATTACTTCACTTCTTTTCGGCCAGGAGGACTCCAAGCGCACGCCACGACGCCACCACTCTATGACTATCTATAAGTACTGCGACAAATCGAGCTCTTCCTTCATAATCAACATTCATAATCACCACCCCCACTACTTTACTTTCTCAATGGCTTCTTCTCGCCGTTTCTCCATCTTTGTTTCTTTTCTTCTACTCTCTTTCCTTCCCGACCTCACCTCCGCCGTACCCCGAAAACTTTTCTCACTTGTTCAACAGCAACCTCTGATTCTCAAGTACCACAACGGCCCACTCCTTAAAGGCAACATCACCCTTAATCTCGTTTGGTATGGAAACTTCTCCCCCATCCAACGGTCCATACTCGTCGACTTCCTCCAGTCTCTCAATTCCCACACCCACATGCCCCACTCCGTCTCGTCGTGGTGGCAGACTATTCAGAAGTACAAAGGCGTCTCCTGCACCCTCGCCGTTGGAAGCCAGATTCTCGACCAAGACTACTCTCTTGGGAAGTTATTGAAAAGTTCAGACATCGTCTCCTTGGCCTCTAAATCAAAGCACCAAAGGAACGAAATAAACGTGGTGTTCACGGCGACGGACGTGGGGGTAGAGGGCTTCTGCATGAGCCGATGCGGGACTCACGGGTCGACTCAGAGTAAGTGGGCTTACGCTTGGGTGGGTAACTCGGAGACTCAGTGTCCAGGCCAGTGCGCATGGCCATTTCACCAGCCCATCTATGGACCACAGACTCCGCCTCTGGTGTCTCCAAACGGGGACGTGGGAATCGACGGGATGGTGATCAATTTAGCGACAGTTTTGGCGGGAACGGTGACGAATCCGTTTGATAACGGCTACTTTCAAGGGTCGGCTAACGCGCCCTTAGAGGCGGTGACGGCTTGTACTGGTATATTCGGGAGAGGAGCTTACGCAGGGTATCCCGGCGAAGTTCTGGTGGATGGAACCACTGGGGCTAGCTACAATGCTGTTGGAGTCGATGGGCGTAAATACTTATTGCCGGCGATGTGGGACCCTCAAACCTCCACCTGCAAAACACTAGTCTGAACCTAATCGACGGTCTATATTCTGTGTAGTGTGCAGTGCTAGAAACTGTTTGTTTGGATTTTTGAAGAGCTTTGTATTCCTAAGTTTGAAGTTTGTTCCTTTTTTTTTTTATTTACATTATTATATGTAAATGTTTATGCACAAATAATTAATGTCTTTACAGTGACACTCCTCATAATTCTCTCATTTTTTAAAATACTCTAACAAAGAGTTTGAGTCATTAGAATTTTGAAATTGGAATTTATGTTGTTTCCTCCCTTTGTATTTTATCTTTAGTTTTATATCTATGATCAAAATTAACATGAACTACAGTTCTTATTATTCAAATTTATTTTGATAAATAAGAGATGACTTGGACTACATTTATGATAAGGAAGTTGCATGCATTTATAAGATATCAGATAATATTTCTTTAGTTTTTTATTTTGGAAACTCAATGATGATGTTTCAATTTTTTTTAATAATGGTGCCATCAGCACTGTTTGCACTATGATATTTTTAAGTATTGTTACTATGTGAGTTTGATATTGTTGAGTTCTACTGTCTCTAAGTTGAATATGGCGGAAGCCTAATGGTTGAATTAAAAATTAATATAGCTTGAATATTCTAAATCAGTTAAGAAGCTCCGCACCTACTCAAACCTTCCTGGTTTGACTTGGCTTCTGTTCACGTCATGGCTCACTCATGGGGCTGTGGGCTGATTTAAGGACTTGGGCCTTTTCAAATGGGTTGAGCCCAATCAGGTTTGGAGTTTGGACTGTGCCGATGTATGGGACAGCCCAAGTGCCCAACTACTAAAATGCGCAAAATTGGCCTAATTGCCGGAGAGCCGAGCGACAACGTGGCCGCCGTCGGAGGGAGAACCAACCTGGAAAATGTTAAATTTAAATTTTATGTATTTGAACGTTTAAAGAGAGAAGTTCATGATTCATCAGATAGCATGGTTTGGTGGAATGGCTAGTGTCTCGCTTAATGGAGAGTGTTTTGTACCAAAATTAAAGGATTTGATCAATTTGAGAGGATTGATCGCTCAAAACCTATAATATTGTTGTTTGGTGAAGAGATGATTGAAATAATGGATTTGACTGATCATTGTTTCCAACGTTGTTAGGGCTTGGATTTTGAATAAATGTGCGTATGTGGAGTTTAAATATAAGTTTATCACAAAGTTCACATGATAATCAGCGCCTTTGCAATAATGTTCTCATAAAACCCAAGACCATTTCACTAGTCAATTGTCACATCTTCAATAATTAATATCTAATCACTAAAAAGAAATTTACATATTAAGCATGTGATATATTTATATGATTTATAAAAATTGTTATACTTCCCCATTGATAGCGATGGGGCGTAGGTAAGGAAGGAATGATATCTGGCTAGATAGGGATAGGAAGCTCAAGTTCAATTATTATTAGTTATTTATTTAATCGTACTTTTTAAGATTTATCTGTTAGAGTTTTTAGGATTTATCTGTTTGAGTTTTTTAGGATTTATCTGTTATGATTTTTAGGATTTATCTGTTAGGATTTTCTTTTGGTGCCTATAAATAGCACCTTATGCTATTATTTTTAATAGATTTGATATAATATTGAAAAACTTGAGAATTTCGTTTTATTTATTTGTTTGCTTTCCTCTTAATTTTATTATTTTTCGCGAGTGAAATTTCACGTGATTTGGTATCGCGGCGTAAACGATCCAGAAATCGAGGTTATTATTTTTGTCACTGCTGCGTCGATTTGGTATGAGGCTTAAGCTTGATGCGAGATCAAGTTATTTATATTTGTTTCAAGTTCTTGATCCGAGATCAAAGCTGCTTGTTTGTTAAGTTTGGGACAGTCCTCCGTGTCACAAAATTCACTAACCCAACTAATTTCAATCCCATTCATTATTCTCTCTACCCCGATCAGTTGCCCCCGCTCCAAAGCTCGACACCACTGCTGCTTCGATCGACACCGCTACTTCTATAAGGATCAAAATCGTTCTTCTCCAAGGATCGAAACCGCCGCTCCTGAAGTTGCTATGACAAGTTTTGATCTTTGTGGTTATTACTTCGTCATAATTCATGATAGCCACCACTCCTTTTGATTTCCTAATCCAGAACTCGGTCTTATGACATCCGATGCGATACTCTTTCTGTAGTAAGGTTGATCTGCTCTGGCAGTCTAGATAAACTCATCTGGAACTAAACCAAGTTTGGCATGAAACGACATGGATCCACGGTCAGTTCACTGGCCCGTTAAGCTCCGCGAGTGCCCGGCTCTAGTCGAAAGAACATTCAACATTCAACCACAAATTCCAAGACTTTGGAAAAAAAATCAAACATGGGATATTCAGGAGTAAGCAGAATGGCTGATATCGAGCCGAGGTCAGCAAGATTTAGAAATTTTTCTTATCACTCTTGGTCGGAGTTAACTTAAATCGCGGAGGGAATGATGGGGCATGGAGTAGACTATATACAGGCTTTAGATGGGATAGGAAGCTGAGTTCAATTATTATTTTATTATTATTAGTTATTTATTTAATGTATTTTTAAGATTTATGCGTTAGTGTTTTTAGGATTTATACATTATGATTTTTAAGATTTATCAGATTAGTTCTTGGGCAGGAGAGAGGAGAGACTGTTGAAGCCTACTCATCACTTACCTTATATTTAATATTTTATGGGTGATATAATATTAAACTTTTGAGAATTCGTTTTGTTGTTGTTGCTTTCCTCTTAATTTTTATTTTTCGCCAGTAGTGTCGATTTGGTAGCCAGCGACATAAGCTTGATCGAGATCAAGTTATTGGCCCTTGTCTGAGTCATAAACTATAATAATAATATTTTTCCAATTTGCATGGGTTAATATTTTGCAGTGTAACTCAAGAAATTTTTATATTTTTAAGTACAAAATAATAATCTTTTTTTGTAAATGATGTTTTTAATTCTTCAATAGTAGTATACTTTATTTCCAATAAACTCGCCTTATACATCTAAATTATTAATAAAAAAAATACTGAACAACAAATTGTATCAATGTCCTTATTAGTCATTTTACACAATTAAATAGCTATTAGTTATCAGCTAATTTTTACTAAACACATTTATACAAACAACTAATAGAATCAACTGCTCAAATCAACTAATAGAATAAGCTAACAACAACTAGTTTAGCTATCAACTATCCGATAGTTGCCAAACATAACTTATGTATTTAAGGTGATTATTTGCAAATAAATGGAATAGAATGAAGAAAAATTTATATGAATAATCATAACTTTCATTGATCTTTAATTAATTTTACCTTTGATTAATCAGAATAATTCCAAAGTTTAAAGGGTCGCTTCTTGTTTTGGTTTCAATCGATCACCTGACTAGCTTAAGAGGTTAAGTGGTTAACCTAGTCGATGTGGCAATGGCGTGGACGGTTATGTCATGTGGATATCCGTGCCACTTGACACTATCTAGATGCCCTGAAAAGTATTACCATCCCCTCTTTCTCCTCCACCTCCTTTCCATCACTGTTCTTCTCGAGTCTCCACTTAAAGACGTCATTGGTGATCGATCAAATGTCCCACCATAGCTAATTGCCATGGTGGTCGTCTATCTTCCATGGCGCCATATTGAAGGCGATCGTGTATATGAAGCAATCACGACCCATGACTCATTGAGCGAGTTGATGGATCCCTCGGGAATTTGGCTGGAACTAGGCTGGGCGGGTCCCGCCAGTAGTCGAAACACGCACCTGAGGCGGTCCTTTCCGCGCTTCAAAAATCATCACTTGGTTGGGGGTGCGGCATGTGGTCCTCCTGAGTCGGATGAGCCATCATACGCACATAGAGACGGAGGTATGTGAGCGCGGGGGGCTCGCCTTCAGATGTGCCCGACTTTAGTGGGGACTGACGGTGTGTCCTCGGGCCCCGGACGGTAATAGGTGCGGGCATATACGGGCGTCACGGCTCCCAGGTGGGATACTGGTAGTGATGGTCTTTGCACCCTAGCCCTTGTGGTATGTTTTTCGAGGGGCGTGCTACGATTGCGCCTTTCTCTCTTGAATTCTCTTCGCGTAGGCGAAGCATGCGGATTGACGGACCTACTGGAATGACGTGAGGGCCTCTTCCTTGACTCGACCTCCACATTGTTATTTGGAGGTGGCAGATCTGGAAGCGGGGAGCTGCCGGAAGATAGCTCATCATCTACTGCAGCGTCGTTATCGTATGGCCGGATAGGCTCCTTGCCTTTATTTTGTTTAACTGGGGGTGTAGGGTGGCTACTCACTCGTGCATTTTCGTCAGTTTGCCTTGAGACAAGCCCTTGGCAATCGTTTCTTAACATGGAGTAATTGACCGCGACTCTGCCGTTCGACCATACGCAACATTCTCTTTCTTTGCCATATCACGGCCCGGCGAAGGCTGGTCTTCAATGATTGATTCAGGTTCTTTGGTCGCGGTGACAAAACGTGATCCCCAATGGGTGATCATGAGCTTGCCAAAGCTTAGGATGGGAGTCACTTTACAGCGGATACCTTGACCCTCGCAAATCGCCGATGAGCTTTCTTGCTTGGTCGTTCCCACAGATGGCGCCAATTTTAGTCTCATGAATTTGCTGAGTCATTGGATTGTCCGAGCATTAACCTGCCAGCATGTAATTGTAAAACAAACAAGAAAACGGCGGTGGTGCGCGGCCTCTCCGATCCTTAAGTCAAATCAGGGACTCTAGAGAGTGAAAGAGTCTATCATTTTTTCGATGCACCATTGCACCTTCCTTGTTGTGATTCTTAACCAGCTGTGGAGGAGGAGATGATCGATTTTGTGGAAAGTGGGTGATTTCACGCCATGACATGTTCTTCCTTTTTTTGATGGTAGATTGACGCATGGCTTGTGCTTTCCCCAAGTGTTTGTTGCCTCACGAAACGGTTATGTGTGGGGAGCATCTTTCAGCGAGAGATCGATCGATGCGATCATTGTGAGCGAGTCTTTGCTTAGAGATGGCTCCCGGCTAGGGGAGGATAAGTCTAGGTATTGTATCCCATGACCGGCTGGAAGGTGATACTTGGGCCTAGCCTGTAGGTAAAGGTGTTTGGGCCTGGTGAATGGTAGAGCTAGCTTTGGGCCTGGTACCCACAATGCCCTAGTTTTGAAATTTGGGGAGGTTAATCTTCCTCGTTGGAAAAGGAAACGATTGTGGCCCGGCAGGTGGCGGGAATAGTGGACTATTAATCTTTGGTATGTTCAGTGTAGCATTCTGTTCAAATTTTCTATTTTCGATGTCACATTTGATGCAGCTATTTGGGATTCCCATGAAGCTTGAGGTTTCTATAAAAAGCTTGCAGGGTGGATTCCTTTGTGCCACTGGCTATTGTTGGTTTTTCAGCGGGGAGATATGGTTAAGTGTCGCCCAGCAATGTCGGTGTTGTACCTTTTTTTATTGCTTCATGGAAGAGGCTTATGAAGGGGGCTTTGACATGATTTTCAACTAGATCAAGCTGGCACTTGAAAATTGAATTTTGACCGCAGATAATTTGCATTTCAGAGAATATTTTCGAGCCTCACCTATCTCCTTATATGCCCCTCTGCCTTGTTGTGTCCTTGGGTGGTTCGAAAACTGGAATGGAATCCTCTATAGCCAAGAACCCCCCCTCCTAAATCAACAAGCCTCTTTTCTCTTTTTTTTTTTTAGGACCTCTTCTTCTTATTCTTCTAGAGGTTTCTTCTTATTCTTTTTCTTCTACAAGTTTCTTCTTTTTCTTTTTCTTGGCCTGTATTGGGTTATGTAATTGTCGAAGTGTGATCGCTTTGTTGTAAGCGATTGTTAAGTAATTGTGAATGCCTTTTGGAGTAATTGTAGAGTACATTTCGATCATTTTCACGTGCCCGCGCCGTTGTTATTTTGAGCCCGGATTCCGGCGGAGGTTGGGACCCGACTCCTCGGGTCCACGGTACGCTGACATTTATTGATGGCTTAGATTTAGTGCTTCTCATGAGCATTAACATGTCCGGTCGGCCCAAACTCGATAGTTAAGATCAGCCTGAGGGCCTGGCCGGCCACGCTCACGCTTCTATGCCCCAGGAGTGAAGCGTTGCGAGTTCAAAATTGCATGTAAATTGTTGATCGGTGCATTTAATGCATCTGGCATGGGCTGCTTGATATAAAAGTCATCATTGGATTTCATCTGTTCCTCTTCTTTGTTCCATCACTTTAGTTTCTCCCTGGCAGGGAGCCGCCTACGGATATTACACGGTACATCGCGGACTGTTTCACTAGCACTTGTTTCCTCCACTTAACTGAATTGAACATCGTTTAAAACAAATGGTTTAGTTTAGGTTGCAAGCACGTTCCCGTTAGCCAAAAGTCGTAGGGGGTGTCACTTAAGATATCTTGGAAGCGGGTGAATCTTCAGGTCCCGATGGGTTCACATAAGTTCTCGTCTTTTACCAGTTTGATATTATGAGTTGGGGTTGATTTTCATCTTTTTGCCTCCTTTGTTGTCGTCTGCTTGCAATATGGCGAGAGGTCAGGAAGAGACTTTTACTAGTCAAGGCTGCGCCTGGCCAGGGAACTGTGAGGATTACCTTCTGAAACGATATCATATCACTCCCTCTCTCCATGGATGAGGTGAGGTCTTATTGTCAAATCCTTGATGATATTGACTTTGAGTTGTCGGAGGGCCTAACTGAATCTACTATGGGTGATGAATACAACGCAATGTTTTTCACCCGGGAGCAACTTCACGGCCAGGGACTTCCTTCTGGTGTCGTCCACTGGTGGCTTGATTCTTGCACTTAACAGCGTACACACTTATCAGTACCCGAAGCGTCATTGATTTACGACAGTCTTTGCGTACTAAACTTTCTTTATCAGGTTGGACCTTTCATTGGTGGAAGTTGCTTACACCTTGGCTGCGCCGCGATGGCGTATCCATGTCGGCCCTGAGCCTGAATGAAACTCATTACGGGGCTCCCCGATTCGCCCAAGTCCGAGGCGAGAGGAGTGATCCTAGTTAGGGGACCTTGGGATGAGACCTCGGGCTCTCTCGACCTTCCGTTTTTTGTAAACCGATCAACATCTTTCCCAAGTGTATAGCATGTGCGCTTTTACATGCCTACTTTCTATGTCGCGCGAGTTATAATGCTTGCCTGTTGCATCGAGAAGCGAAGGAGTAAATTGGTTAATTAGGTGAAGGCGGAGTTTGGAAAAATTTGAGTTGTTGGGATTGCTACGGCGAGAGCAACATCCACGAAGTCTTCTGCTTTTGAAGAATTTGGGTGATTTGAGTCACATCTTGGCGCTCCTGGCGTTGGGATGTTCGCGCCCTCTGCCTGAAAATTATGGAAGGGAGCATTACGTTATCTGAACCTTTCAAACTTACTCGGTGACTCACCTCAGACGAGCGGAGGCCAGGCGGCTGGTCGGGGTGGTGATCAGCACTCAGCGGGCAATCTTCCTCTGCTAGTGAGTTCGCCTGCCCGTAGGCATGAGCGGGGCGGGGTGCCGTTTGGAGTGTCTTCCTTTAGCAAGAAAGTCCTACCCCCCAAGCATTGAAGAAAAGGAAGGGGACGCCTAGGCGAAAAAAAGTTCCTAGGGCCGGAGTGGAAGATTTCGTCCCTTGGGTTCCCCCCATATCCAATCATCCCCCGGATTGGGAAGAAGAGGAGGAGAATGAAATATCTTATCTGGTTCATAACTTTGCTACCCGGAAGCGGAAGCACGATGCTAGCTTCAAGCGAGTGGCTGATGCCATCCCCGAGGTGGCCGGGGGAGGGGGCTCGGATGTGCAGGCAATAGTCATCTCAGGTTCGCATGAGATATGTTTGAATGACCAGCCGGCTTTGGAAAACGCCACCTTGGTGGAGTCAAGGGAGGCCTCTTCGACCCCCGCAGCGATCCAGGTAATCCATCCTCCCAGAAGCGGCTTAGCGATCGAAGGCCCCGGTATGCCGGGCGAGCGTAGCGGGCCCGATTAACTACGGCCTTGCGCGCTCTTGGTCGTATCTTTCTCCCGCGGGGCCGGCTCTCACCTATGGAGAGGTTTGCCTCGGACGGAAGGACGCGGGGAGATCTTCCATCATTTGGAGGCCTTTTTAACGGGGTGAATCCTCGGCAAACCATTTATCTCGGGTTGTGCCCGAACCTGATTATGGATGCACGTGGTTGTGCGGTGAGAGAGGTGAAGAGTATCTTTGTCTCGATCCGCTGCTGGTAAAAAAGGACCTCTTGCAAATGGTTGAGGATGGGATGTTGGTCCGTAACCATAACTTTGCTTGATCAGTGGAGGCTGTGCGCTCAGCAACTCTTTATTGTAATGTTCTGGCATTGTTTCTAGTCATTGTCATTATCCTTAATATGTCCATTCGCGGATGAGTGCGCCATTGAGAAGCATGACCTACGATTATCGATAGTTACGGTCCCGGTTAGGGATGCAGAGAGGCTACGACTACCTCCCGATCATTTATTCCGTAGGAAGGCCTGAGTGCCTTAATGGAGGCGGAGGTGAGTTCACGATCTTTGGGGTCGGAGGCCAAGGGAAGGCTGTTGAAAGGCGGTGCGGGTTGGGCGGAGGGATGCTTCGTCATAAACATCGATGGCTAGATTGAATCTTGACGTGGGAAGTGCTCGGGGCTTGGTGGAATTTGAGTTAAATAGGGATCCGGCACTCCTTAGCTTCTTGAGTTGCCAATGGAGAGAAGTCACAGGTTGTCGGGGTCCCATCACGCCTTAGCCTTGAGGCCGATAGAAGGCGGAGGACGAGTCGGTAGTCACAGTAGATGAACGAGTTTCTCTACTTAGAACTCGAGGCTAAGCGACGAGTTAGCGGGGTCAGAATGGTATCTAAAGAAAGGCTGCAGGAGGCTTGGCCTTGAAGCAGCGTGATCTTCAATTACGGTTATGGCTGCTATGCCTTCACACACAATATTTGTGGAAGTGAGCGTGATCCCGAAGCGGTCTGCAGGACCGCGACAAAGCACCTCGAGGTTTTCATCAATCCGATGCCCCCAGTGCCTCTGCGAGTTCTGCCGTCGATGCGGATGTTAGAGGCGGGCAGGTCTTCCGGCCCGCCCGAGTTGGGCTAGAGTATCGATCCCGATTCTCCGTCATGAAATGGCGGGGAGAATGAGGAACTTGATGCCTCTGGCGGGAACTAGGGATTGTATTTTGTTGCCGTCAGTTTAGCCTTGTGCCTTAAGCATTATATTCTGACTTTCGTGTCATGCAACCGAGTTTCTTAATAAAGCATGTGTTGTCTTGAAAATTTGCTGTTATTGCTTTCTTTTTGTTAAGTAAAGTAATTTACCTTGTTTAGTCTGGTAGGCATAGATGGATGACTGGTGGGCATCGACCATCTTTAGTAGGATGGTACATCACCTTCCAGGACTTTGTAATGGTCGATTTGGGCATCAACCATATTAGGCTGGATAGGACATCAACCTTCCTCGGACTTTGTAATGAACCAGCTGGGCATTAACCATACTGGGTCGGCTAAGACATCAACCTTCCCCGGACTTTGTTATGAACCAGCTGGGCATCAACCATACTGGGCCGGTAGGACATCAACCTTACCTGAGCTTTGGAATGAATCAGCTGGGCATCAACCATACTAGGTCGGATAAGACATCAACCTTCCCCGGACTTTGTAATGAACCAGCTAGGCATCAACCATACTGGGCCGAATAGAACATCAACCTTCCCCGGACTTTGTAATGAACCAGCTGGACATCAACCATACTGGGCTGATAAGACATCAACCTTACCCGAGCTTTGGAATGAACCAGTTGAGCATCAACTATACTGGGCCGGATAAGACATCAACCTTCCCCAAACTTTGTAATGAACCAGCTGGGCATCGGATGGGGACATGACCTTCCGGACTTTGTAATGAACCCGGCGAGACATCGACCATCTTAGTGGGATGGGGCCTTGACCTTCCACTGGACTTTGTTAATTAAAATTCGAGATGGAAAAACAGTTAGAGACTTAATCAACTTTTTATTGATAGTACCTTTTGAGGTGCATAACATTCCACATTTTGGGTACGGGTGTTCTATCTAGTTTTGTCTACAGTGCATATGCTTAGGAATTCTTAGGCTCGTGTTCTGATATGGTCCTTCCCAATTGAGTTGAAACTTTTTGGCCACTAGATTAGTTGTGTTCTCGAAGACTTTCCTTAGGACCAGGTCCCCTGGCTGGAACACTCGAGGTTTCATGCACCTGTTGTACAGGTTTGCCAATCGGTGGTAGATGCTATGAATCTGATTCTTTGTCTCGCTTGCAGTTCATGCCGTATCTATGTCATAGCCTTAGATTTTGTACTCGACTTCTCGGGCACATCGGGTTGAACATAGGCATCTGGAGTTCTGTAGGGATTATAGCCTCCGTCCCATGAATAAGTGTGAAGGGAGATATCTTGGATTGGTCTTCAGGCGGTTGTTCATGGCGCAGTACCTAGGAAGTTCGTCTACCCATTTGCCTTTAGTTGAATCTAACCGTTTCTTTAAGGCAGCCAACAAGGTTTTGTTAGAAGCCTTTGCTGAGCCGTTGCTTTGCGGATACCGGGGAGTGGAGTATGGATTCTTTATTTTCAACTCCTGGCATAATTTTTTATAGACCCGACTATCAAATTGGGGCCCATTGTCTGATACAATTAACAGGGAATACCGAATCGATAAACGATATTCTTCCAGATAAGTTGAGTGACGTCCTTGTCTTTGATTGATGCGAAAGCCTCGGCTTCTATCCATTTGCTAAAGTAATTAGTGGCCACTAGCAACAACTTCTTATGAGCTGGGGCCTTAGGAAGCGACCCTACTATGCCAATTTCCCATTGAGCGAAGGGCCATGGGCTTGAGATGGAAATTAGGTCTTAAGCGGCCGATCTTAAGGCCGAAAGTCTGTCGTTGTACCGGAGTCACGACCTATAATCGGTGGCATCATGCCGCTGGTTGGCCAAATATACCCACGAGTATGGGCTCACGTATTGCGAGTTAACGCCTTGATGATTGCCACATATCCCTTCCTTCGGCTGACACATCTGCGGCCTGTTCGTGATTAAGCATTTGATATAGCCCGTCGAGATTGTTTGAGCAGTGCCATCGATCGAGAAGAATTGGCCCGGCGGATTCGGACCTTGTGAGTTTTGTCCTTCTCATTAGGAAGTTCTCTCGTGTTGATGTACTCCGCTATGGGGTCCATCCAAGAAAGGGAGGTTTCGCCCACTTGGCTTACCAGAACAATGGCTATTGAGGAATCCGACTGGTAATAGATAGGTAGAAATATTGTTTCTGTTATCGGTAGAGATCATGACCCGCGGTAGGCGTCACCTTTTGTTCTGATCCTGAGTGTGTTCTAGCTTCCAAGCTGAAAAACTATCCAAGCGTTGTTTAACCAGGGTTACATACTTTGCCATTTGGGGATCACGGGACTCATATTCTGCGTTTATCTACCCTACCACCAATTGGGAATCGCTTCGAATTATTAGCTTACCGGCTGATATCGCAGCTACCAGTTCAATCCGGGCTAAGATGGCTTCATATTCTGATTCATTGTTCAAGGCACTGAAGCCCAATTGGATTGCTTGCTTGATCTTTTCCTACTTTCGGATTTTAGTTGTAGGCGATGCCGGCCGGTTTGTCGAGGCGTCCATGGCTGAGGGTCCGCAGTTGGCTGTCAGGGCATGTTTCGGTTTGGGGATTTATCTTTGGGAAGTCGGCGGAACTTATCCTTCTTAGCTAACCTTGGCTTATACTAGATATCGTATTTGCTTAGTTTGACCGCCCAGCGAGCCATTATCCAAGATAAGTCAAGCTTGTGAATAGTACTTCGAAAGGGAAGGTTAGTTAGCACCATAATGGGGTGTGCTTGGAAGTACCGGCAAAGTTTCTTGGTTGCTACTCGGAGAGCTCGCGGCTGCTTAAGGTGAAATTAGTGTCTGGTTTACTGCGTCATTCAAGGACTTCAGCGATGCAAAACCGCGACCTCGCCTTCCATCGCATTTTCTTTGAGCAGGCGGCGCTCTTCTACTGACGTCAAGGGGCTAACTAGATATCTGAAGAGTGTCTCGTTGGCTTCAAAAATTGGGGTGGAGGTTCAGCTAGATAATAAACTTGATTGCCATAAAGGCCTGATCACACTCCTCATTCCATTCGACCCAATTGGCCCCCTTGAGGGTGGCGAAGAATGGATTTAGATGGGTGCAGTGAACGGAGGATGAACGGCCCTGGGCGACGGCCGACGATCAATTGTTGTGCCCCTTTTCTAGAATTGGGAGCTAGGGATTCCGGGATGTATAGGCGCTGAGAGACAAGGTTGGCTATCCCCCTCTGGGTCACCATGAAACCCATGAACCAGCCCGCACTGACCTCGAAGGCGCACTTTAAGGGATTGAGTTTCATGTCGTATGCTCTGAGGAGTTCGAAAGCTTCTTGTAGATGTGTAACATGGTTCGGGTGCTCCTTGGACTTTACAAACATATCGTCAATGTATACCTCCATGGTTTTACCCAATAGCGGTCTAAACATTTTGGTCATCAGTCTCTAATAAGTTGCCCCAGCATTCTTCAATCCAAACGGCATTACATTATAGCAGAAGAGTTCATGTGCAGTGATAAACGCTGTTTTCTCTGCATCCGGAGGGTACATGGGGATTTGATGGTATCCCGAGAAGGCATATAGGAACGACAATGTAAAACCCGAGAAAATTTTAATTTTCTGAAAAATGGTATAATGGTAATTTCGGTCAAAATCCGAAATTTTTCTAGATCTTGGATGACTAAAATGGACACTTAGTTGGAATCGTCTAGGTAGAATCCTAGCTACCCACTTTGATCGAGATTTAGGTCGAATTGAGACGGTCGAATTCGCGTTTTGAGCATGGAGAGGAGTGTGGGACACTTGGCAACATGGTAGGCTCGGGAGTTGTCACGTGTCACAGGCAGAATGGAATTGACGATGAGCGAGTGGGGTTCACATGAGACACGTATCGTGCTTAGGTGGAGGAGAAATCATGTTAGATGGATAAGGGATAAGGTGAAATCAAAGTCAACCAATGAGGGTTGACATGTGGCAATAAAGGGAGAATGAGTCTCTTGGCCCGACCGTTTGGATGTGGGAAAGAGAGGAAAATAGAGAGAGAGAAAAGAAAGAAGAAAAGAGGAAGAGTTTTTGAAGCTTTGCACAGCATAAGTTGATGATGATCCGGTAAACTCGGCGTGAGAGCGAAGTTGGTCCCTACTACGAGGCTACGGGTGGGTGCCCGTATTGAGGAGTTTAAATGACTCAGGAGTGGGGGTTTTCTCCTGCTTTGGTTATTTTTGGCAAGAGCCATTGGAATGAGATGGATGGTGTGAGGGCGAGTGAGTGGTAGTTTGATCAGATCCTGAAAACCTTGGGACTGTGTTAAATTTTGGGGCCAGGCTTTGGGATCGTCCGTTTGATTCTTGATTTGAAATGGTCCTTGTATGCTACTGTTGTATGTTATTGCTTGGTGTTTAAATAACATGCAAATTGTGTGTTGATACTTTATTTCTATGTTTGAATAACATGTTGTGTGTAAATTTTGTTAATATATGCATGCTTGATATATTAACATGTATTATATGGATATGGTATAATGCATTTCATATGCATTGGGGCACCCTAAAACATTAGGTGTGAGTGCATGACAAATAAAATCGAAGGGTTGTCCAAACAATGATTTTTTTTGTATACTTATTCAAATAGAAATTTATCGGAAAGTTGTCGGAAGAATTGTGTTGGAAAATCGTCTGACAGATTCACGCATCGGAGAGGCAGAGTGAATTGTTTCGAAGGGTTACTTGACAAATTCACCTCGGAGGATTGTCAGCGTATTTATATCGGGAGGGGGTTGCCTGAAATAAAAGACAAATATTTTTTTGTTTGGAAAGCGTTTCTGTAACAGCATGTGTAGGGAGTCGGTAGGACTGAGGCATGAATTGAGCATGTAAACATTCAGTAGGAATCATGAATTCACTTGAATGTGTGTTTTCCATTGCATGAGCACTTAGGTGGGGAAGTAACGCAATAGGGAGATTATCCTTCTGCGGGCGTTGCTCACCACAGTGTGGGATCCCCGCTTTCGGTCTGAAGGTGTTCGGAAGGCGGCGCTCACTAGAACAGCTTTTGAAGAAAGCCAGGCCTATGGCTTTGATTTTATATTTTTGTAAAACATATATGAAACATTATGATTGATACGTGTTTGTATAAGAGTGTAATTAACTCTTGAAACTATTGTAATATAGTTTATTATATTTTGATGAGTATGGATGTAGCATGAGCCCGTGTGGCCGTTTTGCGTGTATGAGGTCTCGTGATATGGAGACACGCGGGTTCCGCCCGGGTTGGCGGTGATCGGCGGGACCCCGGGATCAGGCGTCCTGGGGAGACTGACATCCAATGCCCGGGTGACCGTGTTGACAATCCTGAATTATGCGGGGTAAAGGGAAGTTGTCTTTAGGGCATGCGTCGTTGAGATCGGTATAGTCTACGCATACTCTTCATTTACCACCTTTCTTTGAAAATCTGCTATGCGTGTGACAATTCTGGGTACTTGATTTCTCGATGAACCACGCTTTCAAGGTTATCTGCCTTCAAGCTGAATAACGTGGCGGTCGGGGTGGAAACACGCACTCTTTGTTTGATCGGCTGTGAGGCAGGTTGACATTTAGCTTATGAGAAGCATCGCGGGGCTAATGCCGGTCGTAATAGAAGTGGGTCCCAGTGAATACATCGATATTCTGGCAAACCTGCATGATCATTCTTTCTCCTCTCTGGACAGGAGGGAGCTAACATAAGTGTGTTTATCCGGCCCACCCAAGAGTATTGATTCCAGGGGATCCATAGCCAATTGTTCCCTCTCTTAGAGGCCTACTTGAGGCGTAATTTGTGATTACTATTTTTAGGTAGGTCTGGAAGCTAGGATCGTTGGAGCTTCGCCTTTATACCTCTTATTACTGACGGGTTGATATGGCAGCGGCTGGCCCAGTGGTTGCTCGGGAGGTCGTCACATGCATCTTCGGTTAGATAAGCGATTGTTTGATGGTAGGTTGAAGTGTGCTTTCATAGCATGCGGTAAAGCTCATTGCGGCGATGGCATTGTCGCTATTTGAGTCTTACGATGACGAGAATAAGACTTGTTGAATAAACCTGTGCGGGAGAGTAATATCACCCGTAGTTATGGATTGCCCCATTCATCGGGACGAATTACGCGGCGGCCAGGCTTATCAAGTGGAACTTTCCATCACTTTGGCGAAGGCGTAGCGGTCGACCATTGCCCGAGGGTTAACGAGCACTCGGTGTACATCAAATTGTTGTCGTAAAGTAACCTGAAGTGCATCGTGTGGTGTGAAGTGATGATACTAGGCGGGTTAATGGAAGGAAAGGATAGGCCAGGTCGACCCGTTTGTATTGCTTCTTTGTTGTCCGAGTCTTGATGGTGTTCACCGGGTTCGAGCGTGGCCGCTCGTGCTTGACTTTCTTCTGTCGTGGTTGTCTTGGTCGTGATTCGGACCGTGATATGTAATTGATGGTGGGCCGGGGTTCGGGCAGGGAGCGCTCACGAGGCGCCGGTATTCTTTCCCAGCTATTGGGCGTTTCTGCTCTGGTGAAACTCCCAAATATATCTTGAGGTGACGAGCCAGTTAGTTTCTCCACTTAGAACCCAGGGGTTCGACATCGGTTGGTTTCATGCCCATGGTCATATAGTATGCTTTCTCGAGAGATCGGTGTGTTGCTCGGGATCCGACTGAATTGGTGTAGGACATTTAAAGTAAGGGTGATCCAGGATGAGAGGGAGGAGTATGTCTTATGAAATATTTAGAGGGGTGAAGCTAGGAGATTTCCCTCTTTCTCTTTAGTTGCTCAGGAACTCTTTTGGATTGCACACTGGCTCCTTTACGCTTTCCAGTACACTCACTGTGATCGACTTGCTATTTTAGAGGAGATAATCATTGCATGCAGGAAATTTTACTTTCAGGATATTGTCTTCCAGTGTAGAGTATTTGTCCGCCTGTCTGTATAGTTCTTCCATTGTCGCAGATGGATCCAGAGATAGCGATTGGAAGAAATGTGTAGTCGACCCAAAGCTTCTTCGAAAGTTCTGGAGGACCGCATCCATGCTATATGCATCGATATGTTGGACAACTTGTCCAAATCTTCTGGTGAAATCCCGGATAGATTCATCCTCCCGCTTGAAGATGGTCTCAGAAGTGGAACTCCGATGTTTCATTGGCTTCGACCGAACATAAGTACTAGGAAACGACAAAAATTTCACAACTCACCTAACGAAAGCTGATTGATCCCCTTGGGAGTTTGTGGAACCAGGCCAGGGCGGGTCTCTTCAGGCTGGCCAGGAACACTTTGCACAGAAGACGATCATTTCCCGTGCTTAGAATCATCGCTTGGTTGAAAAGCAGCATGTGGTCGTACGAGTCAGAAGAGCCATCATACATGGAAAACGGTGGTATGACAAAGCCGCAGGGAGGCTCATAACTCAAGATGTGTTGACCTAATGAGGACGACGAAGATATCCTCGAAGTCCCTGACAAGAATAGGTGCAAGACATATATGGTCAAAATTCCGAATGTGGGATAATTTAACGGAAGTAATGGTGCTGAACCCCTAGCCACGCGGGTATGTTTTCAGGGGCGTGCTCCGACTGCCACCTTTCTCTGCTGAATTCTCTCCGCACCCGATGAGGCATGCCGCTGACGGACCGACTAAAACGACATGGGGGCCTCTTCCTTGACTCGGCCTCCACATTCTTCTTTGAAGGTGGCAGATCCGGAAGCGGGGAGTTGCCAAAAGATAACTCATTATCCACAAGTAAATGTCATCATTGCCTGCCCGATAGGTTATGGGATCGCTCTAAAATACCCCGGAATTTTTATAATAAAATTTATTATATATTCCGGTATAATCAGCGCTGGGTATTTTTCTGAATTGTTAGATGAATATTGATTAAATGATTATTGAATCAAGAAATAAAACCCAAGTGAAAGGAGAAAATATGGAAATTGTAAAATGGGACCTAAGGGTCAATTGTAAATAAGTTTATATGTCTAAGTGAAAATAGAGACTTAAAATGAGGAATAATAGAGAAATGGAGGGACCTAACATAAAAAGTAATGCAGCAAGAAAATCAAGGAAAGGGCATATGGCATGTGAGCTGGAGGAAGTTTCCTCCTTTAAAATACGATTTAGAGCATCCATAAGAAAAGGAAAACAGAGAAAAAATGGAGGTATTTAGAGTGAGAAGCCTCACTTCTCTCTGGGGATTTCCCAATGATCACATAGTCCTAGGCGACAAGAGGGAAAGTCCTTCGTGACAAGAGCTGCAGACTGAATCGGGAGTTTCGACACAAACTCCAAGAGGTAGGTCTTCCCTACTTTGGTCATTTCTACCCTAAGCCGCTACATTGTGATAGTGCGCATTAGCCTGACCTAGAGTGCACTTTGCAAGAAATAAAGAGAATCTGGATAGTGAGTCCTTCGTGGTCAGAGCTACATCAATGAACTTGATGTTGATTTTTAATCTCTCAATTTGGACCTCTCGTAGACTAAGAGAGTCCTTTACTGAGGTTAGCCCAATAAACTGGCCGGCCGGCCTCACGACCCTGGTCAACTAGCCGGACATTAGAACGGGTTTTTCTGTAAGAAATAAAGAGAATCGGGTATTGAGTCCTGGTAAGTTGTAGCCACATCAATGAACTTGATGTTAGGCTTCTTTGAATCTCTTCAATTGGGACCTCTGTAGACTAAGTTATAGTCCTTTACGAGGTCACACACACTCATGCAATGTAGGTCGCACACCTCATGCAACAGAGGTCACAGACCATCCCGTAGGTCAAGAAGCTCGTCTCGTAGAGCTCGTCCCGGTGAGCTCAACGTCCCGAAGAGCCCAGCCTCTGCCTTGAAGAGCTCAGCTCGTCCCGGGCGAGCTTAGCTCGTCCCATGTGAAAGCCCAGCCGTCATGTAGAGGTCAACTCGTCGATTCCGCCGCCTCGTCTAGGATGACTATGTATGACCTACAACTTCTAAGGTCATAACTCCTCCGTCCGAACCCGATTGGGTGTTCTCGACTCTATGGAAAGCTCCATTGAGTCAAGAATCCATCCATATGCCTGGGAGGAAGATAGGAAGGTGTCAGACCGAGGTGTCAAACCTAGCCTGTCATGTAGAGTCAACTCACGCTTAGCCACTCGTCTAGGGATGACTATGTATGACCTCCAACTTTTGAAGGTCATAACTCCTCCGTCCAAACTCCGATTTGGGTGTTCTTGGACTCTATGGAAAGTCCATTGAGTCAAGAATCCATCCATATGCATGAGGAGGATATTAGATGTCATACCGAGGTGTTAGACTGAGCTCGTCACTTCAGGTCAGCTCGTCTGGGTTGACTATGCATGACCTCCAACTTCGGAAGGTCATATCTCCTGTTTAACTCCACTGGGTGTTCGACTCTATGGAAAGCCCATTGAGTCAAGAATACATTCATATGACTGAGGAGGATATTAGATGTCAAAATGAGGTGTTAGACTGAGCTCGTCACTTCAGTTCAGCTCATTATTCAGTCACTGTCCGTTGACTACGATGACCCTCCAATCAACTTAAGGTCACATCTCCTTCGCTTGAACTCCGATTTTGGTGTTCTTGAACTCTATGGAAAGCATTGAGTCAAGAAATACATTCATATTCTTGAGGAGTATATTAGATGTTTGACCGAGGTGTTGGTATCGAGCTCGGCCCAGGTCGTGCCACTCAGTTACTCAGCCGCCGTCTGCTGACTACGCATCGACCTCCAAATCTCGAAGGTCAAATCTCCTTCGTTCGAACTCCGATTCGGGTATTCTTGGATTCTATGGAAAGCCCATTGAGTCAAGAATACATTCATATTCCTCAGGAGGATAGAAGATGTTTGATCGAGGTGATAGATCGAGCTCGTCCAGGTCAGGTCAGCTAGTCGGGCCAGATTTGACTCCGCTGCATGACCTCCAACTTCGGAAGGTCATAACTCCTTCGTCCGAACTCCGTTTCGGGTGTTCTTGGACTCTATGGAAAGCCCATTGAGTCAAGAATTAATTCATATACCTAAGGAGGATAGAAGATGTTTGACAGAGGTGACAGATCAAGCTCGTCCAGTCAGTCACTGTCGCTCAGATTTGACTGCGTATGACCTCCAACTTAAGGCCATAACTCCTTCGGGTCCGAACCCTCGATTCGGTATTCTTGGACTCTGGAAAGCCCATTGAGTCAAGAATCCATCTATATATCTTGTTGAATTTGAAATCATATTAATCTCTGAAAATCAATCCTAACCAAAACTACTAAGATGCACGAACAATATTGTTCTTTAATGGTTTCGGGAATATGGACTCCACGGCGTATAAAAGCCAAATCGAGATCGATTCCAGTGGATCGGAATCAAAAAGATTTTTGGGTTTGTTCTGACCGAATCCTATTCCTCGCTTCAAGTTTTTGCATGTTTGTTCTAAAGCATATTGCATTGATTTAATTGATTTGAGAAAGTGATTGTGAAATGCTCGCTATAAAATTGCATGATTATTGAAAATAAATCGTTTATACAAGCCGCATATATTAATTATATTTTGCTATAAAAGATTTGGAACGCCCTTAATAGAATGTTAACGGTTTATTTCTGCATTAAGGATAGATTGGTATACCAATAGGGTCAAATATGCATCGCGAACTATCAGACAATGGATCCACCGACAAGAAACAAATGGACCGTATCGGAAGTGTTCACTATTTGATCGTTTATAACCGCCGCCACCCATCAGGACTGCACTGCGTTATAAACCATGTGATACCGCCCCGCAGCCTGGGACCGTACGATGACTCGAGCATCCCGTATATCAAGACATAGGTTAAATTGCTAAGGGTATAATCGAATCTGATCGGGTATAACTGATGATTTGACATAACTGAATTGATTTTCAGAATTGAATTGAATGTCAGAACTGAATTGAATTTGTGAGCATATTTAAATTGATTTGAGATTGTGAAATATTGATTATGAAAATGTATTTATGGGATGATCAATGAACTATAATTTATTGTATATATATAACAAAGTATATGTATTGTATTTATATCGGGATCACCAAAAGATTGAAAGTTCGAATTATTAAATTGCATGAATTGATTTAAGCCGGAACTCGAGGAATGGATTTAGTATAGAACCACTAAGCATGAAAATGCTTAGCTGTATTGTTTTAACAATGCGCAGTATCGAGTGATAGATGATCGAAAGCGACCCAAGATCGAGGAGCGCCGAAATATAAAGCATGAAATTTCGAAAGATGCCTCCGATGTGCATTCATTTCATGTTTTCTTTTGATATTGATATTATGTAAACACTTGAACTTCGAACATCTATTTTTGTAAATCATTTTGAAAAGGCTTGAATGCTCTCTTATCAGAAATGTATTTTGTTAAATATAAATGTTTATGGGCTTGCCCAATTTTGAAATCGCTCGCAAAGATATATATGATTTCAGTGATTTTAAGTGGCATCCCGGACTCGGTTCGGATCCGCCCAAACGGGTCGGGTCGGGTAAGGGGGCCTACAACTTTATTGGTATTAGAGCCTAGGTTTAGCTGCCTACAAAAATGATTTTGGAAATTGTTTGCAAATGATTTGAATTTTTTTGTAAATGATTTGAATTGGTGTGGCACATGCATTTCATTTGCATATTAAGGTCGATATGACTCGACGCGATCTTGGTCGGGTCTTAATGATAAGCATGGACGGTCGGTTCGGCTTCCCTTGAATTCGAGGATGACCGAGGACTCGCGGCTTGATCCTCTTTGGGCGAATGGAAGGTGGGCAAGCATCCCATGCCTGATGAATAGACAGGGAACAAGTGGCGGGAGGTACTATGGGTATCCTCCCAGCGGCTAGTTCGGGCGTACAAGAAAGCTAGGAGCAACCCAGTGAAATTGCTCCAAGCGATTAGCCATTGAGCGAATGGCGAGTCACCCAGACACAATAGATTTTATGGGAGAGAAGAGGATGAGCCTTACATAGTGAGAAAATTGGCTCGAAGAATAGAAGTAGAATGCTTATTAAAATCGTGCACATACGAAGAGAATGGAATGTGCGACCTCATTGCTACGGGATGGGAGCTGTAGTGGTGGGTTTTTAGTGACTAGGACCCATCATCGGAGAGAGTTACATGAGTTCTTCTTGGATGAGTTTCAAGAAGCACTATATGGAGTCGCATTTATCCCGAACAACATGAGACGGGAGTTTCATAATCCCGAAGCAAAGACGAAGGAGTGTGGATATCAAAGAGAATTCATACGGTTGGCGAAGTATGCTCAGAGATACTTGTGAGTGAGGAAGAAAAGTCTTAGTAGGTTTGAAGGCGGCCTTAATGACCGCTATTAGGAGCCCATGTCACAGCATTTTGCCATGAGGATTTCTCCAAAATTTTGACATGTGCATTGAATGTGGAAAGAGTAAAGAAAAAGGAAAGAGAGAGAAAAGATAAAAGACAGGGAAAGAAAAATCCTGGTCAGTCCAGTTCACAACAACAACAAAGGAAGAAGTTAAGGGGACCACGGGTTCAATCGGCTATAGCACAATTTCTGGTAGAATACTACTCTACCGGCACCATCGGTTGCGGAGTACACCGGGAGGTCCTTCTAGAGGGACCAGGCTTGCTCCCCGTGCTCCGTTGTGGGAGAAATCATAAAGGAGAATGTTGGAGACTTAGGTGCTTGTTTGGTTGTGGATCGAGAGCGCCGACGAGAAATTGTTCGGCTCGTTCATTCTGACACCTCGAGGCTAGGAGTCTGACTTTAGTGGTACAAAGCTGACAAGAGTGTTGCATCACTTGGGGGTGTTAGGACAAGGGACGCAGTTGGGTAGGCAAGATGGTCGTGCTCGGCCTAGAGCATATCTGATGAAAGCGATGGAAGATCTGGGCGCTCGGATGTGATAGCCAGGTGAATTTCCAAATCTTTGATACTAATGTACATGCATTGATTGACCTGAATTGACCCACTCATATATTTGCCAGGCATACCCAACTTGGGTAGAGTGAGAGTGAAACGAATATGACATCTTGTTAGCCAGACAGCTCGGCCATAGTGTTGTGTGAGCGAGTGTATAGGGATTGTCCGTCAAAAATCACGAGGTATGAATTGTTAGAGATTTGATTGAGTTATCCTTCAGGGAGTTTGATGTGATATTGGGGATGGGCTGGTTGTCAGGCATCAAAAATGATCGGTTGTAGAATGAAAAGAGTAACATAAGAACAGAATGAAGATGAAATAACTTTCATCGGTGAGAGGTCAAATCCTACCTATCTAATGTGATATCCACAGTCGCTTCTTGGAAACGTGGTGCGGAAAGGATGTGAAACTGCCCAGCTTATGTGATTGATACGGTGAGAAGGCCTAGTGTAATAGATATCCCTGCATTGTGACTTTCGGACGTGTTTAGGAGAGTTACCGGATTGCTTGCTTGTAGGGAGATCGAGTTTTCTATTGACGTTGTACGGGTACCACAGGCATCCGTTACTGCCGTCTGGAATGGTTGTTAACCCAGGACGAAACACATGCCTGGATTTATGGCGCGATTATCAAGGGTAGTATCTAATCCCGAAACTACACCATAAAACTTAATTTGAGACTAAGTCTCCTAGAGTTAATCATTTTCAATATTGGTTTGGCACAATATCACTGCTGAGTGCAATTCGACAAGTAATAAATTGGATTTAAGTCCGGATACTCCCGATCCACGAGAGAGATCTCGAAATTCTAGATCAACTACCACGACTACTCAGAGCTCCATACTATTTGGACTATAAAATGATGAGTGGGATCAGAACTTAAGGTCTTTGGAAATTATCTGCTTAGCGAGTAAAATAAATGAACAATCAAATGGCGGAATATGAAGAATAATGAATAGCAGATAGTTAAGAAAATAAATGGACGAATAATTATCGTTTTAGAGCACACATTAAGATCAATGCTATTGTGAAGTATCGATTCACTTGTTGTCAGCCTTTGTTAATTTTTGCTTATTAATAAATCGGGTTTAAAATCTGTCGAGGCGTTTAGTGAGTTAATTAGATCTCTCCACACTTCACCTTTCATTATCTAATCTTTACCTGATCCTCTCGAATCTGAGGGTGGATAACTACTTTTATGAGGGACTTCTAATTAAAGATTATTTTTCTTTTCTTGATGCCATGCATTTATGAATTTATGGCATAGCTCCACGAGTTATCGGTCGACAAGGATATCTGACTTCAGTTCTCTTCCTTAAAATTAGATAGATCCTTTCTCCTTGATTAGATCTCAATTGCTGCAGGGTTGACCCATTATTCGAATCGAGGTAGAACTCTACGCTTATTTAAATTGATAGCTCGTTGACTCATTCTTGATTTCAAGTGAAGAGGATTTATCAAGTAAACTCACAAAGCTCATTAGATCTCTAATAGCGAGGTTAATATACCTTCAAAGAAATGTTCATAACTCCCGGAGTTATCGTCTACGTATGTCCTCGGAGGACCTCCTTGAAATCGAGGCGATAGAATGAATCTTATAGCGGGTATAAGAAGCGATATTCGGATCAAAAACGGTAAACCCGACTCAGTAAATTCGTGGCGAAATTCAAAGGCTACCGAAGCGATACGGAAAGATAATTTTTAACTATAGCATTCACTTAATGGAAAATTTGGATTCTCGATTCTTGAATTACAGCATCTGACATTCTCTGATCATAAGAATAGCGTAATTTGAGCGAAGAGTTGAATTCCCGAAATTTATGCGAACTTCAAACATTCGGAGTAGTAATTTGAAAAGAATAAGTGCTGCGTTAAACCTGCTCAAAATGGAAACCTTGGATCCGGAAAATACAAAGCAGAAAAATAACACGATAAATCTCATCTAATCTAATATCCATTAAAGAAAAGAAAAGAAAGAAAAGAAAGAAAAGAAAAGAAAACTAAAATAAAGAAAATGAGCCTTGATGCCCGGACCTCTCGTGCGTATGCATTGTATTTACTCTTATGGTGGGTAATTTGTGTATTTATGAGGTTTCTCGGTTGGGCCTAATCGATGCGGTTTTGTGGATTTTCAGTGGGTTGGCCCGTGTTAATGTTAGTCGCGACTTCAATTCCCTTGTCAGCGATATCATCTATGTCGCGACATCGATCTCACGTCGGCGACATCGAAACTAAGTCTTCTGCGGCATTGACTTGTGTTCGATGTGCGACATCGATCTCTTGCTCAGCGACATCACTTCATGTCTTTGCGGGTTTCAGGCGTGGTTACGATGTCGCGACCTCGATCTCACGTCGCGACCTTAATTCCATATTCTACAGCCTTCAACTGGTTTTCCTGATGTCGCGACATCAATCTCACGTCGCGACAACAGTTCCTATTCTTGTAAATTTCAACTGAGTTTTCTTATTTATAACGACAACTATTGTCGTGACATCGTGACATTTGCATGCTTGATCTTATGCATACTTTTATCTCCATTGGTTGCTCTTGTTGTCGCGACATCAGTCTAAGAACTTACAAGCTTCCATTGATTGCTCTTGATGTCGCGACATCGATCTCTTGTCGCGACGCCCGACATGGCTGCGGGTTTCACTTGATGGTTCATTGTCGTGACATCCATCCTCGTCATGAAATTGGCGTGACTCCACCCAGGGTCTCAAGCGTTTTGTTCACGATGTCGCGACATCAATATCTTGTCGTGACATCACTTCATGGCTCTGCAGCTTTAAACTGGTCCTTCGTAGTGTCGGGACATCGATCTCATGTCGGGATATCAGCTTTAGTCTCTGGAGGTTTCAACTGGGGTTCCTGATGTCGCGACATCGATCTCATGTCGCGACCTCAGCTTTTGCTTTTGGAGGCCTCATTTGTTGATTTCGGTGTTTGCGCAGTCCTACATCAGCGACAAGCGGCTTGAGTTAACTTCGACTCATCCCTTCCCAGGCATGTATAGCTTCAAGTCGATTCTCTTGTCGACCTCCATCCAGTCGACATCAGCTCTTGTTGCGACATCACTCTTTTGTTGTCAGCGGCTGTACATATTAGTGTGATGTCACGGCTGACATCAGATGTCGCGACATGAAGTCTTCTTCTTCATTTCACGGTTGCTTCACACGTATTTTCTTCGCCTTGATGCACTTGTTCTTTACGTAAGCTTGTTTCAATGGAGTTTCTGCTAGCTGGATATGCATTGTGATTGCTGTCAAGGCTTCTCGACATTCTATCCTTTCATCTTTGTGCGCCTTTTCTACTACAACTTGCTTCAGCCACTTATATCATTAACGCTCATCCACCTGCTGCATTTTCCACATTTCTTCTTTTTTAACACTCTCCTGGTAATAACAAATTGGTGAGTTTCTTCATATTTACGCAAATGAATTGTCCTTTTAAGTAAATCAGCGAAAAATGGACTAAAATAGATGACTTTTAAGCTCATCGTAGTTCACTAAATTTAAAAGAATTGAGTGCGATTGCGAGAACTCACTGAAAAGGATTTAAACCGACCCGAGTGTATCACCATGGAAACCAGTGCTTTTTGTTAAAAGAAGATGGTACACTTAATTTGTATGTATTGATTATAGACAATTGACAAGTTAACAATAAAGAATAAATATCAGATTTACCCGAATTGATGATTTGTTGACCAATTAAAGGTGCAAATATCTTTGAAGATTGACTTGCGATGCAGGTATCATCGGTTGAGAATTAAAGATGCCGATGTGTAAGAGCTGGCGTTTAGGGCCTTGATATGGACATTATGAGTTCCTTTTAATACTGCCTGAGTTGACAAATCTCCGTAGTATTTCTTGGACCTAATGAATCGTGTTTTCAGGCCGTATGTGGATCGGTTGGCCATTAGTGTTCATAGAGCGACATTCTTGTGTATTCAAAGATCACGAAAGTCATGACACACACCTTAGAGTAGTGTTAAGAGACTTTGAGAGAAAAGCGGTTGTATACAAAAGCCCGAGCAAGTGTGAGTTTGGAAGAATGAAGTGTCCTTTCTTGGGCATATAGTATCGAAAGAGGAATCAGGTGATCGAAGAAAATGAAGTAGTTTGTTGAATGACCACCTAGAAATGTTGCAGAATGCGTAGTTTCAGGACTAACGAGGATACCCTCGAGAAGGGTGCGTTAGGGTTTTCTATGGCTGCGACCGGATGGCCCAGTTGCTGCAGAAAAATGTAAAGTATGAATGGAGTGAAAAATGTCAAGAAGTTTTGATAAGTTGAAGCATTCATAGCCGGGGCTCGGTTCTTACTCAGCAGCCAGGCCGGCGGTAGAGAATATGTGATTTTTAGTGATCACGCGTCAGCTAAATGGACAGATGTGTCCTAATGCGGGAGGGTAAAGTGGTAGCCTATGCTTGAGACGATTGAGCATGAGGAACTACCCCACGCATGATATGGGGTGCCGCTATTGTATTTGCGAAAATTTGAGGTATTATTTGTGGAAGTGTTTCATCTGCGATCATAAGAGTCTTAAGTATTTGCCCTCACGAGAGCTTAACTTGAGGCTAGTGGAGATGGATGGAATTGATAAAAGATTATGGTAGCGTGATTGATTATCACGGGAAAGGCCAAATGTAGTGGCGGCACGAGTGAAAGTCAATCGACGGCCGGTAGAATGCCCATTGTCATTATATGGCATTAGTGCGTAGTGGCGAGTTGATAGCAAGACAGTTTGTTGAATGTCAGTGCTAGAGGCACAAAAGAAAGATGAGAAAATTTTGCCCGCGATCGTCGGTTGGAAATGAGTAAAGAGCGGGACAATTGATAGAAAATGGAGTTTTTTGTATTATAAGGTCAGGGTTTGTGTACTGATTGTAATGAATTGAGAATCATGCGAAAAGAGAATTGTACATAGTGGATCTTTTGCTATCCATCTGGTATACAGATGTGAGATTGAAATGTCATTAAGTGGTCAGGGATGAAAAGAGATGTCAGAATATGTAACAAGTGTTTGGTGTGTCAAAGTAAGCGAGCATCAAGTTCCTTACAGTTATTGCGACCTATTAGAATAAGGAATTAAATCGGATGAATCACCATGGATTTTGGATTTGGGTTGCATTGTGGGGAGAAGACATGGCTTCAGTTTGGGTCCTAGTAGACCGATTGACGAAAAGAGTCGACTCACTTCCTACCAATGAGAACCCAGACTATTCATGACAAGCTAGCGAAGTGTATATCAGGAAATGGATTCGGTTACTAGGATTCTGTCATTATTTTGGGTAGAGTCAGAGGGTTCTTGGCTTTTGGGGAGAAAATTGCAAGAGGCTTTGGGCACTTGACTGAATTTGATCTGACGTTCCCACCCTGTGGATGTCGAAGTGATCAGTGCGGAAGATATGTTAGGAGTTGTGTGTCGACCTTGAGGGTGAGTTGGGATCGACACATTGCTTTAGTTGAATTTGTATGCAACTGACAGTTCAAATCAAGTATTGGAATGAAGCCTTATGAGCTTTATATGGGAGAAAATGTAGAACACCCGTTGTGTTGTTGAATTAGTGAAGAAAGTAATTGGCCCGGCAATCTGGGAGGCGAAGAAAAAGTAGAAATGATTAGAGAAAGGTGAAGGTATTGCCGATAGACATAAATCATATCTGAGCATGAAAGAAAAGATGTCGATGTAGTTCGGCGAAAAAGTGTTTTTGAAAGTATCGCCTTGGAAGAAGGTGATGAGATTTGGGAAAAAAGGCAAGTTGAGCCCTAGATTTATTGGCCCCTATGAAGTGATTGAAAAAGTGGGTCCAGTGGCATATAGATTAGCATTACCTCCGGACTTGGAAAAGATCCATAATGTTTCATGTGTCCATGCTCACGGTACCGGTCGGACCCGTCACATGTAGTCTCTTCGGAACAATTGAGCTAAGGCAGTTGGCGTATGAAGAAGGAGCGAGTAGAGATTTTGGCTCGTGAAGTGGAGGAATTCTCTGAGACCAGAAGATTCGGATTGATCGAGAGTCTTGTGGAAACCATAAGGTTGGAAGAGAGCCACTTGGAAAGTGGGGAAGCGATGCGGCAACAATATCATTATTGTTTGAATAAAGGAGTAATTTCGAGGACGAAATTTTTTAAGTGGGGGAGAGTTGTAACGCCCCAAAAATACCCCAGAATTTTTATAATAAAATTTATTATATATTCCGGGTATGAAGGTGGGTCGACTTAGGTATTTTCTAGGAATTGTTAGATAGATATTGATTAAATGATTATTGAATCCGAGAAATAAACCCAAGTGAAAAAGAAAATATATATAAATTGTAAAATAGGGACCTAAGAATTGATTGTAAATAAGTTTATATGTCTAAGTGAAAATAGGAGACTTAAATGAGAATAATAGAAATGGAGGACCCTAAATATAAAGAAATAAAGAAAAAGAAGAAAAAATCAAGGAAATGGCATGTGGCATGTAGGAAAGTGGGGAGGATTTAAATATTTTAAAAATACGATTTAGAGTGATCCATAAGAAAAGGAAACGAGGAAAAATGGAGGTATTTTAGAGTGAGAAGCTCCGCCTCTCTAGATTTCCCAACGATGGCCATAGGTCCCGGGCGAAACAGGAAGGAAAGTGCTTTGCTAGTGACAGAGGCTACTTAGTAGGACCGGAATGCGGGGAGTTTCGATGGAAAACTCCGAGAGGTAGGTCTTCCCTACTTTGGTCATTTCTACCCCTAAGCTGCCACATTGTGATAGTGCGCATTCATTTGGACCTTAGAGCGAATTTTGGGTAAGAAATAAAGAGAATCGGGTAGTGAGTCCTTTACGGTAAGTTAGCCACATCAATGAACTTGATGTTAGGCTTTTAATCTCTCAATTTGGACCTCTGTAGACTAAGTTATAGATCCTTTTACTGAGGTTAGCCCGGCTAAAATCTGGTCGGTCGATTACGCAATTCGGGTCCTTCAGGGACCTTAGAGCGGGTTTTGGGTAAGAAATAAAGAGAATCGGGTATTGAATTCTGGTAGTTTCAGCACATCAATAGACTTGATGTTAGGCTTTTGAATCTCTCAATTTGGATTATCTGTAGACTAAGTTATGAGTCCTTTTTGCAAGGTCGGCTACTCACATTCTGCTTGGTCGACACCTCATGCAACGAGGTCGGCGGACCTCATCTTGTAGAGTCGTAAAGCTCGTCTGTAGAGGCTCGTCACGCAGAATCAGCTCGTCCTGAAGAGCTTCGGCTCGTCTGAAGAGCTCAAGCTCGTCTGAAGAGCTCAGCTTGTCTATAGAGCTTCGGCTCGTCATGTAGAGTCGACTCGTCGGTTCGGTCCGACTCGTCTAGGATGACTATGTATGACCTCCAACCCGAGGAAGGTCCTGCTCCCTCCGTCCGAACTCTGATTTGGGTGTTCTTGGACTCTATGGAAAGCCCATTGAGTCAAGAATCCATCCATATGCCTGAGGAAGATAGAAGGTGTCAGACCAAGGTGTCAGACCGAGCTCGTCATGTAGAGGTCAACTCGTCAGTTCAGTCAGCTCGTCTAGGATGACTATATGTATGACCTCTCCGGCCCGGAAGGTGTGCTCCCTCCGTCGAACTCCGATTTGGGTGTTCTTGGACTCTATGGAAAGCCCATTGAGTCAAGAATCCATCCATATGCCTGAGGAAGATAGAAGGTGTCAGACTAAGGTGTCAAACCTAGCTCGTCATGTAGAGGTCAACTCGTCAGTTTAGTCAGCTCGTCTAGGATGACTATGTATGACCTCCAACTTTGGAAGGTCATAACTCCTCCGTCCGAACTCCGATTTGGGTGTTCTTGGACTCTATGGAAAGCCATTGAGTCAAGAATCCATCCATATGCATGAGGAGGATATTAGATGTCAGACCGGGTGTTAGACTAGGCTCGTCACTTCAGTTCAGCTAGTCGGTTCAGGTCGAATAAATGCAGGTTGACTAAGCATGACCTCCAACTTCGGAAGGTCATATCTCCTTCGTTTGAACTCCAATTTAGGTGTTCTAGAACTCTATGGAAAGCCCATTGAGTCGAATACATTCATAATACCTGAGGAGGATATTAGATGTCAAACCGAGGTGTTAGACTAGGCTCATCGCTCAGTTCAGCTCATCATTGAGGTCAACTCGTGCGGGTTGACTGCGACCTCTCCAACCGGAGGTCATATCTCCTTCGTTTGAACTCCGATTTGGGTGTTCTTGGACTCTATGGAAAGCCCATTGAGTAAAGAATACATTCATATTCTTAAGGAGTATATTAGATGTCAGACCAAGGTGTTATATCGAGCTCGTCCAGGTCAGGCCAGCTCGTCAGTTCAGGTCAGCTCGTCTGGGTTGACTACGCACGACCTCCAAATTCGGAAGGTCAAATCTCCTTCGTTCGAACTCCGATTCGGGTATTCTTGGATTCTATGGAAAGCCCATTGAGTCAAGAATACATTCATATTCCTCAGGAGGATAGAAGATGTTTGGCCCGAGGTGATAGATCAGAGCTCGTCAGGTCGGGTCAGCTCATTCGGTTTAGGACTATTTGCGTATGACCTCCAGCGAGAGGAATATACGCTCGCCGTCGAACTCCGTTTGGTGTTCTTGGACTGTAAGCCCATTGAGTCAGAATTCGTTCATATACCTGAGGAGGATGAAGATGTTTGACCAAGGTGACAGATCGAGCTCGTCAGGTCAGGTCAGCTCGTCGATTCGAGATTTGGCTGGCATTATGACCTCCAACCGGAAGGTCATAACTCCTTCGTCCAGACTACGATTGAATTCTTGGACTCCTATGGAAAGACCATTGAGTCAAGAATCCGTATATATAAGCTTGTTGGTTGGAAATCTATATTAATATCAGAAATCAATCATAACCAAAACTACTAGTGCCTTACGAATAATATTGTTCTTTAATGGTTTAGGTGGGCGACGAGGAGGAAAAGCCAGGCGGGATTGAGATTCGAGGGGATTGGAATCAAAGTGCAAAGATTTTACAGGGTTTGTTCTACCAGGATCCTATTACTCGTTTCAAGTTTTTGCATGTTTGTTCTAAAGCATATTGCATTGATTTAATTGATTTGAGAAAATTGATTGTGAAATGTTTCTTGCAAAATTGTGATTATTGAAAAAGAAATAAAGAAATTTGTTTATACAAGCGTACATATTGTACTATATTTTGCTAAAGGATTTAGGCATCATAATAGAATGTTAACAGTTTATTTAGCATTAAGGATGGATTGGTATACGATAGGGTCGAATAAGCGATCTTTGCGAACTATTGTATTGGTGTGTCACTCGTCCCGTGACCAGCGGGGCCGTGTCAGTAGTGTTCACTATTTGATTGTTTATAACCGGTTAAGCGGCCAGCGAACCGATGCTATGTTATAAAATGCCATGTGATCACCGGCGGCCCGGCCCGAAGCGGGACACGTCTTCGGTTGGCAGATCCCTTCCTAGTGACGGGAAATCGCGTGACTCCTGATGGCCTCCCTATGCCGCTCGCTCGTGACAGTTACCCGCAAAGCTAAGTAGTAAAAGCTATTGAAGCTGTATTTGGAAAACATGGGTTATAAAATTTTCCCTTTTCTATCAAAATCCCACTGCTAAATTGAAAAATCCGGCATATGCTTGGCGCACGGTGGTTAAGCCAAAATACAAAATCACTGTATATAAAAAATACACTCGATATTTTCCAAAATCCACTTCACAACAATAAATGACCTCGGTCCTCATCAAAATATAAAGATGGAGTCAAATAGATATAGTTCATGTAACCTGTTTTTCTCAAAACCATGCATGCATATTTTACAAAAGATATTTACATATACAAAAATGTCACATTTTAAGTTTACTAGTTTTAATTTACACCTTATCTTATATATAATCACGACACGATCTGAGACTAAGGATCTGGAAAGGGTCTTTTGGCTTGACACACTGAAAAATTATTTTAAAAGCAGAAGCGTAGGCCATGGGCTCAGTGAGTCTTATAAGTTCTAAATGTTCTTGTCTGCTGTTTTGTACCTCAAATATAGAAAATCTGTACAAAAATGGTTGTAAACATTTATGAAAGCGGTTTTTGCTATAGAAAACCATTTAAAGCGTACGAAAACTATTCTGCTTTGTTAGCTTCATTCTAGCGCACAGCGTGAAAACTAATTATACATTTGAAATGCATTACGAAAACTATTTATCTTTGCTTGGCTTGTTTCGATGGTGGTTAATATTTAGAAAGTGCTATCTTGTAAATCAAGTACACCAACCCTTGTGGCCATTCTGAAATACCTAAAAGTGATGCCTCGGAACCTCGGAACCTGGCATCGGTAGTGAACCTCGGAACACTACCCGGCTAAGATGGTCTGGTGAACATGGTAGGATCTATATAACATAATGGAACCTCGGGACCAAAATGCTCGGTGAGGGAACCTCGGAACCAACACCTCATCCATGATGTGCTAAGTCGCGCGCTAGCATATACCTCGAATGTGTGTGAGGCGACTGTACATATAAATGTACTAGATCAGCCCCCCCGATTGCAGGCCGGGCAATATAGTTAGTCATGTATCATGCGATTCTTATGCACAATCCGAAATACATCGTAGGAAGCGGGTGTGCCATCTGGGGGTTTGCTAAACCGAGCCAAAGCTGTTTCTTAAATCTTGAAATCAAACTTTTTCTACTTGAGTGTAACAATTGGGAGTAAAAAAATGTTTTATAAATCTATTTTCAAAGCACTTTACAAACTTGTAATTTAAACACTTTCATTTTAGAAATGATTTTGAGTACTCACCTTTTTCTCCACTAATTTCTTTCAAATCTTGTCAAGCACTCCTAGATTCGTCGGATGCTCAAATCTCTACACAATTCATTCAAATTGCAAAATGCCCTCGGTTTAACGTTTTAACCATAAAACATACGGGGCTTTCAAAATGATGACTAAATCGAACGAAACGATTCCCAACAAAACTTTACGTGCTAGTCCCATTCGATATGGACATCGATAATATGATGTAAATTGACCAAAATGTCCATACCCATTAAGAAATGTCCCTGCAAACTATATCTGTTTAGTCAAGCTTTTGGCTCCCAGGGACTTCAGCATAATCCCAAAAATAAAGCATTTAAGAAAATTGTGTAGGCATATCGACTTTAATCCCATGAAATTTGATGGCTATCATGTGATTGAGAATTTTAATACATTGTCTAGACAGGTCTAAAAATTCTACATTCTAAGCTAGTCTAAATTTTGGGGTGAAGTTCTGACTTTACGGTCTCTAGTGACCATTGCTATAACCTTTAGGCTTGAAATAACACAAATGAGCAAATTTTCTACCTTTTAAAGTTTGACAAAAAGGCTAAGATATTGAGTAACATCGTGACTCTCTTGCGTAGTCGATTTGCTATACGCTCACGATCGAAACTACGGTCCGAATTTAGTAAATGCGAAGAATCAAAGAAAAAAATAAAAAAACAAACGTCTCTCGGTTCTCCTCCACGCTCTGTAGATCCGCCTCCTGCCATTTGATATTTATCCTTTTCTTTTTCTTTTTTTTCTTTTTTTTTTTCTAAATTCTTATTCTTTTTCACTTTAGTGTATTTTTATTATTTAGATAAATAATTTCTATTACTCCATTCGGGTCCATTACATCGAAGATTTTATTTATCATAATGGAATATTCTTTAACTATTTGCCATTTTTTGAATTTTTTTCTAAAATCCCGTTTCGGGTTGTTTCCCCAAGCCGTCGCAGGAAATTCGTAAAATGTTCAGTTGTCTCGAGATTTAGAAACTTTCTGGGTTCTTAGATTTCGAGGCGAAACACTTGACACAATCCCGTTTAGGTAAATAGAGATCTGAAATTTCGAGACTTCCACTGGTATTGCAGTGCTTTATTATTATTATTTCTTATTTAAAAAACTTGCATTAATTATACTTTCACCCCCTCTACTTTCCTTAATTGTAAAAGTGCCACAATTATTTGAAAACTTTATAATTTCACCCTTAAACCAATTTTCAAAAGTGTATTATGATACTAAAATAATTAAGGAAGTCCACAGACTTACTGCCATTAATATACCGTACACCCTCTCGACTTTTTGTGTGTTACACCTGACTCGATATCCCGTATATCAAGACATATGTTAAATTCAATAAGATAACCTAATCGACAAGATAACTCGAATCTTGATTTTCGTAATTGGAATCAACGTCGAACCGAATTGAATTTGGTGGAGCATATTCAATTGGATTTGAGATCGTGGAAATATTGGATTATGAAAATGTATTTACATGATCAAATTTAACTATAATTTATCAGATATATAAATAAAAGATACGATTGCATTTTATATTGATCATCCAAAAGATTGAAAGTTCGACTATTAAATTGCATGAATTGATTTGGGTTCGAAACTCGAGGAATGGATTTCAGATGTAACCACTAAGCATGAAAATGCTTGGGCTGTGATTGCTTTACCAATGCCAAGGCGCATTTCAGTGATAGATGTTGATCGTAAAGCGGACCCAAGATCGGTGGCGAGCGAGTCATAAAGAAGGAAATTTCTGAGTATGCCCGATATGTGCATTCATTTCATGTTTTCGATATCAGACATAAAAACATTTGAACTTCGAACATCTATTTTTGTAAATCATTTTGAAAATACCAATGCCTTCATCAGAAATGTATTTTGTTAAATATAAATGTTTACGGGCTTGTCCAAATTTTGAAAATCGCTCCAAAGATATATGATTCGAAAGTGATTTTAGCAGATCCCGACGGCTCGTGATCCGCCTAAACGGCCTGGCTCTGCAGGGCGCCACAGCTACCCGCCTTTATTTTGTTTATCCGGGGTGCACGTATGGCTACTCCTCGCGGCGCTTTTCGATCCGTTCGCCTTCAAGACGAGCCCGTAGGGCGGCCATTTTCAAGGTGATGGTCAAGATAGCTCGCACCCTGGCCATCCGTCTGGGCCTCGTTCCTCTTTGCCTCCATATCCTAGCGCCAACAAAAGAACTGGTCTTCCAAGGATTAATTCACTGGGTTGCTGGTCATGGTGACAAAACCCGACGGTCCAGTGGAGTGATCGGGAACTACCAAAGCTTCGAGGGATGGGAGATCACTTGAACATGGATGTAGCTAAGCCCTTGCAAATCATCATGAGCCATTAGTCGTCTTGGCCAAACAGGCGCCACCAGGCTTCCTAAATTTTCGAGTCGATCGTCTAGAAAGATTAACCCATCAAAGATGCACTTCCATAAAATAAACAAGAAAACGACGGTGGTGTGCCTGCGCTCCTCTCAGATCTGCAAGTCGGATCGGGTCTGAAGAGTGAAGAGTCATCTTTTGTTAAAGTCTCCGTGCCTTCCTTGTTATGATTCATCGCTGGCTTATGGAGGAGGAAGATGATCCAGATTTTATGGAAAGTGGGTGATTTGTGAGCGAAAGGGAAGATGGCGTTATGAGCGCTAGGACATATTCTTCCCTTTTTTGATGGTAGGAGTTAGTGCGACTTATCTTACTAGAAGTGTTTGACCACTCCAAAGCGGTTATGTGTAGGGCGTCTTTAAGCGAGATCAGGAAGATCATTGGTAGGCCGTCTTAGATATAGCTCATTGCGTGAGGATAGAATCTAGGTGTTGTATCCGTTCACAGGTGGAAGGTGATACTTAGGTCTGACCTACGGGTAAAGGTGTTTGGGCTTGGTGAATGGTGGAGCTGGCTCTGGGCCTGGTACCCACACATTGGTTGACCATGCGAAGGAACACGATATTAATCTCGTTCCAATCGATCCATACAAATCATTGATTGAACAAAGACCGTTCATTGCATCATTCACAAAATGAATGGTGAGGATTGGAAGAAGCGGTTGAAGGAGTTCTCGATGGAGAACCCTAATGTCGTCATAATCGACATGTTGGAAGCAATCGAGAGTCTTCACAACCTTCATTTATGCTGGAGGTGGTAAAGGAGTTGAAAATTATTGAGGGAACGGAGAGTTTTGGATCCGGAAGCAAGTTGTTATTTATGAACCGGAATCGTTACTGAACTCCAAGGTGTTGGATGAGTTGAATTTTCCGGTGATTGCTAAGCCGTTGGTAGCAGATGGGAGTGCGAATTCTCATACAATGTCGCTGGTGTTCAATGGAGAGGGATTGAAGAAGCTAACCACTCCTATTGTGTTGCAAGAAATTGTGAACCATGGTGGGGTTATCTTCAAGGTGTCATGGCTTAAAAACCGTTTGGTCGAGGACGCCGGTGGAGATATTGTGGTCGACGATCTGGAAGAAGCCGAACTCAACGACGGCACGCCTAATTTGGTCGAAGACAAAGGAGCGATCGTCGTAAAGGTGGGATGAAGGTGGAAGTGGCAGGGTGGTGGAGGAGGAGAGAGGGGATGGGAATAAAACTGATTTATTTTTTAAAAAAATAAAAATTTTGAGAGCAAATTAAATATTGATACATGATGAGAGAGGAGAAAAAAATGTAAGATTATTTTAACTCCCTGATCCTATCACTATGTGTAAAGACTAATAACAGAAGGTAGCTCCTAAACTTCGATTATTTCCGGTTAATCCATTGGTAAGATTATTTAAAGAGACTATTGAAATTTGAAAGTTAGGATTATTCATTTTAATTTTTCTTATAAAAAATAATAAATAATAAATAATGAGAAGGAAAAAATTAAAGTGATAACCGTCTATAACAAATCAAAAAATTATTTATAAAAATAATTTTTTTTTCATTTAAAAAGAAAATAATATTATTAATTCAAATTAGTAATAGGTTAATAGAAACATATGTATCAAATCATATGGGCTATTTATAAATTTGATAATATTATAAAAACTATGTCCTTATGTAGATATTAACATCTTTCTCTAAAATGTAAAAAGGAAAAAAAAACATACAAAAATTCCATGATAATTTAATTAAAATATGTGAATGAAACAAAATTCCGACATAGAGTTTAGTTATTATGTGACGATCTATTTTTACAATTTAAATGATATTTTTATCTAAAAAAAAAAGGCATTTTCTGTAAGAGGTGACTTTACCAAATATTTTTGGGATTTATCCGATTTATCGAAATAAAAAGCATCAAGTCTTTAACTCAGGGTCGTGGCCCAGGCCACGTCTCAATTAAAAAACACATAAGATGACCAAGCTGTTTCAGGAAAGAAGGAAGCACAAAGAAGAAAGAAAGGTTTTTAAAGGCAGAAGGCGGTGATCTCCTTTCAGTTTTCAGTTTGGAATATTTACAGGCGAGTCTCATGGATCCCCACCAACACCAATCCATTGGGGAAGGAGACGAAACTTCACCCCCTCCCTCCGGCACCGCTGCCACTTCATGTCGCCACTGCGGCGGCCCCACCTCATTTCCATCTCCACCGGCATGGTCCGACATCTCTCCGCCGCCTACTTACCGCCCAATCCGCGCCCCCGCCGTCAATCTCTCTCCTACCTGCTCTCAACAAGCCATCATCCTCGCCCCCGTTCCTCAAGCGCAGAAGACCCCTGTTGTCTCTCCTCCCTACCATTTCCAAGTCCCCATCAAGCGAATCCAGACCCCGGAAGACATTCGTCGTTTCCATGACTCCGATTCAGGAAAGAACTTCTTAGGCTTCGTAGTCTCCCTCAGCGAATCCATTCGCTCCCGCAAAATTTCCGACCCTTGCCACGAGTCACCCGTCATCAATTCCATTCTCTCCATCCTCCAATCTCTGATCGATTGGGTCGATGAAATACCTCCCGTTCAACAATCTTCTCGTTACGGTAATCTCTCTTATAGGGTTTGGCACAGTCGGTTGATCGATGACAGCGAGCAACTTATGCTCCAATTCCTGCCCGATGATCTCCGGTCAGCCACAGTCGAACTCGTCCCTTACTTTGCAGATAGCTTTGGGAACTTGAGTCGAATCGATTATGGAACCGGTCATGAGACCAATTTTGCTGCGTGGCTTTATAGTTTGGCTAGCTTAGGGTTGATCAAGGAAGAAGATTACCAGGCTATCGTGTCTAGGGTTTTTGTGAAGTACCTTGACTTGATGAGGATTTTGCAATTGGTCTATAGCCTTGAACCTGCGGGATCCCATGGAGTTTGGGGTCTGGACGACTATCATTTTCTGCCATTTATATTTGGGTCGTCGCAGCTGATCGATCACAAGTATATGAAGCCCAAGTCAATCCATAATCAAGATATTCTGGACAACTTCTCCAAGGAGTATATGTATCTGTCTTGCATTGCATTTGTGAAGCAGGTGAAGAAAGGCCTGTTTGCGGAGCATTCTCCATTGTTGGATGATATCAGCGGTGTACCTAATTGGAACAAGGTGAATGCTGGGATGCTCAAAATGTACAAAGCTGAGGTGTTGGAGAAGGTTCCAATTATGCAGCACTTCCTATTTGGGTGGCTCATCAAATGGTATGATTACTGTTAATGAGTAACTAGCCCTGTATGTAATCACTGCATTTTTAGTTTATTATAAGTCATGCACACTTCGCATGATGTTTAATTTGGGATCTTGCCATTTTTTATGAGTTTTTATGGTGTTATCTGAGCATGATGGTTATATTTATATTATCTATATCAGTAACTGGTATGGATTTTTGGAGCTAAACCTGATATTTTTGGTCCCTGGATCTTTATACACTGTTTCAATAACAATGTAGGTTGAGGAACAACTCTTTTGTGGATACCCTGATCATGGGTATTATCCTGCTATCATTATTAGATAGTATTTATAACATGGAACCCTACTTGTTAGCTATAGGATGTAGAAGTGATACACTGAGCCAATGTTCATTTTAAAATACAACCAAAGAGATTGGCGTCGTGTTGGGTTGGTCCTTCTTTTTGGGATTCATTAACCAAGTTACTACATGTGTTCCTTTGATATGTATTATTTGAGTAATGACCTCAAACACACACGTATCTGTGTGTACAAACTACAACAAGCATCAGCCTTTTCATAAAAACTTTGCATAAGTCTTCATTCTCTCTGCACTTTCAACATATTTTTATTTTCAACAGTCTGCTTTAGCTCTAGTTATAAACTTGTTAACATGCCAACACTTAAACACCTTTTCCCACCTTCTTAATTTGTGTATCTCATCTTATGGTTCAAATGTAGTCTCATGTCTTGATCCATTTTAATTAGGTTTTAGTTTACTTGATTTTTGAAAAAAATTTCAATGATCAGAACTTTGAAATTGTAATGAAATTGGCTAATGAATGTTGCTCATGCGGCTGCTATCTCTAGAAAAGTATTTCTGGATTTTTAACACATCTCCTGAATCCCATTTGGTATCTTAACCCTTTTAGCTGAGTGGGTGCATTTCTACATGGGAGATCTGAGAATCTTGGAAAGGTAAAACTAAACAAAAGTGACTGAATACATTAGTGCTTATGTTCTGACCACTGTTCATGTAATTGGGGATTTTATTTGTAGCCATTTTGTATAATAGCATAATTTCCTATATTTATGAGGTTTTCAAAATCACACCATTCAACACCGTTTATATGGATCTTTGAATCATTATTATTATTTTTATTAATGGTATTTTGGGTAATTGGATCGCTGATTATACTTATGTGACATGCAATACAGTGTTATCCCTGTTAAACTCCACCAAAAAACCAGAAATGGATGTCTTTAGAACTGCAATAGAAAAGGGAAGAAATTTTGAAGCTACAACCATATTATTGCATGTTACTTCAATCCATTGGGAGATTTCATGAATTAGGTGTTCCTATATTGAAACTCTGCTTGATAAGCTGGGCGGAATCTGTTTAAAATGTAAAAAACTGCAGGCTTGCACACACAAACACACCTGTTAGCACCGTTATCATGTGCCCATGTTCAACACACATTTGGTTGGTCTTCCCAGTGGATGTCCTTCTGTATGATGACATCAATAATGATGTATTCTGTCTTATAGGGTTTTTGGGCTTATCTTGGTTTTCTCCATTTTGACTTCACGTGTTGGCTAAGCTGCTTCATGTAGTGCCTACATAGGGATAGATGTTACTAAATTCTATTTAATTTTACACTGCTCTCAATGTAGTGAATTTATCTCATTCAAGATATGGATTTTGGCCATATCGACCATCTTGCAGTTAATGTGTTTTCAAACTTGTACTTTTGGATCTTAAGAACCTTGTTAATGTAACTTCTGATTTTCCCTGAAATTTTCCATTGCTTAAATTATGAATTGCAAAGTGTCTGATTGTTGTTTAATTTTCAAGCCATGCGTCTAGTATATATTTTTCAATGTTATGAATATTTAAAATTCGTGGTTTACTTATGCATATGGATTTTAGCACATCATGTGCTACCCTGATTGGTAATAGGTAAATATAGATAATTGTGATTCATAGAAAAGATGATATAATTTTGCTAATGGGTAAATATAGATAATTGTGATTCATAGAAAAGGATGATATCATTCTTAGAACATTATCCATTTTTTGTTGTTCAATAAGATTGATAAATTCTTCATTATTTTTATTTTCCCCAGGGACTAATCTGGTGCATCTGCTTTGTTGAAACAATTTATGCGGAACAAGGACTCATTTCCCAGTACGCTTTACAGAGATGTAAGAATGAAAAATTATTAAACAAGAATCATCCATACTTCTTGGATAGTATACAGAGTTTGAGTTCTCTGTTTCTTTAGGTTGTATCTGCTTTTGGCTAACATAGATCTATCTCTTTTTTTTTTTTTAATTATTTTTATTAGTCAAGTATTGAAACTGCAGATTTTTTACCTTGTTATATGATATATAAAATCCTAAGTGAAGATGGTAACTTTTTTCAAGCTTCTCCTGAAGCTTTGGTTTGGTTTTAAGTTATTTTTATGTTATAACTTATCAAAAAAGTTAGATGTACTTTATAGGCTTAGAAAGCAATACTCAGACCGTGCTGCAGCTTCACATTCGTATCTGTTGATATGAAAATAATGTGAAAGCAAGTAATTACAATTTTATTGTAAACTATGTTTTGATTTTAAGACTGATTTATTGGCACAAAACATTACTTAATACTAGTTAAACTGCTGTCACAATGAAGGAATGCTGATGAATAAGTTTAAAGTGTGACAAGCAGTGTCATAACCTCCACTTGCAAAGATGTCTGATGTTTCTTACCTCAGTTGATGTTCTACCAGTTGGAGTTTATGGTTTCCAAACTCCTCATTCATTTAATTCTTCAAATCTAATGGATTCACGTTCTTTAATCTTATTTGTAATGGAAACTATACTCTTCTTTGTTTACTATTTTACAAGAAATTATGTTGCATTATTTCAGCTTGTATCGTTACTTAATTGAAATGATCGACTTCCTCTACTCCACAAATCTTAGATTATTATGCTGATTGAATTTCTTGCTCAAAACTAACATGAGCTTGGTTTCATGGTTTTGAGTTTGACTTCCAACTGGATTCTTGCTCTTTCTGGCCTTTGGAATTACATTTATTAGTAGTTTGCATCACTACAAACCATATAAAACCTCTAATTCTGTTAGCCAGCGTGCATTATTGTAGAACCCATCATTAGGTTTTCCATGAATATAAACAAGTTGTCTTCCATAGGGTTGTGTGTTCTTTAAGTGAATTTGAATCTCTTCCAGCTCCATTGAAATCCTAGCTCCTAGTTAACACTGGTAATAAACTTTGCAGTTCTGCTCATTTATTGTTATGCTTGAAGAATATGGTATATGAAGAGACCTAAGGGTTTCTAGTTAGGTTATTAGGATGAAGCATTTGGTTCGTAATTTAACAATTAAAAATTCTTAAAGCTCTGTATCTACATAAGTCATGCCATTTAAAACCACCCGTAGATATGGTGAGAAGATAATGATAAAACAAAGACAAATGGGAAATTGTTCACATTGCTGAAAAACCACCAATAACACATACTCATTGCCATGCTGCTTAGTTGTTGCTCTGTCAAAACCCCATCCAGTTCTATTCAGGTGTTGATTGTTCTTGTTTAAGCAAGTTACTGTTAGGAAGCTGTTTGGGTACGCTATAGTTTAAACGCTTCATATTGGATTGGTCTATGCATTGGTGATATTTCACCTTAAGCTCTCTTGGTTGTTGAGAAAACTAGAGGAAAATAATTGCAAATGAGATGTTAATTTTTATGCTTTTTTTTACTAAGTTTTAATGTGTTGGAAACTTCACCATAAATGAGTTAGTTATGCTAGGATGCCAATTGGAGGTTTATGCTCTCTTTTGTCCCGACTCCCAAGCAATGTAAAATATAGGAGCTGAAATTTCATGTCTTAATCTTTTGTTTGGTTTTCTTAGCAATCAAATATATCTTGTGTTGTCATTGCCTTTTTTCTTTTACAATATTTAAAAGTGAATACATTAGCTAATAAATTCTGGTAATTGAGCTGCTAGAATTCTTAATTGTGTGCTCCCTCTCCCTTGTTTCAGCTGGATTCAATTCAATTTTGGAAAGTGTTTGCTTCTTATTAATAAAGTTTAGGCAAATGATTGTATTTTGGTTCTGATGTTGTAACTGGATTGTAGGATTCAAATAAAAAGATTATAAGATCAATTGAACTCTCTCAAATTTAAAAGTAGCCAAACGAGTGGAATTTAATTGTATAAATATTTTATTAGCATTAGGAAGTTGGCAAGAGTAATACCTTTGATTCTCAAGGGATGAGCTTTGGCCTCTGTGCTTCTTATTAAGACGAGATTCCTAAAATCAAAATGTGAGCTTGATTAGCTCAGAAAATTGTTGTGGATGCTGGAATAGTCTTTTTGTGCTCTCTTCACTTAAAAAAACTGAAAAAAAAAATTATGTTCTTTTAAACCAAGAGCTGGTATTTGAGTTTGGGAATCTATGGCCATGTTTGGTTTGTGTTCTTTGAAACTATTCTTGAAAACAGTTTCTGAAAACATGGAGAATACCAAAAAGGTGTTTTATGAAAATAGGGGTTATGGAAACTCGAAGAACAAAAAAAAGTGGGGCCCCCTTTTCACCAAACAGGTTTTTAGTGTTTTTTTATTTTATTTTTCAAAACAAAAAACTGTTCTTGAAAATAGGAACCAAACAGCTCCTATGGTTAAAACATTTGCATGTGTTCTCTTTGTTCTAATATTGCATGTCGGTTCTGATAATCTGTGATTTAGTTGAGGACATAGAGGGTACTGTATAGTTGAACTCGAGACAAACTTGAAGGCAACCGAGATTTTTTGGGGCCTTGTAGCTGTGAAGAATGAATACAAAGGCTGAAAACATTAATGCATTCAAAGTTGGAAGCAACTTTTTGTTAAAAGAGAATGAGTTTTTTTATAGATGAACCTAAAGAAGTTTTGAGCATTCAGAATGGTTTCCACCTTTTATTACCATCAATAAAGACGATGTGTAATTAGAAGGTCTTGGGCATCCAGAATGCCTTGGACCTTTCATTTTCATCGGAAGTTTTTTTATAAGTAAATGTAAATATTAATGGCATGAAATTAGGATGGGAGCTTTTGAGATTTGCCTTCGTTTCACAGGATCTATGAATTACTTGGTCCCCTGATTTCTAATTATTTATTTGGTATCTTCTTTCTTGCTTTATTCATCTTAAGACCATGCTTTTTTATTGCATTGATGGGATTAGAATTTGAGAGTTTCAAACGAAACAAAGAAGTGAAAGAATCTTTTGTCATGTTTTGTGCACATTTTATAGCAAGTTAAGATCTTGTATAAAGTTATGATAAGAAGACAAAGCCCACTTATCTATCACTCATATTTGGTTGCGCGAAAATGAAAATCAGTTTGATGGCCCTAGCAAATGGTGTACTTAAGCTTTACTCAATTCCCATTATCTATCACTTACATAAGATTATATTTTTATTGATCCTTATTAATTCAGGATTATTTTTTAGGAAAACATTGCGTGCAGTATTGGTGCACTACTGGCTCCTTGGATTGTCTTTTTACACCATTTACTTAACGAAGCCGATCATCAACGTCTCTTTCTTGTTACTCGCTCCAACAATGTTTGAACTTGGATTATAATTCCTCTCTCACACTATACCCTCTCTCTCACTATATATATATATATATATATATATATATATATATATATATATATATATATATATATATATATATATATATATATATATCGGTGATCATGGTTAAGATTAATTTTAAGTCTTATGTTATGTCTATGCAGAGATTAACGTGGAAGTGCTTTTATGATATTGTCTGGTCTCCCAATAAATTTCATTTGATTTTATTAAGGTTGGTCCAGTCTCGATACAGGCAGGCGATTTCCTTGTATAATAATATTCGTCATTCTTCATAAGCATTTCTATTTTCTAGTCTCAAAATATTTTTGTAATGGTAATGAAGATGGGTTGTCCAATTTAGCCCGCATTATTATTCTCCCGGGGTAGTTCAATTTCTGCTCAATTAGTGTTTATTACAGTTTTCAACAGCTAACGTTTTGGATAGCTGGGAATTAATTTTAATCTATAGATGAAATTATGAAGGAGTCAGAAAATTGCTGGCAAGTGGAGAATATAATTCGAGAAGTGATGAGGGTGGGAACGATCCCCAATACACCATTTAACCGGATTTAAAAAAATAATAAAAATATTTTTAAAAAATAATTTTTAAAATATTAGAGTTAAAAGAATATATAGGGAATTATGAGTAGATTGACTAAATAAGTATGAAGTAAATACATCTATATCACGAATATTAAAATATATATATATATATATATATATATATATATATATATATTTTATTCGATAAAAATAAAAAGTTACTATCTTTTGAAATCGTGTGCTGAAATACGATTTGATTGTGAAATCGTGTTTTAAATAGGACTTGATTTACACCGTCGTGTTTTGGCTTGAGCTTAAATACTATGTGAAGCGTGTTTTGGCAGCGGCAGGCCCACTACGTTATTGTCTTTGAAAGAAACATGGCTTCATAATTTTACACTGAAATCGTATTTTAAAGACATGACTTCATAATTTTACACTGAAATCGTGTTCTTAAGACAAGAACTTTAGAATTTTACATTGAAATCATGCCTTCAAAACAACTTGAATTTCACGTTAAATCGTGTGCTGAAAACCACGATATCTATATCAGTACTTTATAACACTAAATTCTTGTAGATTCTAAATATTTATTTTTGTACCATTATTTTAAATAATATTTTTAAATAATAGTAATGTACAAAAAGCCCCATTTAACCCCCGGAGCTTATTAGCCATGGCGGGAGTTTAGGACTTTAGGTACATGATATCAAAAAATAGAACATAGATGATGATTGGGTTTAAAAAAAATGAGTGCGTGAGCTGAAAGCAGTGAGGCAAAGTCATCTCTTTTTAGTCAGATTTTACATTTGATTTTCGATTAAAATTGAATAATTAATATACGGAGTGTGAAGAAACTCACCAATTTGTCATTGGCAGAAGGAAACGAGAAAGAAGAAGAAAAGCGGTAGAAAATCTGAAATAAGTGGATAAAAATGGCGGTCTCGAATGGCGAGAGCGAAATGAAAGCAAGCGGTGAGTCATTGATGCGGTGTGGGTACATACCCGATCCGGTTCTAAAGTCGCGACATCGGGAAGATTGAAGAGAATTTGATGCGGTCGCGACGAGGGGATCCGCGGCATAGGCGGTGAGAAAGAGCGGGTAAAGTGATAGCCTTGACGAAACTATTAAGTCGCGACATCATCAACAACCATTGCAACCTCTGGCATAAGGTCATGTCGGCGACAAGAAGGCGATGTCGCGACACGAAAACTGGCCCACGATTTGTTCTGACCCGAGACAATCTTGATGTGACATGAAGAGATCAAGCGAAGGTTGAAACTATGGTTGATGTCACGACATCGGACACCGTTCAAGGAAACGGTACCGTGAGTGATATGCGACCAGAAGCGGGTCGCGACATCGCGGTAACTAGTGGAAGTGCGGGGGCTTGAGCCGATATCGCGACAACATCGATGTCGCGACATCGAGAAATTTCTTTCATTGAGCGCGAAAGTTAGAATGGATGTCGTGAGGCCATGATGTCGGCGACATCACAGCGATCAGCGAAACACGCGGGGCATAAGATTGAGTGTGGCTGGCCTTGACTGAGCGACCGGTTCATAGGAAGCGAGCTTTGAAGTCGATGTCGCGACATGAGGTTCGGAGTGTCGCGGCAAAGAGGCGAAGTGCAGCGGAGCGATGGCAGGGCTGGCTACTACGGAAATCCACGACGGGTTATATTGGGATTAGGGCCCGGCCCAGGAAAGAAAACCACTGTAAATACGTGACTACCGAGAATAGTAAAGCCCAGTGGAGCGCATCAGAAGAGATCTGGGTAGCCTAGGCTTCACTTTATTTTCTTTTCTTTTCTTTCATTTTTCTTTTCTTTTCTTTTCTTTATTTAGAAGCGGATGTTTGTCTCGTTTTTTTCGTTTTATTATTTTTGGATCTGAATGTTGCTCGTTTCTTTGAAAATTTGAATCTGAAATTCAATTTCGCCAAATTACTACGGAATGCATCGAAGTTCGGACAAAATTTACGGGGATTGATTATTTCGAGTTTAATTCTGATTATTCTTTTTGATCAGAAGGATGTTGTCTCGTGTGATTCAGTAATTGAGGAACCCAGCTTCCATTTAGTAAACGTTGTAGTCATAATTGATCTTTCCTGTAGTAATTTGCAGTATCTTGTTCATTTGGTTGCAATTTACTTGATTATGGGTTTATTGATTTTGGATCGAATATCAGTTTACTATACCCGTTAAGAATTGCGTCGTTACTCTGATTTCAATGAGGTCCTCTGAGTGACACAGGGAAGACAATCCTGGGAGTAATGTGCATTTCTTTGAAGGTATACTAACCTGTTATTAGGGATCCTTTGAGCTTTGTGAGTTCACTTAGATAAACCTCTTCTCATGATCGAAACGAGTTGAGCGACTTATCTATTTAAACAAGCGAGATTTCACCTCAATTCGGATAGTGAGGCTAATCCTAGTGTTGGTATTTGAGATCTAATCGAGGAAAGGTTGATCTATTTTTAATTTCGAGGAAGAGTAATTTGGAGATTGTATATCCTTGCTTGGCCAAATGCTTGCCAGGAGCTAAGGTGTATCTGATCCATAAGTGCCAGTATTCTGCGAAAAGAAAAATACCCCGGCAAGGAAGTTCTTGTTAAAAGTAGTTATCGTTTCCACATGGTCGAAGGAATCGGGAAGAAGAGATAACGAGTAATGTGGAGCGTGGAGATCGGTATTTCCTGAATGCCTTGGAATGATTTTGAAACTTGAAGGTGTCCAGAAATTTGTTCAGTATGAACCACGAGGAATTGATGGTTACTATGAAATTTATTCTCTTGATGTCTTCTATAAACTCTGTATTCGAGTATTCATTTTTTTTTTGTAGGAAGATTTATTTTCCTTCATTTGTTTTTATTTGATCCTATTTGAATGTTCATTTCTCTTTGAACTAGATTCATTTCCCTGACTTCATCTTTGGACACCAATATCGATTTATAGTCCCGAAATAGTATTAACTTTCGAAGTAGTCGGGGTAGTTGATGAAAATTCTTGAGATTTACGGCCAGGATCGATGTATCTGGACTTAAGTCCATTTTATTACTGTCACGGCCTGTGCACTTGAAGAATTTCAGACGAAACCAATAAATTAAATTGTCCTACTCTAAGAGATTTTGGTTATGATAGTATGATGTCGACAAGTTGATGATGACAACATTCTTAGGGGGATTAGTTAATAGTCCTTCGAAATAGTGTCATAGAATTTGTATATGTATTTTTATCACAACAGAGTTTTATGGCGATTTTCTTGGGATTAGATATAGTAGTCCTTCGGTGATAACATTTATAATCTTGCATGCATAACTAATGCATAAATGTCTGAGCATGTTTTAGTCAGGTCATCAAGTTTTATGGCGCGGATTGCCCGATCGAAGGGATTTATTGATAAATATTCGAGACCGAAGAAGTAAATACTAATTTGGACATTTTTAAAGAAAAAGAAACAAAAATAGCGTTTGACAGTGACTCTTTTAGCCACGACCTTTAACAAACCAAATTGAAAATATTTGTTTTGACAGTTATCCTGGTAATGTTAGTATGTTTTTGTTTCGAGAACAAAAGTTTAATGCATAGGAAACATAATACGGATCGATTCAGTGAATCTGAATTAGAAAAACACTTTGAAGCTTGAGGAGAGATAAGAGGCGAGAAAGCTCCACCATGAGCGAGATGAAGCGGGAACGAGGAATGACGAGCATAGAGAGCGGTCGAGAAGACCTCGATCAAGTCTGATGGGAGACTTCGGGGGCCCGGTGTCGGGATGAATACTCTGCGATGAACGACTGTGATTTGAGGGCCCGATAATTTTGAGCCCCGAAGCCCGGCACTAATCCTGATGGTTCGGCGACATCGGTTCACGGCCATCCCACGAGGACCCCGAAGCAGAGCATCTGGGAAGATTTCGGGACTAATCTGATAAAGTTAAAATAGGGTTAGACCATGGTCATTAAGCTACATATTCCCCATTCTCTCTAGGGATCTGACGGCTACGTAGTGCAGTCTTTGCCGTATGGGTGCATTGACCAGTTGGGAGGAGCTGGTAGAGGCCTACTTATGTAGATTCTTTCCACCATTCCTCACCTCCCAGAGAAGGAGAGAGATCATAGTGTTCCAACAGGGAGAAGATGAAAGCCTCTACGTGGCTTGGGAAGATTGTGGTTCTTGAAAAGATGTCGATGTGGGATAGACTTGAAGATAAATGGACATTGTATATCATGCCTTAAATGATATATCAAAAGGAATTATTGATGCTTAAATCTTTGCGGGACATTCAATGACGTAAAAGTCTTCGAGAGGCGAGAGGATGCGATCGAGGACACGGCGAGAATGCAATATGAAAACTCATACGAGTTTTCAAGAGGAAACTGTGAGGAAAGGGATTAAGGCCCGAGGACAAGATGACAGCCATGGAGGTTGGATGCCATTGTCATCGAATGGAAAACGAAAAGAAGACATACAGCATGCCCATGAGATAGGAGCGATCGAAGAGGGTGTGAAGGGAAGTGCGAGAGAGCAACGGATGAACAATTTTATGATCTTTGGAGAGGAGTAAAGTATTTGGGTGAGCGAGAGCTACCATTTCAAACCCTGATACTAACTACCGACACATTATCATCGGGATTAAGGAACCGTGAACTTCTCATATGGTGGAGGGGGCTTCCGCAGGCCAGGCAATGCTGAGAACCCCCACGGGGGTTGTCAGCGGTACAGATTTTCAGCATCGGCCGCGAGGAAATGAACCGCGGGAACCGAGATACGAGGAGTCGGAGGAGGTGATCTTTTGAAGCAGATCTTTGCGGTTCGTAGGATAATAAGAAATTGTTGAACCTCCACGTAGACAGTTCGCAAATTAGGGCAAGCTGCTACCAATTTTCAAGTTTTTCGAGGAACTTGCCAATGCTACCTTAAAACCTGGAGACTCAAGTAGAGACGGTATTTAACCTATAACCAGAGAAGAAAGATGCCTTCCCAATGACACGAAAAATCCCCAGGTATGGTATGCGGGTGAGAGTGGGAAGGAGTTAGAGATGATGAAAGAGAAAAAATGACGACGAGGAAAGAGCGGCTGGGAAAGGAAGAAGGGGCGGAGAAAAGAGAGGAAAGAGTGGACCGGAAAGGACATCGAGGCTCTGGGCACAGTGCCTTTCCACCGACGGCTACTGAAATCCAAGAATAGAAAAGAGCAATTTGTTAAGTTTTGAAAACCTTCAGAAGCTAGAAGTCGGTATGCTTGCCCTATGAGTAGTGACTGGATGCCACTTTCTAACGCAAAATTCCTTAAAAGACGTTACGAGCAAGAAGAGAAAGATCGTAGAAAGAAGGATTGTGAATCTCTTTGCTACTTGAGTGCCTTGATGAAAAAGAAATTGCCAGAAAGATGAAGATCCGGGGAGTTTTACAATACAATTCTTGCATAATAGAAGGAGTCAACTTAAAGCTCGTGACCTGTGAGCCAAGATCAACTGACGCTTCTTTCACGCTAAACAATTAAGTTTGGGGGAGTTACTCACCACCATTACTCTTCAATACAGACGATCGATGGTAAAAACCTAAGGAGTCTCGAAGATGTGCTGGTCAATGGTTGGGAAATTTGTCTTTCCAAAGGATTTCACCATTCTAGACATGGAGGAAGATTCAGCTAAGTACCCTTATGTCAAAGACCATTCTAGCCATCGGAGCTGCTCGATCATATGCAAAAAGGAGTTCTTACCAGGCTTTTAGAAGAAGTCAAGCCAACTTGATCCGTGGCATACATAATATGGACATAGACAGAGAAAATTTCAAATGTAGTCGGGCTAAGTCTATAACCTCAACCTCATGTTCAAAATGATCGTAATTATCAAATTTTTATCAATGAAAAAGAGATGAATTTCCGCATATCGAAGATGATTACTCGATTATTCATACAACTACATTCATAGAAACCGTGATGAGCATGACGCAGAGAAGAGATGAACAAGAGGGAAGTTAATGAAAAAGAGGAATTCAATGAAGAAACCAAGAAGAAGGGCTTGTTGGAAAGAAACCGCCAAGTCATTCAAGTATGTTTACTTAGAACCACCCCAGAAAAAACCAGAGATTATCTCTACTAGATCGAGTGATGAGGCAGGAATGCAATTACCGCAGATTCAAGAAACATAAAGAGTCTATACTGTCCATCAAGAATCAAGGGCATCACCATCTATTTGCATGCACAAAATTCACTGAAGAAACTTCAAGGCCAATCAGAACATCAAAGGAGACCGAATCCCGTGAATGAAGGAAGAATAAGAAAGAGGTACCAAATCGCTAAATGCCGGTTTCATCTACGCAATCTCAGATAGTCCTCGTGAGTCCAAACATGTGGTTCCAAAGAAGGGTGGATTTATCGTGATCCGCAATGAGAAAATGAATTGATTCCAACAAGAACAAAGGGATGTGATGGAGGGTATGTATTGACATGCAGTTGAATGCGTTGAAACCGTAGTGCGATCATTTCTCGCTTTCATCGATCGATGTTGACAAAGAAGGTGGACACCTCACTTTTGTTTTCTCGGATGGGTACTGCGATACAATCAGACCGCAATCGGCACCTCGGCGATCAAGAGAAGACCACATTCACATGCCCTCATGGTACCTTTGCTCGTAAGATGCCATTTAGGCTATAATGCTCCAAATACATTCCAGAGGTGTATGATGTCTATATTTCGCATTTGGTTGAAGTTAGCGATGAAATTTCTCACGATGACTCACCAGAGATTGATCCGCTTTGATCAATGTTTAAACAACTGAAACAAGATTTCAAAGATGCCAAGACAAATAGCTAGCATTGAATCAGAAAATGCCATTTTATGGCGACTAAGGTATTGTTCCTTGGCATAAAATTTCGCCACAGACTAGAAGTGCACTAACCAAGGTATCCATTATCAAACTCGCACAACCTACCACAAAAGAAAAGGAGTAAGAAGCTCGGGGCATAGCCGGATTTTACAGAGATCTATCAAAGACTTTTCAAAATAAATTGCACCACTATGCATTCATCGGGAAAAAGATACGAGGTTCAATTCTTGATGACTCGCAAGGATGCTTTCAAGAAATCGTAACCGCATTGGTACAAGCACCTATAATGGTCGCACCATACGGGATCAGGATTTGAAATAATGTGTGATGCTAGTGATTTTGCCATGGAGCCGTGTTGGGCAAAGAAAAGAAAGAATATTCAGGTCATATACTATGCTAAGAAACCTTCAATGAAGCACAAGAGAACTACTCAACAACTGAAAAGGAGATGCTAGCTATAGTATTTGCTTGTGAAAAATTTAGGCAATACATTTTAGGATCCCATGTGGTGATTCACACTGATCATGCCGCAATCAAATACTTGATGTCAAAAAAAGGAAGCAAGCCAAGATTGATGGCGCGGGTGTCGCCAGTTGGGCAGAGTTTGATTGGAAATCATGATGCGATGTGACAATGTGATAGCCGATCACTTGTCAAGAGTAGAAAGAAGCATCGTAAGAGGAGGAGAAGGTAATATTAATGTGAATTTCCGATGAGCAACTGTTTGCTCTCGTCAACTTCCACGGTATGCCGACATTGTGAACTATTTAGCTTCAGGAGTAGCTTCCTTCTAATTCACTTCCCAAACAGAAGAGGAAACTCGTAACCCACAGTTATGTATTATATTCGGGGATGATCCACTTTATTTAAAAGAGGTGCTGATATGATAATAAGAAATGTGTGCCGTAAATGAACAAGGAAAATTTCGGATGAATGCCATGCATCACCCATGGGCACTTTTCAGAGAAAGAATGTAGCCATAAAATACTCCAACTGGATTTTATCGCCCACGCTTCGCAGATCAGACAATGGGTCAAGCAGCGTGACGTATGCCAAGATTGAAATATCAAGAGCATAAATGAAATGCCCCTAAGAAGTATTATGGTGGTGCAATTATTCTACGTGATGGGGATGGATTTATGGGACTATTCTACCATCATCGGGAACTGCATAAATGCCAGCGCTGATTACGCTTTCCAAATGGGTGAGGCAAAGTGGCTTGTTCTAGAAATGATGCTAATGGGCGCTATGAGCTTCTGCAAAAAGAATATTTTTGAAAGTGCATTTGGAACACCTGTGACTATCATCGTTGATGGGGAAGCCACTTGCAAACAAGATATTTGCAAACTCATGAAAGGTGTATGGATCAAACATGTAATGAGTCTAGCGTATCATCCCTGCACTAAAATGGACAAGGTAATAAATGGAGATTAAAAGAATACTTAAAAGGCAAAGGGAGTCCAAACAGGAAGGATCGGGTCTTCCAAAACTTGACGATGCACTGTGGGCTTACAGACTCGCATACAAGAATTCCCACTGAATGTCCCCATGTTGCATCAGATTCTAAAACCATGTCACCTACCTTCCGAATTAGGAATACAAGGCAATGTGGGCCATCAAGAAGTTGAACTGATTCAAACCGCAAAGGAAGAGAGATTGCTACAATCGTCTTCGACCGAAGAATCGAGAGAAATGAAGCTCTGCGATAATGCTACCATCTATACATAAAGACAAAGAAATGGTACGATCAAAGGATCCTAAGGAAGGAGTTCGGTATGTGGGAAAAGTTCTATCATAATTTCAGGATCGGTTGTTTCCAGGAAGTTAAAACTAAATGGGGTGGACCATATACAAGCAGTCAAGCAATACATTTGGAGCAAAGGTTGACATTAAGGGCAAAGACACTGGAGAAGAATTCGAAAACGGACAAAGACTTAAGCACTATTTAAGCAGAGGAAGGAATGAAAGAGCTTCACAGGATCTCTAAAAGAAGAAGGAACACAACAACAAGTCCAAATGCTAAGGACTCAAACCGAAGTACCGATGGGAGGCAAACCCATGTGAAATCAATTTAATTTTCTATATGAATTTTAGTTAGAATTCGTTTTGATTTATTAGCAATTAATACAAGACTTTGTTTTAGTTCGATAAATTAATTCTGGCTGAGACAGTGTGCTGAGCAAAATGCAAGGAAGGAGGGAAGAGCAATCATTGATAACTTCAACAACTCACATGGAGGAATACAGGAAAAAGGGAAGCTTTTTTTTTTTTTTTTTTTTTTCTCCCTATATAAATTCTGTAGAAAGTGAATTAGTACATGGAAGGAATTGTCGTGTGAAATTGATTCATTTGATGTCAAGAGTTTAGAGTATCTAAGGAATGAAAGACTCTATGAACATTTAAAGGTAAGAGCATTAAGTCACACAAGAGAAACTTCCTTTAAAAAGAAGTTGTCGCGACATCATAACACATGTAGGACATATATGCTTCACAACCAAGGGATGGTTTATTCCAACAAGGTTGAGAAGGTCGCGAAAAATTAACTTGATGTCGCGACAAATTAGGAAATGTTGCTAGCTGGAAATTTTTAAGGGTTGCCCTAATGACAACATCTTGTTTTAAGGTGGCATTAAAGTCGCGACATGTGGGAATAATTGAAATTGAATCAGAAATAAAATGAGAAACTTGAATTGAATTGTTGTGTGCGTGCTATTTTGAATTTGTTGGTTCAATATTGTGTTGCTGAAAGATGCATGATTAGGACATTAAAGTAGAAATTAGTTCCGCACAAAACCGGCCGAGATGGAATGAGCCGAAATGCGTACAAGGACAAAATGAATACGCTTTAATTGAAACACAAGGTGCAAAATTACTTATATCTAACCGATAAGTCCAGACCGAGGAAAGTAATACAAAGAGGGACCAAAACATATTTTCAGCTCATTGGTGGTATGAAATAATCGCTCAAGGAACCCGTTGAATATCAATTAATTCTAAATACTACAAACAAAATGAGTCAAGGTACTCCCTATGGTTAGTCACAACTGCTCAAACCAAATTTAGAATTTATTAGGATTACTGTCGAGGCGAAATCCTAGCGATATAGCCGACAAGAGATGATACAAAGATTCGGGATAGTTCGTTTCATTTTAGCCATCCCTACTTATATGTCGATGCATATACCTTAGTTCCAAAATCAACCAACAAGCTTATTTTTCAAAATAATTGAATGAAACCCCAACTATTTCTAAGAAATCAATCCTCCAAGAAGAACCTATGATTACCCAGAATCCAAGGAGGGAAGTAAGAAATGAAGTCGGGAGTATACATTTTCGAGGAACTCAAAAGGGAATGAAAGAAAAGACAAAGAGCGTAAAATGCACAGGAAAAGAACGCTTATGTGGATAAGTTTTATCTCGGTGGCCTAACTCTCTCGAACAATTATTCTGTATTGCTTAACACCTAGCACTTAACAACATCCGGTATGGGAGCTACTAACCCAAAGTTCGCTAAGAGTGTTAGAAAGCCTAAAAAGTTAAAACATTGCACTATCCTTAAATGGAGACAAACAAAGGAAAATTCTGAAATTATGAAAAATAGTATACAGCTCAATCGAAGAGATCAAAGATGTCCCAAACATGAAGCTAGTGGGAGTTTATCGCGAGAAACTATAAGAAAGAAAGGCGTAAGAGGAGAGAAAAGGGTCGTGGTAATCTAACCTAAAATTCCTTCCATCCTACCCATTACCTGCTTCACCAATATAAGCCCAAAAGACCCGATTGATTCAAGGTTGAAATCACCTACATTAGTGGAGATCAATATGAAAAAACAAACTATGGAATTCGGAAATATGGAAACAATCAAACTATGAAGGACTTTAGGAGCACTGACGCATGAAAATGAGAAAGGAAAATAATCTATTATTCAACAGATTCAATGATTATGTTGTTTGTAAACAATTCCTCAACAGCTTTTAGTTTTGTATACTATGAAAAGTAGAAACTAACCTCAACTCGGACTCAAGCTAGATATAGCGTAAAATGATGCATACATCACATTTCAATTAAATTGAATACTCATCATAGAGCAAAATGTAAACAAAACAGAAAACTTTTGTTTGAGGACAAACAAATCTTTCTTTTTCTTTGCTCGAGGACAAGCAAAATTTTAAGTTCGGGGAGTTTGATGAGCTTAAAGTCATCTCTTTAGTCCACTTTTCGTTTTATTTTCGCTAAAATTGAATACGACATACGTAATTATGAAGAAACTCAATTTGTCATTAGCAGGAAGGAAGCAAAGAAAGAAGAAAAGCAAGAGAAAAATGCGTAAATAAGTGGATAAAAATGCAAATAATGGCGAAAGCAGAATGAGCAACCGCCAGTCATCATGCAAGCCAGGTCTACACAATTCAGCTTCTAAAGTCGCGACATCAGAAGATTGAAGAGAATTCCATGCTGTGTCATACAGGATTAAAAGATAGGTACCGAGGAAAGAGCAATTAAAGAGTGATGACGCGATTAGAACTATTAAGTCGCGACATCATCAACAACCACAACCTACATCAAGATAAGGTCATGTCGCGACAAGAAGACTGGGATGTCGCGACACCAAGAACAACCGTCGTTACAGCAGACTTACGTCAAGTCGTGACATCAAGAGGAGATCAAATCAAGGGTTCGAACTACGGTGCTGATGTCACTACATCAAATACCCGCTCGGGAAACAAAGATTATTAAGTGATGTCGCGACAAGAAAACCGAGGTCGCGACATCATGAGCAACTAGTGGAAGGGCAGGGAGGACCGAGCCCATGTCGCGAGCAACATCCCGATGTCGCGACATCGTGAACAACCATCAAGACCGCAGCGATTAGAATGGATGTCACTTATTAGCGTTGCTACGTCGCCGACATCACAAGCAATCAATCGAACCGCGAAGCGCATAAGATCGCGTCGTGGACAACCTCGAACGACCGGGCTCATGTGAAGCAAACTTTAGGTCGATGTCGCGACATGAGTTCGATGTTCGCGACAAAGAGAACCGAGGTCGCAATCGAGCAAAGAATCGGGGCCCCGCTACCAAATCCACAAAGAAGTTATATTTGGGATTAAATTCCAACCGAAAACCCTATAAATATTATTACCCAAAATAAGAGCAAGCTCCGAGGCGCATCAAAGAGAGATCCGGGCAGCTTCCAGTTTCACTTTTATTTTCTTTCTTTCTTTCTTTCTTTTCTTTTCTTTTTCTTTATTTTAGAGCGCATGTTCGTCTCGCTTTTTTTTTCGCTTTATTATTTCGATCCGACGTTATCGCTTTTATCAAGCCGAATACGTGACCAATTTTTCAAATTACCACCTGAATGCATCAAGTTCGCATACTGGATTCGATTATTTCCGGGCCAATTGCGCTTATTCTTTTGATCAAGGATGTTTGCCTCGTGATTCAAGAATTGAGGAACCCAAATTTCCATTTAGTAAACGTTATAGTCGAATTGATCTTTCCTCGTAGTAATTTGCAAAGATCTCGCTCATTTGCCAATACGCACTTACGATTACGGGTTTATTTGATGGATCCAATATCGCTTACTATACCCGCTAAGAATTAAGGCCATTACTTCCGATTTCAAGGAGGTCCTCCGAGCGACACAGGAAGACAATCCCGAGTAATGCATACTTTTCACAGATACTAACCCGTTATTAGTGTGGATCCTGAGCTTTGTAAAGTTCAATTTAGATAAATCCTCTTCTCACTTGAAGTCAAGAAACTAGTTGAACGACTTATCTATTTAAACAAGGTGAGATTTCAATCAATTCGATAGTGAGGCCAACTCCGTGTTAGCCGAGATCTAATCAAGGAAAGGTCGATCTATTTTAATTTCGAGGAAGAGTAATTTGGAAGCTGTATATCCTTGTCAGAATCGATAACTCGGGAGCTAAGGTGTAATAAATATCCATAAATGGGTATGAAGTATTGCAAAGAAAAATACCCAAATTTTAAGGAAGTTCTTAGCAAAGTAGTTATCTCAGCTCCTCGTGACCCGGGAGAATCAGAAGAAAGAGATAACTAAAATGTGGAGAGTGAGAGATCCACGCACTACAAATGCCTCGGACAGATTTCAAACTCGAGATAATCAAGAAATTTATTCAAGATGAACCACAGGAATTGATCGCTCACTATGACTCATGTTTCTCGATGTGTCTTTCCTATGATAATCGTTTCAAGATTCATTTTTTTTTCAGAGGAATTTATTTTCCTTCATTCGCTTTATTTACCATTCAATGTTCATTTCTTGAACTAGTTAATTTCCCAAATTTCATGCCGACACCCATATCAATTTATGGTCCAAATAGTGGTAACTTTCGAGTAGTCGGGGTGGTTGAAGAAAAATTCTTGAGATTTACGTGGGATGGAGTATGCGGATAAGTCCATTTTATTACTGTCGACACATTGCACTTCTTGGTGAGACCAAAACCCGATAAATTAAATTGTTCTACTACAGAGATTTTGGTTATGATAGTATGATGTCAACAAGTTGATAACCTTGTTCATAGGGGATTAGTTAATAGTCCTTCGAATAGTGTCATAAATTCGTATATGTATTTTGGTCACAACAAGTTTTATGGCGATTTTTGTGGGGATTGAATGGTAGTCCTTCGGTGTGCGTTATAATCTTGCATGCATAACTAATGCGCCAAGAAATGTGCGAAGCATGTTTTGGTCAGGTCATCACCACTCCCCAAACCCGAAATTGAGAGAAGACTTATAGCGAGGCCCGGTAAAATGGCGGGCTGGCAGCACGGGCCAAAATGAGACCAGTTTATCTAGTAGATAACACGAAAAGCCCCGAAAGAGCCCATATCACACCAAATCAAATCAAATCTCTGTCAAGAAGTAGGATAATTCCCAATAACTGCTTTCCAATTATCCCTTATTAATTTGACAGCGATGAAGAAAATCTCCATTAGGTCAGCTATCACCATCCAATTGGGAGAAAATCGTTAATTATAAATGCCCGGACCCTTACATCGGTGAAAGGTCTGTATGAAACTTGCGTACCACAAGCGGTAGATCTTCTCTTAGTTAGAAAGAAAGAAATGACTTGAGCATCGGAGGGGCTGAGCAGGTCGATCCTTTTGGTTTCTTGTTTTTGCGAGAGAGTCAGGCCTCGGGACAGCCAGTCGACCAGCGATTCAGCTCGCTCGACACAATTCCGGTTGAAAAATGCATCATCAAATGAGATCAAAGATAATTGTCCATTCGTGAATGGCATTTTATATTGATTTCTTTTAAATATAGTGATTTCAATTAGTTTATTTTAAATACTTCAAAAACCAAGGAAAGTTGATTAAGCGGGTGGGGAGCTGATAGACTCTTAATCAACTATGATTATGTCTAAAGAATTCCTGAAGGGATCCATGCTTAGTAAAATATCAAAATTCTATTTTTATCATTCTCTCTATTTAAGTAATTTTATAATTTATAAATGATATGAAATAATATGAATTTTGCAAGGTTATAAATATATTTCATATCATAATAACCATAAAAAATTTAACCATGAATTATTTTTTTTATTTTATGAAATAATATTATTCATGGTTAAATTTTTATAATTTCATATGATTTTCTATTTATGAAATAATATTATAAATTTATTAATAAATTGTAAATAATATAAAATATTTTAAATTTATTTATGGTTATAAAGTTATAAAATTTATTTATGATTATATGAAATAATATGAAAATTTTATCACCATAAAAAATAATATATGAAATAAATAATATTTTTTATGGTTATAAATAATATTATTTTTTATTTATGGAATTATAAATAACCATAAATCTGAAATTTATAAATTATATTATAAAAAATAACCATAAAAATTTCATAAATTTATAACCATAAATTTATTTAATTATGAAATAATATTATTTGTTAAATGAAAGTGATTTCACTTTTTTTTTTTTATGATTATAAATTTTTATAATTCCATTTTTTGTGTTGTTTTTTATGTACTTGTGAATTGCTTGTATACCTTTTTATCATGAGTAAATTAATTTTCAATCACAACTTCTAATCAACTACTTTACTAATAAGTTGGTTAGTAAAGACCTCTAAAGACTATTGATTAAGGGTAAACAAATACGTGGGCAGAGAAATTACGATTTACGGAAAAATGGCATCGTCAATTTCGATTTTCAAATTATAATTTGGAGTTAAAAATCAAAAATTTATTATCTAGATTTCGGATGACAAGCAGGACCACACCGTTGGAATCGTCTCGTAATCTAACACGTAAGAATTTAAGAGTAGGAATGAACGGTCGAGTTGGCATGTTTCGAGGCATACGGTTTCGGGGTCTTGAGTAAAGCGATTTTTCGATCTTGACCCCGAAGATCACATATAACACGTACTCATGTGCAATAGGCTGGCATGAGTGAAATAATAATGGGCTGATAGAAATAGTCTTGGAGTGTCGAAAACTTGAAGAATGACATAAATGTCATTTTTGGAAAGTTTAATGAAGTGAATGAGACAAAAGACAAATAGTTCCTTCTTCTTCAAAAGGGGGAGGACCAAAAACGTGAAATCAAAAAGGGGGGATGCAGAGGGCCATGGTTGGTGCGTTTTTGAGAGAGAACTTCTCTCTAGAATCGTGGGAGATCCGACCGTCGGCAGTCGTCGGGACAAGAAGGAAAGCTGCTCTACGCAGAAAGGGCTTCACGTGGGTACCGGATTTAAGGAGTTTAGACAAACTCCTTGAGGTAGGGGTTTCACTGCCCAGGTTTATTCTTTATTTAAGTACTTTGTTAATGTTTGAGTTGAATGAGGTAGTGAGGGCGGGTTTGATCGGGATCCCAAAACATTGAAGATTGTTTGAATTTATGGAACCCAAAATTTGGTGTTCGTGGGTCACGGGTTGTTAGATTGGTTAGTGGTATACTTTATGCCATAAATTATGTGTTGGTTTGTATGAGGCCGGAAATGGCCGTGAAGGCAGGGTTCACTAAATTGAGCCCAGATGGATTTGGGTTACTAGGGAATAGTAAGCAGGGTTTCACTATTCACGAGAGAATAGTGTTCACAAAATAAATTTTTGGATAATGTGTTTGGTCGGTAATTCAAGTAGAATTGCTCGTGTTGATCGATAGCCCATGTGAGCTAATTTTGATGTGATGAAATGAAATTACACCAACATGATTGTGTGATTTAATTTTTATGTGAATATGCATGATTATATATTTGCATGTGTTATACACTTGTAATGGAATTGACATCATGCATTCCATATGCCTTAGGGCACCCTAAGGATGATAATTGAGGAGTGCATGGGGGTGAGTCTAGAAAAAGAATGGTTTCGGAGGGTTGTCTAAAAAAAATGATAATTATCGGAGGGTAGTATCGTCGTCGAGCGACCGGTGACTGCTGTATACATCGGTGATATGATAAACATAGCAATTCTCATACGAGGCTTGGCGGTGTGAGGTGATGAGGACTCGAGGATATGAATGTCGATTAGACATTCAAGTAGATCGTGCATTTTCTTGAATGTGTGTTTATTTTGGAGCGTGCTATATCTTGGCTTAGGTGAGTAGCCCACTTAGGGTGATTCCACTGCGAGCATTAGCTCACCACAATCGAGGGATATTTCTGATACGAGGGCGTGTGAAGACGACTCATCTGAGAGCGAGTTTTAGAAAGAAAAGCGGGTTGTGGCTTTGGGTTATGATGTATGATGTATTAGAATTCTCTGGTACAATATATGTGTTGTATAGAAGTAAATTTGAACTCTTGAAACTATTGGATATAGTTAGATATATGTTTTTATGAGAGTATTGTTCATGGGCCCCAGTGGTCGTTTTACTCATGTTAATGTTATATTGATGTTTACAGGACGGGTTATATGCGAGGTTTGTATTTGGGTAGAGCTCTGGTACAAAGGAGACTCTTCCGATTTTTCGTGAAAAATGTCGGGTCACCCAGGCATTCACGAGTGACCATGACGGGTTGACAATTGATCAACGGACCCTAGGGTTTTGGGCGTCACGGCAGTATCGAGCTTAGGTATACGAATACCTAGGGAGCTCGGTGGTATCCATCACCACTTGGGTGGTTTGATGTGAAATATAGATATGGAAACCTAGAGATTGAGGATTTGGGCTTAGGCCATAGTCAAATAAGAGAACATCACCAACTTTGGGTGGTTTTGATGTTCGACTTAGGTATGAATGCACAGGAAATCACGGGACAAAGCTAGGACCTTTGCATGCACGTGTTTGGTGTGGTTTGTGTGATTTGATGAAATGTTGTGTAAATGTTTGATGAATGGTATATATACCATGTTATGGTATTGGTGTTTGTGTGCTTAGTGATTAGCACATAGGAAAACTTTGGAGTTTTCTGGGTGAGTAAAGCGGAAGAATAAAATAAAGAAATACTAGAAGTTTATTTGAGTGTTGGATAATGAAATCGAATTTTAATAAATTTGAGGTTGAACATTAGGGTTAGTGTTATATAAGGAGGCTTTGAGGAAATTCTGGACCATTTTCCAGAATTAAATGAAAAAAAAAAAAAGAAACAAAATAAATTTTAAGCAATTTATTTGGTTTATTGAGAAATGAAAAAAAAAAAAAAAATATATATATATATATATATATATATATATATATCTTGAGTATATATGTATATAAGGTGGAGAAAATGTTTTTTTTTTTTTTTTAAGTGTAAAGTTTGGGAAAAAAATAAAAGAAAATAAATTTATAAATTTATTTGGGTATGAGACGAAAATAATATTTTAGGTTTCTGAGGTGTAAAAGCGGAAGAAAATAAATTTTTATAAATGTATTTAGTGTTGAAAAATGAAAAAAAAAAAGGTATATATATTTTTTTGTAATTTTCCAGTAGCTGGAAATGAAAATAATAATAATAATAATAATAATGAAAAAAAAATGCAGCAGAAATTTGGATGGACTCTTCTTCCATCGTATTATTGAAAGGATTTGTGTGTGATATGGCCTAGAAATTTGGTGTATTGCGAAGAGTGTATTGCTTGAGGGAAGAGGAACGTGAGGATTGTATTGCAATATAGTGTGTATTCTTGTTTGGAAGGGCATGGTAGGCGAGGATTTATATCATGATACACCTAGTGTATTATGCGAGAAGTGAGTGTAGGGAAGTGTATTGCAGGATTGTATTGCAAGAGACTTGGATGGGGACAATTTAGTACTTAATACACTCGGTGTAATAATGACACAGGGAAGCCGGGACATGAGGCCGGGCTGTAATGCAATCCCCGACCGCACACCAGCGGCAATGCGAGGCTATGAAGGCGCAGCGCGGCTGCGGCGGCTGAGTCTTGTGAGGCTGGCAGCGGGCGGGCGAAGTGGGTGCGAGCGGGCCTTGTGGTCTGAAGCGCGCGGCACGGGCGGCCCCAGAGCGCCTTGTGATGCAGGCTTGTTGAGTACGTGGTGTGCACTTTGTGCACTCGGCTAGTCCACGACAGGTTTGACTTCGATGCGTTCACGAGTCAATTTTGAACATTGTTCGTGAACAGGTTCATGAACCTTGTTCATCATAAAAAAATTCAAAATTTTTTTTAAAATTAAATTAAAATAAAATAAAAATCAAATAAAATTAGACAAAATTTTTGAAAAAATAAAATTTTCAAAAATGCAATGTTTGTTGAAAAAAAAAATATTTTAAATGAAAAATTGATTGCCTTGCATTACCTGTAAATGCAAGGACAATGTGTATACACTGATTTATGTGTATGAGTAGTGTCTTGAAGTTTGTGTTTATGCTAGAGATCTTGTATTGAGAATTAACTTGCCATTGAGCGTATAGATGGCTAGTCGGGTGAGGGCGTGGGGGCGTCCGAGGTGCGGTCGAGACACCGCCATCGTTTGATCGGCGGGAGACTTGTGTTTGTGGGTATTGCGGCTGTATCGCTATGGCGGTATAGTGGGTAGTCGAGTCCTAGTAACCTCCCGAAGTTTAGGGGCGCATCATCCTCCGAGCATTCATAGGGCGAGGAGATCAGATGGTGGCGAATAGGTGGTTGTGCGGATGAAGGTCGTTGTTTATGGAGATTACCTTTGACCTAGGAGATTAGACTAGTTGTGTTAGGGCAAAGAGTGAGGCCCCGAATATGGTGAAATGGACCAAGGACACTAAGAAACTTAGAGAGTGTTTGTATGTGAGTTCTCCTAGGGATTAGGGGCGAGAATAGGGATGATATGTCGTGGTTGCGTCGCGGAGATCTCGGGGGACTCACTGCGATGGACACGAGGATCATGGACATGTCGAGGGATTAGATGTGTCATCTTGGGGATGGATTATTGTGATAGCTTACGGGGTCGTTATCGATTGTGGCGTAGGAGGTTCTGCTTTGCAGCACGGGACGGTACTCGTGTGATATTTTGAAGCATGAGATTTTGCCGAGGCGTTATCTGAGTCCAGTGTCGGGGGCGGTGCGGGTTAGTTGCTTGAGCCTTACTCCCAGGGACGGAGGGCCCGGACTTAGATGCACCTCGAGTAGAGGAGTATGTGGATGTTTTTCCGAGATGAGCTACACAGATCCCACCTCGCGAGAGGGTAGTAGACTTTGGTATCGAGTTACACCACAGTACTTTCACCCGTCTATGACTCCACATAGGATGGCCTGGGTTGTGTTGCGAGGAACTCGAGTCCGACTCTGAGCTGCTGGACGGGGTTCGTAAGGCAGAGCACTTCACCCGTGGGGCGCTCGGGTTACGTTTTGCAAGAAGGGCCAGACCCTTGAGCGTGCGTGACTGACGGTTGAACAGGGTTACGATCAAGAATCAGTACCCATGACCGAGGATTGACGATTTGTTTGATCAGTTGAGAGGAGCGCGAGTCTACTCTAAGATAGACCTTCTCACGGGTTACCATCAGTTGAGGGTTAGGCATACAGATATACCTAAGACAGCGTTTAGGATGAGTTATGGGCACTTTGAGTTTACGGTGATGCCCTTTGGATTGACGAATGCACCAGCAGCATTCATGGATCTCATGCATAGGATATTCCAACCCTATTTAGATCAGTTTGTCGTAGTCTTCGTGGATGACATCTTGATGTACTCCCGGTCGAGTGGGAGCATGAGTATCGCAGGGATCATTTACGATTGAAGACCGCATCGGTATGCAGCGAGTTCGGTAAGGTGCGGGTTACGAACTGCGAGGTGAGATTTTTGGGACCGTGGTGTCGGCATCGGGGATGTCGGTCGACCCGAAGGTGAGCGGTGATGAGTTAGGAGGCGAGAGTCGGTCTTCGAGATCTGTGGTTTCTTAGGATTGGTGGGTATAATAGGAGACCGAGAATGGGTAGTTGTCGTTCGAGGCGAGGATCGTGGGACTTAAGCCTGGGACATGGACTGCGTGGTTGGAATTTGACCGACCATAGAGATAGATCGAGGATACTCGGAGCACTACAGGGATGTGGGTGTTGTTAGCAAGAGGAGGATCGGCCTTTCTTGGTTCGGGGAAGAGGCGAAGACCTAGCTCACCGCAGTTTCGGGGCCAGGGGTAGGGATTGGGCGTGTGAGGCCGGGTTGCCCAGAGGCCGGGATCCGGGACTTTGGGACGGCACCGGCCCGGTTAGGCGCCAGAATAGGAGGTATGCGGGTTCATTCCTCGACACCTTTAGTGCGGGTCGGAGGAACCGAGTTTTAGTTTCGGGGGTTAGCTGCTCTGAGCACTCGAAGCCTTGCCTGAATGGCGGGAGGGACGGAGTGTGGGTCGAGTCGAGGGCGGTCGAGGATTGCGTGCGGAGGCGTAGTGGACCTTAGGGTGGTAGGCACATTGGTTGTTGATTGTCGGGCTTGACATGGATGAGTTGGCGACCATCGGGTTGTGATGGTGGGACCTTCGCCGGGTTGTTGTCATACTGGCAGGCTATGGATTTGGGCTTAGGGTTAAGGCCTTTAGAGAAGCCGAGATATGTTCTTCCCCAGAATGTAGGGTGAGTTGACACGATAGGTGAGGTTATGAGTGAGAGATCTCAGTTGCGCTCATGGTGGACCCCGGGATTGGGTGTCACAGTATGGCATTATTGAGTTCGCGTGCACGGTAACATCGCGTCGAGTTGGGTGTGGGTGCACGGTGCGGGATCGTCACACTCTTGGTGAGTGTGGGTTGAGTTTGTCTTTAGGACTACGATCGATGAAGACTCATGTTCGATTGGTCGAGTAAATGAAGAATTAATTAAAGTGTGTTGAAGCCAACAATAAGGGGGCCGTTAATCCCCTCAGGTGAGAATCACGGGTTAGGGTGTAAGGGCAGGGAGATATCTGAATTTACGTGTGAATGTAGAGGCTCGAGGTGTGGCCCAGAAGAGTTATGTTAATCGAAATGAAAACCTGCTTGTCAAGTTATCCACGTGAGCTTAGAGTTGAGTGATAGGAGTCGGGAGTGACTGAGATTTGGATACCGCTTTGGAAATTGCATTGGGTGTTGTTGGCCGACGGGCTCGTATATGGATGTCATTTATGGCAGTGGACTAGGTTGACGGTCCATTGGATTGTCGACGGTGCGACACTTTGGAAGGTCGGCGTTTACACAAATAAGGGTTGTGTAGGGTTACGAGTTGTGTGAGACTATATACGGAGTTAGAGAGACTGGCTGAATGCGATCACGGGTCTTAAGGGTAAGAGGAAGCGTGCCTTTGGTGGAGTCGCTACGACACGATTCTGAGATGAGTATACGAGATTAACCATATGAGCATTATATGTAACACCACAAATATACCCTAACAGTTTTGGATTTGTTTAGGGTATATTAAAAACTAAACAATTTCGGAAATAAACGAGGGCCAGGAATTAATAAGCCAGGGGTAAATTAGTCTTTTACCACTTGAGGACTTAAGTGTCATAAGATGAAAAGAGAGAATGCCAAAGTATAAAATTGAATAAGTTGGATTGAAATAATAAAGAATGGAAGGGCTAAATAGCAAAAATGGGGAAATAAGCCAAAAATGACTTGGCCAAACATGGTCTTAACAAAACATGGGATTTAAGACAAATTTGGTCTCATTTTGAAGAAAGACAACGATGGAGGAAAGAAGGAGAAGAGGAAAGAAGAAGAAGAAAGAAAGAAGCCAAGATCAGGTATGGAGCACTAAGCTTGAGTATGGATCTTTGAGGGTTTTGTATGATTATTATCTTGCGAAACTGGGGTTACTGGCCCAGAGGTTCGTCTTAGCCACGAAAATTATGGAAAGTAAGGTGGGTAAAACCTTAAATAATTACGATAAGAATATGGAATCCTTCCTTTGAGGATGGATTCATGGTTTAGTGAGAATAATTGAGTTAGGGTTTAGAGCAACCCCTAACTAATCATCATGTTTGGTTTATGTATGGGTTATGACCCATATTAGAGGGTTTCTTTGAGTAAATCATGAAGGGTTTTGAAGAAGATATCCATTGAAAGATGACTTGAGTATAATTGGTTGCAAAGATGAATATGAAATGGTTTTGATATTGTGTATGAAGTATAGAGTTGGTTTGGGGTGGAAAAATATGGAAAAATGGGAGAAAAACACACATTCTGGGCATTTTCGGGTGACCTGTACCGGTACACCTTGAACTTTGTGTACCGGTGCAGGTCAACAACTTCAGCTTTGTCTTGGAGTGCAGTCGAGACTGTCTCCGGTACACCTACACATTTTGAGGCGGTCGTATTTTAGCCATAACTTGCTCATTTATTATCCGATTTGAGTGATTAAAGTGTCTAATTAAAATAGACTTCAAGGAGAATCAAACATCCAGAAATAGGCATCGTCAAATTCTGATTCTAAATTATTTTAAAAATTCACTCAAAGTGGTAAGTGTTCAGAAACAGTGCGGTTCTAGTTTTGAACATAGAGTAGTCCCGGGTGTCTAGGTCATATCTTGAGTTTCGGTACTCCGAATTGGGTGATTCCAGTTGGAGAAGAACCCTTAGCACCTTAGATTTAAAAGAGTACAAAGAGATAGTGTCAAATATGAAGTTAAGACCCTGGAAAAATGAGTAATACAACCACTTAGTGTAATTCCAGAATCGACTAGTTTGGCATGAAAATGCCATAACTTTAGTTTCGTAATTAATCCCGATCGAATGATTCCAATTTTTAAGTAAAGTGTATTCATGAGGAATAAGGAAATATGAATATGATATGAATATATGATAGATATACCTAAATGAATAGAGGAACATGCTAAGAACAAATGATAGAAATGAGTAATGCGAAGAACGATAGAGAGTAAGTAAAAGATGACAAAGCACAAAGCATCAAGTATATGTACATGAATGACAGTATAGTAAAGGCATGATGGAGTAAGTAATATGAAATACCGTATAAAAGCATCTGACAGTAGAAGCATGAATAGGAAAGTATATGAATATAAGCGTATATGATATGAATATACGAATAAAGAAAAGATACACGATGTAAACATGTAGCATACGAATAGCTAAATCGTGATATGAACGCATTTAAGGACATGATAAACATGAGATAAAAGAATATGAATATATATAAAGATAGATATAATATATAAATACAAGAGTGCATAGATGCATTCATGATATATGATGCATAAACTAAATGATAGAAAAAGATATGAATATATGTATTATGTAGATATATGAGAACCGTAATATGAAGCTTTACGATATGAGAACAAATATGAGTAAAGTGCACGATAGTATATATTGCATAAGCAATTATGATAACAATAGATATTCATGCTTATGAGATATGTACAGAAAATGTAATAAAGCCGATCATTCATGAACCCTAAGAGAGTGACAGATAGGCATGCCTATAGGGAAGATACAAATTGGTCAGCAGATACATGGTGACGCATATCGAGGCCTCCCGTTGGGACGATGACATGTATCCCGTTGATCAAAAGCTACTTCAAAAGGCCAATTAATAGACGGCATCACCGTCTCGCACAAAGGATAAGACTGCATAGATAGATGTAGATCACCGGCCTCTGCATGCTGATAAAGACTCGCACACCCGCTATTTCCGAACCGCTTCTAGCGTATTCAGTACGAATATAAAAGAAATGAAAAGTATACACAAAGGAAATGTAAATGCAAAGTATACGACATGACATGGTAAGATACCTCGCTATGCGATGAAGTACAAACAAGCATAAGAACAAGAAGTACAAGATAACTTGATATGAAAATAAGTATATAAACATAAGAAAAGTACGTAAAGTATACAAAAGCAATAAAGTATATGATAGATGTAATAAGAACGCATAAAATGTATACATATGAAGTATATGAATAGTATAGGATAACAGATACAGTAAGTACAAGATGAACGCATATAACATGAAAGTATACGATAGTACAAGTATGAAAGTGAAGAATGAAAAGTATAACAGGAAAACAAGATATGAAAATGGAATAAAGACATGAATCTAGGTATATGAAAACACAAATGCAAAGTATATAACAAGACAAGATCGTATAAGAAAATATATGATAAAACAATATGTAAGAAATGAATAGTATAGCATGGGCGTGTAGCCACTACATGGAAGGAGACATAATATAAGTACAGGATAAGAAATGATATATGTGATAGTACATAGAATGCAATAAATCATAGAACCGAAAGATGAAAAAGACATGACTGTAGACATGATACGAACTCCAAAAGAATAGAACATTGAAAAGACATATGACAAGCTATGAAAGATGAACACATGACAAGTATAGAATATGTAAATTATAGAAACAGAATTTAATGGTAAAAGTATAGATAAAGGATATGCCAAAGACATGAACATGTAATGTAAAATGATTGACATGCAATAGGAATATAAGATGGATAAGGAATTAAAGTTATAGAAATATGTAGATAGATATATGAAATGCATATGTATAAGCTTCTCGCGGGACGCTATCGCTGGGTTGTCCATGCTTATGTTCCCACTAAGCGCAGCTCAAAGACGCGCTCAATCCGTGTAGTACCGAAGAGGGAGGCTAGAGGACAGACATTCCACATCAAGAAAGCAGTCGACTCGTAGAGATATAAAATACCAAGCAGGCCGCTCCGCAATCTCTCGATGTTTCTGTAATAGAAATTGTACATGTATATAAATGGACTCTGATATGTGTATAGATTTTTATGGACACCACTCCGCGGTAGTTCTTTCGTATATGTAAATGATTTTTTGGCACACGTAAATTGCTTATACCATGTGCATGTACAACTCGAGAAAGAATAGGTCAATGAAAGTCCCAGACAAGATAGCATACAAGATATAGTATAGATAAGATCGCTACCGGATTTCGGCTCGATCCGCCAACCGGTCGACAAGGATCCGGCGTGACATTATACGGGAGGCCATGCAGTCACCTATGTTGGACCGAGCGGGAGAGATCCATCACGGTCCCGATCTATTGCGGACACCTTAAAAATGAGTTTGGTACGACAATGGTTTTCTCACCAGCCGTGAGCCGACAGAAGAGCTATGTAGACGCATTTGACGCCGACCCTGTAGCCATATACGTGATCATGTCTTCGCTGAACAAGAGAAGAGTGCGGTTATGGCTCTTGCAGTCGGGCGGTTATCGCCGGCGCTTATTTACCTTCGGTATACTGAGGATAGGCAAGTGTTATGCACGATTGCTTACCGCCAAAGACGTCGTGTCCACGGTGTATTTCACGCCTCCATGTCTGAAGTATACTCCGCATCCTACCATGTGAATGGATCGTGACAGATCGATACGACAATCGGATTTTTAATCTTTCGGTATGACCAAGATGATTTTTTTGATAATGTGGATCGGCTTTTGCAACGCAGCATCGCGAGTAATAATGGAAATACTTACTACGCACTACGGAGCTGGCGAGTCGTATAGAACGGCGACGCACGAAGTCACCTATCCCTTCTTGTTTAGGGATGAATATACGCATTTTTGGGCCGCTTTTAAAATTTAAACGCATCAGGCTTACACGCATTTTCATAGAACAAGACGCGCATATACATGACGATAGATCCCGACTTCGTATGAAATTCCTTTTACGAGGAGAATATAAGACCCGAAAAATTCCAATTTCGAAAAATGGTAAAATCGTACTTCGATTATAAATTATAATTTAAAAATCCAAAATTTATTCTCTAGATCTCTACGATCGAACCGATTACACCGCTGACCGCCTCTCGCCGAAATCTAGTTAACACGTGAAAATTTCATGTAATCTCGGCACACTAGCCAAGACGCTTTTCTGCGCAGATCACGTCAGACGTGAACGATTTTCGACGCGACTAAAGTCACATATAACACGTACTACGTGCCATAAGCGCATGAAGAGAACGACGAAACTGGATTTCCACAAAATAAATACGAACACAAACTTAAAAGAAAGATATAAATGTCCTTTTTGGAAAATTTAATGAAGTGAATGAGACAAAAGGCAAATAGTGCCTTCTTCTTCAAAAGGGGGAGGACCAAAAACGTGAAATCAAAAAGGAGGGATGCAGAGGGCCATGGTTGGTGCTTTTTTTTTAGAGAGAGAACTTCTCTGCATCCTCATGAGATCCGACCGCCTACAATAGCTCTGACAAGAAGAAAGCCGCTTCACGCTGAGAGGCCATGCGGCATCGTGATTAAGGATTTTGTGACAACCTCGAGGCAGAAGCCCCACGCTATTATTTATTTCAAGCGATTTCGGTTAATGCTGAAGCTGAACGGCGCCACGAAAAAGAAATGATCGTCCTGAACACGGGACCGACCAGCCAATTTACAACCCAAATTCGCGCCCATCACGCCACGGGTCGTCATATAATTGGTACTTTATGCCATAAATTACGCGGTTACTGCATGGCGCCGAAATTCGCCGCAAACCCCGGGGCTCACTGGCGGCAACCACGATTTGTGATTTTCCCATCAAGAATCGGCGCTTCACTATTCTCGGTAATATGCTCACAAAATAAATTTTTGAATTAATGTGTTTGGTCGAAAGTAATCCAAGTGTAATTGTCAGGCTCGATCATTACCTACGCGAGCTAATTTTGACGCGATGAAACGAGAAATTACATAACACGATCAAGTGATTTAATTTTTTATGTGAATATATGCATGATTATATATATTTGTACGCTATATACACAGAATGAATTCCAGATTTACGCATTCCATACGCACTGCGTTAACTTCTGGCGACGATGAGTGAGTGCAATGGCGCAGTTTCAGAAAGAACGGTTTCTATATTGCCTAAAAAAATGATAATTATCTGGAGGTAGTCCATACAAAAAAATATATCAATCGCTTCCGAAAGACAAATTTCAATCGGGAGCATACATCTATGTAAATTCATAAAATAATATCAATCGCCTGAGTACAACCCAACTATATATATATACACTGATGGTCAGTCTACAAATAAACATAATAATTCTCATACGAGGCTTAGGCGAGTGTAGAGGAGCCTGCGTGGAGTGACGGATACGAGACGATCGCTAGACATTCAGCAAAGATCACCAATTCGCTTCAACGCTTATTTCGGGAGCATCAGATACGCACTAAAGGAGAGCACTCCACTTGTGTGATTCCACTACCGAAAGACAAATTTCACCCCGTCAAGCGATATTATTTTGCTGTATAGGGAGCGCAGAGGAGACTACCATCCTAAATGGGATCGAAGTGTGTTGTCTCTGGACAAGGCTACATGACGTATAACATGCACAATTCTCTAATTTTAATATACGTGTCAGAGCAAGAGTAAAATTCAACTCTCAAAACTATCGGGATATACGATATATATTTTATGAGTATCGCTCACGCCCAAGTTTCGCCGCTTTACCTACGTTAACGTTATATCACGTTTCAACAAAGTTATACGCAGTGCTAGATTCGGGCGTAGCCCCGCACAGTGCCGAGACTCTACCTGATTGCGAAAAATGCCTGATCATCCGACATTCACGTATTCTACGTTGACGGATACCAACTGACTTCTAAGCCTTGTACGTCACAAACTCCATGGAAAAAATGTTACAATGATCCGTTGTCATTAAAATATTTCATATAATTTTCTTATGGTTATAATTTTTTTCTTCATATTTTTATATTTATAAATTTATTTCATATCATATTCATAAAATATAATATAAAATTATAAAAATTTACAACCATAATTTTTATTTTTATTTTTATGAAATAATATTATTTATGGTTAAATTTTTATAATTTCATTTTATTTTTATATTTATGAAATAGTGTTATAAAATTTATTTACGGTTATATAAAATAATATGAAAATTTTATCACCATAAAAACAATATATGAAATGAATAATGTTTTTATGGTTATAAATATTATTATTTTTATTTATGGTTATAACCATAAATAAATTAGGTGTAAAAAATCTAAAAAATTTATTTATTTATGAAATTATAAACAACCACAAATATGAAATTTATTTCACAAATTTATAAATAATATTATAAAAAAATAACTGTAGAAACTAAGAGAATAATAAGAATTTGAGGAATGAATTCTTGTATTTTTAATTGAGTCATTATATATATATATATATATATATATATATATATATATATATATATATATATATATATATATATATAAGTTAGACAATAGGTAAGAGAAAGAGAATATACTCTTTCTATTACAACCATATAAATAAAATATCCTAATAAGAAACAAACCAATATGTTAATGTCTCATATATACTATAACAATAACGATAAAAATTTCATTATGAAGGAAAAAATAATTTTATTGATTCAAATTCGCTGATAAATTGACAGTAACATATAATCAAAATCATTACAAACCACGTAGAATTTAAACAACATTGTAATAATGAAGATAACCGAATCGAATTCGCTCATATTCGATAAATATATTATATTTAATATTACTATTATGACTATAATACATATAATTCAAATTACGTGGAAGATATCGACATCCATTTATTCGACGATCATCGCCAATTTGACGACTTTGATCGATCCGAATCGGGCCGTCACATAACAAACGTCAGGCCACGCACGACCACGACAACAAACGCCGCACCAAAGACAACGATAATTCATCATACCCAAGATAACGATAAACACATACCGTAATAAAACAATGACTAAAACATAGAAAAACAAATAAAAACCTTAATTTTGTGATATAAACAAAGAAAATCCATTAAAAAAGCGATAAAAAAGAGCGCCATTTTACGTCGTTAATAACAAAAAAATCATTCATTCTTACTTTAAAGCGAAGTACTAAATATTAAAAACAGTTATATTTTTTTCTCTCTCTCTCACTATATATATATATATATATATATATATATATATATATGTGTGTGTGTGTGTGTATTTTTTAATTACTCTTATCATAATTGTATATGTAAATTAACATTCAATTCATTACTTCTAATCAATTACTACAATAATAATGGCTACTAATCAATTAGCTATCAATTGAAACAAATGCTAGTACCACCAGCTACTTATCATCGGATATTAGTTCAACCAAACAAGCACTTAGAAACTAGTTGATCTCCTGATGTAACCATTTTGAACTTTGTATCGTGTGGGTCGTGATTTGAAAATATTTAAGAGTATAAGGTTAAAAAATTTAAATGCAGGTGGGGTGGGGGAAGACCAATATGATGGAAAAATTTTATCCAATCCTGAGCGTTCACTTGAGTTGCAATGCATGACGGGAATGGTGATGGAAGGGAGGGATAAGTCCCGAGGCCCCACATAAAGTCTGCGTCTGAAACGGAACAGGACGAAACCACCTCCCACAGTTCCACCTTTTTACTATTTTACCTGGAAAAAGTCTCTCTCTCTCTCACTGTTCCAATTCCAAACGGACCTGCACCATACTTCAAACTTAACCATAAACCATTTCATAAATTTAGAGAGGGTGAAGAATGGGGGTTTGGGTTTACCAATTTGGATTGGAAGCAGTGATCACCGGTCAAAATAGCGTTGGAAGTTGGAACCATGCATCAACCAGAATTTCATCCTCTCCTCCTCCTTCTCCATTTATGAGCAGCAAAACCAGCGAGATTGAGTTCAAATCGGTTTTTAGGAGATTCGGATCTGACAACAATATTACCTCTTTTACCCTTACAAGCCTTACTCCTTCGGCCTTCCTATGTACTAAGTTACTAATCTACCACTCCACTCCTGTCGGTGCCCCCTCCACCCAGACCCCTAATTGGAACTTGCAGCTCTCTCTCTCTCTCTCTCTGCGCCTCTATTCTCATTCTCACCACCCCCCCATCTTTCAATTCATTGAAACGTGTAAAAGTATAACTCCAACGCTCTCTTATTAAACTCTCTGTCTCTCTCTCTCAACTAACCCCGATTTCACATTTTGAGTTTCACTATAAAAGCGCTTGTCTCATCTCCAAATTTGCTCCAAAGTAATTAGATTTTTTATTTTTATATATACGACCTTTTTCCCTCATACGTTTTGTGGCTTTATCCTTGGGCGCTGTGGTTTATGGCACGCTTGCTCTTAGTCGATGAGCTTCACTGTAAGTGCGGTTTTATATCCTTCTTCCCCCCAACCTCTCTCTCTCTCTCTCATTCCTTTGTTGGTTCCTTTGTATATCCGAAGAGGAAAGGGAATCAAAAAGCTTTGGAGGAAAATCTCACATCTTTGGTGTATATTATTGTAATTCATTTTTTCTGTTTCTTTTTCCTTAGATTTTAGTCCAGCTTCCCCGCATAATCGATGGAGTTGTTTAAAGTTGAAACATGAAACAGTTTTCCTCAAAAATAAACAATAAATGCAGTGTCTTCCATTATGATCTCGTGGGTTTTCGTTTATTTTCCCCCTCATATTCTTCTTGGTTTTTGCTGTAAGGTAAATAGAATACTTTTGTGAACACTTCCTTTGGAAATGTTTTTCGAGCGCAGTTTTCTCATCTGGGTGTGTGCTTTTGATCTATGAAAATGGTGGAAAGCTTTCTTTCTGTGTTTTCAATGTTGATTTATTGTCCCGTTTGGCTGTCATCCTAATATTGGTTTTTGTTCCAATCTGTTTCTTTGTTACTAGCAGAAGGAATGCTTTTCCCTCTTCCTATACCTGGCCTTGTGCAAGCTTCGTTTAACTATTTATGGATTCATGTATTTTGGCCTATTTACCCGTTTAGCCCATCGTTTTCCCACATTTGTGCATCGTGCAATCTGAATATTTCCTCTCGGTTTACATGGATTCATATTTCATAGTCTATTTTAGGAGGGATCGTTTGTACTTACAGTGAAATTGTTTTCCCCTCTTTGTTCTTCATTTTTTGAAGGAAAGACAGATGGAAGGGGAAAGTGATATTCGGCGCTGGGACGAGCTAATACCCGATGCGTTAGGGCTAATCTTTAGAAATCTTTCATTCAGGGAAATGATAACTGTGATTCCGAGGGTCTGCAAATCATGGGGCGAGGCAGTGAAAGGGCCTTATTGCTGGCAAGAGATAGACATCGGCGAATGGAGTGATCAGTGGCCGGAGCACGTCGATCGCATGCTTCAAATGCTGATCAGAAGAAGCTGCGGTTCCTTCCGCAAGCTCTGCGTTTTCGGTCTCCACAACGACAAGCTTCTCTCATTTATTGCAGAACAGTGAGTAAATTCCACTCTCCATATTTAGAAATCCTTATGCCTTGCTTTTAATCATCAGTTTAGGAAAGATCTTTTAGGAAACAATTAGTCCAATTTTGATTCCTTTTCTGTACGCTTACACCAATTCACTAGTTCAGATAACAATTTCTTTAACCTATCAGTCTAATTTGATGCTTTCTTGAAGAGCATTCCCAATTGGAGGATTTTTTTTACAGAAATTAGACAAATCCTTCAGTTCATATTTAAAAAAATCGCTGGATCAGAAAGAGTTATAAATCGATCCTCTGTCCATTTTGTTTACTTTCATAGCTGGGTTGCTTGTTTGATCCAACACAATGGTGATTTCTCTTGTTGTTGTCTTTGTCTTTTGGTTTTGTAAGTGCTGGTTCTCTCCAGACCCTGCAACTGGTAAGAAGCGAAATGAGTGATTCTTTAGTGGAAGAGATTGCTGGAAGGTTTTCAACACTCACTTTCTTGGATGTAAGTTGCTGCAATAAAATGGGCAGCCGAGCTCTTGAGGCCATTGGAAAGAACTGCAAATCCCTGGTGGGGCTGTGCCGGAACATGCATCCATTAACTACTGCAGGCAAGCCGCCTCAGGAGGAGGAGGCTCACGCCATTGCCACCACAATGCCTAAGCTCAAGCACCTTGAGATGGCTTACCATCTTCTGTGTACAAAAAGTGTTCTTGAGATCCTCTCCTGCTGTCCCGAGCTTGAGCTTTTGGATCTGAGGGGGTGTTGGCATGTGGAACTTAACGAGAAGTTCCTCAAAGAGAAGTTCCCAAAATTGAGGGTCTTGGGGCCTGTTGTTGTCGATGATCGGGAGGATTACTCATACTATGATGAGAGCTCAGATGGAACATGGGATGATGATGATGATGACGAGGGTAGCCTGGAAGAGCTAGAGGTGCGATTCTATGAAGGATTTGGCGAGCATCCTGAGTATGGTTGGCCTACATCTCCTTAAGTCTACTGTCTAGTACCTGTTGTCTGATGCTTATATTTCTCTTTACTACCATATCCTATGTTTTAATAGTGTTGTAGTGTTGTGTTTGTATCTCTCTATCATTGTTGAGCTCATATAGTTATATATAAAACAAGCTCAAACTCACTCACCCACTCTAGAAATTGAGCCTGCAGCCTCCCTCCAAACCGTAAAAGAGAACTCTTCAGTTTAATTTTGTTCACGTCCAAACGCTATTTTCTGGTTATTATTCTCTGGCCAAAACTGTCCAGAAATGCCCATCTTATTTTTGAATTTGAAGGGAGAGGTTGGCCCTGGCCCTACAAATATATCTAGATGATGGATAACACGTAATCAGGGTCCATCCTGTTCCCAAGAACTCGATATTCTTTTCCAATTCTCATCAGACGTCACTTCTTAGAACATTATAGCATATGGGTCTCTACTCAAAATTCACCCCCATCAGACTAGTTAAAGAATTTTCTTCCCGACATCTTTCAGAAAAATGCTAATTGACTCACTAGGAATATACAGATGGTAAAATCATAGTCCCTGCAGGGGGTTTTGGTACTCCGATGGGTTGGTTTGCCGTGCAGGTTATGATAAAAATATATTCAGTCTTCAATGTGCACTCATAAACTTTTTTTTTGATTGAATGTGCACTCATAAACTTGGGAGCCGCTCAGTTTAAGTCTTCTTAGGGTCATTGGAGATTTTGTGGGATTAATTGAAGTGTGTAAGTTTCAGAATTTCTTGGAATTAATTAAGGTACATTTTCAGAATTTCGTGGAATTTATCAAAGTGCATAGGTTTTATTCATGGATTTCAGGATTTCATGGAATTAATTAACGCGCGTGATGGAACCTGGCCCTCAAGGTTATCAGGAAAAAAAAACTTTGGAGCCTCTGACGGGGATAGAGGGGGCGTTGCTTTTGTGTGCCCCTAATGCTCCAAAACATGTTCTTTTGTGCATTTATTTGTGTCTATATTATATGTTTGTTGTTTGCTAATCATGAACTTAACTAAGAAGAAGGGATTCCATCTTTTTATTACCTAGTTCAGAGTCACATGATCACATGTGATTCGTGTCTTTGGATCTTGTACCCCACCATTTCAAAAATCCTTGATATCCGAGTTTGACCGTGCCCTAGGAAAAGCCACTCTCAAAGTATGCGTTGCACTTGTCCTATAGAAAAATTTTGAGTCCATTATTAGGCATGACAGTAATATCAAGGCATGTTTCTCTGTATAATAATATATCAAATGGGAAAATATTCTTGCAATGAACTAAGCTATGGGCTTCCAAAAGTCCAGCTGAGGCCGGATTTTGTTTGAAACAAGATAAGTTTGAATTCAATCATCCCCTGTGGCACTATCCTATGCATACATCAATTTTGAGCCACCTTACAGATATCACAGTTTTATTGAAATAATACCTTTTTCCAAGGATGCAGGTGAGAAGCTCGTGTCACTTAATCATCATAGCGATGGATGAAAATCAGTTCCATCTTTTTCCTCTCTTTTACAGAATGAACAAGTCTCTGGCCTTGGACCCACCAACTGCAGCCTCTGTTTATGGTGGTTGTCGCTTTATGTGAGGGATTTTCATTTTCATATTCGAATGGGGAGTAATTGAGTACGTGTAATGGCCTTGCCCAGAAGTCTATTGAGAAGCTTAATAATATCAAGCAGTGGTCCCGAGTCACCCGAGCTAGATAATATCAATTACAAGCACATTCTTGGAATTAATATTACAAACTGCAACAATATCCAGAATATGAGTGCTTATTTTCCTAATAAAGGGTCGATTTTGAATTTTATTCCCCTCCTCCGATACCTCTTTTAGTTCCCTACTCTTCAATTTCATTCTCTATTCCCAAAAGAATTTCATGGGTTTTGAAATAGTGCTCCAAGTCATGCAACCAAAACAAAAAAGTAAATAAGTGGAGGGAAACTTTATAGGAGTAGTAGTAGTAGTCTGATCAGATCAAAAGAAAGAGCGGATGATGAAAGGGCTACTGGTATCAAATTGGAGTTACTTGTCTTCTCTATAATCCTCTGCGCTCCCAGAATACTTCAGTTTCAGCTTTTCTGGTAATAAAATGAAGAGGCTTGTGGGTAACCGAAAGTTGGTTTTTGGTGCTGATTAGCAATTAATTACAAGCAATGTGCAGATAGATATCTGCATACCCTGTCTGTCTGAAACCTTTATGGTTACAAGGACAGCATGGCTTCATCAATTTTCTCACTAATATGAGTACCATGGTCTTTAGTAGACTCATTATTCGATGGGCAGGCCTATTTGGCCCAAGGCCTGTCTGACCCGTGATACGTTCTGGCCCAAGCCTACCTATTATATTAAACCAAGACACTACCTGTAATTTTAATCCAAAAAGTTCTCACTCGAGAAATTTAGTATTAAGTTCGCGCTGCCAGTAAGAACTCCGCTAGAGTTTTAAGCTCCTCTAACCGGTCGTCCTTCCGCATACGCGGAAAGCTTTGATATGAAAATGATACGAATACGTAAAATACGTGAATGAGTATTTATCGGGCCGATTTCCCAAAGGTCCAAACTATTTCCGAAATGATTAACTCGAGGCGGCTGCTAATCCCCGATAAGAAGCACTAATCCGAGCAAGCGAATGGTATTTTATCACTAAAATTATGAGATTTTCTTTCCTGAAAGCAAAGAGAGGATCATGTATAAATTAGAAAGACCCTCCACAAGGAGTAGGTAAGCAATTCCAACTATGCATACTTTTTTCTTCCTCCTCTCCATATTTTGGCTAACTTAATCATCAAGAAAGGCCGACCCACCATCGCCATCGCTCTTTGCGTTTATACTGCACTACTGATGCCCAGTGGATTCAAACGATCGCGCAATAACACCGCCTCGCTCGTGAATTGAAACAGTTTCTCGCTTATGTTCGCAGTTACTGGGCTTCAACGACCGCCTACTGTACTCTTCGCCGCTTCAAAACTTCATCGGCTCGTGAGACCCCTAAAACCATTTCCGGGCGAAGGATAAAACGTACTGGGCCAGCATCCGAATTTTTCTGTATCCCTGATGACGAACTAATTTCACTATCGGGAATCGCCTCACAAATATAATAAATTCACTACACTCACTGACACTAATTTTATGCCGAGGCACGTAGATGATGCTGACACTTCAAGACCTATGAGCGGCCCAAGAGGCAACCACGGTCAAGTCACAGAGTCAAACTCGAGCCTGGCGCTCATTTCAGACACATGGCATCACATCAGTGAAAATCTCAAGGCAGATTGATGATAAAGTGCCAGAATCCCAATGGTACCCAACTGTGTTCGACACTCTGGCAAGCCGAGGACAATTCTTCGACTCAACCTCAACACTCCAAATCATCGGGCCAGAGAGTGAAAGAGAGCAGGAGAGAGAAAGAAACTGGAGAGAGAAAGAAAGAGAGTGGTTTGCAGAGAGAGGGTCCACCTTCTCTAAGTTTCCCGACGATCGACCTAAGTAGTCGCGGTTGAGCAAGAGGGAGAGTCGATCCTCACATCGAGAGCTTACAATAAGACTCGGTATCGGGAGTTTCGACAAACTCTAAAGGCAGGGTTTTCTCCTACTCGCTTACTTTGCTTAAGTGGTCATGTAAATCTGATGGGATCGTTGGTGCCCTGACGTCGCGCTTCGCTCCAAAAGATTCGACCGACTCCTAAGAAATCCCTGTAGAGTGACTCCTGACAAATTCACGGCTGTTCAGGTGTTCATGCGGATGTTATGTTACTTCGCCACGATATCAACACGATTGTAATTTCATGGGTCGCCCAAGCATCTAATCCAACGGATCGCGCTCAAATTCACGCAGCCTAATCTTACGTTATCGCCATAAATTGAATAACATGTTGCGGTGCTAATTAATTTGTTAATATATGCACGAGCATATATTAAAGACGCTGTCAATGTTTGTTGTGTCATCGCATTACACTGGAAGCGAGTAACCCAAGTGCGGAAATTCCACCACCGGCATCGCCCCACCCCGCCGTGGGACTTTTGCGCACCAAGACGATCAGGGACGTGACGATCCGAGCCTTGTGGAGCGAAGAAATATTCGACAGCCGAAACGCGGCAGGTAAATGTACGCCTATGTGCGCAGCGCACGTCGCCTCCGCATAAACAGACTACAGATGATATTCTCCATCCACGTGATAGGTGTATCGACTACAAAGCGTTCCGCTTAGATAAGATTCGAATAGATGATTCTAGGCAAGAATTTAAGTATATGAAATTTGACTAAACTATTGATTCTAATGAATCGCCGGGTATCGCTTCAGTATTATATCTCCCCTGTCACTTTTATTGGATTATTTCTTCAAAATATTATTATTCAATGTATTTATACTGGTCGACGGCGAGGTGATCTTACTTACAAGATATCCTCTCTCACAGATATCTCGCCTATCTCATGAATAGAGCTGAGCACATCTCTATCTCAACTCGCAAGATTCGACGCTTAAACGCCTTCTAACCCCAAATGCCACCTTCGTGATCTGGAATATCTCTAGTTTACCGAATCAATCAAGGTCGTTTATCCGCATCCTCGAAAACCTCATCTCTCGACCGGATCTCCAAAGTAGATTATGCTAACGCTGGGCTTCGACATTATCATATAATTCGAACTACGTAAATAGAGCAGAGTGTAACAAATTGATAAACAACTGAATAATATAAAAGATCAACCTTTAATCCATCAACATATGACAGGATTCAATATAACCCTAGAAATAAATCTAGAACATACTGAGTGAAAAGATCAAAATGTTTAGTATTAAAAACATAATTCTAATATCCAAAAATAAGAACAAAGATAAATCCCGCACTCGTCCGTGGCCACCGCTCCGAATTCGCTGCCTTTTTCCTACGCCCCTCTCTCCCCTTTTTATTTCCGGGAAATCATTCAGACTTTAAATGATAGGTTCGCATTCGAATGACGTCGCGACGCCAGGCGCCAGCGACGCTTTTCCACTTGTCGACCGTGACACAATCTCGACGTCGCGGATCGCCGGGGCTTCACGACGCGTGGGGATGTCGCGACGCCGACGCCATGACGTGACGCCGCTTTCCTCGGGTCCTCGATCCCCATTGCCCAAAAATCGCTTTCAAAGATGCTCTTTCTTCCAATGCACTCGCATCCAAACTGCATACTAAGTCGTGGGTCTAGCCACAAAACCAGGTAAATTACTAATAAATAAACGAAAAGATGAAAGACCGACGCTGAGTATAATATGAGTGTTTTGAACTCATCACACTTCAGTCCCTAGCTTTACACCAAGCAAGAACCCGACTTAAACAGACACACACCCGACCTACTAAAATTAACACTAAGACCGCGGTTGCACATGCTGAGAAATAGGATCATTTTCGATCAAGCCTACACCGGGCCGTCTGCTCAAAGTTCACAAAATGCATACGATATTTGACTTCTAAAACTCGAATGGGAATAGGTAGAAGTGACTCGTGCACCAAATCCCATGACATTCAATAGCCTTCCCAAAGCCCCATGTATGGCAAGAATGACCTCCAAGATATGCCTGCGTCTCACACTCCCCCAAACCAAGCTCAACTCACCTATTCGTGAAGAAGCTAACTGTAGTGCCGATAAGAACACCCATTTTATTCACGACCAAATACCTAAAAACTTCCTACGCACTCAAAATAAATGGAAGAAAACCCAGTGCCAAGAAGTTTTAAATTGAAAGTGTTCCCGTAATGATCCATTGGTGACTCCCCACCAAATAAGTTAAGGGCACTGTGCATTAAATTCTCTTCAACCTTAACCCCGAACACCAACCAAACCTCGAAGGCCTTAGGTCATGAATGATCCACCTATGTCCTGCGAAGGGGCAAAGGAAGTCACGACCCTACAAATGCTCAGTGGCATTAGGGCTGATTGTGCCCTCGAGACCAGGCCCGGATTCCGATTGAATGATCTCGCTTATTCTTATGCAGATACCTATTTTTGTCATTTGTCTTTTCTTTTTCACTTTTTCTATTGTTTTTGTAATTTTATTTTATTTTTTTTATTTTATTTTATTTTTTTTGTTTTTTGTTTTTTTTTTTTTCGCGGGGCTCGATGGCGCCCTCTGACCAAGTGTCCCATCACTCTAAATGGTTCGAATCTCCTGAAGGTTAATTAACTATCAGAGTCAAAGGTCTCGCGCCTATGCATACTCAAGGTCGCTGAGGTGAGTGCACAGGTTCTCGAGATCCGGCTTGACTACCCGGGATTGGTCTACCAATCCTTTTCTACCTATTCAACCTAATTACCTAGAATAAACATTGTATGCATTTGATCATCCATGTCACAGAATTTACCCAAAATGACTTCGACTTACAACATGGCACATACACGATTACCTACACATGCAACTACTACATAAATGACCGAACACAACGCAAGCAAAACTAAATATAAATCAAAATAAATGAAAACACAACTAATATGCTGAACAAAACAAAAACACTACACAACTACCAAAGACAAAACAAAACTGAACAAAACAAAACAACTAAACAAAACAAAACACGATCACTACACACTCCCCCAACAAAACAAGTCCAAAGGTCCCCACCGCAATAAACAAAAAGTAGAGGAAAAGCGGGGCCTTCGGTGATCACCGCGATGGCGTGGTGGTGGCCTGCGAAAGGCAAGGAGCCGGGCGAGTCGGGCCCCGCAAGGAATTTCGCCGATGAAGAATGATGGCCCGATTGGCCAGACAAAGGCGCATATCAGCACGCGAGGGCCTCCAAATCCTCGCGAGACGAGACCTCGGCGGTTCTCGGTCTCATCCTTAATGCATCAAGCTACCAGTGAGAGCACCGGGCCCTCGGGATCAGCGAGGGATCGCTGGCCGCTCCCCGAGGCCGCAGGTGGCGCGGAGGTGGGTGGGACGATCGCCAATGTCTCCCCTCGTGATCGCCTCGCAAAGCCGCTAACGAGCCCGATAATCGCAGCCATCCGCCCGAGGCTCATGACCGAATCATAAATCTCTCAAGTCAGCGTGGACAATTGTGTGTGTCTCACAATCAAATGGCCTTTATACGGACAGCCCTCATTATCATCGTAGGGCACCCCATTGCTCGCACAAGCCAAAAAGATACAGCGGTGCCCCAAGTTCATCTTTGCATCCCGGTTATGGAGGATGGTATCCCTCATAACCCGCCTCTACATCAAAAGGTATATCCCGTATAAGATGGCGTGAATCGGGTTGTGAGCGCTGGCTGCGTCACTTCACACACGCTCGTCGCCTAATGGCACGCATTTCTGATGAAGTGATGCCGCATCTTAGGGATGAAGGCCAAAATGCTTCGCCTGAAATTGACCGCACAAGGCCCGGCACTATTGATTTTCCACTCACCTCACCATTAGTCATCACGCTGTGATAACCCTGGGTAGCCTGGTGCCTGTGGAGCCTACGACGTCTCCGAAGGGACATGCTCGAGATCAGATTAACTATTGATCGACTCCGCACCTAAGCCGACTAATACGCCCGCGACCCCCGACTCTCTTCAAAACATGGAGGCGAGATTACGAACTCGCACCACACTCATCGCCGCCGATGAGGTGGTCAGCACAAAGCACGCCATCCCTACCGCAATGTCTTCATAAGAAATCGGCCCGGGCGGTGAAACCCCTTCTCCTCTCGATGAATGATCTACAGAATGGTGCCAGAAACCGAATGCACAAGACTCGCATTCGTTAAACCGCATGACATCGCAGCGGGGGCTGTCCCACTGCCCGACCGCCAAGGCCAATTTTTGCCCCTCGCCGCACATTAGCCCAGAGCCCGGGAACATGGCAATGTGTGGTGGGGCACCACCGACCTAGACAAAACACAAACACCTGGGTATGCACTACAAGAAATCGAAAACTAATTTCCCATCGACTCAAACACCCTAATAAACCTAGTGTGAACCAACATGGGCACCTACCAAACCCTACCACTGGGTGAGCAAATGTACCCTTAAGACCACACCTGTTGAACCAGCACAAGGTGGTGAAAATGCCACAAATTACCCGAACTGCATGGAGATGATGACTCGTAGAAGACAATGGTGGCTCCGAGAACTGGCAGAGGCCTCCGACCAAATGGGTGAAAGAGGGCCCTAAGAGGTCCGGAGGGCAAAAGCAGAAGGCTGGGTTTCGCAGTGGGGCGTGGGGAGATGGTTATTAAAATGAATCGTTTCGGCTTAAAACAGGCAACGCCACGAGGTGCGAGCAACGTCGCGACGCGACGAGTGAAATCAATAATCGCTTCGCATCGCTTCAGAATACAGCCGCGACGCGACGAGAGTCATGAAAACCACGCCGCGATCGCAGAAATCCACGCCGCGACGCGACGTAGAGGATACAATTCGACGCCGCTGACGCTATTATTTCGCGCGCTCGACGCGACGAGGGGTCAACTGACATCGCTGACGGCAAATCCACGCCGACGTGGGAGGTCCACGCCGCGACGCACGAGAAGCTATGATCAAGAATAAATTTGTGCACATCGATGATCTCTTGATCGTGAAAACCCCACTGCATTGCGGACTTTACGACTTGTAATGCACAATGAACGAATCTCCCTACTAGCCGCATTCGCGGTCTGAAATTAAACAAACAAGTAGGTTACCGATTACGAGAAAGCTAAAACCCTATATTGCCGAAAAATAAACAATAGAAATCGAACTAAGAAAGGAAAAGTTTGCAGCACTTCGGGTCAGCTTCCCAAGAAGCTATGTTTAATGTCGTTAGGCTCGACGACTCGAAGTCGCAATGTAATGAACCAACTCATATGATCTCTACTAAGACCAGTTCACGCCAGCCAAAGGAATGATTGGTTGTCAGCAGGAAACCCGCCCATAATACCCGCTTTCTTCAATCGCCGTGGTTATCAGAATGTGCCTTTCTCAGATGTAACTTCTGCCCCACCATGTGAAAGACCTCGGCCACCGAAAGGCTCCCACCATCGAGACTTCAATTTCCGAAAGCTTTAGGCGTAGAATCAATAAGAACTCGTCGGTCCTGGCCGCGTGGAACTCCTTCGTGATGTGGTTTGCCGCGCTGTGCTTTACTTTTCCCTTATAAATGCGCAAGCCATAAGCTTCATTAATCATCCAAATGACCAGTTGAGCGCTGCCGCCAAACAATGTACTATCCATGTTTAACTTTCGAGTGGCCTAATAGGCTCGATGCTCCACCTTCACCGGAAGACACACGCTTTACCATAAACGACACTCAACGGTGACATACCCAAATGGAGTTTTAAATGTCAGACCTGCACGCCCGTAGCGCATCGTCCATCTTTACCAATCCTTCCCGAGCTTAACTGCCTTCTCGAGAATGTATTTGATTTCTCGATTTGATACCGTTTCCGCTTCGACCGCTGGTAGGCAAGAGATGCACATGATCGCACCCATACTTTCAGAAACCTATCAATTACCTTATCAAGGTAAATGGGTACCATTATCCGTGATCAAGGCTCCGAGGAGTTCCAAACGTGAGAATATATTGTCACAGAATCGAGCCACAACCTTGGCATCATCAGCGTGTAGGAATTGCTTCTACCCACTTCGAGACATGGCCCATCGCCAACAAAATGTGTACAAGTTGTCGATGATGCAGAAAATGGTCCCATGAAATCTATCCCTCATAAATCAAAACAATTTCTACCTCCAAAATGGGATGGCGGGTGGCTCGTCTTTCTAGGAGATGTTCCCATTCGTCAGACATTTGTCACAAGTGGAAACGAATTGATGAGCATCTTTAAACAAGGAAGGCCAGTAAAAACCCGATTGAAGCACCTTAGCTGCTGTTCTCTGGCCACCAAAGTGCCCACCACACGGTAGAGTGTGACAATGGTTTAGAATGCTGTGCATTTCATCTTCGGGCACACATCTCCTTATCACCTGATCAGCACAGTGTCTGTAAAGAATTGGCTCCTCCCAATAATAGTGTTTCAAGTGTGCAAAAACTCTTTTTCACGATAGTTAAATTCTGAGGACTACTTTAGCCACTAAATAATTCACATAACTGCGAACCATGGAATCGCCTCTTTCCTCAATAGCTAAGAGTTTCGCCTGGAAATTGGCCATTCACCGGAACATCATCTCCTCGGGCCCCTTCCAAATGTGGAAAGATGGTCTCATAATAGGTTTTCAAGGCCTTTCGCCTTTAATTTCTACATCGAATTCTTGCAACAAAAGCGACCCACCGAATTAATCTGGTTTTCAGATCTTTCGGGTCATCATACTTAATGGCGTAATGATCGTGCACCACGACTATTTCCAATCAAATATGGCCTAAACTGCCGAAGCAAAGACAATGGCCAACAGCTCTTTCTCTGTAGTGGCATAATTCAGCTGAGCATCATTCAAGGTTCTACTAGCATAATAGATTACCTCGAAGATCTTTCTCTCTGCTTCGCCCTTAACCGCCTAATCGCGGTCGTCGGGCGCCATGAGTTCAAATGGGAATGACCAATCCGTGCCACAACAATGTGGAGTTGAAATAACTTCTATCTCCTTCAACATCGAGAATGCATGCAAACATTGCAAATCAAAGTCAATGGGATCCCTGACTAGGAGGTTAGACAATGGTTCTCAATCGTGAAAAACTCTCGATGAACCGCCTATAGAATCCAAATAAAGTGGCCTAGGAAAACTTCAATCCCTTTTTTACTCACGAGGGTGGAGGCAACTTTTCACCGCTTCCAATCTTCGCCTATCTACCTCTATCCTCTGTTGAAACTGGCGTTCATGACACACCCTCTCGTACTCATAAATGGCACTTTTCCCAATTGAGTACTAAGTTTGTCTCTTCACACATCCGCGCATGCCTCTCAAGTTCTTCTAAGCGCTTGTCAAATGAATTTCCCATTACTGAAAAATCGTCCATAAAGATCTCAATTGTCTTTTCCACCATGTCCGGTATCACGCTATCATACATCGTTGAAAGTACTGGTGCATTGCACAATTAAAAGGGCATCCGGCCTAATGCGTAATGTACCATAAGGACGTGAATGTTGTCTTCCTCGATCTTCAGAGCTATGGCAATTTCGTTGTAACCTAATATCCATCCAAAAAGAAATAATATTCATAACCGCTGACCGATCGAGCATCCGATCTAGAAACTAAGAATGGAAAGTGATCTTCTTCGAGTGGCCTGCTCACTTCCGATAATCAATACAAATTCTCCACCCAGAATCGTTTCTGTATCAAAGAAGATGTTGTTTTCACCCCGATGACAAGCCATTCCTCCCTTTTCTAAGACTACCCGAATCGCTTACCCACGCACCGTCCGAAATGATAAATCACCCCCAGTTGTCTAGCCATTTTAGAACTTTTACTGACGACCTCCTTCATCGGCTCTGATGAACCTTCTCTCGCCTAATCGCTAGTTTATGTCCATCTTCTAATAAAATAATGATGCATGCACATAGGAAGGACGAATCCTTTAGACGCCTAGAGACCATCCGAGTGCATGCCTGTGATCCGAAGGACCTCAATAACTTCTCTTCCTCTAGTACCAAAGATGCCGAGGATAATCACTGCAGCGAGATTCTACCCCAAGGTATGCATACTTCAAAATGGCTAGGTAGAGGTTTTGTTCCATCTCGGGGCGTTGCTCAATCGATGGGACCTAAAGGCTTTAACCCTTCCGCCCCGCAGATCTCGAAGTATTTCTCCGCCTATCAGGTCCGGAAGAGTCCATCCATTTAACATGACCTTTCCGCCTTCGCTCGTGTTCCTGACTCATTCTCCACTAGGGCTGGGCCTCCAAAGGGTCGAGACCACTTTGCCAATAATTACAGCCTCAAACCATTTCGCCATGAAGCAAGTATCACTGCGTCTCACCGCTCAAACACGCTGAACTTACTTCCTTCGTACTCTCGCCCGCCGCCTCGCATCAATCACGCTTCCGCCAACAGAAGAAATGGTCTTCCTAAGATGATCGTATTTCTTTATCTTCCTCCACGCCCAAAACGATGAAATCTCGGGCCGGAAAGATGTAAACTTGTCGACCTTAACTAAAGACATCTTCATTATCCCTGATACTAAAGCAATCGTCTCGCGTCAAGAGCGATCAGAATGGCGTTTCTAATCCTGCAAACGCTGAAATGGATAAGGGCATAAGATTAATACCGCACCCAAATCACATAGCGCTTCAAAAAACAAGAATAATTGTGCAAGGGATAGTGAACCGCCGTCCTCAGCTTCGCGGCGCCTGGCGATGACACCGTGATTCTCGCTTAAGTTCATCGCTTCAAATCGCCAATCTTTCTTACGGGACAAGATGTCTTTCATTAATTTTACATAATCGGGTACCCGCTTCTAGTGGCATCGCAAACGTGGGATATCGATATGCGCCAACAATAATCCATGAATTTCGAATCGCGATCTCGCCTTTACGCTTGTGACGCTCGTGGGGTAAGTGAACCTGTATACCGGCCTCGCTTCGCAGTTCTTCGATGACTGCTTTCTCCCAGGCTGTTCTTTATCCGCATCATCTTTTGCTCTAGTCGAATGACCTTCTCGCCCTCTAACCGTTTCTAATGACCGGGCTGTAAATCGATTTCCAAATTCTTTCCCACTCAAGATGACTGCGAACATGCTCATTCCCATCTCTTCTTGGTTTACCTCCGAATTGCTTCGTAAGGAACCCGTTGCCTTTCGTCAAGAATTGCTATTCGCCCATTTGCGGTTTCCAAACTTCTCATTGCGGCCGCTGATCACTCAACCGCTTGTTTCCACGCCGCATGCTCGCTTTAGTCTCATTCATAAAGGCAGAGGAAGTTAACATCCGTGCAAGAGCTTCTCGTCGAATCCAACTTTTTCTCGTAGGTGGTTAACTAGTCTCTACTCGAGCAACGTATTGTTCATTATTCCGCCACCCATATCCTTGCATCGCTCGACTATTCGGTTCTACCTCATTACGCCACCCTCGCCCCGATTCCGCATTCTCCGATAACTCGTTTCCATACCTGGCCCTTGCCGCCAGGACGGGATTCTCGATTGAACTCAACACGACGCGTTTGCTCTACTTCAAGAGGTTTCCGACCGACATTCCGTTATCAGGTCGCCCTCTCCATTGCATTCACACAACTCCCATGGAGTGGTTATGGCATTTCCGCTGCTCCGTCGCCTATTTAGCCGCTTAGTCACCAGGCCACATGATTCACTGCATCGTTGAGGACCTCATTATCCGCCACCCACCGCACGGCAACCTTCTCTCTAGGCCACTGACAAGGTTGGTCGCTACGCCCTTAAGATTTCATGCTCGGGTCTCGTGGTTTTCTTCATCGTTGATCCTCCACCGAGGCATCAATCATCGTCTAGTCGCATTTCTCGCACCATTATAAAAAGTACGGACTCGTGATCCATCTAGCCGCCTGCGGGTGTGGGCACTTCCGCAGCACTGCGTGAAATCCGCCCCATGCTTCGCAGTTCTCCCCTCTAGTCATTCAAACGTGCATGGATCTCTCGCACGTCGTGCAATTTTCAAAGGTGGGAAGAACTGGGTCGTAAATTTTTCACCAAATCGCTCCACGAGCAATGGAATCTCGGTGGCCGACTGGTTAGCCAGTGTTTGGCTCTATCCCCGAGTGAAAGTGGGAACAACCGTAACCTTAGAGCTTCGTGAACTCACAGATTTCATAGTATCGCAAACTGAGGAAGTTAGTCAAATGCATGTTCGGTTCTCGCTGGGTAAATTCATGGAATAAGATATTCTCAAGCATCCTATCGCGATCGACTTCAATTCAAATTGTTCGCTTGAATAGGTCGCCCGATACCGCCCTAACAACAAGCCAGGTAATAACTCATCTAATAGCATGAAAGGATCATCTCGTCAGAGCAAACGGGCTCGTGCTCGATTCCTTCCGTGATTCCCATTTCTACTTCGTGGTTCACCGGGTTTCAATGCCAAGATCTGCTCTTCGTTTGGCGACTATCGATTTCTAATTTGTTCCGCTCTTCCTGCACCCGCGCAATCCGCGCGTAGTCTTTCTACCAGATCAAATGTGTTGATTAATTGATCTCGATATCGCATGTACTTAATATCAAACCTACACCGCACAACACGAACCAACAAACCAAATTACTAAAGACTTGTAAAGATAGAACAAAACAAAAGTAAAGAAAATTTCAGAGTAATATCTATTTGCTTAATTCTCTATATCAATTTAAACCTGTCCCCGGCAACGGCGCCAAAAACTTGATAGGCCGAAAACGCGGTGTGTAAAATGTACGCCTATGTGCGCAAGTGCACGCGTCGCCCCAAGTAATATAAAGGTACTTCGTGGTACGGATATCAACTACGTGATGTGTATCGGGACTACAAAGGTTCATGATAGTATCTCGAATAGATGATTCTAGCAAGAATTAAAGTATATGAAATTTGACTAACCATTGATTCTAATGAATCGCCGTATCAAGCCTGTGGTTATATCTCCCTCGTCACTTTTACGGGATTATTTCTTCAAAATATTATTATTCAATGTATTTATACTTTGTCGGCGGCAGGATCTTACTTACAAGATATCCTCTCTCGAGGTATATCCGCCTTATCTTCAGCGAATGTAGCCGAAGATATCTCTATCTCAACTCGATTCGCGATGCTTAAACGTTTCATCCAAATGCCACCTTCGATCTAATATCTCTATTTAATGAATCAATCAAGGTCGCTTATCCGCATCCTCGGAAAACCTCATTCTCGAATCTCGGATCTCCGCAGGATGGCGCTAATGTCACAGACATTATCATATAATTGAACTACGTAAATGTAGCGTATGTAACAAATCGATAAACAATCGACAATATAAAGATCAACCTTTTAATCCATCAACATATGATGTGTCTTAATATAACCCTAGAAATAAATCTAGAACATACCGAGTGAAAATCAAACACAGTATTAAAAACATAATTCTAATATCCAAAAAATAAGAAACAAGATAAATCCCGGGAAAGAATTTCCTCGAAGTCCGTGGCCACTCGCCCGAATTCGCGGTCTTTTTCGTGACGCTCCTCTCCCTTTCTTTTTATTTCGAGTCATTCGTATTTTAAATGATAGGTTCAGATCTCGAGTCGACGTCGCTGGACTACCGCTGCAACGTCAGCGACGGCCGAGACGCGACATCAGGCGCCGCGACGCTTCCACTTGTTGACCGGGACACACCCGGACGCCGCGACGCATTGCCGCGACGCTGCACGCCGCCGACGCGGATCGCCATGATTGACGCCAACGGACGCGATTTACCGCCTTTGGTCTCATCCCCATCAAGCCAAAAATCGCTTCAAAGTCATTCTTTCGCTTCCAATGCACTGCAGATCCAAACTGACACCAAGTCGTGGGCTCCAAATACAAAAACTATAAAATTACCTCAAATAAACGAAAGATGAAAGATCGACGCGAGTATAATATGAGTGTTTTAGCATTCATCACGGCCAACCGTCTCATTCAGATTTAGAAATCACAAGAGACCCATTTTTGTATAAATTTTTAATTAAATCAGCTGTATAAAATATATCATAGCATTTATGCGCAGTCTGGGCGGCCACTAAGAGACATGTAATGGTCTCAAGGACATGAGACATGTAGATTTCCGGTGTCGACGCAGTAGTCAATGGACACCAAGCTCAGCGCCACAGTTCCCTTCACATTTGATCCTCCCGAGGCAATCGCATTGTCAGCTAATCCGATGATCCAATCGCTAGAAGATCAATTCCTCTATTGGCATCAGGATATGGAGAGGAAACAGGAGGAACAAGCAAAACAAATGAAGGAGCTACAAGGTCAGGCTAAACGCTTGCGGTGTGAGAATGACCAGTTGCGGGCCTAGATTGAAAGAAGCAACGATCTTGGAAAAGATGTAAGAGTTAGCAGTTGTGTTGCGCAGCTAATCGCCCACGATAAAGGGAAGGAGCCTATTGCTCCCAACGATGTTGATACCCCAGCGGATGATGACCTATCCTCAGGCAGCTCCCCATCCTTGAGTCTCTCGCCATAAAAGAATGCTCGAGATAACACAAAGACCAGATCACGAAAGAGGCCTTCGCCTCACCCCGCCTTCAGTGATGCTATTAGCGGGGCATCTCACAGGGCAAAGAGAGAGAGGCAAAAGTGTAAGCACGTGACGCCTAAATCAGCTCCCTCGGCATCCGCTGCTTCCCTGCATGTTGCCATCAATGCCGCCTGTGCATCCTGCCTTCGGTGCAGAGCCAACGCTCTACATACCACCAGCAACCTTAATTCGGAGACTCGATGACATGCTCTCTTCGCCCCTAGTACAACACATCCTTGATTACGACCCGCCTCGTGGGTTTACCATTCTGGTTTTCACCACATTCGATGGCTCCTGTGACGCCCCAAACCCGGAGTGTCCGCTTCGACTAATTCACAACTCATGAGGAATATATACGCCTCAGACGCGAGACCCATACCCGAAAGTAAATGGTCACTTGGGCCCCTGCATCAACACTCACCAAATATACCTAACTATATTCTAATAGTTCAACTCACAAAATATATGTCCAATAATTCAAGAGTTATTACACTTCTCTTCATACAAATACATATTAAAATTTACAATTCTAATACATATTATCCCAAAACATCAAAGCCACGACCCCGACTTTCTTCAAAATCAGCCTCTAAACTGAGTCGTCTCCTCGAACGCTCCCTGTACCTGAAATAATATTCCCTCAACAGGGTGAGCTATCACCCAGTAGTGGAATTACCCTAAATGGCTTACCCCCACCCAACAAGATACGCAGAATGATCCAATGTAAACACACACTCAAGTAAATACGTGATCCTACTTGAATGTCTACATGCACAACCCATGTCTCGAGTCTTCACCGACTCCCTCACACTTGCCTAAGCCATGTATGAGAAAACTTCCTCAAATAAATATGGTCTCATCCGAAATGATCTCATTGACTGTTTCAACCCGCCATTCTCTAAAATCATCCTGCGGAAATTCGCTTTCCCAACCATGTTCGCTTTTTCAAAAAATTCATGTCATGCACTCACACCTAATTTCTAGGTTACCCTCTATGGTATATGAAATGCATTATGTCATTTCAACACAATCCAACCAATATATCAAATATGCATATATTATCAAATTTGCAATCACACCACATGTTATTCAAATTTCATCAACCAACTCCCAAATTTGCTCACTTGAGCTAATCACTATTCCATTTCCAATCGCCTACACCCACAATTATATTCTATATAATTATGACATCATTTTAACACATCAAGCATTAACCTATTAATTTCTTTGATCAACCAACTCAAGTCATTCACTTCAAACAATTTCATACACACAACATATGGACGTTTTTAGTCTAATTCATACCAACCCGAGACTGTTTTTAACAGTCCCAAAACAGAGCAAGTGGGCTGTCCGTGGGCAGCCCACTAACGGACAGCCCACTAATCAAACATTTGTTTCACTTTTTGAAACCGATTTCCATGGCCATTTCCAACCTCTTACACACCAACACACAATTTATTGCATAAATTATGAAACAAACACCCAAAACAGTCGCTACACAATCACGGACTGTCTAAATGGGTTCCAAAAATTTCCACACTTCGGTTCTAAGATTTAGGACCGATCAAACGGCCACTCACGGCCTCAAACCAACACAAGCATCACAAAACACTTAAACAGGGTAAAACAAGTAGGATAAAACCTTCACCACGGAGTTTGTCAAAACTCCAAGAAAACCGCCCACGTGTCACGCCCGATTCATCCGACCTAATTGGTGCTTGTCACGCCCAACTCGCCCGACCCGATTAGCGGATCCGAACTGCTCGACGCCGGTGACCTCGTGGACTCCGGGACTCTTTACCTGATTTTTTTTTTTTTTTTTTAAAAACCGAATCGGTACCGCGGTATGGCCTAATAACTTATAATAATTCAAATCATATCAAAAGAACTACTAATCGAGTGGTGTCCATCAAAATCTAGACACATATAACTGGAGTCTCATTTACATATACAAAACTCGAACTTTACATTACAAATCGTATACGTAACCTACATGTAGCGAACCCTCTCGGTGTCGCCCAAAGCAAGATAAGTCTTCGCATGTCTTCTTCCGTACCTACACGGATTAAAAAACCCGTGCTAAGCTTACGCTTTAGCGGGAAACATTTCTTATACGTAAACATACATACAGATAACAAGAATGTGCATCGAATATCTGTGCATTCACATAATGAACTTATACAATTACTTAGGCTTATACGTGTATTTATGCTTATTCGCACTTATACTTATCACATTCTCGATTTTATACTTACTCGGGACTTCCGTAGGAGTTACAGAGAGCTTATGCTTATTCAGAGGTCCTTATGCACGTATCGGGTACTTATATCTATTTCGCACTCGTACGAAGCATGCGACTCTATGCCATACCATGTGGCTTATACTTATACTACGAGTTTACACTTATTCGAGGTACCGTAGGGTACTATAAGTCGGAACAAATCAGACTTTATATAGATACATGTCGCATGGACATTAGTCCATAGCCGGAAGCATCATAACATATACATATACTCTATTTTTATTTGATACGAGTACCCTTAAAGTACTACTGGATTCTATACTTGTTTCTTTACCGATGACAGAGTACCCATAGGTACTACCGGACTTTATACTTATTAAAGATCTCCTCAGAGAGGAGTTGGCGTAGTTACTTCTTGCGTAACTTATACTTATACGTACGATGTTCGCCCTGGACTCCCGTAGAGTTACAACTTATTCTTAAACTACTGAAATATATTGCTCTGAGATACCCGCAGATCACAGAGATTACTGAACGTACCGTATTGCAGAGTTTATTCTTGTCTTACTTGGATCTTATTTGGTATTACGGAACATGTACTTGTCTTACGAATCTTATACCGTATTACTAACATGTACTTGTTCCTTACTTCGATTCCTATGTTTTGTTTATTCTCGGTACAAAAGTAACTCGTAGGGTACTACACAAAGCGCATTCATTATACGAAGGTACCCGCCAAGACCAATCGGATTTATACTCTATCGCACTGACACGAGAGTACTCATAAACACAAAAACTTCAGACTTATATTACTGATACGGAAGTACTCGTGGGTACTACAGAGTTTGTACTTATTTAGATACAGGAGTACCCGTAGGTACTACAGATCTTAATCAAAGACGTGAGCACCGGCTGCACATGCATCCTTAATCGATTCAGAGTACCCGCAGTACTGGGCGTAATCTGCCAGAGACAGTGACTTAATTAGAGACGGAACTTGTTCAGATACAAAGAGCACCCGTAGTACTACGGGTAACTAAATCGGGAGACAAGACTTGATCGTAAACTGAACTTATTCGCATACGTGAGCACCCGTAGGTACGCGTAACTACAAATCGCAGACAAGATTCTAATCGGAACAGAATCTATTCAGATACAAGAGTACCCGTGAGTACTACATAACTAAATCGTAGACAGACTTAATCGTAAATGTAACTTATTCAGATACAAGAGTACCCTCTTAGGTACTACAGACTTATTCAAATACAGACATAACTTATTCAGATATTGTGAGTACCCAGTACTAAGGTAATCCAAATCGTGAGATGTGACTTAATCGTAAAACGTAACTTATTCGGGATACAAGAGTACCCTTTAGGTACTACAGACTTATTCAGATACGTTAACGTAACTTATTCGTGATACGTGAGTACACGTAGGGTACTACGTAATCAGTCAAATACAGGAGTACCCGTAGGTACTACGGAACTTATCAGATCAGGAGTACCCGTAGGTACTACAAGACTTAATCGTAGACAGAGTTAATCGAGTCAAGAGTACCCATAGGTACTAAGGTAACTAAATCGTAGATGTAATGTAACTTAATTAAATACTGTGAGCACTCCATAGGCACTACAGGAACATTTTCAGATACGTGAGTACCCGTAGTACTACAGAGCTTAATCGTGAGACAGGAGTACCTTCGTAGGTACCAGCGTAACTTATTCGTGAGACAGGACTTATCGATAATAGGAGTACTCGTAGGTACTACGAATCCTATTCAGCTTACAGCGCAATTGTAGGTACCATAGACTTATTTTCCTGATACGAGTACCCGTGAGTACATGCAAATTAATCAAATACATGAGTATATTTCAGAGGGTACATGCAATGCATACGTAGGTACATTCAGATCTTTTACTTTATTCTTTTATTCGTGGTCATATCATATAACCGTTTGACTACCTAGACCAAGAATACGGAATGAGTAGGACACAGCGACAATTAGTACCGTACATACTATACAATACTTAAAACTCGTAGCACTAGTCGCACAGAGGTTCAGCACTTAACAGACAGTGAGTGCCACACCAATCGTAACAGGAGTGTCGAGCACTAATCGTGAGTACCGGCACTAAATCGGGAGGCCGGAGCACTAACTCAAGAGTACCGGGCATTTCACCGGGGAGGCCGGAGCACTAACAGAGTACCGGGCATTTCACCGGAGCGCTGCAGCACTAATCGTAGAGTACTGCACTAGTCGACAGAGTGCATACTCAACAAAGAGTACCCGGGCATTATTCCATTTAGTGCCGTGTCGCTGGCCAATCGGTCTTAGGTGGTTTTACAATTATGAGTTCAAGAATTTACTATCTTATAATAGGTATGCTTTAGGCCACATTATGTGTCTAAAGCACAGATCGTATTCCATATAATCGTGCGTGCGAAGAGCATGTAATCACACCTTTTAATCATGTATTCTTATTCTTCTATGAATCTACTTTACCCAGGAATTGAAACAATCCAATCGTGGATCGTCTAAACTTCAAGTTAAGGCATTACAACTAGTCGGTTTACCGATTTTACCGAGGGACAATTTGAAATATTTATTTTACAAAGGCCTTGTCTCGATATTTCTGGCAATCAGACTTGTATTCCTTTAAATCTAAGGTGCTAAGGGTTCTATTCCAAACTGAATCACTCCAATTCAGAGCAATCGAACTCAAGTTACATCCGAAACAACCTCGGACTACTCCATGTTCAAAGTCGAATCAGAATTTTTTCTTGCATACGGCCTCACTTTGAGTACTTTTGGGCCACTTTAGGATCAGAATTTGGCGATTCTTCTTTAAGTTTGGTTCTCCTTGAAGTCTATTTTACAGTCACTAATATTTAAACTGATATAAGAACATAGGGAAGTTATGGCCAAACATGGAAAACTGGTCGAAACTGAATGTAGAACAGGTGTACTCCTAAGACACCCTGGGGTGTACGGTGACATTGGTTAAAATGGCCGTAACACAAAGTGTACCGGTACATGTTCAAAGTGTACCGGCACACTTCAATCGCGCCCAAATGTGGCTCCACGCCATGCACTTTCATCCATGGATCACTCCTATACTTCCTACACACATCATCCTCATTCCCAATTCACTCAACTTCTTTTATACCAAATCATCTTTCAATTTTATCTTCTTTCAAACCTTCAAAACCCATTCCAATATAGTTATAACTCATACACAAATCAAACTCAAGGATTTGTTAGATTTATTCTAAACCCTAATTCAATTACTCTCAATTAACTATGAATTCATCCTCAAAGAGAGGATTTCATGAGCTTTCAGGCCATATGGGGTTTTACCCAATCTTACTTGCCATCATTACAAGTTGCATAAACCTCTAGCAAAACCCCTAGGTTTGAGCAAGATAAACATACAAACCCAAAGATCCATGCCAAATCTCATAGAATTCATAATCAAGGTGAGCTCTCATACCTTTTGGCTCGATTCGCTTGAATCCTCCTTCTTCCTCTTCTCTTCTTCCTCTTCTTCCTTCTTTCTTTCTCTACGGGTTCTCTCCCAATTTGAGTAATCAAATTGGTCTTTAACCATGGATTTGATATGCCATGTTTGGCCCTTAAATAAACCCATTTTTGGGTTAACTTTTCTTTTATTTGCCAAATAGTCCTTCAATTCTTGGCCATTTATAGTTCAATTCCTTATGGTATTTCGTCTCTAATTTTTCACATTAGACTTTATTCCGGGACTACTACAAATCATCTTAAGTTTTGTAACTGTTCTCGTTTTCCATGTTGCATTTTGAACTGGCGAAACATTCAATTAGGTTTACAAACACTCATATATGCCTAAAACCTTACTAGTGATATTTTCAGTGTTAGGTGCATCTCGAACCGCCGGGGGCCATAAAAACCACATATCCTTAATTTTTACCTGTTTTTTTTTTTTTTTTTTTCGAGTCGAACTTATACTCTATGGGTATACAAACAATTTTTGTAATAACCAAAATCATTTATATACAAAGGAGCTACCATCGGGAGTGGTATCCATTAAAATCTATACACATATGTCCATTTACTATATAAATACTTATACATGCACATATCCAATACAAACATCGAGATCGTCGAAAAACAGTGCCGGGTGAGCACTCATCTCCGAGATGGCCTCGCATCAAGCAGGCGGAATGTCCTCACCCTCATCTCCTTCGCATCTACACGGACTAACAATCATATAAGCTTTATGCTTAAGTATTGGGAACATATAGACAATAACCCAATTGGCACAACTATACTGCCATTACAATCTTTTTTTTTTTACATTTTCCTTACCTTATGCATATAACGAAGCCTATTCTTATGTGACTTCTAACTCATATCATATTATACATGTAGATTTTATCCTTTTCAAATTCCATATCATTATCTTGTTCGTATTACTTCCCTGTGTCATGTCTTTTACAGGTTGTAACTCATATCTTCTACATGGGCGAGATGATCGATCATATTCAGTTAAACTTATATCAGATACAATTGCAGCCTGAACAGATCAAGTCATATTAAATACATACAGGTCAAATCGGGATCGACATCGATATATTAGACTCCTTATATCATTATCACGGCCGAAGCTAGTTTAATCAAATCCTTTAAGAATACATTTCATGATCCGGGACTCATGAATTTTTTTAGTTATCATGTTTTATTTAATTTTCATTTTCAAAAGTGTCGCGACTAATCTCGACTAATCTCGGCCATGGATCCAAGCCGGAGCCCGGTTTACTCCGACATTTTCAATCAAAACATTTTGTTTAGTTTTATTAAATTTTTATTTTCAAAAGTGTCGCGACCCGAATCCCCGACTCGACCCGATTGGCAGATCCAAGCTGGAGCCCGATTTACTCCGACATTTTCAATTATCTTCCCAAAACATTTTGTTTGTGTTATTCCGTTTTAGATTTTTTAATTACGCGAAAGCACTCTATTTCGGGCAATCCTACAACATTTAAGCATAAAATTTAAAAGACCCATAACATTCACATTTAACAAAATGTACTTACAAATAATGCATTTTTACTATGTTCCGTGTAATGTAAAAGATAATAAACAAACATGTAATTTTTAATGTCATTTTTCACTTTCTAGCTTTGTGATTTCACATATAGCTATAGAAGTCACATCTCGCCACATTCAGCTGGTAACCTGGCCCCGTTTCTTGTCATTCAAGAGCAATGTTTTCACATTCAATATCACTCATCTCACATATGGCTATAGAAATCGACATTCACTAGCGCATCAGCCAAGACCCGTCTCCGTTTGTCATTTAGTAGCAATGTGATTTCGCATTCAATATCACCATCTCTTATATGGCTATAGAAACCGACATTCGCACAGATTCGCCTGGTAACCCAGTCCCGTTTTTCATTCAAAGATAATGATTTCGCATTCAATATCACTCATCTCACATATGGCTATAAAAACTGACATTCACGACGTGATTCGGGGCTGGTGAATCTGGCCATGCTCACACCAAGAGTAAATGGTGATCCCAAGATTCAATATCACCATCTCACATATGGCTATAAAAATCGACATTCACAACAAATTCGCTTGGTGAATCCCGGGCCCCGCTTGTCATTCGCAAAAATGTGGGACTTCACATTTAGCAATTACTATACCTTCATGACGAATTCAGTTGGCGAACCCCGTCATGTTGGTCATTCAATAAAAATGTGATTTCACATTCAATATTATGGTTACCTTCATGACGAATTCAGTTGGTGAATCCCGCCATGTCGGTCATTCAATGATACATTTCAAAATCAGCTACTTTTTATGTAGTAATTTCACTTATAGTCAAACATAATATACATGCATTTATTTGACAAATATTTAATAATAATAATTCAAATATATATATATATATATATATATATATATATATATATATATATATAATATATATATATATTTCACAAATAGTATTCATAATCGATCATGATCACATTCTGTCTTCATATCATTTATATGACAAACATTTCTGAATAGAATAATACTCAATCGATATATATATATATATATATATATATATATATATATATATATATATATATATATATATATATATATATATATTTACTTAAATAGAACCTTATAACTAATCATAATCATATTCCTATCTTCATATCATTTACGCATTCCTATCATTGCTATCCTTTTTCCTCAAGTTATATATGATAATAATCATATATAATTTAACCACATTATGTGCCTCATGACTTATCGCTTTCATGCCTCATATTCATGTTTCGCCTCGTTTTCATTTTCCATATCACATTTCCACAAGCTCACGAACACATCTATACATATCGTATTTCTTGTTCATATCTACATCCTTTCTACCATGTATTCCACTAACCCTTAACTAAGCGATTAATACACTCGGTACAACAATTAAACTTTCGTGACCGGTCATGGCACTAAATGCTCACGTCCCTATCCCCCGATCCGACCGAATGGCGGATCCAACCGATTCCGGCGCGACTATATACTGGACTCATTGACCTCGTTTCTTTCTCGTAGCCGAATCCTGAAAATGGTTATACAAACAATCGCTGTAATAACAAAAATCATTTTCATATATAAAAAAGAATTACCATCTCCCGAGTGGTGTCCTCAACATCTATATACATATATCGAGTCCCACTTACTTATACATGTACATTTTTCTTCACAAAACATCGAGATCGCTAGCTGAAGGCGGTGAGCACCTATCTCGAACCGTCTCGTCTCGCTGACGTGGGATGTCCCGTCCTCTATCCTTGTCTTCAAGCTCAGACCTACACCTGATTGAACACCCGCGCTGCTTTACGCTTTGCTGAACATAAGCATGGACAACCACCTATGGTGACAGTCACAAGCTTATACATATGCATATAACTTTATATTACTTATCATCTTTACATTACTATCACATGTCACATGTTCTCTATCTTCGACATATCTCCTATCTATACTTTTATCAGATTCTAAGGTTTTGTCATCTTTACTTATCTCTATCGTTTCTAAGACATGTGCATTTTATCATATGTGTTCATAGCATGTTCCTCTATTCATTTAGGTATGTCTATCATATATTCATATCATATATTTCTTATTCTAGTACTTAATATTTGATCTATTATCTTTCTACCGGTTCATATTACATATCTTATTCTGTGCATGTCATATTCTTATACATATATTACTTTCATGGGTATATAATTATATACCATTTATGCTCTATTTTCATGCATCGCTTTCTTAGCATCAAGCACATGGTATCAGATCATAAATGCTACATACTTTTATCACATTATGCAATTTAACAATTCAAAACCTTCAAATCATTATGGATGATCAATATAAATACGATACATATACTTGTTTTATATACAATTAGTCATGGTTCATTGATCATCCCAAAAATACACTTTCATTTTCAATAATCCTGCAATTTTTATATGCAAACATTTCACAATCACTTTTCTCAAATCAATTAAATCAAATCAATATGCTTTTAGAACAAACATGCAAAAACTTGAAACGAGGAATATGAGCTCAGAACAAACCCATTCCTTCGGGCCGGCTAAATCACATTATGCAATTTATACCATCATTTCTTTTAAATCAGATCGCTCTCATATCCAGCTTCACATTATGTCTATCATATTTCTATAATACATATATTCCTATATTTTTATCATGTACATTTACTCATTCTTATTCATATATGCTTATCATTCGTACAGTGCCCATTCCCAAGTAATATCTTATATCTTATTAACTTATATCTTCATGTACTTTATTATACTATCATATCTTATGACATATACCTATACATTTCTATACTTGTACGTTTTACTTATGCTTTATCGTGACTGTTTATCTCCTAATAGAGGTGAATATAGACTTTTCTTAATAAATTTTTAGGTACCCTTCATGTCCAAACTATTTACCTTTTTATCTTTTCTTATTCAGATACACACGTATAAACATTCGCTTACTTAGACCGGAGATAAAGAATGAAAGAGACCTCTCAGATAATATATACCCGGCTGCAGCCAGTGACAGACATGCAATGCAGACGCGGGCTCACCGTAATAGAAGTGTAGAAACACTAGCAGGAGTGCGTATAATCGATCATGTATACGTCTTCATTATTCAATATCTGGCCTTAAAGTGGGCCATACAATTATACGTTTTCTCTGAATTTATCATTTCATTATTTTCTTCTATATTCTTTTACATATCAAATCTACCTATGTTGCTATTTCTTGTTCATATCTATCTCTTTTCTTATCATGTATTCCAATTGATTTTTACCCATATCAAATCTACTTATGTTATTATTTCTTGTTCATATCTGCTTACTATTTTTTTTTCCTTATTTATGGACCTAATATGAGTTCCACTTTTATCATACTAGGTATGGCTGTATTCTTGACTCAATGGGCTTTCCATAGAGTCCGAGAACACCCAAATCGGAGTTCAAACAAAGGAGATATGACCTTCCGAAGTTGGAGGTCATGCGTAGGGCCAACCTTACGAGCCGACCGAACCGATGAGTTGCACCGGGCGACGAGCTCGCCTAACACCTCGGTCTGACATCTAATATTTTTCTCAGGCATATGGATGGATTCTTGACTCAATGGGATTTCCATAGAGTCCGAGAACACCCAAATTGGAGTTCAAACGAAGGAGATATGACCTTCCGAAGTTGGAGGTCATGCGCGTAGTCAACCCCGACGAGCCGATTCGAACCGACGAGCTGCACTGAAGTGACGAGCTCGCCTAACACCTCGGTCTGACATCTATCATCTTCCTCAGGCATATGGATGGATTCTTGACTCAATGGGTCGATAGAGTCTAAGAACACCCAAATCGAGTTCAAACGAAGGAGATATGACTCCGGTTGGTGTCACAAGCAGCCAATCTCGACGGAAACGACCGGATCGAATGAAGCCGCATCAAGTGACGTAGCTCCGCTCTGCAGATGAGCTGAGTTTTTCGACGAGCTAAGCCTCACATGACGAGTTGAGCTCTGCATGACGAGTTGAGTCAGATGACGAGTTGAGTTTCAAGACGAGGTCCGCCGAATTTCATTTGACGACCCTATGGGCTGACCCTTCACCCATTTGACTGTTCAGAGTAAAAAGACCATAACTTGGTCTACAGGGGTCCGAATTGAGAAATTCAAAAGCCTAACATCAATTTCACTGATGTGGCTGCATTTTCCCAGAAGGACTTACTACCAAATTCCCTTTATTTCTGACCCAAAAACCCATTCTAAGGTACGCCAGTTTTAACCCTAACTGGACAACCGACCGACCAGATCTAAATGGATCGACTCCCTGCAGCGGACCATAACTTGGTCTACAGAGGTCCAAATCGAGAAATTCAAAAGCCTAACATCAAGTTAATTGATGTGGCTACAATTTACAAGCAGGACTCACTTCTGAATACCCTGTATTTCTTACCCAAAAACCCATCCTAAGATCCGACTACTGCATATGATCGAAAATAGGAAATTTTCTGGGTTCAACTTGTAACTAGACCCTTCTCAAAACACATATCTAGGAGTCTTAAAGCTCTTCTCAACTCAACTCTACAAGAAATGAGCTTGGTGAGGTTCCCAAAACCCAAACCGTACACAAGATGTGGAAGGTTCTAAACCATGTATCCATACCCAAATCTCCATACACCCGTAGTTTTCTATATATAAATATTCCTAGTTCCATACTTTTCTATACCAAATCATAATTCCATACCACCCAAGACATGTGTATTCATACAGTCATTCACGCTCCATACCGTGATCTTCTTTCCTTTTCCTTCTTTCTTCTTTTCTTTTCTTCTTCTTCTTTCTTCCGCTTTTGCTCTCTCCTTCTCTGCCACCAAAAAATGAGATATTTATTTTGTCTTATCCCTTTTATTTCACTTTCCAAGGAGGAAGCTTCCTCCCTATTTCCTTCAAGCCACTTGTCTCTTCCACAATTTTCTTCCTTATTTTATTCTAATATCTTTCTTTTATTACTCTTTGGTCATCCAATTCTCTATTACTCTTGATTTAACTTATGATTATTCCTACTTTGGCATATGAACTTATTATATTATGACCCTTGGGTCATGAATTGGTAATTTAGTAATTTACCCTTAATTGTTGTATTAATTCCAAATTCTTTCTTATTTATTTTCGAACAATTCCATTTAGCTTTTAATATACCCTAAACAAGTCCGAAACTGTTAGGGTATATTTCGGGGTGTTACACCAAACGCCATTAAATAGCATATGGTTAGATTCTAGACTCAATGAGCTTTCCATAGAGTCCAAGAATACCCATAATGGAGTCCTAACGAAGGAGTTATGCAAGTTGCAAGCCGTGACAAAAATCGAAGAACTCAGCAGCACTTGCAAGCAGCCAGTGAGTGCCCACCGTCTTTTGTCATTTTCGGGGATCTTAACTTTACATTTGACACTGGTATTTTGTACTACTTTGAAGCTAATGTGCTAAGGGTTCTTCTCCAACTGGAATCACCCAAATCGGAGCACCGAAACTCAAGTTATGTCTTAAACAACTCGAACTACTCTATGATTAAATTGATGCAGGAATTGGCTTACACATAGCCCCACTTTGAGTGAATTATGGGCCACTTAGAGTCAGAATTTGACGATTCCTATTTCTGGATGTTTGGTTCTCCTTGAAGTCTATTTTAATTAGCCACTTGAATCACTCAAATCGGATAAGAAATGAGCAAGTTATGGCTAAAATACGAACACTGGTCAAAATAGAGCAGGGTGTACCGCACCTGCTCCGCACTGCATCGGGGCACAGTTCACATGAGGGTCAGACTGCACAGTTCAAGGTAAAGCCTGCGCCAGTCACCGAAAATGCCCACGTTGCTTTTCTCCCATTTTTCCATATGTTGATACCCAAATCAACCCAATACTCCATAAACACGTCAAACCACTCCAAATTCATCTTGTAATCTCTTTTCTACTCAAATTATCTTTCAATACACCTCTTATGAACTCTATTGAACTCAAACATGCTTTTTATTCATCTCTTATACAAGGCCTAGGTTTTACTCAACCCATCTTTAAGAAATCTGGGGTTCTTATCAAAACCTAGAACAAAAACAAACATGTCCATGCTTTACATAACACTTAGAACCCCAAAACACATGTAATGGGACCTTCTAGGATCTCTTCTCATAACAAAACCCTAGAAAAACAGTGGATTTATGATGATTTCCATACAATAACTCATTTTAGGGTTAGGTTTCTCACAACCCACAACCCACAAACATGTATCCATACATGTTTGGCCTTTACATTTTTTAACACTTTTCTCATTTTTGCACTTAAGCCCTTCCATTCTTTATTATTTCTATTCCATCTTTTCTCTAATTGCCTTGAATCCCATAACTTCTTCTATTTACCTTTCATTTTTAAGCATTTTAGACATTAACCCCTAGTCTTTCCCATTTATGACCACTAGGTCCTCAAGTGGTAAATGACCACTTTAACCTTGGCTTTATTATTAATTCCGAGTCTCTCGTTTTATTTCCCGAAAATTCATATTTAGCTTATAATATACCCTAAACAAGTCTGAAAACTGCCAGTATATTTCGGGTGTTACACCACGCCACAGTTCCTCGTCACAGAACAACTTCTTCTCCTTTCGCCCAAAGGAACTGGTTCGATCGTCCGCAAATCTAGAGAGAAGGCACACCTTCTCTCTCTAAAAAAAAAAACCTAGCTTTCTGCACTCCACCACCAGTCACACACGTCGCCATTTTGGTTTTCAAGAAGATGAACATCGGTTTCATCTGGTCTCCATTACTTACAATTCCATAAATTTAATGTGTCCCTTGTCACTATTTGACACACGCTTAATCTGCCCATCCATTTCATCCTCTCTCTTACTCACGCAACACGCGCCGCTGAAAGACACGCTATGCGTGACTTTGTCACATCACATGTAGTTTTTGGACACCCAATACTCGGTGCCTCGAAAAACGTGCAAACTCCGACTGTCTCGGAATTCGATGAAATTCAACGTGTTAGCTAGATTTCGCGAGACGATTCCAACGGTGAAGTTCGTTTCGTCATCCGAGATCTAGAAAAATTTCGGATTTTTACCGAAATTTCGATTTTACCTTTTTTCAGAAAATTGGAATTTTCTGGGGTCTCACATTCTCCCCTCCTAAAAAAGAATTTCGTCCCGAAATTCCACGCACATACGCATCTAACCATGTGCATATGTAACCTCGCCCAACTCCAAGACCGTGTCGGGTATGACAACCCAGCTAAGGTCCCAATTACTAACAACCCGATGGCTGTCAACTCATCCATGTCGAGAATGACATCAACACCCACTATGTCTACCATCCTAAGGTCCACCATGAGCAGAATCACTGAGATCCTGACTCACGATCTCCACATCGACCCGGCTCACCTAGATCCTAGGGAAGAAATCTGCGTATGGTTTTCTAAAAGGCCTCCTATCGACCTCTAGCTCAGGCTTATATCACCTGAATGCATTAATGAATGAACATGATACATCAAATTCAAACGCTACTTTAATCAACAAGTGGAAGAGTAGAAACATACCCTACAACCGGCTAGTCTGAACACTCAGTCTTTATACCATGAGATCTCTGCCTCTAGGGCCGTCGCTCGCGTGCGCAGGCGTGTGATAGTAGCTGCGTCATCTGCCCGGCTGACTCGAACTCTCGGTGGCAAATCCGTGATGCGACCTCGACTGCGGCTCTTACTCGCTTTGTATGTGACTGTGAGAGTACTAGGTCTTGGTGCGGCACCACAGGCGATCTTGGTTCCCTGACCCACATCTTGGGGTGGAGGGAACAAAGCGTGTCCTCTCTGTCCCTCACTGCTTAGGCGGAATTGTCATTTGTCCCAGGCTCTACGGGATCCCTGTCTCTAAGGGCAAATCCCTCATCATATATGCAGAGTGCGGCTTGGTGCACACTATCTACCCATGACTAGCAGCCACAACTCGTCTCATAATGATTGGGATTTGAGTGGTCCACGTAACACAGGGATTCACGCCTCGTGGACAATCCCAGAGTCGAAGGTGTCAGTGTCGGCGAGAAATAACACATCATACGCCTGCGCGACTAAATGTCCCCATCTGGCCTTGGTCACGATGACCTCGGCCACATCTGGACCGCTCCTTGGGAAGCGAAGTCATTACGCTTCTTTCCCCGTTTGGAAAGAAGATGGATCTTCTTTGCTCTTGAAGTACTGACTTGCCCGTATCTTGGATGTCACCATTAATCAGCTACACTCTCCCTACGTGGTCATGGTCGATGCGACCCCGAGTCCTCCTCCTCTAACCATTGGAGGACGATGTGCTTCTAAGCGCTGTAGGTCGTTTGACTCGCCCTGGCTCACTATTGCACATGCACGTGCGTGCGGCAAGCTGCAATCCACGGCCTCGGCAAAGGCTGGCGGTGGCCAGAAGCGATTGCGGCCGTGCGCCGTGGAAAGGCGCCGTCGCCGCCCGCCGGTAGCCATCTACACAAGCCAAATGGCAAGTTAAATTCTAATGCAGTATCTCTAAGGCGTAACCATAGCCCCGAGACACTATTCATACACAGAAAACATTTCATACACAATGTCCTTACATTTATAGATAATGCAAGACATAATTTCATTTTATTAATTCATAATCATATTCAACATCAAAAATTTTATTTTTGAAAATTTCATTTTAAAAGATTTTATCTTATTTTATTTTATTTTATTTTATTTTTAAATTTTTTTTTTCGATTTTTTTTTTTTTGTGAAGAGCAGTGTTCATGAGCAATTAGTCCCAGAAACCGATAAGCTTCGAAAGCGGTGCGAGTGGCGGTTGGGTGCGCAAGTGCACCGCGGCGCGCGACACTGCGAGCTAGGTGTGCTTTCGGGCGCGCGCACATGCCATGCGCTGGGCCGTGTCGTGGCCTAGCATCGGTCGTGCTGCTCCGGGTGTCGCGGGCCAATGACGGTAATATGTGTATGTCGCTGGCGCGCCTGTAAGCGGGTGTCATTGTACGTGTCGCGACATAATCTTGGGTGTCTCCGCGGCTCCGCTTCTGAGATCACGATGCACATTTTGTATCGCGACCCTAGCCCGCTAGCCTCTGCTCCTTGTCACGATATAATTAATTGTATCGTGACATAGCCAGGCGAGCCGGGCCATATCTGTCACGACACACTCGCTCCACACTTTATCAAACCTCGGCTATCCACGATACAGCGAGGTGTATGCATTGACACGCTCACCAACGACCAATGCCACGCCCATTACCCGCCATGTCATGATACAATGTTTTTTTTCCATTGTATCGTAACCCAGTTCTCCAGCTAGATTGCATGCCATGACTGCTATGTCACAATACACTTCATTGTATCGTGACCTAGTTTGGGCAGTAGCCCATTCCTGCATCTTCATTTTTTTATTTTTTTTCATTATTTTCTCACATATTTTTTTCATTTTACGCTCTCTTTGGGAAACACCCGAAAAAAATATCCATTTCCTCATTCTTGATTACACTTGAATAAATTTATAAAAATTTATTTTATTTGATTTTCTTCAGTTTTACACACTATAAAAAAAAACTTAGAAAATTTATTCACCTCATTTTTTTTTCATTAAAGTCTGGACTATTTGCCCAAAACTTCTCAACCATTTTTTTTTCTCACACTAACCCTAGTGTTCAACATTTTATCTCAGCTTTCTATGTGCTATTTACTTAAGCACCCAATTCACACAACACATAACAACTCAAGTTATGCTCACCATTCACACATATATACACAACAACCATTTTTTTTTCTCACACTAACCCTAGTGTTCAACATTTTATCTCAGCTTTCTATGTGCTATTTACCTAAGCACCCAATTCACACAACACATAACAACTCAGGTTATGCTCACCATTCACACATATATACACAACAATTTATCAAACAATCACATGATCACACATAAAACACATGCATACAGTGTTCTAATCTTGTCCCGTGACTTCCTAGGTAATTACATACCGAACCCTAACATCAAGCCACACCAAGTGGTGATGTTCTTACACCTTAACAACTCTGGCCTTGACCCAAATCCCTCAAGCCCTAGGTAATCGTTTACCTACACTCTACACTCTAAGGCGAGTGGCTGGCCTAAGTCCCCCAATACAGGTACTTGTGTGCCCTAAGCTCGATACAGTGTGGCGCCCAATCAGGTGTCCGTTGACCTACCAGATCAACCTACGGAAAATCTATACGTCTCATATCGCGAGACCCATACCTAAATAAAAATGGCCACTTGGGCCCCTGCATTAACACTCACCAAATATACCCAACTATATTCCAATAGTTCAACTCACAAAATATATGTCCAATAATTCAAGAGTTATTACACTTCTCTTCATACAAATACATATTAAAATTTACAATTCTAATACATATTATCCCAAAACATCAAAGCCAGGCAGAAGCTTTCTTCAAAATCAGCCTCTAAGTGAGTCGTCTCCTCGAGCGCTCCATGTGCACGAAATAATATTCCCTCGACGGGTGAGCTATCGCTAGTAGTGGAAATTACCCCTAAATGGGTTACTCCCCACCTAAGTGCATATGCAATGATCGATGTAAACACACTTTCAAAGTAAATACGTGATCCTAATTGAATGCATGCACAACCCATGTCTCGGTCGTCATGACTCCTCACACTGCTAATCCATGCGAGAAAATACCATTTCAAAACAAAACTTGTTGTTCTTGGCTCCTGCTATCAATTCTGTAAAAATATGGGACTACCTCAGAAACTAAATGTGTTGGAGAACTTCCAACTTGATCCATGGTCCTCCTCCAGAATGATGCATTTGGGCGTCTCCCAAACTCCATTCTCAGGAAAATCATCATGAAATTCCTTTACATAACCGTATTCGTTTTCGAGAGAAAATTCATGGCATGCACTCACACCTAATTTCTAGGTTACTGATTGCATATGAAATGCATTATACCATTTCAACAATCCAACCAATATATCAAATATGCATATATTATCAAATTTGCAATCACACCACATGTTATTCAAATTGGATCAACCAACTCAAATTTGCTCACTTAGGCTAATCACTATTCCATTCGATGGCCTACACCTGATATATTCTATAATTGGCATCATGTTAACATCAAGCATTAACCTATTAATTTATTTGATCAACCAACTCAAGTCATTCACTTCAAACAATTTCATACACACAACATATGGACGTTTTTAGTCCAATTCACTGACCGGAATTTGTTTTTAACGGTCCCAGCGAACAAGTGGGTTGTGGGTGACCCCACTCATCAAACATTTGTTCCACTTTTTGAAACCAATTTCCATGGCCATTTCCGGCCTTATACACATCAACACACAATTTATTGCATAAATTATGAAACAAACACCCAAAACAGTTCATACACAGTCACGGACTGTCCAAATGGGTTCTAAAAATTTCCACACTTCGGTTCCAAGATTTGGGACAGATCAAACGGCCACTCACAGCCTCAAACCAACACGAGCATCACAAAACACTTAAACAAAGGGTAAAACCAGTAGGATAAAACCCCTACCTCACGGAGTTTGTCGAAACTCCAAGAAACCGGTGCCCACGCGTTGTCCTCGCCGCGTAGAACAACTTTCCTTCTTGGCCCAAAGGAATCCGACGATCCGATCGTCCGCAAATCTAGAGAGAAGGCCCACCTTCTCTTTCTAAAAAAAACCTAGCTTTCTGCACTCCACCACCAGTCACACACGTTTCTGCCCATTTTTGGTCTTTTGAAGAAGATGAACACTGTTCATCTTTTGTCCCATTATCATTTACAATTCCATAAATTCCCAATGTGTCCCTTTTTGTCACTATTTGACACATGGCTTAATCTAAGCCATCAATTTCATCCTCTCTCTACTCATGCAACATGTGTCACAAGAGTACATGTTATAGGTGACTTTTGTCACATCACATGTCGTTTCTGACACCAGATATTCGATTGCCTCGAGCTTGATGCAAACTGAGCTATCTCGAGATTTAACGAGAAATTCGCGTGTTAGCTAGATTTCGAAGACGATTCAACGGTGAAGTCTGTTACATCACCGAGATCTAGAAAATTTTAATTTTACGAGTACGATTTTCATTTTTGAAAATTGGGGTACTAAGGAGTCTCAGCTCATGACCCTTACTATCATATGCTCGTTATAATCGAGCAATGACATAGCGCGCTGAAATGATTGGCTATTATGCGAAGTATTCCACTGCAAGCTTGCGAGGGCACGTATTTAGCCTCGTTTCGCGAGCTCTGCGTTATTATAAATTCATTCAATGGTATGGGTGGCATTCATATTGCGATATTTACATTCGGTCGCGGCCCGAAAAAAGGAACATCGGCTCCCCTTCTGAGCTATTCTCGAAGTAGGAAGAAGAAGCGACCGAGGAACTACGAGACGTTCGGGTAAAGCGGATTAAATAGATTGAGTCGTATAGTATGGATACGAGACCTCAGCGTAGGAGAAGCTTTGGGTCATGGAAGGCTTCTTTCTTCCGGTCACTATCTTTAGACCCTTAGCGATAATGGAAGGAGTGTATGAATGAAATTATGGAGTATTCAATCTTTGGAAGACAATATCCGTCTGTGATAAGGCAGATCTTGATTACAAACCCGGTAGTAGGAAATAAATTCGCACAGGAAGAATATCGCGAGATCGAGGAAGGTCGGGCGAGAACACAGTGATCAGTGATTAGTCCGCAAAGAAGAGAGCTTCCATGATTTACCCCCTGAACATCTCTTATGAGAGGCTTTTGCCCATCATTCGCGACTTACCAGAGTTCAAATGGCCTGCACTGATCCCGACAAATCCCTCCCAAAGAAACAAATCCTTGATGCGGTATCCACTTAGAGATCATGGACATGAGGCGACGGTCGCGGAGCACGAAGTTTATGGTGGAAAAGCTTATCAAAGTGAGACACCTCAGGGGGTATATCAAAGAAATTGACCACAGGGTGGAATCAGGGCAGGCGCGAGCGAGATTCTGATTCTGTGCGTGTAGACCTCGTTAGAATCTAGACGGCCATTGACTATATATTGGGCGGACCGTTTAACGATGACCAATTTTAGTTGAAACGACAATAGAAGAGTCTCTTGAGAGCCGCCACCGTTAAGGCCCGAATAAATGCTATCCACACGGAGAGAAGATATGAAGAAACCAAGCCAATAGACGGCCCCATATCCTTTCCTCTTATCAACTCGAAAAGGGTTATTGTACCCCACTATGATGCACTAGTACTCACCCTTTATATTAACAGTTTTGATGTGCACAGGATATTGATAGATCATGGCAGTGCGGCAGACTTGGTGCAACTACTCGCCTTCATGCAGATGAAGCTTTCCTTAGGTGCAATGAACTTAGCTAGACGAGTCCTCTCTGGTTTTAATGGTGCAACTACCATAACTCTAGGAGATGTGGTGATCCCTGTAAAAGTCGGGCCAGTGACTCAACAGGTTCTGTTCTTAATCGTTGAAGACTTGGGGCCTTACAACGCCATAATGGGGCGAGCATGGCTGCACTCGATAAAAACTATCCCCTCAACCTACCACCAAATAGTCAACTATTTGAATAAGGTTGGGCAGGTGGATCTTTTAAGCAGTTAGTTGGCCGCACGGTAGTGTAATCAACTATCCATGCAAGAATAGATAGGGGAGAGGAATGCTCAAAATCCTCCCTCAAAGAGAAAACCCCCTCATAACAATCATAGTTCATCGCCCAGATCAGGGCGGAAGAGAAGGATATGCTAGATGTGGATCCCCTAAAGAAAGTAATGTTAGACGGGCCAGAAAAGTTCACTTACATCAGCTCTCTCCTGTCAAATGAAGAAAGGAAGTCGTTACAACTCATGTTATTGAACAATATAGATGTATTCACTTGAAGCCACTCTGATATGATTGAGATTAACCCAATGGTGGCCACTCACAAGCTAAATATTATCCTTACGGCCAAACCAATAAGACAAAAAATGAGATGTTTCCACCCAAATCGCCATCGGATCATTCAGACGGAAGTAGACAACTTGTTAAGGGCAGGTTTCATCAGGGAATTAAAGTCTAACGAGGTGGTGGTTCCAAAGAAAGGAAGTGGTGAGTATGTGTAGATTACACCGACCTCAACGAAGCATGCCCAAAAGATAGCTTCCCCTTGCCACATATAGACCAAATTGTTGACGTCACAGTCGGGTACAAAATGTTGTCATTTTTAGATGCTTTCTTTGGGTATCATCAAATTCCCATGTACCCGCCTGATACAGAGAAAACGGCCTTCATTACACCACACAGGTTGTACTGCTATGATGTGATGTCTTTCAGCTTAAAGAATGATGGGGTAACTTATCAAAGGTTAGTGACTAAGATATTTCGACCACTGTTGGGTAACACAATGGAGGCTTATATCAACGACATGCTTGTGAAATCCAAAGAGCGCTTCGAACACACCAAGCATCTACAAGAGGCCCTTGAGATGTTGTGAAGGTATGACATGAAACTCAACCTTTTGAAATGTGCGTTCAGAGTCAGTTCGGGAAAGTTTTTAGGCTTTCTGGTGACCTAGAGAGGGATAGAGGCCAATCCCATTCAACTCAAAGCTATAATGGACTCTCGGGCTCTTACCACCAGGAAAGGAGTGCAACAATTAATGGCGGTAGGCGGCTCGACCGATTCATATCGTTTCACGAATAGGTTAAAACCATTTTCATCACCTGGGAGCAGGCTAGCTAGAACAAGGAATGCGACCGAGCCGTCACGACCATCAAACAATATCTTATCGAGCATGATCTAGTCGACCTCGGCGAGGGCGTGCACTCTGCCTTTACCTGGTAGTGTGGAGGCCTGATAAGGCGTGGCTTTGTTCAAGAAAGTGAAACCAAGCGAGAGACCAATATTCTTCGTGAAAATCCTGTCACGAAGTAAAAAGCACGGTATCTGGGTCTAGACATGTAGCATTAGGCCTCCCATTATGGCGGCCCAGAGAAGCTTCGCACTACTTTCAAGCACACCCCATCGTCTTACTGACCAATCTCCCCTTACGGAGCACCATACGCAAGCTTAACCTATCAGAAAGGATGGCCCGATGAGCAATTGAACTAAGTGAATTCAATATTCAGTATAAACCTCACTTGGCAATAAAGGAGTAGGTATTGGCAGACTTTTTAGCAAAACTACCCAACCGGATGCGGACCAAGGTAACGCTGATTGGTGGATCCTCAATGTAGACGGTTGTAGACCCTCAACTTTGTCCCTCAACACTTGCATTTGTCCTATGGGTGTCACACTCACCCATTGTTCTCATATAGCACCATTAGGGCCCTTTTAGGCTTAGTCGGTCTCCGAGACTCGGGTGGGCTTGTATGTGGTCCAGTGAGGTGCGTATGTAGTTCGCAGTGTCATCGTGGCTTCTTATTTTAAGATTATTGGCATGTGCCATACGGGAAGCAAGTACCCACGAGAGTTTTAACTGATCGGAGTTTATTGGGTATGTGAATTCGAGCACTTAGGCTTGTTTGATCATATCTCCCACTCCTCGAACTTCAGAAATCATAAATCATTTCTTTTGTTGGATTCCACACTCATTGAAAATTCTTGACAAAATTTGAGAATATTTATCCAGCGGATCGTACGGTTGGAAATTAGCTTCGACCAGGTTAATGATTCGGTTGAAGTTCATTATTCGATCAGGTTTAAATTCGAAACACCCGAGCTTGTTTTGGTCATATCTCCCTCACCCGAACTCGAAATCATACACTATTTCTTTTGTTGGATTCCTTATTCTTCAAGGAACATTCTATCAAATTTTCATATTTTTTTTCTCAATCGGATCGACCAATTGGGAGCGCCTGTGTAACACTCCATCCACGAGAAGGTGTGCAGTGCAGTGGCAAGTGGGACGCATCAGGTGCACGAGTGCCATTGTAGTATATTGGGAGTTGTTTTTCAGAATGAAATTATGAAATGATAAATTTATTGGACCCGGGATTTTGTACGAGAACAAGGGTAAAATTGTAATTGATCAAAATGGGACATGAAAGTCATAACCAAAGAAGAGAGTATGCCAAAATAGAAATAACATAAGTTAAATTGCAATTGTTGAGAGATGGAGGACCTATTTGCAATTAAGGGAAAGATGAGAGTATAAAAGGGAGATGAGACAAACAAATGTCTCATTTGGTCTCATTTGCTAGGGCTCCACGTTTGGAGAAGAGAGAAAAGAAGAGGAAGAGGAGGAAGAAGAGGAAGAAGAAGAAGGAGAAGAGGAATAAGGTATGTTTTTGTATTGAAATCATGTGTATTTTGGATTTCTAGGTTTTGGTATGGAGATTAGTTCCTCCTTGTTCTAGGGTTTTGGTTGAGAGATCACTCTAACCCTAGATTTGTTGAAGTTATGTGGGTAAAACCCTAGTTGGTAAAGAATAAACATGGAATCCATCATAATTCTATGGTTTGTGATTGATTGGACTTTAGCGAGTTCTTGGATTTTCACCTAGGGTTTGGTTATAAGAAGTTCCAAACCACCAATTCAAGTGTTAAGGTGTTGTTTCAGATGGACTTCATGTTGGTTTTTAAGGTATTATGGAATGGAAAAGTTGTATGAAGAAAAATGGTACCAAAAGATGCAAAATCAGCATTTCTGGGCAAAAACCACGGTGGTGCGATGCAACGAGGGTGATAGGTACCACCATCTGAAGCCCATTTGGGACCGGTACCAATACAAGTGGTACCGATACCATACAGAATGTGTTTGGTACGGGGTACGAACATGATGCTAGGTGCCATGAGTGATCTGGCAGGATTTGTGGTTTCACATATTTAAGCGAATTCATGGATTAGTATGAGAACCTTAATAAATGATTAAGAGAGGTTCAAAGAAGAATGAAACTAAATGAAAACGCACTGTACCTCACCGCCGAGGCAAAGCGAAGAGTGTGAGTAAATGTTAGTGACTCAAAGTCTATGAAGTACGTTAAGTTTATGTGATTACGCAAGCGATTAATGTCTTCGCCGTAATCTTTTGAATGTGTAGGCTAAAAACAAAGGCGAAAAAGTTGTGGAGTCATGCTCAAGCTTTGTAAGCGGAAAGGTGAGTGTTCTAAACCTAATTTTCAAATACTAGTGTATTATTATAAACTGTTTTACACTGGTATTTAATGGTTTTGATTGTAAACCATATTTGAAAAGCAAGCAATGAGTTTAACAAGCAAACAATGGTTTGGTTAAACCATATGTGAAAAAGCAAACAAGTAATGGTTTTGATGTATTCAACCATACTTTTAAAAAGCAAGCAAGCAATGGTTTGAGTTTTTAAACCATATTTGAAATAACAAACGAGCAAAAAGTATGTTTTATAAGCAATTTAACGAAAATCTAGTTTAAACTAGCATCTTAGGTCGGGAGGTACATTACGTACGTCTTGTTAGGACATCATTTCATGCATTTTAGATTTATGCAGTGGGAAAACTTAGTTCATGCATCATGGCATTTAAGGGCGAGTGACACTGTGACCATATAGGGTTAACGCATTAGCTAGATTATTGTAACACCTCGAAATATACCCTAGTCGTTTTCGACATGTTTAGGGTATATTAAAAAGCTAAATAGGAATTTTCGGGAAATAGAAACGAGGGCAGAAAGAATATTAGAGACAAAGGGTAAAGTGGTCATTTACCATTTGAGGACATAAAGGCATAAAGCAGATAAGGTTATATGCAATTATGGAATTTGAGAAAAGATGGGATGCCCAAAATTATAATATGTATAAGTTAGATTGAGAGCCATAAAGAGAAAGGACCCTAAATGCAAAAATGAAAAATTAAAAATGCAAAGGCCAAACATGGCCTTAACTCAAAAATTGGATAATATCAATTGGTCTCTCATTTTTGAGAGACCAAAAACCGTAGAAGAGAAGGGAAGAGGAAAAGAGAGAAGAAGAGGAAGAGGAAGAGAAGAACAAAGGAAGATAAAAAAAGGTATGGAACTATGACTATTAGTATGGATTCTAGTATGGATCTTTGGATTTTTGTATGGAACTTTGTATAGATTTGTATGATATATGTTTGTGGGTTGTGGGTTGTAAGAAACCTAACCCTAAAATAAATTCTTATGGGATCAAGAGTATGGAATCCTCCATTTGAGGTTGGATTCATGGTTAAATTGCAAGTAATTGAGTTAGGGTTTAGAACAAACCCTAACAAATCTTTGTGTTTGGTTTGTGTATGGGTTATGACCCATATTAGAGTTGTTTGGGAGTAATTCATGAAAGGTTTTTGAATAAAGATAAGTATTGAAAGATGATTTGAGTAAAATAGATATTACAAGATGAATTTGGAATGGTTTTGATGTGTATATAGATTATTGAGTTGATTTGGGTAGCAAAATATGGAAAAATGGGAGAAAAACCACCTTTCTGGACAATTTTCGAAGGGTGGTACCGGTACCCAAAAGCGAGTGGTGCAGGTACCATAAGCGATACGTCGCGGAGTAGGTGCGAGTCTTTGTACGATACTCTATTTTGGATAGTGTTTGTATTTTAGCCATAACTTGGTCATTTCTTATCCGATTTGAGTGATTCAAGTTGCAGGTTAAACTAGACTTTAAGGAGAACAAAACATCTTGAAATAGGTACGCTGATTATTTCTAGGTGGCTGAAAAATTCACTGAAAGTGGTATGTTAGTAATTTCTAGTTCGGTTTTTGAACATAGATTAGTCTCGGTTGTTGGGACATAACTGATTACGGTGCTCCATTTGGAGTGATTCCAGTTGGAGAAGACATAGCACCTTAGCTAAAGGAATACAAAGAACCAGTTTCAAATATGGGTTAAGATCCTGAAAATAGGTATTACAGACTGTTCTAGTGTGTCTGGGTAAGCAGAGCCCCAGTTTGGCATGAAAATGCCATAACTTGAGTTTGGATGATTCAATTGGAATGATTCAAATTTCTAAGTAAAGTATATTCATAGAGGAACAAGAATACATGAATGATATGCGAATACATAGGTATCATACCGTACAAGTATATGAAATGTCATATGCAACAGGCATGAAACAGGAAAAATATAGGAAATGCAATATGTATAGACGTGTTTATGAAACATGGCAGTGAAACATGAGCACGAACATGAAAGACGATATGTCATGAACACATAATGTGGCCAGAATGCCTAATTATTCTGTACGAATAAGAAATAGATTATATATAAAGTTATTATCACATATAATTGTAGAACTGCCTAAGACCCGGATATGGAATGACACGGCACCTATGTTACGTGGGCAGGCACGTATAGTACTTCGATTACTCTCTCTCTGATTGAATGCAGCCGACACTCCCGATTAGTACTTGGTACTCGATTGAAATCTTGATGCTCTACGATTGAAATGTTGATTACTCTCTTATTAGTGCGACGGCACTCGACCGTCGGGCACATTAGTACTTGATACTCTTTGATTAGTAACGGTACTCTGCAATTAGTCTTGACGACACTCTCTGTCAATGCTCACGGCACTCACGCGTGCTCGACACCTCAGTATTGTATTGTACCTTCGGGTACTTATTGTCTTTGTGTCATATATCCGTATTCTTGCCCAGTCACAGCAATCAAACAGTTATATGATAAGGGACTGAATAAGAATAAGAATAAAGAAATGTACATCATTCTTATCAGAATGTACCTACGGGTACCTCTGTATAAGTATATGTTCTGTAGTACCTACGAGTACTTTTGTACAAGTAAAATATTGTAGTACCTACGGGTACTTCCGTACCGGTGATATAAGTATAAGAATTGTAATATAAGAATAAGTCTCGTAATACAGGCATAAGATCTGTAATACAAGTATAAGATCCAGGGAAACCTGAGGGAATAAGATGCATGTCTGAGTATAAGATCCGTAAGACAAGTATATGCTACGTAATGCAAGTATAAAATCAGTAAGACAAGTATGCTTTATAATACAAGTATAAGTTCGGTAGGCAATTATATCTTTCAGTAATACAGTATAAGATCCGAAATACGAGTATATGCTCCGTAATACAAGTATAAGATCCGAAATACAAGTATATGCTCTGTAATACAAGTATAAGCTCCGAAATACAAGAATAAGTTCCGTAATATAAGTATAAGATTTGAAATACAAGTATATGCTCCGTAATACAAGTATGAGATCCGAAATACAAGTATATGCTCTGTAATACAAGTATAAGATCCGAAATACATGAATAAGCTCCATAAAACAAGTATAGAATCAGTAAAACAAGGATATGCTCAGTAGTACAAGTATAAGTTCTACAATACCTACAGATTGCCTAGTAAAGGTTTTAAGCTTTGCTCTCACTGAGGAATCACGGATAAAGTATTAGTACGCGAGTTCAAGTAGATGTCGCTGGGAGATATGAATAATTATAAGTCGAGACAGAGTATAAGAATAAGTATGATATATGTGTCGCTTTGGGAGATGCGAATGCGTATCGTGCGATACAAGTACAAGTATGTGTCTTTTGGGAGAGTTGAACAAGAGTAGTACTACGGGTACTTAGGTATAAGAATAAGTTACATGTCTGGAGTATAAGTTCCATAATACAAATATAATCTCTATAGTACCTACTGGTACCTTCGAACAAGTGTAAACTCCGTATTATAAGTATAAGCCCTATCGTATACGTATAAACTTTGTAGTACCTAAGGGTACCTCTATATAAGCATAAGTTATGTAAACTCCTACGGGAGATCTGAGATGAATGTGATGGGTATGTGTATGCAAACCACTATACGGCATAGGTATAAGCTCTATAATAACTACGAAGATTGGAACAAGTATAAGCGAAATAAGTATTAGTATGTGGATAAGTACCTCCGTCTAAGTATATGTATAAGCTCAGTATCGCATACGAGGAAATCTATATAAATATCGTCCTACGGGAGATAAGTATAATGTGTGTTCTCACGGAGATAAGTATACATAAGTGTCTACGGGAGATCGTGAATAAGAATAAGTCTACCATAAGTGTAAGTTACGAGTAAGTATAAGATAAAGTACCAATTATAAGCTTTATAGTAAATCTACTGGGTAATAGGCTCTGTAACTCAGATGGGAGATCGAATAAGCATAAGTACATTATAAGCATAAGTAATTGTATAAGTTCATTATATGAATGCATGAAAATTCTAATATCTGTTATTGTTTTATGCTTTAAATGTGTATATGCATAAGATATATGTTTCCCACTAAGTGTAAAGCTTAAGCGCGGGGTTTTTAATCGGTGTGAGTGCGAAGGCGTCCGAGCTTCCATGCTGGCACGGTGAGCACATTGTGGGGTTCACTACATGTAGTTTTAAGGCTGCGGTTGTAAATGTAAAGTACAGTTTTTGTATATGTAAATGGGACTCAGTATATGTATATAGATTTTGATGGACACCACTTCGGTGGTAGTTCTTTTGTATATGTAAATGATTTTTGTTATTACAGAAATTGTTTGTATACCCACAGGTACTAGTTCAGCTCTAAGAAAAAAAAAAAAAAAAACAAGTAAAGAGTCCCAGTATATAGTCTCGCGCCCCGGACTCGGTTCGGATCCGCCATTCGGGTCGGACCGGGAATCGGGGTGTGACAATTATGGTGAGCCAAGGCCACCATATTTACCGGAAAAATGGGAATTGAGCCAAGGCTCTTCCACCTAGGTGATGTGGACCCGGTCAGGCCAGAGCACGATTGGAAGCCAGGGCTCCGTGTTCACTAGGGTACAACAAGCAGGAAAGGCCTCCAATGGTTGATGATTTATAAGCATGTTTTATACAGTTTTGAAATCAACCACTGGTGCACGGTTGAGCCCAGGCTCCCGTGTTTATTTTAAAACAAGCGGTTGAGCCCAGGCTCCCGTGTTTATTTTAAAACAAGCGGTTGAGCCCAGGCTCCCGTTTTTATTTTAAAACAAGCGGTTGAGCCTAGGCTCCCGTTTTTATTTTAAAACAAGCGGTTGAGCCTAGGCTCCCGTGTTTATTTTAAAGCAAGCGGTTGATCCCAGGCTCCCGTGTTTATATAAAGTCTTATAAACTTTTAAAGCAAGAGATTTATGAAAAGTTTTATAAACTTTTAAAGCAAAGAAAAGTAAAGCAAGCAAGCAAGCAAGATATTTATGAAAAGTTTTATAAACTTTTAAAGCAAAGCAAGGTAAAGCAAGCAAGCAAGAAATTTGAGAAAAGTTTTAGAAACTTTTTAAAAGCAAAGCAAAGCAAGCAAGCGAGTTTCTCGAAAATGTCACGTAAAAGAGAGTTTTTCACGATTTTGAGATATTTTAGAAAAGCGAAAACATTTTCAAAAAAGCATACACTCACTGAGCTCGTTTAGCTCATTATTTTGTTGTTTTAAAAACTATTTTCCAGGTACAGGCACGCCGGATGTTGGAGCATATTAGGATTCTCCTGACTTTTGTATAAGCGCTGTATTTATAATATTTTGTAAGGAAATACTTTGAATTTGTATAATGGAGCATATGTATGTACATAGTGTAGTTTTGTGAAAATGTGTTGAGCTTGAGGCTCTTTTGAAAGAACGTTGCTGGTTGCCATATTTGGAAAAGTGTAAATTGTGTTTACAGGATTTGGAATATGTCCTTTATGCGGTGATATCTTTGCGATTTTACAAAATCATAAGTTGAGAAAAAGGAAAAAAATTTTATATAAGTTTTAGTGACAATGCGGCAGCTTCATAGGATTACACTCTAGTCGTTGGGGTTACGGTGAGGATTTACATTGGAGTGGCGGCACACCCGCCACTAGTAGGGGTGGGGTGTGTGATGCGACCGGTTACGTTTGGGCCAGGTTGCGTGAAACACTATTTTTGTTGATTTTGGGGCCCAAATCCTACTTGGTTCGGGCCCATAAACCCCAGATCAGTCCTAGGCATGGGTTGGGTCCATTTTTGGGCCATGTTATAGGTTTCTTGCAACCCACCTTGGGTCCACTTGGATACTTGGTGGTTAAGGAAAGAAGTAAATGTGGTCAGTTATGTACCTTAGGAATAGAGGAGTGTTTATGGAGTTGGGGAAGTTCCCGGGACTGAAGGTGCACAAAATGGAGTGAGTTCAAAGATAAAATAAAGAAGAAAGAATAACAAAAAAAACGTGAAGGAAGAAAAAAAAAAGGAAGGAAAAGAAGAGAGGAGAAAGAAAGAAAAAGAAAGAGAGATTCTTTAGATCCGGGTGAGCGTGGTCTCTCTCATTTTGAAGAGGATTTCCTACATATTTGAAGGAGTGGAAACCTGGTTTTGTAAGCGGAAAGAAAGAAAGAAAGGGGGGGGAGATAGTCGTGAGATCCTCTGGTCACAGAAAGTTGTATGTTTCTATCGTTTTCTTTTGTGCTTGTCTTTGCCTTTGATGTTTGCAGCCTTGTTTTAGAGCACTAGGCATCGTTTGTGTCGGTTCTCAGTCGTTCGGAGTCGGAATTGTACTCCGTTTGTTTTGTTCGATTCCTAACTATGTGAGAAAGATTCTCACAAATTTTGAGAAGCGCTCTCCCGGTGGCTGAGCTAGGTTGGGAATCGGATCGACACGTTAAATTTAAGTTACATTTTCGGAACATCAGTTAAGGTACTAGGCATCGTTTGTGTCATTTATTAGTCATTCGAGTCAGAATTGTACTCTGTTTGTTTTATTGGATTCCTTACTATGTGAGGAAAGTTGTAAAAAAATTTGAGAACTGCTCTCAACCGAATGAACCGGTTGGGAAACCGGATCAACTGATTCATTAAGTTTTGTTTTCCAAAACAACAATTAGGGCACTCAGCATCATTTGTGTCAGTTCTCACTCGTTCGGAGTCAGAACTATACACCCTTTGTTTTGTTGGATTCCTTACTATGTGAGGAAATTTCTGACAAATTTTGAGAACTGCTCTCAACTAGCTCAACCGGTTAGGAAACCGAATCAGCCAATTCATTAGGTTCTGTTTTCCGGAACAACAATTAGGGCACTTTACATTGTTTGGATCGGTTCTCACTCATCCGGAGTCAGAATCATACACCGTTGATTTTTTTGGGTTCCTTACTCTATGAGGAATGTTCTTAAAAAATTTATGATTTTTTGGGGAACTAGATCAGCCAGTTCATTAGTTTTTTTTTTTCCAGGGATAGCAATTAGGGCATCTTAGCTTGTTTCAGTCGATTCTCACTCCTCCGGGCTCAGAATCATGCATCGTTTGTTTTGTTAGATTCCTTTTTCATTAAAGAACATTATGGTGAAATTTGAGAATTTGTCTCAACCGGTTGGACTGGTTGAGAACCAATTCAACTGGTTGTGCAGGACAGCTTATGGGCATCCCCCCTATTTTAGCACTTTTCAAGCCCGAATCCCTTGAGGCTCACTCATTTGCACTACTGCATTTGTGGTCTAAAGCTGAGCCTAACTTGAATTAAAGGGGACTCGCTCTGGAGTTAGGACACTTGGGGTTAGGTGAGTTTGATTATGAATTGGTGATTGTGGTTAGTGAATTGTCATTTGGAGAGTGTGGAAACAAACAAACATTTGAATCCCCTCATTTTCCATTCACTTCCATTTTGAACACGAACTTTGGTTGCTTGATCATGGATGCATGTTGTGTGTTTGTGCTTATTAACTAACCATATCTACAGCGCATGGCTAGGAACCACAGGTACGTGCTTGGGCTTTAGTATTTGCATTTATATGTGTACATGGTGTTTGGACTTTGATGTTTGTGGTGCATTTGAGCTTGTTGACTAACCTCTTATGCAGCGCTTGGATAAGGACCACAGGTACGTACCCATAGTTTTGTTTGGTCAAGTGTTTATGCATGTTAGATATTGAGTAGGTTGGTGTGATTCGGGTCATCTGTTTAGCCTGAGTAATCGATTGATATTTGACCCATATGATCCCACATACCCAATTCACTAGTAGAGACCGAGTTCCGGGCCTAGAGGGGTGCTACCTCATATGAGGTACCTTCCCGATAAGTAACTTGATCCCCGGACCCAGAATCTAGTTTTCACAAACTGCTTTTTCCATACTGAAGTCATTGGGGTTTTTTTGTTCTTATTTGTTTTTCCCCTTTATAAAATAAAAATAAAAGTAAGTGACGACTCCAAAGCAAAACTGTTCCTCACTAGGGACGGACTTTCCAAAGCTCAAAAATCAATCCAATTTTTCTATTAATAGTGAGTTGTGCTAGCCCGTGGATCGGGTAGGGTCCACAAATTGGCGACTCCGCTAGGGATCGAACCTAGAATCTCTAGTTTCATAAAAGGGTCAAGCTTGAACTTGAGTTGGGTATATTGGAGCACATGGTTCATTGACCAGTAGACACTTAGGCTACACAAATGATTGATGATCACTTACCTAGTTGTTATTTAGCATACACTTGTGGTTTGTTTGTGCTTGTGTGTTCACCTATTGGATGCTAGCATGCTTGCTCATGGTTGATTGGTACCTAGCTATATTTTTATGATTGGCATAGATGGTTAGTTTGTGTGTAGGTTCTGTGGTAGGCTTGCTCTTTGTGCATGACTGATTGCTGCATGGCTACCCTCTCTCTTGCATGATTGTTTGATTTGTTTGTGTTTGTGGGGCGTGCTTGTATCCCCTTGTTTCTGAATCACTAGTCTTAGTTGATTATTCCTCATTGATTGCTTAAGTTGCTTAGGAGTCATTCCCAATTGTTTGCCTTCGACCAAGCTAAGAGTTTGGAGCAAGGTATAGCGTAGGAGCTATATCAATGCTTGGAAGCACTATGGAGATGACGGATATCCGAGCAATGAAGACTTGTATAACTGGATTTCATGGATACATGCGTGGCCAGTGTGTCATTTTGATTGTTGGTTAGGATCTTAGGTTACGTATCCCGTCTGGGTACAATCATCTAGCTTTTAGGACTTACCTTTTCCCGTTGTCAGCTTTTGAGTCACATTACCCCTGAGGTATCACCATGTCAGAATCTCATTCCTGCTTGTGAAGCCATATATCAGTTTCGTTGTTGACATCACATGTCAATTCATTCTCTTGGAGGATTTTAGTCATACATTACTTGTTTGATTTCAGGATTGATAGTCACGAGGACTTACATACCCTTTTCCTTTGGAAGGATTTTTGATTGAGACCAACCTGGGTTCCTGAGCTTGGATCTGGATCAAAGGTAGACTTGTTAGAGGATCATATTCACACGATCAGTTAGAGAAGATATCATATCATAGAGATATGGATCCTCAGTACGCTATTGTTGACCAATTGGCTGAGATTATCGATACCATGGCATCTCTCCGGGATGCCATATTGGGACTAGAACAGAGGATTGATGAGCATCAGGCCCAACCATTGCCGATTTCGAGGAACACCCCGCATGTGACGCCCCAAACCCGGGGTGTTCGTTGACTACCCGTCAACCTGCGGAAAATCTATACGTCTCGTATTACGAGACACATATAAGTAAAAATGGCCACTTGGGCCCATATATCAATGCTTATCAAAAACATACCCAACTATATTCCAATAGTTCAAGAGTTATACATTACTCTTAATACAAATACATATTAAAATTTACAATTCTAATACATATTATCCCAAAAAAAAACACCAAAGCCACAACCCGGCTTTCTTCAAACTCGACCTCTAAGATGAGTCGTCTTCTCGGTAGCTCCACATTGCACGAAAAAAATATTCCCTCGACGGGTGAGCTATAAGCCCGTGGTGGAATTACCACTAAATGGGTTACTCCGCTAAGTGCATATGCAATGATCCAATGTAAACACACACTCAAGTAAATTCGTGATCCTACTTGAATGTCTAAATGACCAACCCATGTCCCGAGTCCTCACCGACTCCTCACACTTGCCTAAGCCATGTATGAGAAAACATCATTTTCAAAACAAAACTTGTTGTTCTCGAAAATACACTACCGAATTTCGGTAAAAATATGGGACTACCCTCAGAGGCGAATGTGTTGGAGAACCTTCAAAACAATACATGGGCTCTCAGGCATGTAATTAGGACCATCTCCCAACACCACTCGGAAAATCATCCTGTGAAATTCCTTTGTAACCATGTTCATTTTATTTTTCTTTTCATGTCATGCACACGCACCTAATTTCTAGGTTACCCGGTGCATATGAAATGCATTATGCCATTTTAACTAATTTATATAACACATGCAAATACATCTGATGCATATATTGACATAAATTAAATCACAACATGTTGTATTAATTTACCGATCCATTACAAAAAAATTAGCTCATATGAAATTTAATTAGCAAACCACGAGCAATTCAATTTGAATTACTCAACCAAACACATTTTCTCACAAAATATTTCATGAACACTATTCACATGAACAGTGAAACCCTCGGGTTACTGTTCACGGCCAATCACCTAACATCGGTTCCACTTTGTGAACCCGAAATCTATGGCCATTTTCGGCCTCATACACACCAAAACATGATTTAATGCATAAATCACAACACAAGCAACCCAAACGATGCATTAGATATCGAAGCGAGGAAACTCAAATCCCAACAATTTGGTCCCAAGTTTTGGGACTGATCAAACGGCCCCTCACGACCTCAAATTAACTCAATCATTAACAAAACACTTAAACAAAGTGTAACTCAAGTAGGATAAAACCCCTACCTCACGGAGTTTGTCGAGAAAATCCTAAAAGCGGTACCGCAGCGAAGCCACTAAGAGCTACTTGATAGGAACTTGCTTCTTGGCAGAAGAAATCATGGTCCGTCGCGGGATCTTAGAGAGAAGTCGCACACTCTCTCTTTAAAAATAACAAAAACCTAAGCTACTACATCACATCCCCTCTCCTGCACGTTTTGGTCTCTTTTGAAGGAAGAAGATGATCACTATTTACGTTTTTGTCTCATTATCATTAAGAATTCCAAAAATGTCATCCATGTCCATTCTCTTGGATTTTGACACGTGGCACAATCTCGGCCGTCTGTTTCCATTATCTCCTTACTCATGCAACATGTGTCACATGAATACATGTTATAGGTGACTTTTTTCACATCACATATTGTTTCGGCTGATACTCGGTCTTATCAAAAGCGATGCAAATTCAAGCTGTCTGGAGTCGACCGAAATTTGGCGATGGTAGCTAGATTTCGCGAGACGATTCCAACGGTGAAATCTGTTTCATCATACGAGATCTAGAAAAATTTTAGGTTTTGACCGAAATTACGATTTTGTCATTTTTCAGAAAATTGGAATTTTCTCGGGTCTTACATTCTCCCCTCCTTAAAAGGAATTTCGTCCTGAAATTCTGGACAATCATAATCACTCACATGCATATGCAACGTGCACTATACCATACATGTAAACTCGTCATTTAAATATTAAACGACTAAACCACATATTTTCATCCCTAAACAAGAAGGGATAGGTGGCCCGCATCGTGTTCTCGCACTCCCGTGTTGACTCCTCCACTCCATAGTTCCACCATAGCACCCTCACTAGCCTCACGGTCTTGCATCGTAAAACGTCCTTTGTGGCTATCAAAATGCTTGGTCCTCCTCAGAAGGTCCCTTGGTGTCAACCTCAATCAGTCCCCAATCCACCACATGAGCTGGATCTGGAGTATACTTCCGGAGCATGGAGACGTAAAATACCTCGTGGACACCTGACATGTTGGGCGGTAAAGCCAACCGGTACGCAATAGTGCCTACCCTCTCGAGTATCTCGAAAGGCCCAATAAACCTCGGTGATAGCTTCCCGTGCTTGCCGAACTTGACCACTCCCTTCTTAGGCTTCACCTTCAAGAAGACGTGATCCCCAACCTCGAACTCTGGGGGTCGGCGTCATTGCATCAACATAGCAAACTCTTCTCTTGGCTCGGCGGGATGAGAAGGCGTTATTAAATATCAAGCTCACCTTCTCAGAGGTGTCTCTAATCAGATCTGGACCAGTGATGAAGCTCTCTCCCACCTCGGTCCAACATAAAGGTGACCTGCATGGCCTCCCATACAATGCCTCATATGGTGTCATCCGTATACTCACCTGATAACTGTTGTTGTAGGAGAATTCCACTAAGAGCAAGTGCTCTTCCTAGCTACCCTTATGATCCAAGACGCATGCTCGCAGCATTTCCTCTAACACCTGTATAGTCCTCTCTGACTGACCATATGTGGGTGGAAAGCTGTACTCATGGTCAGTCGTGTGCCCATCGCCTTTTGGAAACTCTTCCAAAAGTGCGCCGTAAACCTCGGGTCTCTATCAGACACTATGGATACTAGTACTCCATGTAGCCGGACTATCTCTCGAATGTACACCTGCGAGAATCTCTTGATGTGAAGGTCGTGCGCGGTTAGAAAATGTGCCGACTTCATGAGCGGTCCACTTATCACCCATCTAGCATCATGTCTCTGCGATTATGCGTAGTAAAGTGGGTCACAAAATCCATATTGACGTGCTCCCACTTCCACTCAGCCACCTCCAATGGTGCGATAGCCTGGCGGCAAATTGTCGACCTTAACTGCGACATGTGAGACATCGTCGAACAAAGTGCGTGTCTCTTCATCCCCCTCCCGATATGCGGCGGCGAAGATCACGGTACTTCTTAGCCACACGGATGCACCCCGGAAAATCGAGGCAGTGAAACTCCTGAGAATCTCCTCTCTCAAATCGGTCAGAAAGCTGGGAACACTATAGTCCTCTATCTAGAAATGCCCGTGGCGTGAGCGGTCGACCCTCGTCACATGCACAGTTATTTTCGGTCACGATGAACACTATCCTGCAGCTACTTGCCCTTTGCGGGACTCAATCACTGCGCTTAACGAGAGCGGTGTAGCTACTAAACTCCAATGTACCACAGGCACAGCTGGCATGCGCCTTGAATGTCCCGCGAATCTCGAGCATCCGCCACTCGAGAAGCTATACTGGCAGCGCTCCTCGTGACTTCATTTGAGTGCATCGATACCACATTTGCCTTACGGGATGGTGTCTGAAAGTGAAGTCATAATCCCCTCTAGGAACTCCATCCATCTGCGTTGCCTCATATTGAGGTCCTATTGCGTGAAAATATACTTGGACTTTATAGTGCAGTACATACGAACTCTCGCCATATAAGTAGTGGTGCCAAATCTTGAGCGAAGACTACATTGCTTGACTCAGTGTGTGTGGGGTAGTGCGCTCATGATTCTTCAGGCGATGAGAACCATAAGCTACTACCCTCCGGTGCATCAAAACACGTCAGTCCGGCGTGGGGCATCACAATACTGCTTTGTGTACCCTGTCCCCTGTCCGGGACTATCAAGATAGGAGCTGAAGTAAGTCTCCTCTTCAACTCCTGAAATGCCTTCTCGCATCGGTCATCCCAATCAAACTTGACCTCCTTCCGGGTCAATCTTATCATAGGTGCCGCTAATCGGGAGAAATCCTCAATGAATCTCTTGTAATATGACCAATCCCAGCGTATCTCAAGGCGACTTTGGCCTCTCGACTCATCATGGCCTCGACTTTGTACGGGTCCAGGCACGCGATCTTGTTCCACGTGTCCCAAAAATCTCACCTCAATAAGCCAAAACTCGCACTTAATGAACTTAGCGTACGCTGATGGTCTCTCAACAACTGTAATACAATCCTCAAATGATACTCATGCTCCCACTCTAACTGGGAGTATATCAAAATGTCATTCACGAAGACTACGACAAACTGATCTAGATAGGGTTGGAATACCCTATGCATGAGATCCATGAATGCCGCTGGCACATTCGTCAATCCAAAGGGCATCACCGTAAACTCAAAGTGCCCATACTGCGTCCAGCTATCTTAGGGATATCTGTCTCCCTAACCCTCGGTGATGGTAACGGTCACGAAGATTACATCTTAGAGTAGACTCGGCTCCTCTCGGCCGTCAAGCGAGTCATCAATCCTAAACTGATAGATTCTGCAGATTCTTGATCGTAACCACATTCAATGTCACCTTAATCAATGCACGGTCGAGGTCTTGTCCTTAACTAGCCACTTAAATAGAACCGGAGCGCCCCATGGTGAAGTGCTCGGTTTAATGAACCCTTGTCCAGTAGCTCTTGTAGCGCTGGACTCACGAGTTCTATGACTCAAGTGGTGCCATCTGTGCAATTCATAGAGATGGGCGAAGTACTAGGGTGTAACTCGATACCGAAGTCTACAACCCTCTGCGGAGGTAATCCCGGTAGCTCATCTGGAAAAACATCCACATACTCGCAAACTACTCGAGGTAGATCTAAGTCGGGTCTCTCCTCGTCCTCACAAGGTGGGCTCATTGCTTGACTCGCTAGCGTCACGACACCTAGACTCGTATACTATACGGGGCGAAATATCATCTTGTCCTTTGAAATACCCTGATGCAGGTCACATGTGTAGGCGGTAACCCTCCTACGCTCACAATCGATAACGACCTTGTAAGGCGTCAACTAATCCATCCCGAGGATGACATCGAACTGACATGTCTATGATCCTCGGGAGTCCCTTTGTGAGTAGAGTCCACAGGATCCCGACTCATAACCTGACATATCATCCTATTCTACCTTTCAATCCCTAGGGAGAACTCACATACAAAGGTTCCTTCCAAGGTCTCAGCCTCTAAGCTGACTATCCTGGCCCGATGTAGCGATGAATGAATGTGAAGCACCGTAATCAAATAACACTCTTACCCATGCGTGAGATAGCAAGCGTGCCAATATAGCTGGTGATCTCGGCTGTGCGGCGGTGTGATGGCGTAGACACGCTGAACCCTTGACATCCTGCACGTGGGCTTTGTCGCTGCCCGGCTATCTCGGCCTCTACGCTGCACATTAATGACGGGAGGTGCGGGTGTAGCTCCACTGGCCCGAAGCGGCTCCTCGGCCTATCTGAGGGCGGTGGAGGAATGTCTTTGTATCCTCTCATGTCCTACCTGTTGGCCCCGGGGTGTCTTTGTCCCAACCACAGGATCCTGTCTCTGAGACGATCCTTCTCATATGTCGGGTTGTTGTGATAGTAGCACACCATCTGCCCGGCCCCGGTAGCGGCTACGTCCGTCCACGGCGGATCGACTGCGGAACCCTCGTGACTAGAAGCCCTCTGGCTTCTTTCGAACTAGAAGAAGGCGACTCTCCTTCCTCTTGCTACTAATACCCACATCCCCAGTGCTCCCGAAGCATCCTCTGTCTCTCTGCATGGTCGAGAATTTGTCCCGACCATGGAGTCCGTATCTGTGGCGAGAGTCCTACTGATCACGCCCGAATGGACAACCGGCCCATTCTCGAGATCTCTGGCCTTGGCCATGTCGATTTGGCCACGTAATCATCGAGAAAATCAGGCTAGCTCAGTGAATCTAGTCATAATCCATCACCCGATCATCGTCCTAGCCCCATTTCTAGGAACTTCTAAGCCTTTGCATGTCTCGCAGTATCTAGAAAATACTTACCCATGAACAGCTCCTGGAATTTTGTCCATGTCATTGCCTCTAGATCTCTAAAGGTTCTAGAGGTCTTTGCCCCGATTCCACCATGCACAGGCCTGCGCCCTGCAGTAGGCAGCTAGTACGATCCCAGTAGCGTCGGTAATCTCCACTTAGCCTCCCAACACCTTCTCGACCTGCATGAACCAACGGTCTACCACCATCGGATCTCCTCCCCCTGTGAATGTCGGAGGATGATGTGCCCTAAACCTTTGGAGGTTACTCGGACCTCCCAGGACTACTCTTTACCGGCTGTGCTATAGGCTGCGGCCGCCAATACGGCCTCATGAGCTGTGATCAAATCTTGTGGTGGTGTCGACGGTACACCATTGGGCGCCCTCCGTCCTCGCCCTTAGCTAGCCATCTACACAAGTCAATGGGTTAAATTCAATGCGTATCTCTAAGGCATAAACGGCCACAGAGACATTCATATACAAAAAAATTCACATACCACGTCGATACTAAGGAAATGCGATATAAAAAAATCCCATATATTAAATCACACCTGAAAAATTTTAAAATTTTGTACTCTTTTTTTTTTTTTTTTTTGAAAAAATCTTGTGAACAGTGTTCATGAGCGGTGTCAACGGTGACTCGAGAAGCGATTATGCGGAGTCAAGCGGTCAAGTGCACGGTGTCGTGCACACCTGGTGACCACGGGCTGCGCGCATGGTGCTCCCGGGGTGCACTGGGTGCGCTCGGGCAGCGGTCTTGTCGGTGAATCGGGCCCCGGTACGTGTCCATGACCACGAAGTCGACCTTGTCGCGGCTGGCTGGCGTGTCGTAACCCGAGCGGCCGTGTCAGCGGCTCTTTGCTTGCCCATGGCGTGCCCGTAGCCACGCCAGCGACCACAGTAGCGCGTGTCTCTGCTCCTCCACGGTCACGATACACCGATTATGTTGTAACGATACCTCGACCCCTCGAGCCCTTGCACATCACGCGATACAACCAAATGTATTGTGACAAACAATCGATCCGGCATGCACTTGTCTGATTTCTTGTATTGTGAAGCAACTCCTAGCGAACCTGCTTCTGTCGCGATACGCGGTGTAATTGCGACGCAAACCTCACCACGGTAAATTCAAGCGTACCGATCCACGATACAACCCGATTGCCGTGACCTTCTCAGGCGAACAGCACTCCCCGAAAGCACGCTGTATCTGATACAATTTCCATTGTATTTAGCGGCACAATGAAAAGTAGCGATCCCGTTCCAGTTTTGCATCGTTTTTTTCGTTTAATTTTGGACCATTTTGTCCAATTTTTCTCAAAACTCCTATTCTAACACTAACCCTAGTGTTCAACCTTAAAATTTATTAATATTTTATTTTATTATCCAATAAACCAAATAAATTTATTAAAATTTATTTCATTTATTTTCTTTTTTTCCAGTTTTACACATTGTAAAACTCCAAAAATTTCTCCAACACATTTATGTGCTAATGCTAAACACCTGATAACTTCGACACATAACACTCAGCATTGTTATAAACATCATTCACTATGATTTATCAATTAATCACATGATCACATATCATTCATGTTATATACATCAGTCACACATAAAACACCATGCATGCAATGTTCTAATCCTGTCCCGTGACTTCCTAGGTAATCACATACCTAACCCTACATTGAACCACCCCAAGTGGTGATGTTAACTCTGGCCTTGACCCAAATCCCTCAAGCCCTAGGTAATCGTATACCTAACTTATCAACACTAAGCTCTAGGTATTTATAAACCTAGGCTCACGATATAATTGTGACGCCCCCAGGCGGGGGTGTCAGTTGATTACCGTCGAGCACGCGGAAGAGTATACGTCTCGTATTACGAGACACATACCTAAGTAAAAATGCCCACTTGGGCCCATATATCAATGCTCATCAAAAACATACCCAACTATATTCCAATAGTTCAAGAGTTATACATTACTCTTAATACAAATACATATTAAAATTTACAATTTTAATACATATTATCGAAAAAACACGAACATAACTTGGCTTTCTTGAACTTCGACCTCTAAGATGGCGTCTTCTCGAAGAGCAGCTCACATTGCACGAAAAATATTCCTGCGGCGAGTGAGCTATCGCGATAGTGGAATTACCTAAATGGGTTACTCCACCTAAGTGCATATGCAATGATCGATGTAAACACACTTTCAGTAAATACGTGATCTACTTGAATGTCTAATTGACGACCCGTATGTCAAGTCCTCAGAGCTCCTCACACTTGCCTAAGCCATGTATGAAAACATCATTTTCAAAACAAAGCTTGTTGTTCGAAAATACACTCTAGGAATTTCGTTAAAAATATGGGACTACCCTCGGCGAATGTGTTGGGAGCCTTCCCCGAGCAATACATGGGCTCCTTCGACGTGTAATTGTAGGACCATCTCCCAACACCACTCTCCGGAAAATCATCCTGTGAAATTCCTTTCGCAACCATGTTCATTTTTATTTTTCTTTCATGTCATGCACATACACCTAATTTCTAGGTTACCCCGGTGCATATGAAATGCATTATACCATTTCAACACAATTTATATAACACATGCAAATATATCCTGATGCATATATTGACATAAATTAAATCACAACAACATGTTGTATTAATTCTCAATCCATTACACCAAAAATTAGCTCACATGGACTAATTAACAAACACGAGCAATTTAATTTGAATTACTCAAGCAAACACATTTTCTCACAAAATATTTCATGAATACTATTCACATGAACAGTGAAACCCTCGGGTTACTGTTCACGGCCAATCACCCAACATCGGTTCCACTTTGTGAACCCGAAATCCATGGCCATTTCCGGCCTCATACACACCAAAACATGATTTAATGCATAAATCACAACACAAGCAGCCCAAACAGTCCGTGGACTGTCCAAACGAGCTCCAAATCCCAACAATTTGGTCCCAAGTTTTGGGACCGATCAAACAGCCCCTTTTGATCTCAAATCAACTCAATCATTAACAAAACACTTAAACAAAGTGTAACTCAAGTAGGATAAAACCCTACCTCATGGAGTTTGTCGAAACTCCCTAAAACTGGTACCCACGCGAAGCCCTCGCTGCGTAGAACCGCTTTGCTTCTTGGCCCGAAGAAATTCGACGGTCCGATCGCCCGGGATCTTAGAGAGAAGTCGCACACTCTAAAAATAACAAAAAACCTAAACTCTTGCATCACATCCCCTCTCACACTTGCGTTTGGTCTCTTTTGAAGGAAGAAGATGATCACTATTTAGGTTTTTGTCTCATTATCATTAAAAATTCCAAAAATGTCATCCATGTCCCTTCTCTTGGATTTTGACACGTGGCACAATCTCGGCCGTCCATTTCCATCATCTCTTTACTCATGTAACATGTGTCACATGAGTACATGTTATAAGTGACTTTTGTCACATCACATAATAGATTTTACGACACCGTGCCCAGTGCCTCGAGAAAAAGCGATGCAAATTCCGTATCTCGGGTCGGCGAAGTCGGCGTGGTAGCTATATTTCACGAGAGGATTCCAACGGTGAAATTCGTTTCGTCATCCGAGATATAGAAAAATTTCGGGTTTTGACCGAAATTACGATTTTGCCTTTTTTCAGAAAATTGGAATTTTCTCAGGTCTTATACCGCATGACTCTACTACACCTCCACCACCACCACCATCATCTGGACCCACTATACCGCAAGACTATACAGTTCCACCTCCACCACCACCACTTGTTCAATCAGCCCCACGGGGCTGGAGCATTTGCACTGCACGGTCACACTGAGACCACACCACATTCTGTAGTAGCCCCTACACAGATTATTGATGACACCCTGGACCTTTACACCTAGGTCCAAATTTGAATACAATTATTTCAAGGAGATTTTTTCTCCTATAAGTCTAGTTTACCCATAAATTTGAATTACTCAATTTGAATGAGTAAAACTCAACTAATGGCCTAAATACCAAAACTGTTCCAAAACACCAAAATTGTACCAAACTAAACTAGAATTTGCCCGAAAATAGAGCCTCACTTTGACGAATTTCTAGGTCCAATGGGGTCCAAATTTGAATACATTTATTTCAAAGAGATTTGTTCTCCTAGAAGTCTAGTTTACCTAAAAATTTGAATCACTCAATTTGGCCAAAATAAAAACATGGGTTTTGGAAAATTTTGACAGCATCTCCCCTAAAACCTCGATATTTCCTTTATACAAAAATTCCTCAAAACCAATCCTAACCCAAAAGCACTTTGAAACTCACCCCAAAACTGATCTACAACCATTTAAAACACTTCTATTCCGATTTGGGGTTTTCATCAAACTCAAACACAACATTAAAGGGGGTTAGGGTTAGTTTCATACCTTTAATTTTTTTCTTTTCACTTTCTTCTTCTTTCTTCTTCTTTGTTTGGCTCAAATCCTTGGAGAGCACAAAGCCAACTTGGTCTCATCTCTCACTCTCTCAACCGTGCCCTAGTTCTCAATGTGAAGATATTCCCAAATGAGAAATGTTATTCAAAGACCAATTTTTTGTCTTAACTCAAAACCTTCACTAGGCCTTGTTTGGCTCGCACATTATTTCTCATTTCATTTTGCATTTAATCGTTAACTATACTTCATTTCTATTCATCTTATTACCCTTATTCCATTTTGGCACATACACTTCTCATTTATGACCCTTGTGTAACACCCTGAAAATACCCTAACAATTTTATAACATGTTTAGGGTATAAAATAAATTAAATTGTATTTTTTTCGGCGTTTAAATTGCTAAAAAACGAAAAATGATAAAAAAAAAAATTTTAAAAAACCCGAAATTTTACAGGAGTCAGATAAATTTGGTAAAAATGAGAAAATATGATTAAAATGTGCTAGCCAAACATGGTCTTACACATAAAATGGGATAAGACCAAAAATTGGTCTTAGAAGGAGCTCATTTTGGGCATTCACATTTGAGAGTTGGGACTCTCATGTTTTGAGCAGGGAGAAACCTTGTCGGGTTGATTGTCCCTTATTTGGTCCAAGGTTTTGCAAGTAAAGTGAAGGAAGAGAAAAGAATGAAGGAAGAAGAGAAGGAAAAAATGGGGCTAGGGTTTCAAGTTGCAAGAGAATCAAGGTTAGAAACCCTTCCTAATTCCATATTTGTTTGTTTTGGGGTTGTATTGGGTTAGTTTTCAAGGTGTATTGTGGTTTGGATTGGTGTTGAGAAATTTTTGTACAAAGGAAATGTTAGGTTTTTAGGAGAAATGTTGTCAAAATTTTACCAAAACCCATATTTTTTTGTTTTGGCTATAACTTGGTCATCACTCATTCAAATTGAGTGATTCAAAATTCTAAGTAAACTAGACTTTTAGGAAAACTAATCTCCCTGAAATAAGTGTATCCAAATTTAGACCTCATTATTAGGCCGGAAACTTCATCAGGTAAGGTACATTTCGGAGTCAGTGCAGTTTAGTTACGTCACAGTTTGATGTTTGAACAATTTTGTTATTCAGGCCATAAGGATTAGGTTTCATTCGTAAATTAATCATGATTTACGGGTAGCTGAGCTTACAGGAAAACAAATTTCTCTTAAATAAGTGTATCCAAATTTAGACCCCATTGGACCCATAAAAGTCGTCAAAGTGAGGCTCTATTTTCGGGTCAATTATGGTTATGTTCTTATACAATTTTGGTGTTTCGGAACAGTTTTGGTATTTAGGTCATAAGTTGAGTTTCACTCATCCAAATTAAGTTATTCAAATTTCTAGGTAAACTAAACTTCTAGCATAACAAATTTCCATAAAATAAGTATATTAAAACTTGGGCCCCATTAGACCCAGAAATTCGTCTAAAGGGAGCTCTGTTTTTAGGCAAATTCTGGTTATGTGTTGAAAATAGAATAGTCCCAAATGTTTAGGACATATCTGGAGTTTCAATGCTCCAAATTGGATGATTCCAATTTCTGAATAAAATAGATTTATAGAGGAACAATAGACTTGAAGGAAGTTGGGTAAAATATGGCTCATTTGTTCCCATAAAATTTTTAAAAGTGAATGTGTGTTTGGTAGAAAACAACCCTAACTAGAAACCTAAATAAGCCAACTGATATTGTTCTCTAATTGTGATAGATTAGGGGTTTACGATGAGGAAAACCCGAATTGAAGCCGAGATTCCAATGATAGGAATCGAAGTGCGACAACCTTTTTGGTTCGTTCTCTATTCTTCTCTTCTTATTTCAAGTATCAAAATTGTTTGTGCGATTATTGAAATGATTTTCAATAGAACTGCATATTGATTTATTATAAGTGATTTGAGAAAATTAATTATGAAATGATTACCATGAAAAAAATTGCATGAATATTGAAATGTGCTATTTGAGTATAAATGTAGATACCCTATTGTAAATTTCTATGACCGATTTTTAATACCCTTAATAGAATGTTATTCATCATATTCGAGTTAAGGATAGATTGATATACCAATAAGGGCACCGAAAACATTGGCTAAATTCGTTTAAGGGCAAAATGATAAGAATATATATGAAAGTGCATATTTTGAATGATCAATGAATTGTAAATGGAGGAGGAGGAGGGGAGGAGGAGGGAGGAGGGAGGAGGAGGAGGAGAGGAGGAGGGAGGGAGGAGGAGGGAGGAGGGAGGAGGAGGAGGAGGAGGAGGAGGAGGAGGAGGAGGAGGAGGGAGGAGGAGAGGAGGAGGAGGAGGAGGAGGAGATGTTGATGAATATGTATATATATATATATATATATATATATATATATATATATATATATCGTATTGAGTATTGTAGTGATCATTCAATAGGGTTCCAGCATTGCTTTAGAAAAATTAGCATGATTTGTGTTAAAATAAAATGAAGAAGGCGTATAGAACCACTAAGCATGAAAATGTAGCGTGTTGTTTTATCATCGCACAAGTACCGAGTAGAACGGGTTCAAAAGCAAAGGCGAAGTACAACAGCGAGTCGTAAGTCAGCGTAGCGGAGTAAAAAGTAAAGCTCCGACCATGCATACATGAAACCCCATAATCGCTTTATTTTGTATTAAAAATTTATATTGTAGCCAAACTAAATAAATGTTTGTAAATGTTTTTATATTTATAATGGCTTATAATCTTTAATGTATAAAAGGTGGGAAATGGAAGCGAATGGCGGCGTAGTGTCATATTGAATGAAAATGTGTATTAAGAACAAGAGTAATTAGGGCCTCTTTAAGTTAACGTGATATATACGTATATATTTTCATAAGGATAATTATATACAAACTGAAATATTTGAAATGTTTTATTAAATGAGTGTCAGTTGATGAGAGGGAGGGGACGTCACGTGGGTTGTCTGATTGAAGACTAATTACCTCTCACAGGTGCAGGAGGTGCCAGTTCTGGGTGATACTCATTGTGGTTCTCGTTTGAATTTTACAATTTAACCTTAATTCTTTTTATAATTTTGGGTTTTGTCTGTTTTTTTGTTCTTTAACAATATAAATTCGGAAAAATACAATTTAACTTATTTTATACCCTAAACATGTATAAATTTGTAAGTTATTTTAAAATTGTTACTTCTTCATCTAGGTCGAGGCAGTTTTGGTGCTTTCTAAATACTTTAAAGCCAAGGGTGAATTCCCCGCAACTAGCATGCTGCGCATCTGCAGCGATAGCTAACAACCAGGCTAGACATACCATCCTCCCTCTCCTCAACCAGGTCACTAATGTTCAGGTCCACCTAATCCACAAAGCCCTCTAACCCCGCACCAACAATTATGATCTTGCCCTTCTATTTCTTCTTCTTCGCCACCTAAGGGGCAGGTCGAGAATCTTGTTTGTCTAAAAGCCCGATTGGCGGGCCGAACAAAGGCTAGCAAAGTTTCTTGAAGCGGAGTCTGGGTGGCTCTTCAATGGACCAGCTTGTGAGCTACGAGATCGACTTGAGAAGGTGATAGCGAAATGTTCACCTAGCAGCTCTTACGGCGGAGTTGGGAATGATGGGGATTATGCAACAAAAGGGGCTAGCGCCTAACTCCCCCATGCTTTTCACAAACAAGAGGAGCTCATGATTGTGCTCCACCTCTGTAATCTTGAGTAGCCATCTGATACACTCCAGACTGGCCTTCTTGATCTAACTAACTAGTCGGCCACGCTGTGACACCCTCTGAAAGTCAAGAAAATGGGCGTATGTGTCGGTGTGGCGGTCACAGAAAAAAGCGACCACCATCAGTGGGGTTCAAACCTAGAAGCGTGGTAGTTCGGGTCAAATGGGAGCCCATGAGAGCTTGGTTTCTCATACCATGGCCATTTGACTAAAACAACCTCTTTCACCTATGTCTTAGGGTAATTCGTGAACTGGTTACAACCGTCAGTATAGTGGGGACATATTAATCCAGGCTGAGTGTAATGAATAAACCTCACCAGTGAATATGTATTGGGATTTGAGTGATATACAGGATTAGCGTTCAAATGTGATCAGTAATGCAGGGGTGAAGTGCGGAACTACTTCTGACGACGAGATATGGAAGCAAAGTTTGTGACAGCGCTCCCGAGTGAAGTAAACTGACATTATTTGCCCCTCATAGTTGGGACGGCCGCTCAAAGTCGGCTTGACTCGGACTAATGTCGTAAAGACTTGACAAAAGGATCTCAACTCTTCTATAGACATAGCAGCAACCAAGCTGCTTGTAGTGGGCAATTCCCGGGGGGTCCCCCTCTTGTGCCCAACTTGACTAGTAGAAGTCTCTTCTTGACCTCTCGTCATTCTACAGGCAAACAAAGTAAAAACAAAAAATGGGATCAGCTTGAGGACCTTAAAGCAGTGAAGGCATCAAAACCCTGGAAAGATGTTAGAAATCCCCCTTTGGTGGTTTCACAACCCACTAATAACGAAACCTAAGAACCCCAACAATGAATGATGGACACACCCTCAAAAGAGGTAAAAACGTTCTAAACACAAAAATACTTCAGAAATGGGGACACGAAAAACACAACAAAGGCAATGTAAACGAGGTTTGTAAAAACTCACCAAAAAATTGAAAGACGTCGAGGGGACTCCGATGATTGCTTTAAAGCAAAGGTTTGCAAAAGCACGGGAGAAGAGAAATTGCAACAGGTAAAAGACTTCGTGAAATAGTAAAAAGAGCGGCATTTGGAGCTTAACCCCTATATATAGGGGTAAAACATCAACAGGCGCATTAAATGTGCCGTCAAAACATCATGGGCGACATAAATATTAGGAAATGTGCGCTACCAACAAGCTTTGTGACCAAACACGTTTCACCTCCTAGAGCGTTCAATGTACCCATTAGTTTTCCAGTCCTTTTAGCCTTCCACACTCGAAATTTAAAACACAGTGTTTTCCCCAACTGCAAAAGCACAAAATTCTAGCCCGGGAAAAGGGGGGCATTGTGAGTACTATGATCTTCAGGGCAGCTTGTCTAGAATTTTAAGTCCCCCAATCGGCTGTTCTTTTGTGTATGGAAAATTCGTTATGGAAAATGATACGAAGGCGGAAAATACGCAAAGGATATTTATCAACGGATTTCCCAATGTCCAAATCCATTATTTCCCGAAAGAATTAAACCTTGATAAGGAATGGTTAATCCCTGATAAGGAAGAATTAATCTTTAATAAGGAATAAGAGATTTTATCACTAAAATTACGAGATTTTCTTTCTTGAAAGCAAAGAGAGGATCGTGTATAAATTAGAAAGACCCCCCACGAGGGGGAGGTAAGCAATTCCAATTACGCATACTTTCTTCTTCCTCCTCTCCATATTTTGACTGACTTAATTATCGGAGAGGCGGTCAGCCTATCGTTGCAAGATCACCCTTTTTAAGTGTTTACATTGCGCCGCCAATGCCTAGGGATTCAAACGTTCAAGGTAACAACAATTAATGTTTTAGATATGGAAATATTATTGTCAATCTCACAGGAGCTGTTCAAGGAAATCAGCCTACGCCCATGTTTTCTAAGGGTAATTTGATTTAATATGGTAAATAAAATAAAATTAGTCTAAACCAGGACCAGCAATAATAAGCGCCTGCCTCCAAATTCAAGATGTATCATCCTCCTGTAGCCCTATGGACCTTCTGGACCAGGCTCCCTTTAGCCTGTTCTGCTTCTTGGAGAGTTTGGGCCTCCAGCAATTGAGCCTGCGTCCAGTGGGCCTCTCTTGCTTAGGGTCCGAAAATTAAATGCCACGTTTCCTAAAATGTTATTTTTGGTGGGATGATAGTAAGTAGACACCCACCGTCTCATGTGAATTTTGAGTATCTATCTCAAGCTATAACTTTGTCTGAAAGATATCCTTTTCAACAAACAAGGGGGCAGTTGAGGAGGCTTCCTCTTAGAAGAAAATGGTGGGCGGGCCGGGATTCAATTCATTCAACTCTGATGAGAAGAAGATGTTGTAAGTTGAACATGGTCTATGAACAACACCAACTTAGAAGTTTCATTCATTCAAACCGGGGGTGACCGTGGGACATATTCCGATTTGGAAAGCTGGGGTCCAAATCCAAGTAAGCATTGAGGATAAATTAAGAGAATATGCTGAAACGTGATGGAATATGTGTCGTGAAAGACAAATGAAAATGGGATTGGAGGTGGTTGGTGAAGAGGGAAGAGAGGTGCATGAAGTGGAAGAGGGTAGGTGGGACTGACTCGGTCTCCTCCCACACTGCTCACTGCTGAGTTGATTGTCAACGCCCTATGGGCCTATTTGTAATTCACCCTCCCCTTTTGGTCGTCTTTCAAATGATTTTTTCCCATCTCCCCCCAAATCAAATTGGCTTGGCTCCCCTCCCCTCCGCTCACTTCATCATTCCTAAAAACCATGACGGACCTAGCTTACTAATTATTCTAAGATGAGCAATTTATATAAGATTTCTCATTGTTGAATGTTTAACAGTTTCTCTTCATTCCTAAAAACCTTGACGGACCTAGCTTACTAATTATTCTAAGATGAACAATTTATATAAGATTTCTCATTGTTCAATGTTTAACAATTGTAGGGTCAATGAGGTCTAGCTCTGTGATCAAGGGCTAAGGTGGGTATAGGATGGGAAAGGAACCGGGTTCAAGTCCGGTGGAGACCAAAACATGTACTTATCAAAAAAAAAAAATTTTAAGTCAATGAGGTCTGACTCAGTGGTTAAAGACCTAAAGGGTTGAACGGGATATGGGGAAGAGGCTAAGTTCGAGTTTTCATGAGAACGAAATACTATAACGATATATTGTAAAGTAATTAAATGTTAAAAAAAAAAAACAATTATGAGTAATTGTGACACCCCAAACCCGGGGTGTCCGTTGACTCACCATCAACCCTGCTGAATCTAAGTGTCTTATGTCATGAGACTCCTTTTTATGTGTAAAAACGGTCCACGTAGGGCCGTAGCATCCATACAGCCCAATTATAAATTTTATACAAAAGGAATTTATTTACAATTGTTTTTATTACAATTTACAAAGCGGGTCTCTTGCGAATTTACAAAAATACAAGAGAGGACCATCTTAGCCATTTAACCGCTCTAAAAATTTTGGATACGTCCGAATTCGAAGTGCGTCTTCGGTACTGAAATAGGGTCTACGACTGAGATGAAGCAGCTTCAGATAGTCAATTTCCTCGCAGGTTACTCTGCTAAGTGCAATGCAATGGCACCTGAAACATTTACATGCTAATATATCGCTCATGCATATATTAACAATATTAATTTCATAAATCATGGTATTCAATTTCTGACAATAACAATAAATCGTTCGCGTAGGTACAAGGCGTATCCGGCGGTTTGTCTTGGGCGCGAAAATCACCGTCGACGTGTTATTTTCTCGTGTGATAACACGACACCACCTGATCACCTGAAACGATCCGTGGGCTATCAAACCCACTCGGGGATTTTCACTCGGTCAAATCTGTTGGGCGAAATCGCGTCATCCCGAAGCCTCGACAAATCCCGTCGTTCTGGCCGCCCATGAGTAAAGCAAGTAGAAGAAAAACTCCTGCGGCACCCCGGGGTTTGTCGAAACTCCCAAATACGGTACCCACCGCGTGGCCCTCGGCGATGTAGACCAGCTTGCCTCTTGTCTTTGACGGTAAGCGGTCCGATCATCGTAGATCTTAGAGAGCGGACTATACCAAACTCCCCATCTCAAGCCCTTTGCTATCCGTCAACACCTGACCAAGAAGAAAATGAAAGTGGAAGATGGTATCTTCTCCTCCAAAATTACAAGTTCTTGCTCGTTGCTGGCTTTCACCGGCCTTTACGGCTCGATGTAGTATGTATCTCATTCCCAATTGTGTGTGTCACTCATGAGAACATGTAATTGTTGGTATTTGGTCATAGCAGCGTAGCATCTCTATTCATAACTTGGCGTCATACTTCTGGTAATGTCATCCGGAAACCATACGCCTCGTTAAGCGTGAAATCCGACCCTCGAATCAGCGAAATTGACGTGGTAGCTGATTCGCAAGAGCGGTCTTGATCTGCGTCGGTTCATCACTCCGAGATCTAAAAAATTCCGGTTTTGGCCAAGAGTGCTATTTATCCTTCGCATGAAATCGAATTTTAGAGGTCTCACAGTAATTCATTTTTTTCAATAGTCATGGTTGTCCGAGCTAATTTGTACATATTTTTATTAATCCCATGGTATGTTGAAATTAATGATTAGATAAATCTTCAATGATCATAAGATGACTCGAACCGTTGACTTTAGGATAAACCCCACATTAGATCGATTAGGCTATCCTCTGGTTTGATTGTGGCACTAATCCAACATTGATGAGTATTGCTTCCACTGATATCCGAATCCTTTTATTTTACTACATAAATGTGATTGAGTAATTAACACTACAATAAAATTATCCAAACCACAAACAAATAATTTGAACCTTGTTTGAATACCTTAATCTTCATATGTCTTGCAAACCTATGAAAATATGTAATCATTAATGTAATGTGCTAATTATTGGTGCCTAAGAATATTTATTAGGTTTCATTATGAGGTTAGTGACTTAAAATCTTCCATTCTTCTTATTATCTCTAAAATGATAGGTACCATTCACCATTTGATAACATGGAAAACTCCTGATTGACTATCACCTTCCACCTTAATCACCATACTTAGTGGGATATTTAGAGGACACATTACCACATATCCTAGTAGTCTTAGTACTATAAAAACATTTTATATTTTTAAATATGTACATATCCATCTCACACTTTGAGTATTGAAATATAGAATTTCACCTATCAACACAATAAACCATTTATAGAGTTCACAAAGGTTATAGTTTTGAACTACCAGATATTAATATCTCTTCATAAACGTTTAAATTAGAACTCCCTTCGTTATTTCTTAGTTGATTTTTCAATCTTGTAACTCCATATATAACAAAGAGAATTGTTTATCAATCCCCTAAACTTGTTAAGACTTATACAGAATAAACCTAATTTATTAATAAAAAACTTTACATGATATTTCTAAAATGTCTAATTATTTATTTATTTTAATAAGAAGAGTGTTATCATTTCCCTAACTTATTAATAATACAATAATCAATACAAATTTTATAAGTTTATCTCCGTTCCATAATTTAAAAATATATAAAATTTTAATTTATTGATGACTTCATTATTCAATAAATAAACCCATACCTATAAGGCTATAAGGCTATAAGGAAAAAAGAAGGATATTTCGTATACATTATTTTATATCTGGAATAAGTTTCATAAAATTAGCAAATCATTCAAATGAAGATTCGAGACGATAAGTATCACCGGATTCACCCTAACCAGAAATAAAATTTATTTATAACCTTGTAAGAATACCTATACGCTTCACTGTGACGGCGGAAAGAGGAAATATTATATTATTATATCATATTAGAATTTAGGGATTTTTTGAAAAAGCAGAATAGGTGGGGCTCTGATGGCTGATGGCTGATGGCTGATGGCTGATGGCTTATGGCTTATGGCTTATGGCCCGATGGCTAATTGGGCTATGGTCGTGATCAGATTTAGTAGGTGAAGTCCAAAAGGAGGGGCAGAGGAAATGAATTAGCTTGACAAAGGTCCCCTACCAAAAAATTAGGTAGGTGAAATACCAAAGATGCCCCCCTTTCCCACAACTACCACGGCGCCGGCCATAGTCTGTCCCTCCCTCCCCTCCCCCCACTTTCCCCTAACCTTATAAATTCTCTCTACCGTTTCTCTCCGTTCCTTTCATTGCTAACTGCTGTCTCTCGCCCTCATTATTCTCTCTGCCAGCCTCCATTTTCCAAATCCAAAGGCGATAAAAAAGGCAGACCAAAAAAAAAAAACGAGAATGGCTCTGGCTGGCACTTCCATTATTCCCACCAACTCCAACGCCTTCCTTCAAACCCAATCTCTTCTATCTTCTTCTTCCTCCAAATCCCACCGAACCTGTCGTCTTACCAACCCTACCAAATCCACATCTATCCGACCCATCTCAGCCGTTCATTCCGCTGATCCCTCCAAGAACCCCGTCGGGTCCGACAAGCCACCCAAGGCTCCCGCCGCCGCCGCCTCCTCCTCCTCTGCAACCGCCACTGCCTCTGCCACCAAACTTTCTGGTGCTCCGGGCAAATGGACCATCGACAGCTGGAAATCCAAGAAGGCTTTGCAGCTCCCGGAATATCCGAATCCAGAGGAGCTGGAGTCGGTTCTTTGTACCCTGGAAGCGTTCCCGCCTATTGTGTTCGCCGGGGAAGCCAGGAGCTTGGAGGAGCGTCTTGCGGAAGCCGCCACGGGAAATGCTTTCCTCTTGCAGGGTGGTGATTGTGCCGAGAGCTTTAAGGAGTTCAATGCCAACAACATCCGTGACACCTTCAGAATTCTTCTTCAAATGGGCGTCGTTTTGATGTTCGGAGGGCAAATGCCTGTAATCAAGGTCAGATCTTTGTTGATTTAAAATAAATAAATAAAATTGGGAGGGGGAATGATTTAGGATTGTGCCTGTGAAGTTAGTTTTAAATTGGGGTTGATGTTTGTTTAGGTCGGAAGAATGGCGGGTCAATTTGCGAAGCCGAGGTCCGAATCCTTCGAAGAGAAGAATGGAGTGAAACTGCCAAGCTACAGAGGTGATAACGTGAATGGAGATGCGTTCGATGCCAAATCGAGGACTCCGGACCCTCAGAGGCTGATCAGAGCGTATTGCCAAGCTGCAGCTACCCTCAATCTTTTGAGGGCTTTCGCCACCGGAGGGTATGCTGCGATGCAGAGGGTGACCCAGTGGAATTTGGACTTCACAGAACACAGCGAGCAGGGAGATAGGTATATTTTATTTTGACTCTTTAACATTTTGGTTGTTCTTTTTCTACGTCAATTTCAGATTAGGACGTGGAAACACCTTTTTTGTTTTTACCTTTTCGGAAATTCTTTTGAAAATAATGAAAAAGAATCCTCTAATAAGCATTGATGGATGGTTTTTTTTTCTGGCGTATTTTTTGAAAATTGATCTTCCAATTGTAGTTTGCCAATTTAGTGTTGGACTAGATGATGATGTTGAACTCCATTAGCCAGTTCCGTCAGTATCACTATTGTATCTACTCTTGCAAACTGTTGAAAATTAGATTTCTTTGAGATATGTAAAACCCTTTCCCCCCCTCTTTTGTTCGGAGCATCCATACAAATGTCCGCTAAGTCCTGTCTCGAATGACTTTGGCTAGGAAAGCTTCAACTTGAACTAGATTTCATTTTCATTTAGCTAAGCAATATCTGGCAATTAATTTCTCCTTGCCACGACCTATCAGGTACCGGGAACTAGCACACCGGGTTGATGAAGCCCTTGGTTTCATGTCTGCTGCTGGGCTCACAGTGGACCATCCTATCATGACAACAACTGAGTTCTGGACATCCCATGAGTGCTTGCTCTTGCCTTATGAGCAATCACTTACTAGGGAGGATTCAACTTCTGGCCTGTTCTATGACTGCTCTGCACACATGCTTTGGGTTGGGGAACGCACCAGGCAGTTGGATGGTGCCCATGTTGAATTCTTAAGAGGAGTTGCTAATCCCCTGGGCATTAAGGTATCTACCTGTAACATCATTTTTATTCAATTTAACTAATTTATAATTATCATCAAGATTTACTCGCATAAATTGATATAACCCCATTCCTAAGAAATCCAATGGTTAAGCAACTGCATCCAGGCTACTTTGGTTTAGATTTGGGCCTGAACTGTTCATTGTGGTGTTCCTTGGTAACGTGATTTCATTGTCCAAATTCATTTGGTACTCTGTCCATTTTAAGTGGATCAATTCAAGTTGCCCTAGTTTCATTTGAAGTAGATACTTGACTAATGCGTCTTTGCCTTCTGTTGCCGTGTGATTTTGACTTTCAGCTGTTTAGATATGCATTATGTTGTATTTAAGCTTATAGGTTTTTCTCATGAGATTTGTCTATGGATTTCCTTGTAAAATCTGATGGCTAAAAGAAGATGCTTCTTGGGCTGCAGGTGAGCGATAAGATGGACCCAAATGAGTTGATTAAGCTGATTGAGATTTTGAACCCTCAAAACAAAGCGGGTAGGATAACAATAATCACAAGAATGGGAGCTGAGAACATGAGAGTGAAGCTTCCCCACCTAATTCGGGCAGTTCGCAGGGCAGGGCAAATCGTCACTTGGGTCAGTGATCCTATGCATGGAAACACCATCAAGGCTCCCTGTGGTCTCAAAACTCGCCCCTTCGATGCCATCAGGGTAATGATAAACTTCATTTTTCTTGTCTTTGCCACTTTACATAAATTTGGTTGTTAGGCAGTCATAGTTGAGCAGAAACTAATCATTACTCATTAGCATTCAATGCTCATGCTATCAAGGGGTTTATGAACTAGGCATAGAAATTAGATCCCTGTTTATTCTTCAAAAACATTTGAAGATAAAAAAATGTTTTAAAAAGAGATTTGTGATTACTGGAACTTATTTTAAATATGAAAAAGATACTGAATTCAAATGCTATAAACAATAAGGTAGTATCATTTTGAATCTGTGTGGCATCCAGATCCCAGGAAAAGTTTTGTTAATATCCCTATTTTTGGTTTATGTATTAATATAAATCTATAAATATATTTATTTTCTTCATTCATTATCTATAAAAAATATATATATATTTTCTTCATTAACTTTGTTGTGGAGTAGCATGAAAATTCTTCTTTCACAATTGGCATTCCTACTCCTTTGGTAAATGGGGGTTATAGCCTAATAAACTCTAATATATGCTTGCTTCTAATGGAGTGGCTAGATTCTTGTTGATAAGTTCAACTTACAGAGTGGTAACTTTCCATTTTTTAAGAACTACTTTTATCTTTAAAAAACATTGATATTCACACGAGTTTTTTAACCTTTAATATGATCGGCCCACCAGTGATGGGTATGGTGCATCAGGAAGTTATTTTGTCTCTGCCAGTGGACTCAAATGGGGACATATGTAGAGGTGTGGTAGTTGGGAAAGGGACAATGTATAAGAAATTCTTTAATCATGGAATTAATAATTTAAGTTAGAAATTTCTTTGGTAGGTGGGCAATTATTTTCCCTTGTCTATGGTTGTGGTGGGACTGTGCCACCCACATCAGTATAGCATTTGTCTATGGCTATGCTCCCTCAGTGAGTTAGGTTGCTAGAACTCAGATAGAGATTTACTGACCCTTATGATGGGCTAGGAACTTGAATTAGCTTTGTGTTTTATCTTAATGATAAATATTATCATCGACGTTATAATAACATGATATTTTGTTGGAGCAGGCTGAAGTGAGAGCATTCTTTGATGTGCACGAGCAAGAAGGAAGTCACCCAGGAGGAGTTCATCTAGAGATGACAGGTCAAAATGTTACAGAGTGCATTGGTGGGTCACGAACCGTGACATTTGATGATTTGGGCTCACGTTACCACACCCATTGTGACCCTAGGCTTAATGCTTCTCAGTCTCTTGAGCTTGCCTTCATCATTGCTGAGCGCCTTAGGAAGAGAAGGATTGGATCCCAGCGCCCTTTGACCTCCTTGGGGCTGTAAAATGGCACTAAGGGCATCCAAGCATATATTGGTGCTTTTTTTCCTCCAAATTAGTTTTGTTATTTTCATGTTTTAATTTATGATATGTGTATAATGGATGGGAACCATGGTTTGACTATGAAGAGACAAGCGGAATAAAACAATCTTATTGGTAATGCCTCGAAAAGAAATTGTGTTATAGTATTTTAGTCGAGGAGAAAACATAATTTTGGTAGTCTGAAACACACCATTTTGATCTAGAATGCGTGCTGGTTTCTTCAAGCTTTCTGGGTTTATCTGTCTTCAACATTCATCCAGGCTTAAAATTTGATTAGAGTCCAAATTTGTTAAACTGTGTTAAATTGCCCTACACCTTGTTTTCGTTTCAGATCATCTCCACTACCCATGGAAACCTGGCTTTGCTCATATTTGAAAAACAAAAACAAAAACACAGCGAGAAAAGAAGCATCTGTGAAAATATCAAGTCTGTCCAATTTTCTGGTGCCGACGCTTAACAGGCTAGCTTCTTGATTCAGCTTAGAAACACCTGTCTTGCTTAATTCTGGTTGCAGACTAACAACACATATATAATCAAATTTTTAATGCACCATTGTTTTCTAATCTGGACGGTAATGAATGCGGATTCGTAGGACCCTCAACTTGTCTGGCTGCTGGATTTGGTCTTCATTTATTTTCTTTGTGATTTTTTTGGTAGGTTCATTCAATACTTAATTTAAGGAAAATGTGGTGTCAAACACCATTTCCAAAAATATAAAATTTTTAAGGATAAACCTGAAAAATATAAAAATTAAATCACTACCCTTATAAAATTATAATAAAATTATAATGAATTTTTTTTAACACTAGTAGTTCGTGTAGCAACACATTTTTTAATTAGCCACCCAGATTTGACTTGTATGGCAATGGCAAGCTTTGCCTGCCACAAGGCCCACAACACTAATAATAATACTATCTATTTATTTTTTCGTAAATGCCAAAAAATCCACCAATCCTGTCGACTACTATTTACTGGTTATATTCATAATTTGAATCTGTGACCTATATCTCAGCGTCCGTACTTGTGAGTTGAACTCCACTAGGCTCCACTGATTATAATTTTTCATATCATTGGCCTCAATAATAGCGACGGTTTCTACTATTTCCTCGGCGACAATTTGCGAAGAAGGGAAGGGAAGGGAAGGCATAACTCTTTCATTCATCAAAATTACATATCAACACTATAATAATACAATATGGTTACAGTACTGCATCACAATTGTCACAGTTCATGCATGCATTTATTCACCTTGTTCCACTTTCCGGAAAACAAATAGATCAATCGTTAATATTCTACTGAGTCGCAAATGAAATTATTGCCTTACTACTAAGGTTTACAACTACAGCTAATTGATAGAATAATTATTGCTCTTCTGTCACTGAAATTTTGGTAGAAGGTTATGTCTTCACAACAGGCTCCAGCATCCGCATCATCAAACTCCCAACTCCTATATAAGAAATAAAAGGTGTGATCTCAGCAGAAGCCATCATAATTATTCAGCTCTCCCCATACTGTCTCCTCAACTTCTTCCCATGATTTTGCCTCCTTCAGCTCCTCCCATAGACTAAAAATTGCTCCCAACACATTATCTTCATGCAAAATACAGTAGCACCTGCAGGAGGAGGAAGGAAACCATCAAAAGAGATTCTATAGCTAAGGCATGGGGATATATCCTTTAAACCAGGTGATATTATGCCACTAAACATGGTCATCAATGCCACAATTGCACAGAATTTCCACCTAGAAAGACCACTACAATGCTGGTATGGAAAAGAAACATGGAAAGAGTATAGTGATAAGTTGATAACAATAATGAGGGTAACCTAAAGAAGATAAATGCACATGCTTTGTGTTTCTGGCCAAGTTCCTTAGTAAAATTCACAAGCAACCTTCAACAGCAACAAACTCAGTCCATTCATACTTCAATACTTCTTTGACATGTGCATCTAAGTAATAAATGGGCCTTACCAAATGAACTGGGAAATTTCTTAAGTGGCTTAACTTAAGGATAAGAAATCTGGTTTCCCCTTAATTATGCTTCTTTGACATGTGCATCTAAATAAAAAATGGACCTTACCAAATTAACAGCGAAAATTTTTAAGTGGCTTAACTAAAGGATAAGAAATCTGGTTTCCCCTTCATTATGCTTCTTTGACATATGCATCTAAATAATAAATGGACCTTACCAAATTAACTGGGAAAATTTTTAAGTGGCTTAACTTAAGGATAAGAAATCTGGTTTCCCCTTAATTATGCTTCTTTGACATGTGCATCTAAATAATAAATGGACCTTACCAAATTAACAGGAAAATTTTTTAAGTGGCTTAACTTAAGGATAAGAAATCTGGTTTCCCCTTAATTATCAAAGCACCAAGTCTACAACTATATTGTTTGGTTATTCAGGGGAAAAAAATTATAGTAGCAGTCTTATGGACAGTAGATATTTCATCTTTAGTATGGATAAAGGAAATAATGTCATATTGCAATAAACTTCAGAAGAAATCAACCACAATGTTGTCTATAACAAAGGAAAGATAGTATATGTAGATGCGAAGAGAGATCAATTTTCCCCAACCCCCAACTTACATGGCATGATATGATAGCCGTCCAAACTTACTGTCAAGCTCTAATCCAGTCTGTGATGTTCTTCTCACTAAAGGAAGTTTGTAGCTTTCTAGACACCGCTTAAGCAGAGAAGAATCTCCTCTAAAGACATCTAAGTGTATGGGGACCAAGTCCCAAATAGGGTCACCTGAAAAAGAAATATAAGAATCAGATTTCACATTAGGGTGAGAAAGATAACCTAATGCCAAAGGCAGCAGTCAACATCTGATGGCTTTAAAGACACGGTTCTGAAGATGATATTGTAGAGACTGTAAGCAACACAAACTACAAATAGAACATACTAGTCTGTGTTATTATCTTCTGCCATCAGTCATGCGTATATTGTACAGTCTGTAGACATCACAAACTACAAATAGGGCATACTAATCTGTGTTATTATCCTCCTGACTTCTAGCATCAGGATGCATTTATATGCATAACTGTATGAATGGCTGATGCTAAAAGTCAAGAAGATAATAACCCAGACTATAGATATTATTAAAGAGCATGATATACATTGTGAATCCAAATTCTACAAACTTAGGTCTTTAAGAAAATTGAAATCAGAGCCTCGTTTGACAGACGGTTACATGTTCAAACCTTACCATGGTATTTATTTCCCCAATTTATTAAGTCCTGCTAGCTCAAGGTTTTACGAAATTGGAAGCTCAACAGACATCACAAACTACATTTTAGAACATACAAGTGATGCCATACATATAAGATGCATATGCCATGTGTACTGCTAAATTCAGGAAAATAACAACAAATTGTCATGTTTTCTTTTCCACAGGTATTTTTTTTGTCCACTTTGAGACTCGAACCTAGAACCTCCCATAACCCCATCTGATCCCTTCACCACTTGAGCTAGGCCTCAAGGGCAACAAAATGTCAGTTTCTGTTTATGTTATCAAAGCAATCAAAACAATAATAATATGAATTATAATATCAGAGTGTTCTTAGATGCAGAGTGAAAGGATCAATAGATACTGAATCTTCATCAAACAGAGAATTTTTACAGTATTTTATGGTGAAAGCATTTTTGAAGGTATCAGCCAAACATATATCACACTCAAACCTGAACATTTTCACAACAAGCATCTAAACATTTTCAGTTTCCAAACAGGCGCCTTATCTAACTGCAGACAGGTGAATACATGGCCATGGAAAATGGGAAATACATCAAGTGTCTAAACAGAGGCGGTTTTGATATGAATTTTTCAGAAAGAATATCGTGTTCCCATTCAGGTTGATAAATTAACAATTATGCCTCAAAACAAAGCATTGCCCATGAGAACAGTAACTGATTTTGACAGAATAAATTTCCAACCTTGAATCATTTGATCAGTGACTTGTTGGCTAGAGAAAAATCAGTGAAACCCTATGTGGATGACAACTCGCTGATTGGTGATCCCCATCCAGGAGAATTAACAAATTTCAATTGAGCCTAGCAAAAAGGACCCCTAGATCTAAAAACAAATAAATAAAAGAAACTAAAGGAAAAACTAGCATCTATAATCACACACACACACACTAGTATTTAAAATCTAGTTTACAATAACAGAACTACCTAGCAAATTCACAAGACCATAGCTTTTTCTGATTTGTTGTCTACAAATGTTAAAATTAGAACATTGGACCATTAGACAGCTAAAAATGGTTTCCTTCTTGATATAGAATTTCACTTTGCTCAATGCTTTCAAAGCCAAACAGAATTCATAAAAACAACTTTATATGACTGTAACATAGAAAACTAACTGAATCAATGAAAAGTACTCACCTATAGACAGATCACTGAAATCAAGAATGTGGCAAGGACGCCATGATACTTTCTCTGTGCTGCCATTACAGCCATCTGTAGAACCATTGTCTGTCAGACAAGAATCTATGGCATGTGGAGTAGAGCAAGTACTAATCCTACATGGTTCCAAATGGATATTGTCATCCATGATATCTGAGTGTATCCAGCAGCAATGTTTATTAACTTTATCTTGGCCATTTTCATCCTAAAGCAAAATAAAGGTCAGACACAAATATAAAGATGTCAAAAAGAGAAGAAGGGAAAGAATTGTTTTACATTAATTACAAAAATGAAAATATTAATAACAACACAACAACAATAACTTGAATAATAAGATGAGAGAGATACCTGGAATATATTGAGCAAATTTGTAAAATCATTTGGGAGGTATTCATCAACTTTTTCCATTAGGCTACTAGGAATTGGATCTCCCCTATAAATTGTAACTCGGGATTAATCAGAAGCACATATATTCCTTTCACGTCATGTAAAAACATGCATGAGCAAAGCAAATTCAATAAACAGCAAGGCCAAGATCATGTGACTAATATATGTAAAGAACAGAACCCTTTTTCTGGAAAAGTCAAATTCAGTCACACAAGATAAATCACTCATCAAAAAAAAAAGTCACACAAGATAAATTACAGATTGATGAATTAGCAGGGATCAAATAACATGTACACAGTGATATATAAGCACGTAACATGTATGCATTGATATATAAGCACAAGCAAACAGAATATTCGTGTTATATTAGAAAAAAGGAAACACTATGTTGCACTAGTAAGCTAATCCTTTTTTTTGGGGGGATAAAAAACAATTCATTAAAACAAACACTATTAGGCATACCAAAGTAAACAAGTTGTATACATGAACACCCAAAAGCAAAAAAGGAAGACAACAAAAACAAAACTAAAGAACCTGCTTCTTTAAGAAGACCCCATCCACTCAAGAAAATCAAGGGATGACAAATAATATAACTTTATATAATTCTTAAACCGAGATAACAAATTCCTAAGAAAGAAATTCTTCAAAAACTGAGTATGATGCTCCTCATTTTGAAATGTCCTCGGATTTATTTTCTTCCAAATAGTACAAAAAATAAAATCAAGGAGAACCTTGATAAACTTTCTCCCTTTCCCGCTTCCCTCACAAACCACAACCGCACACCAACCCAAAACCTGCTACACAAAAAGCAATTACAAAACAAGCTAACTTGCTATCATGCATGCTACATAAAACCTTTTATAAAAGGCAATTCTACATATTTCAGAAGGTATATTCACCCGGAATCAGCTTTAACAATTTAACCATGTATTTGATCACTATTTATACGATGATGAGCTTATGTTTAGAACAAAATTTAAGAAATGTGTCATTTTTTTTTTTATTGGTAAAAAGCAATATAGAGACCAAAAAAAGAGCAAAGAAGCTCCCAAAGAGTACACTAGAGGTATACAAAAAGGGAACCCAACAAAAAAACCCTCTAACTCACCTATACCCTAACCACGCCAAAGAATCAATGTTATCAACACTATACAAGTTTGCCCATGACCACAAAGTACATAAAAAAGTAACTTTCATTCTATGAGCAAAGGGGGCTGAGTCCTCAAAAGCCGCCCTATTTCTTTCTTGTCATACAGTCCAAAATAAGCAAAGAGGTGCTGCCATCCAAATTCTCTTGTGTTGTCTGCCAACATTAGCTCTTTTCCAAGCAAGGAGGGTTTGGCGGACCATTTGGGGGAAGACCCAACTTGAGCCAACAATGGCTAGAAAAAGCTCCCATAGCATATTAGCTCTTGGGCAATGGATAAGTAAATGGTCTATTGATTCCTCTTCCTCTTCGCAAAGAAAACACCTATTTGCAAGAGTTACCCCTCTTCGCTTAAGCTGGTCAAGAGTAAGCACCTTACCCCAGGACACTTTCTCATGCAAAAAAACCTATCTTGGGGGAAACAATAGGATTCCAGATAGAGCGAAAAGGAAAAGCGATGGGGGGTGAATGTACCAACTTTCTATACATGAGTCTAGCTGAAAAATCAGCAACCTTAGCACCCTTCATTAGCAACCGATCCTCTTAGTAAGGCCTGATTTTTCTTCTATGGAGAAATCGAAGGAGCTTTTAAGAAATGTGATTCATCATATGATTTCTTATGAACATTATTCCTATTTGCTGCTAAGTTCGAAAACCATACAAGCTATAATGTGTGCAAGTCAGGTCTGTTATCCCCATACATAGTAGGCATATCTGATCCCTAGTTAGATAAGAGAACCATTCTATGAACTATTTCACAAAAGCACCCAAATTGATGAAACAGGATAGGCATCTACCATTTACTTGCAGTTCACCATTATAGTTCATTGGTTCTCAACATTGAGTTAGATAAAACAGGGGGGACCACAGTCCCACAGGTTACATTAGGAAGCTACACGTAGCCAAATCTTCTTAATTTAGGAAGTTCAAATCTTTATTTTTAATTTGGGAGGACCAAATTTTTTAAAGCCGAAAGTGTAAAGCAAGGTGTTTCTTACCATGTGAGGCAAGAAGTAAGCTTTGAACTGCCAAGGGCTAAACTTTTTGGGACCTTAATTTTCATAAAATTAATTTTCTATAGCATATTTTCATACAAAATATTCTCTTAAACCCTTTAAATCATATTTATTAATACTGAAAAAAAAAAATCACAAAGGAAACTTTATTGCCAATTGAAAATTCATAATAATTAGATCAGTAAATAAATAATACTCTAAATAAAAAGAGTCAAAATATATAAATAAAATTTTAAAAGGGTGAGTGGTGTAGAAGAGTTCACCTAGAGTTTAGAGTTTAATAAAAATTAGGGTCAAATAAGAGGGGAGACCTATGTCCCACAGGTTACACTTGTAAACTATGAGTAGCCAAATCTTCTCAAAATCATAATTTTTAATTTGGTAAGACTTGCCATAAATAATTGAATAGAGCCCAAATGCAAGAGGTTGGGAAGGTTATAGATCGAATTCTATAAAATAGTCAAACAAAGAAAACAACACTAATTATTAAAATAATAATAAACAAATAAATAAGTTGGACTTATTTCTAAGATACTTAATCTACCATTTGGAATCACTATCTGGTGAAAGTCTTTTTCCATCAACAAACTCTACAAACTAGATTTTTATGCGAGTTAGTTGGCCTATTTCCATTAGTAGCATGCAAAAAATAATATATGTCAAGAGGCAAGGACAACTATCTTAAAATTATAACAAAAAGAAAGTTTGCCTGTCAAAGAGGCTACTGCCACAGTTAGCAACCACAAACGAGTGCCATAATAAACGCACTCCACAGATTTAAGCCTTGTCAAATCCAATTTTCCCTTGGAAGGGCTCAGCAAGCTGTAGCTTCTGTTAGTGATGCCTACAAAGTGCCCTTTATCGATCAAAAAAAAAAAAGGTGTGAGAGTTGGGATAGGAAAATGTGGACTTTACATTCATTACCATTATAGTCGGTAAAATTCTGACACAAATATTGAACCCAAATACTCGCTTAAGTAAGTGTATGGTTGAGTATATTCATGTTTGAGCTCATATCTCGTGTTGACCCACTCACATTAATAAAATACAGAGTTTGTGTTGACCGCTAATAATTTGACTTAATTGACCTCATGATTATTATATTAATTAATTAACTATTTAATATGTTATTTGTACTAAATATGGATTATTAATTATAATTCTATTAATTTAAATAATAAAATTAATAAACATAAACAATTTAATAGGTTATTTAGCAATATGTATTAGATGATTAATTTATAATTTATTATTTTAAATAATTAAATTAAATGGGTCAGATTCGTGTTGACCTACCCAACACCAATAATAAAATGGGAAGTCGGCCAGGGCAATGAATGTCACACACGGTTATTACTACGCTAGTCAAGAATGTTGACACGATCCGTACATTGACACGACACAAACACGACCCATCAACACGAATTGCCACCCCTAATTTACCATACAATACCAACAGATAAAGCAATGAACACATGAGAGAACAAGAAAAAAAGCCAAAAAAGAAAAATTATTTGGGCAAGAGGGAACTATTAACATAGGGCTACAACTCAAGTAGGTTCGTTCATGTTGGTGGCCAACCCATTCCCATCCTAAATTAAGAATATTGAACCAAAGTCAAATCTCTAACTTGACGTACTTAAACTAAGCTCAACTTATTTTGAACCCTAGTTTGAGGTCAATCCAAACCCAGCCCCATCCATTTAGACCTGAGTCTAACCCAAATTGAGTCCACCTTGAAAAACTTAACCCAAGTCCAATCCAAGAATTTAAAATGACACAACACATGTTGGTTTGTACAATCCATTCAGGTTGCATCCCTAATTAACAGTGACACAACACAAGATGTTATTTGTTTACCAGTAGAAGGTGCTGCACTTGACATGTTAGTCTCAAATATGAACACAACAACACTAGTAATCCAAAGAGTACACGGTGTTGAACATGACAAAAACAAAACCATATGCTTAATATATTTTGCATCCATAATCACTCAACAGATGAAGTCCATAAAGTTCTTCTCTGAAAGGTAGGACATACCATTTGGTTAAACGGTTTGAGACATCCTCTCTCTTCCTGGCTAGAGTTCTAATGAAAATCTTCCATTCAGCTGGAATGCTGATTTTATCAGAAATTGCATCCATAAAACCATCATCAAAAGGTAAGTGTATTAAATTGTTCACGGATGGATGGGGCAAGATATGAAGATTATGCAGCTGCTCTCCCAAGAAAGAAGCTAAATTTAGAACATCCTCGCTCAGAAGTGTATCTCTTCTGCAAAAAGTAGAGAAGAACAGTCAACATTGATAACAAAACTAAATTAACCTTAATTGCTAGCTTTTTTAGATTTCAAAAGTAGGTTGGAGGAAGATTGCAGAGCCAGGAGGGGGGGAATGAATTTAGAAGTAATTAGACATTATGAGCATATACAATGTATCAAATTAAAAACCAAAATATTAAAACTACTGATAAAAAGAAAAAAAAATGTCTTGGATTTCATTAAGAGTATATAAAAAACATTTAAAAGAAAACTTCAAAATAAATAAAAAATATAGTAAGAATTAAAACTAAAAATCTCACTATCTATTTTTTCAATAATTTTTAATAACTTTTTGTAAGCAAAAATTTTAAAGCCATGAGGGAGAGAGGGAAGTAGTAATTCATAACCTTATCATCATTCAATAAACCATGAAATTCTAAATGTCGGTTATGAGTATATGCAATGTATCAAATTAAAAAACCAAAAATACTAAAGTCATCTACAAAAAAAAGTTATAAAATTTCATTAAAAAACATAAAAATAAAAAATAAAAAATAAATCATTTCAAAAAACCTGACATTAAATATATAGTAAGAACACAAAAAAATCTCACTAGCTATTATTCAATGCGTTTAATAATTTTCAGTAGGAAAAAGGTCTTAAAAAGATTTCAAAGAACTCAATAATTTATCTACTAAATTTTTTCAAAGAACTAAGCATAAATTAACTGAACTTGACAAAATGTTTTACCCAAAAAATTATTAGTCATATATGATATTTTCCCTTTTCTGATAGGTTATTTGTCATGCATGATAATACGAGGACCATATCATTACTAAAACCTTAAGTAAAATATAAAAATATAAGTGGTTAACAGTTAACTAGAGTTTGATTGCCATTCTCCATAAGCTGGAAAAAGAGGCCTTCAATGGAGTTTCTTTTGTGTGCACCTATTAAACTATGTTATCTCCTATGATTTAAACAAAACACATATTCTCTAAACGCGAACAATTGGATAGAATAATACAAAAAACTAAACAGCATATAATTTAATATAATTATATAGTTTAGATGAAAATTTAAAAAAAAAATTTATTATTTACTTTAAAAAATAAAAATTGAAAATCTTTCAAAATCCAAACCAGAGATAATACAACAATAAGAACTTACTCTATAAAATAGCAATAGATTTTTTTTTTAAATAATGAAAAATAAATTAGGATAATAGTGGCATAAGAAAGAAAAATTAAAAACAAAAAACAAAAACAAAATGAAAATTAAATAGATCCTGTGTAAATTTTCTTTGTTTTTCTTAAATTTTATTGAAACTTAATAAATCATTACCAATTAAGGAAAAGTTCTTTTTTTCTAATAACATTTAGTTATATTTTGCGCTTTCAAAGAAAATCAGGGGGTCATTTTTAAAAGTTTCTTATCTATCTAAGCATTAAAAAAAAGATGGAGATTGAAAGGGGGGCATAGCTCCACCTTTGTTGAGAAATCTTGAGATTTTTCCCTTTTCCTCTTAGTTTTCTCTTTTCAGGTGTTTGCTTGTATTCTTCATGGTGGTGCTGTTTTCTGGGTTTTTTTTCTTTTTTTTTTAATATCATCATTTAGCCTAATAAGAAAACATATTTGTTATCTCTAATGTATCAGAAAGGCTTCTAGCATTTGAATTGAAACAAGAAGTTTTAAGGCTAAGAGAACTTACAACTGAGCAAAAATCTTTCCTTTGCATCGTTTTGTTATGATATATGGCCATATTCCCGTGCATCCAGCTAAGCTTATAGATTCATAGGTCAATGCTCCTGCTTTTTTATATTCAAAATATTTCTTGCTCCATACACCAAAAGAGAAACCATTTTCCACACAATTTGCAGAAATCCAATTGCACTTAGCAATCACATCAGGCACACCTTTACCATCCCAAGGCACAATTGTATAAGATCCATTATCAAGATAGAGAAATCCACTACCCAAAACATCAGGAATACGATCTTTCAAAGGGGAGTTGACTTTGCGTAGTAGACTATAAAATTCAAGCTGTAACCATGCAATGCAACAATCTGTAAGATGTGTGCTGAGAGAGAGAGAGAGAGAGAGAGAGAGAGAGAGAGAGAGAGAGAGAGAGAGAGAGAGAGAGAGAGAGAGAGAGAGAGAGAGAGAGAGATACCTCAGCGCCTAAACTGTGAACTGAAGCCTCCAGACCTCCTTCAACATAGAGCTTAACCACAGAGTCAGAAATTAGATAAACCTGCTCAGAAAGACCAGAAGAAGTTATTACTAGCTCATTCCTACTTACACACAGATATCACCAACTCATTAGAGACGAAAATTCTCTTTTCAAGGAATGAAAATTATTTCTTGCTTTTATGAGCCATACCCACCATATAGTTAAGTCATGTGATTCCCTTTATACTAAGCATCTAAAGTGAAAATATTACTTTGACTTAGACCACTCAAGGACATAGTAAAAGAGCTCAGAAAATACGATCAAGTAATGGGGGTCAATCAGGACAGAGCCTCATTCCCAGGTTTGGAGTTCACCCATTACATGTTTTCAGCAATATGCAAGTATGCCTCTGTATTAGACAGTTCTACTATCCTTCTATATAAGTTGAAGCATTTATTGACAAACCTTTAATCATAGGCACAGCACTTAATGGCATCCTAATTTCCAAGTGGGAATCGGGAATGGAAGCAAGTAATGAAGTCTCCATTAGTGACTCTTTCTGATAGTAAGTTTCCAAGTGTAACCTCTTTCAAGCATTTAATGAAAAGAATATTCTCTATAACATAGGTCTAGCTCATTCTCCATAAATTCTAAGATAACCATTCTAAGATAACCACGTCAATGCTTATTGAGGTCCAGGATAAACATTAATCCATGATGATGTTTCATGTTCACTGCTTCCTTCCCAACCATGCTCAGGGATACTTTTCATCCCTTCCTAACTCCCACAAAGTCTGGCTTAGTTGTTTACAGCTTGCTTTCTTCAGAAAGTGATATTGTAGATCATGTGTTTGTTGTTATTTATTTATTTTCAATTCAATGTTTAAAACAGAATACCACCACTGGACCTTCAAACAGATATAATGGTTCCCCTAACTCCCAAATCATTTATTTGTATATGTTGTCCATTTCATTGGACCTGGCTGGAACAGTGAGGCATCCCTTTCTGCAGAAATATAATGACTTATCAAAAGCCGAAACTCCAAAATGTTTATTATGGTCAATTTTCTTGCAGCAGCACTATTTCTTGTTCATTTTTAACGTTCTCTCATTCCACCTCACCCTCTTCTGATGCTGGGTTCATTCATTTCTGCCATCTATCATGAATTTTTTGTTCTTCGGTCCTTTAAATTGGATTAAAAAATTGATGTGGAGGAGCCAGTTTCTTGTCACACTGAAATCACAGATTTACAGGAATTTTTTTTTTAATGCTTACCTACTCCTGCCATTCTTCCTCTGTTGATAATATCTGTTGGCTCCAGGAAGCCCCAAATTACCTCAAATGTTCCTAGTTATATGTTTGATTAATTGCTTCTCTTAACAATCAACAGTTTCCTACCAGTATCAATTATTTCTTGGGTTATAAGATTGACTAACTCAGAGATTATTTAAAATGTTGAATTAGTCAACAATTAATGAATCTTCAGTAAAACACTGGTTAGTGGTTTGTACCGATATTTATCTCATTCCCTCCCCCAATGAAAGGATTAGTCCAGTGATCAACAAAATTTTGGACATAATCGATCATAGATAACACTTTCAAACATGATATAAAGAACCCTATCCAACTGAATGCTGACTAATCTCAACAAATAAGCATTTCTTGTTGAGAAAACCAGAAAAACGTCATATTATACATTGTATTGTCAGAATTTTAATCAAATACTTATAATCTCTTTAGACTTATCCCATCCCACTGAATAACCAATAAAGCATTCAGTTCTTTTCTTTGTTAATCTGTCTTCCCTCCCACAGAAAATTCCAAATTCAAAAAGTTTCCACAAAGAATAAAGATCAATAATTCACTCAAAATGTTAACTAATGTAACCTCTACATATTATTAAAAACAACATGAAGATTTTACTATTTATAGAATCATTTTCTAAAACACAATTAAATGTTATGAATCAGTAAGATTCAAAAGAATAAAACTCCAACAATCATGTCCATTGTCAACTGAATGTCAGTTATGAACATCTTTTGTGATTACTCAAAGTCAGCAGAAAGCCTCTGTCATTCAAGAACACATTAAAAACACTCTCTGATGCACCCAACCACCCAGGTTGTTGTCATATGAGCCAGAAACACTAAAATGAAAGCACAAAACAGATGAAAAACCAGAAGAGGGAAAAATAGAATTTCAATTTTATTATTTCCATGAATAATCAATCTTAACTTACATTGGCATATTGGACTTATATATATAGGACTCACAATACAGTAAGACAATAAAGGAAAAGACTGTATTAAATATTTTAATACTCCCTCAAGTTGGAGCATTTACGTTACATGCACCAAACTTGTTAAATGATGAATTCTGTGACTCTGGTAGACATTTATGAAAATGTCTCTAGCTGATCATTTAACTGACAAAACTAGTAGCCATACATCCCCATGCGATCTTCTAATGAAGTGGTGTAGCCAACTTCAATGTGTCGGTCCTTTCATGGTAGATCGGATTTACGCAACATGCAGCGCCTCTGCTATCACATGGTTTTATCCTGCTCATCCTTCCAAATCTCAACTCCTGGAGAAGGTGTCTCAGCCATAATAGTTCACATGTTGCCAGGCGCCATAGCTCATAATTCGGCCAGCCGCAGATCTAGCCACTACACGCTGCTTCTTACCTCTCAGATATTAGGTTACCACCAATGAAAACACAGTACTTTAAGTGAACGTGCCTTATCCGCGGTGAGCCAAATTTAATCGTGATCCTCAGGTAACCAATAACCCTGGTGCGACTTATTATCGCATGTCACACCTCGACTGGTACTTTTAATATATCAAGAACGCGGACATGATCCCAATGGATCATCATGATGAAGGACCGAGGAATTGACCAACAACACTTACCGAAAGGAAATGTCCCGTCAGGAATGGTGATAACTGGCCATCTACCAAATACGATATCCCCCCAGATCCCCAAGACTCCCCTGTCCTCGGTACAAGTTTGACATTAGATCCATAGAGTGTCAACCTGCTTTACAATAACATAACCCCAGCTTTCTTCCAAAGATGTCTAAAAGCATACTTCCGCTGAGAGAGATTCACACTTAACTGATCGAGCCATATCTCACTCCTGCAGCACTTCGCTGAGTTTCCTGCTCTGGGCCAGCTCGCGAAAAGATGTCGCTTTAGTTTCGAATACCATCCCTGACACGTCCCGTGGAACCCACTACGCTCATCCATATAAACAAACCGATAACAATATTAATCAGCCTCAAGAGTTATGATGATAAAAACTAATGGTTCACAGACGCTAAGCATGCCAAATTCTTGAACAGAACTAAACGTACAACCATGCTCGAGGAGATTGTTTCAAGCCATATAGAGAGGCGGCTAGAACTCGCATTAATTAACTAGACTTCCCCCGGAGCAACAAACCAGTGGTTGCCCATATAAACTTCTCAATGTAGATCACCATGAAGGAAGGTGATATTTTTAATATCCAACCGAAAAAGCCGCCAGAACACATAGCAACAAGTGGAGAGAAGCAGACACGTAAGCAATCTTGGTAACGCAGGGGAGAAGCGTCACTATAATCGAACTATAAACCCGGAAGATATCCTTTAGCAAACTAAGCTGCCTTAAGACGATCAACCACTCATCAGACTCAACCTTAACCTGTAGTAGAATCTAACCACAACCAACCTAAACTTACCATCAAGTAAAACAACAAGATCCCGCGCCGTTGAATGCAGAGTGCGATTTCATCTTGTCTCATTGTTCGTCACACCGATGGGAAAGCGCTCATCGGTGTTCTTAGAAGAGAAACTACGGAACAAGAGAAACAAATGCGTAGGTGGAAGATAATCGATGGTAACTCAAAAAATTGTACGGTGATGAGGGTCGCTAGCAGAGAAATGATTACCTTCTCCGAAGAGCAATGGGCAAGTCACGCTAATGCAGAGTCGGGCAGGAGAAGCCGAAGGGAGAGAAAGTGAGTCATCAGGGCCCCGCAGGCGGGAAAGGAACAACCCAAGACGGACGCACGATGATAAACCCAAGGGGACGAGAAGACAGATCATCAACCGAGGCCAAGAGATGATAGGAAGGGTAAGACACAAAAGAATCTGAAGAGACTTAAGAGGGAGAGAAGAAGAAGCGGTGAGTCCTAAGAAGGTGACATCACGAGAGAAAGTAAAGGATGAGTCTGAGGAATAATGAACGATAACCCTTCCAAGCCTGAGTAGCCTAGAAGATGATTTCGTGGTCTGGGCCGAAAGCTTGTCTTGTCCCTGGTTGAGAATATGAACAAAAGGTACAACCAAAAACACGAGGAGGAAGGAAATAAAGAGGTTGGTTAGGGGAAAAGAAGTGAAAACGAGGAACTGCTTATTTAGCATGCATTTGCAAGATACGATTAATCAAATAACAAGTCGAAGACGCCCCTCTCAAAACGAAAAGGAACATGATGGGAGGAGAGTAAAGACGAGTCGTCTTTCATTAAGCATTTACGATTCTTACGCTCACTACCCCATTTTGTCAGGAGTGTGGAGCACAAGAAGACTGATGAAGGATCCTATGTCAGACATAAATGGTCAAGGGTGCGTAAAATATTCTCTGCACATTACTTACAGAATACTACCTAATAGAAATATTGAACCTGTAAGAATTTCAAAGATAAAATTTCGTGAAAATAAAATAACCAGCTCGAGTTTTCTATTAAAATAACTACATATCGAGAATACCATCAATGAAAGTTATAATAAAATACCGAAGTCTAGCACGCAAATCCACAAGGACCCCAAACATCGCGGTGGGACAAGGTCAAAAGGAGATGTCGCCTGATTATCTTAAACGCTGGAACTATGATTGGTACTTAGCATGTTTCCAAGCTAACAGACTCATGCAATGCAAGTGATTTAATAAAGTGGAAAAACGACCATCTTCCGAACTTAAAGACCAAAGGCCCGCACGACCGCGGGACACGAGGAGGGAGACCATGGAAACGCAAACCGCAGAGATGATTATGAGGCGAGGTGATAGAGGCCCCGTGGACTCACGCCCCGATGCCAATCGCTCTTCCCAGACCGGCCCCGCAAGGTCACAAATTTATCGTAAAAATAATGGAACAAGTAAGAAGATGAAATGGATGATTTGGATAAATAAGACAGCCGGACACTCAGAGTACAAAGGACGTATGAGGTGCGGAGATGAGTCAAACCAATACCTTTAGCCACAATGAGAACCATTAGCCAAGGTAATGCAGGCAAAGTAGGGTAGAAGAGAGGAGAAAAGATCTTATTACCGTAAATGTGACCAAGCACCAGTTCAGAACTGTGGTCCAAGAGAAGATGTATGAAAGAAGCGTGTGCGTAGGTATTACCTGCATTCAAGTAACAGGCAATGTAAGCCGACTACGCTGATAAATAAAGAGTAGGCATCATACTCACCGCCGCTGGGGAACACCCCGAGATGTGCAAGGAGTAAGAGAGTCTCAAGGAACAGGAAGTAGAATCAAGATCAAGCCACGTGGGGCAACAGCGAGGAGGACGCCCATGCAACCGGAGCAACAACGATCACTGTGTGGCCAAGCTTAGTTTAATAGGAGCAATAGAGGACGCCGGGTCTCTAATTCCTGGTACCACCGCTGTCCTCCTCGAAGGTTAGTATGAGAAACCACGTAAGAATCTAAAGGGCTATCGGGATGGCAAAGTCTTGTGGTGGAGGAGGATATTTGAGGAGGCCAGCAAACACAATCATCCAAGGACGGACCGATGGACTCGGGCTAAGAATCCGACCTGAGGTCCCAAAGATCCTGACTGAGGCCACGAGAGTAAAATTCATAAAGAACTTGTCAACCCGCTTGTTGAGCCCAACGCCACTAAGAAGAGGCATCAGTGTCAGGAACTCCTTAAGAGAGGCAATCTGGCCAATATAATTAGATAGATTCATGTCTTGTCATGATATTACCACATGTAAGCCACCTTATAAAGACGCCGATATCATCTGTGTATGAAGCTACCTCGATTCCAAAACTTAGAACATGTCTTGTAAGTTCGAAGATGAAGAAAATTTTCGATCAACCGACCGCCATAACACGCTGCTGAAGTCATGGTGCATCTATTTTCTCCAAAGGCACCTTGTCAACACCTGTATATCATCCCTCCAGTTGTAATAAGATGAGAATCCATAACCCGTCCCATGAACCGTATGTTCCAATGTGTTTCGCATCAGAGAGATAATTCTCACTATCAATCAATTTTTCTCATGATAGTAGAGATCCGTAGATACGTAAATAAAATAGGGACTTTAGTCGCTCATCCACTTAATCCGAGATCGAACTACTGGATCAAGAGAGTTCCACAAGAAGGCAAATCACTGGTTGAGATGTCGCGAAAATATTGCTCACGTATAAAAATATTGCTCACTCCAAAATATTGTTTCACTAAGAAGGAGGAGCTCCTAATACATAGTGGCCACGCCCACCGCTGCTGAGACCAAGAGGAACTAAGACCACGGCGGAGGCAAAAATGGGCTAAAAGGTGGATAAGGAGGGCTCGCCGGGACCGCCGGAGGGTTAGAAGACCACACCGCGCCGACGACCAGGTGTGAAGTCCCGCCGCCGGTTAGGCTGGCACCACACCGCGCACTCACGCGCGGGCCAATGGCTAGGAGAAAGTCGATGCGTGACGGCGCGCGTGAGAGCCTCTGATTCTTAGGCGGGGGATTTGCCAAGCGGGTAGATCGACCTCGTGCGCCACCTCGAAATGCGTAGTTTCAGTGGGAGAAGAGCTTCCCAGTCTTGTACAGTGATGTGGCGAAACGGCTGTGACAGGCTGCGGTGTGGTGAGAGAAGGAGATCCGGCCGGCGAGACAGGGAATCGGGGATGAAACACGATCACCAAAAGTGGGTTTTTCTCTCTTGGCTCGATGCCGTGTGAAGAAAAATAGAGAATTCCCGATTTTATTATTTCACGAGAATGAAATCCGATCTAATCTCTGCATTACATATTGGACTTGCTATAGGACTCTGTCTGATACAAAACTGATAAAAGGAAAAATGTGCAATATCTAGCAAAAAACTAAAATTAAATTAAATTCTACATGAGAACGTCTTTGTGATTATCTGAGTGATATTTAAAGTGTATTAGTTCTAAAAACATCAGTTTATCATACCCCCAAGCTAATGCTCTTTGCTCTCAGTATGAGTATATGTCAACCAGAGGCCTCCTGGAAATGAGCACGAGATACGACTCTTTTTTGGGTATAATCTCTGATACTTAAACGAGTTCATTACAAAGAACATCTGGAATTATATAAATTAAGTGTGAAACCCATAAAAATAAACTATAAATCTGCAAATCTGAATGTTCAACAATTAATCCCCACCCACAAGGATGTTTAATGTTCCATTCTTTTGGATTTCAATCATCGCAATCCCAAGACAAGCAGAAAAAATGAAGAAAGTAAGAGATAAGGAGTGTGAACAAATAGTGATTTGAGCTTCAATCTTTATCTCAACAATATGAAATCTGGATCTCTGAAGTGTGCCTTAAATCTCTTGTCTGAGTAAAAATCTGCTCTAAAACTACTCTAAGATCTACTAAAAATAAAAACCCTAAGCTAAACTGAAAAATTGGAAGGTTTTAGAGAGAGAAACCCTCATGAGAGGTGTTCTCCCACCTCCTTTCTACATGAATATAAAGCCCATGAGAGTAAATCCAGTGCAGCTACTGGTAAACTAACAGGTAGACTCAACAACATTTTCTCCCATGGCACAAGCAGTAGACATGTAGTGAATTAACTAGAGCCAAGATGGATGAGAACGATTGAGTTTGGAATACAAAGAAGTCCTCCAAGGAAGACCTCATCAGCAGAGAATAGGCCTAATTACTCCACTAACTATCCCATCTACTCATTCTTTGAAAATAGTTGGTCTTAACTACTACTAAAGATAATAAAATGGAGTCCACTTTTTCCAACAAGTATTTCTAAAGTGCTCATGGAGGAATGCAACTCAGGTATACCATAATGTCTTTGATAGATCACCAATGCCTACAAAAGTCAGGAGCCTTAGCCTTCTTAATCAATAAAATGTAGCAGGTATTCCTAATATAATGAACCATGAACTAAACAAGCACTAAAAAGAGGCTGAGAAGAAAGAAAATACCTTCCATATAAGCTCTCTCATTTCTGGTTTTCCAACCCAAAGCTTGCATAACCATTCTCTCATTTCTCGTTGTCCTATGCCATTGCTTGAGCTCCACAGAGAATTGTAGTGGTCTTTCTTGTGATCCAAAAACATGGACAAGAAATCTATGTCATAACAAAAATCTTGATTCCATAAATCATAATTTTCACAGGCATCATATCTTGCATTTTGGTTATCTGGATCCTTCCCGGGTCTGTAAGTTCTAATTCTCTTCTCCTTCCTAGTCAAATCTGGATAGTTTAAGCCATCATTATCACAGAATGCATCTATTTTTCCATTCTTGAAATTATCTTTGTCCAAAGCAAGCAATCCAGCACGGCAAACTCCTTTATGATGATAACCCGGAGCCATATCTAGGCATACAAATTCAAAGTTTTTGGAATTTACAAAATTCTGTGTGACAGCAATAGTGGTTTCCAGATTTAATATACAGTGCCACCATCCACTTGGAACAAATATCGTTTCTCCAGGTAACTGTGTACATTCGATTGGCTTGTCTTCCTCATCAAGAAGTGGATAAAAGTCCAGCCACCACTGTCAAAAAAAAGATAAAAAACAACTTCAATAAATGCTATTAGAAATAAGAAATGGATCATAGATATGATAATCATCAGCATCTGGGTGTCTATATCAGATACCTGTAATGATGATGGAGTCTGGATATTGACATCACCATCTTCTTCATTTACATGTACTACAACACCTGCAGGCACTCTTCCTGGAGGATACAATGCCCACCTATTCACACATGATTAAGACATTACCTACTGGACATCAGCAATTTCAATTATGAAGAAGCAATCCATAGAGAGACATGACAAAGAAATGAAGACTTAGAATTCTTCCATACTAGTTAGTCATAAGCATGGACAAAAAAATCGGTTTTTTCGGCCGATTTATCGCCTAAAAATCAGTTTTCGGCCGACAACGAGAAGAAAAAGCAGATGAAAAATCGGTAAAATCGACAATTTTTCGCCGAAAAATCAGAAATTACCGATTTTTCCATCGAAAAAATCAGACGTGTGATTCACGAGCCCAGGACTCGCGTCATCTCCAAAATGGCAATAATGGCGATTTTTGGCGATTTGCGGAAAAGCTGGCCCTCGATATCTTTGTATATACATAGTAATACGTACATGTTTAAAGAAAATTAAATCAGAATAGACATCTATGCTGGTCTCTAATTAAACATTGTTTTGAAAGTGTTTGTATAAACCATTTATTTATTTTTACATCATGCATTATTGATTTATATAAAAAAATTAATTTAATTTAAATAATTCATTAATAACTATTATCCCAGGTTTTTCCCAACAACAATTATTGGGAGAAGTGATAAAAGGATATTTCATTTATCTTTTTATCCTAGGTTTTTCCCAACAACAATTATCAATATTTAAAGAAAGTAGATGCCTTTTTTATAAGTTTCTTAAGATTATATGAATGCAATTTTTATATAAATCTAAGTTTTAAGGAAAAATAATTTGTATTAAACGAACTTAAGGTCTGGCTTAAGTGATAAATGAATAGGTGTAATACAAATTCGATAAAAATTTAAATCGTCCTCCTCAAATACATTTCACTTTTAAATTGAGAAGAAAAAAAAAAGACTATTTTAAACATAAATTACATAAAAATACTAAATTTGATATTTATTTTTATAAGAAGGTTATTTTATCCTAAAATTTTATATAAATTCATTTTTTATTTGGACTTAAATATGCGAAATCAAAACCACGAGAGAGGTTGTGGGTAAGTCAATACATTTATTATGGCGTGTTCGAGAAGTTACAGTCAATATTATTTTTAACACCATGTCTTGGTATAAATATTATTTTCATCAAGATAGGATCCCTTCGTGGAAAATAATGTAATGGAGTCACATCGGTGCTTACGTTTGGTTTAAATGACTATTGTGATATAATTTTACCGATAGATTATAATGAATATTATCTTGACAAAGTGTATATTTGCTTATTTATGCATTTTTTATAGTTCAACAAAATATTTCCATGAATTTCAAAGTATTTTTGTTAATTTTTGCATTACCAATATTTTTGTCAAAATATCCACCGATATTTTCGTAAAATCCAAGTACCGATATATCCGTAATAGCCGGGGAATTTGGACCTCAAAATGTAAATCAGTCACAAAAACTTAGGTACACAATTCATCTTGTAGCAAAAGGCTGCAACAGGTTATATAAGGCATAAGGAGTACACACACACACACATATTCTCAGAGTTAGAAATGAACAGAAAAAACATAAAACAAAACACAATAGCTGGGGAATTTGGACCTCAAAATGCAAATCAGTTGCAAAAATTTAGGTACACAATTCATCTTGTAGCAAAAGGCATAGGCTGCAACAGGTTGTAGAGGGCATAAGGAGCAATGCATAGAGACATATTTGTTCTCATGTCACTGATACATATATATATGTATATATTTCATGTCATCCAGTGTCAAGTTACTCTTTAGACTCACCTTTTACGCCCACAAAGAAGAGTATTCCAAGCACTGGTAAGAGCTGGATCAACATGCCAAGAAGCACCAGACCTTTCTGGACCAATAATGAGCCATCTAAAAGGTGGTCTCTGATCTCTATCTAAGACATCAAAAAAGTCTTCTTGAAATAGATGAGGCACACTGTAATCTTTCAACAAGCCTGGCGCAGCTTCACCAAACTGAAAAAATAGCAAGCCTGATTATTTTGAAAATTTTTATTCAAAACTGAATTACATGAATATTACTTTTTTTTTTTTTTTTTTTTTGGGATAAGTAAAAGATTTACATGAATATTACAACTAACACAGGATCACCTTGTCATCGAAAATATACAGGGGATCCTCATCATGCTGCACTTTCATGTATGAGACATAATCTTTGAATTTCATTTTGATCTTTTGTGAGCTTCTTTGGGAAATCTTAAATGTTGTATCCCCATAGTTCAGCAATAGCTGCTCTGTCGTCCAGGTACTTCTTGCAGGCCATGAATCAGTCAAACCAGTAAGCAAGACCTGGATTGGGGTTCATCAATAAAGCAGTGAACAAAACAAACAAGAAGCTGGTAGTAATTCACAATTTCCCCACCCAAAAATGTTCAAAATAAAACAAGAGCTTGTTTGACGGTGATCCTAGAAAGCTTTTCTAGCCTTTCTAGCACTTAAAAGTACTTTCTTTGATAAAAATTTCAAGTTTTGAAAAGTTTAAAAGCACTTCTTAGAATCAGTACCAAATAGAATCGAAATCTATTTTAGACTAAAAAAAAAAAGGAAACAGAAGCCAGTATAGAAAATAAGATGGAACTGAATAAGTACATGACCAGTTTAAAACATATTCTCTACAAGGACATAAAACCTTCTTGACCATGATATGCATTTTGAGAAAGTGAGCAGACTAATAAAGGAAAAAGAGAGAATCAGACATTAAATGACAAAGCCAAGATTATAACGTTTCACCATTTCCTTTTTAATCTAATTCTTTGAATTCAAATATGAATTGCAGCTACATTACCGGTTTTTTCCCATCATATTCATGAAAGAACTCTTCTAACGAGAGATCTTTCCTTCTTTCCACTTTCCCATTATCAACAGTGAACCCATCCAATGTGGTATGGCACCTATATAATCTTCTATATAGGAATAAAGAGTTGAATCCTACAAAACGTTAAACACAACAAGGACTTCTTATAATCAAGAAAAGATGCAAATAACAAAAAGAGGAAGAAGAAACTAAAACAGTATTGCAAAGAAATTCCTGAATACCAACAGAAAAAGAGAGCCAGTGGACAGAACAGTTATATAATGACAGTTAAGAACCCATAGCAAGAGACTTGTTACCATCAAAATGCAATCGCTTTCCATGAGGTTCTACATATCCATTTGGCAGATGCTCCCTGCAATAGAAAAGGATCCTTTGCTTTAACAACTCAGAATAGGAAATGAAAAGAAAATAACTCATATACAACTGATGGGAAGCTGATATAAAGAATACTCAATTGAACCCAAAATAATAAACTCAATTCCCAATCGGAATGAGAGTAAATTCTCTCTAAAACAAACGTAGAATGATTAGTAATACATACTGATGCAGCGCCGTTTTCTTCCAGGAGCCTTTGTACTCAAGGTGACCCTTTGCATTATTAAGGCATAGACTCATCCAGAGAGGTTCCTCATTGCACAGTATGTACATCACACTGCATATTTTCGAGAATCAAATTTAACGATTACAACAAAAACGGTAAGTAGCCATTCTTACTTCAAAGAAATTCAAATTAAAGAAACGGCTATGCGATTTGAAGAGTGAAAATGAATTTTATTTAAAGAGTGAAAACACAATGAAACCGCCAATTTTCTGCACAACCACTCAAGAACAAATCCTAAGTTCTGGTTGAAGACAAAAAAACAAATATATTGTGATCGGGTCAACATCTATCAATATAAAGCCAAGGCCTAGACATAAACGTAGGGCGTCATAATTAGAAAAGCAGGGGATATTTGGAGATACCTGCTAACACAAGCGAGTCGTGAAACATCTCGTGCGCCGAGATTAGCCAAAGTAGCAAGTATGATTTCATCAGGAAGATGCCGTAGGTCTCCGAGAGCGTCCGCTCTGCGATCTTTAAGCTCTGGTGCGTGGATTTCAGAAACTTCCGCCATTGATGAAAGAATTCAAGCTGTCCGTGTCTCAATTCTCAAGACGAACTAGGTGAGGGTATAACGACCGCCCCTTCCGACCGCGTACAACTTAAGCATAGCACCGCAGGGGTATCAACCGTCTTTTCTTATGCGCGTAATACCGCGTGGGTGTGGAAATGCAAGCTTTCGCTGCAAATACCCACCTCATTTCTCAGAACAAATTCTTACATGCCTTTCCTTTTCCTGAAGTGCAAGATTTTGAATTTGTGGTTATTTGTTTTTATTTAATTTAAACATGTCTTCGTTTCTAATTGGTTTTCCCTGGTTTGGAAATTTTGGTCATTTTTTTCTGTTATTAATAATTAATTAATAAAAAAAAAATGAATTAAATAGGCCTTTTTGCCTATTTATAAATTTTCTTTTGTGTATATTTGTCTACAATGACAGCTAACTTACCCCATTTCACCTTCTGAATGCTACGTTCTATCAAATTACAGAATTGAACTTCAGTACTCATACGTATGCTTTGAATTTCTTGGTCAGAATACATTGGCAATACACAAAACAGGAATTGGTTTAAAATGTACAAAAATAAAAGTTATTTGCAAATCTAATTTCTTATTTTTATAATCTTAAAATATATCAATTTTAGATAAAATTACCCCTCAATGTGTTTTTCCACACCACCCCAAATTTAGTAATTCTTTCATGTTTTTCTTTGTTTCATTCGTTTCAAGTTTTCTCGCCTGACATTTTCATATGAATTTTGGTTCTGGAATTTTTTGTTGCTCGACAAGAATCACAATAATTTATCTTACGACCGGCTTATCTGCATTAACTTTATTCTTGCTTTTTTAAGAGCATTTGAGTTTAAGAAAAAAAGCATGTCGGATGTTGTGAAGAATAAGTGATTGATCGCCGAATTGGCTCCCAGAACTTTGTTGGTGGTACTTGAACAAACTTGAAATGCGTCAAGTCCAAGTTTTTAACACATTTTCTATTAATATTGGATTTAACCTTCGTTAAGTTAGTATTTGAACAAACTTGAAATATATCAAATCCAGGTTTCTAATACAATTTTTATACATATTGGGCTTAACCATTATTAAGTTAGCATTTAAACAAACTTAAAGAGTGTCAAGTTCAAGTTTATAATATAGCTTCTATTGAAGGGGGTTAAGTTTAAGTTTAGTTTATAATACGATATCTATTTAATTTTGACTTAACTATCGTTAAGTTATATTTAAACAAACTTAAAAGGGGTTAAGTTTAAGTTTGTAACAGAGTAGCTATTTAGATTGAATTTAATCATGTATTTGAACAAACTTTGCATTAAATCTTGGACTTAACCTTTATAACAAAGTTGTTATTTAGTATCAAATCCCAAAAAAAACCGGTGGAAGATAAGAGCTAGAAACGTAGAAGAAATAAATAAGGAAAGAAAAATAGAGGGAAAAGAAAAGTTTGGGGAAATGAGAGTAAATTGATATATGGTGATAGGAGGGGTAAATTTATTCAAGTTATGTATTTTTATCCTTCTTTTTTTAGTTTTAACAAAAGGGGTTAAATTCATAATATTTTTTTCTCATTTGTCCCTTTTAAACCTACATAAAAACGCTTGAAGGTTGAACATGGCAACACAAAGTGAAGTTTGGCTCACTACTTTCATCTGGCTTACAACTCATCCCTCTTGACTTCATTATGTAAAATCCAATGTTTTGAAAACTGAATCAGACCTTAAATCAGAAAATTTATTGGTTAATTGGTCAAACTGATAGTTGAACTACGGTTGAACCGATGATAAAATAAATATATAATTTATATTTTATTTAAATTAAAATTAATTTTAAAATATTTAATTAATAACATTTTAAATATTGTTTATTATATTTTATATAAATTAATTAATATTTTATATTTTATTAATAAAAATATGATTAAAATGAAAGAAAATCGTTTATATCAATATATTTTATTTATTTAAACTTTTGTATTATAATCAATCATATTTAAAATATTATTTATCGATGTTATATAAATAGATTCATATTTTAAATTTTATTTAGAAGAATTTTTATACATGAATATATTAAAAAATGGAAGGAAGTACATAAATATATGGTGTGAATATATTTAATTATGTTAAATTCTTGTTTAAAAGTTCTGTAGAAGCTTCCATAGGTCCCACTCGAGTACAGAGAGGGATAACAAGAAGTTTATTTTTTTCACTAAGAATTTTCAAGCTTACCAAGCCTGTAGGAATATAGGCCTATAGGCCCAGGAGTTTCAGGTGGGCTGGACCCAGTTCCGGAAAGATGAATCGTTGCTCGAAATGAGGTAATTTTGCCCAAGAAATCAATTGTTGTGAGTCGTCCGGTTTGAACGGGTTGCTTGTTCGACCGGATCGGAATTGCGGCCGGTCGGTCGGACTGTTTTTAAGACATTGGTCAAGGCTCCTCCTTCAAACTATTTTTTTTTACTGTTTTTTTCCTTTCTCCTTCCTACTATTTCGTTCTAGACTGTATGATAAATAATTATTGAAGCTACAGACAACATTAAATTCCAAAGCAAGAATATCAATCTCTGTTTCTTTTGTTTCCACCTACTTAATTTCCTGTTTGAAAACTATCCCGTAAAAACTACTTCAAGTTCCACTAAATTTTTATGTTGTGTTCTCTAAATATGAGAGGTAGCTCTTGAACTGTTTGGATAAACTTGCAATCCTGGCATACAACAAAATTCAAGTTGCACCTCTACCTAATAATGAAAATGCAGGTGGAAGTGCACAGCTACCACCCAGTGATTTAAGGACAAATGGAATTTTAAGAATTGAAGCATCCATGCAATTTAAAACTTCCCCGTAGTTATGAGCAAATAGTCAACAATTTTCTTGATGAATTTAATGAACTAACAAGGTCTAAAGAAGGGCCTCCTGCAGAAGTAATGGAACACCCAAACAAATGGAAAACCATATCAAAAAACTCAGTGACAATTGCCTTTAACCAAAATTCAACTAAGGCAGCATGGGCTTAAGCAGCAATAGATGGCTTAGAAGCAGCAGAGAGCCTGGTCCTTCTCTTGGCTAAACTCTCACTACGGCGTTCTCTTTGCTCCTTCAATCTGGTAGCGAGGAGCTTCTGGTACTCAGCTGCCTCGGACTTGGCCTTCGCAATTCTATTCTTCTTTGCTGCAATCCTAGCTCGCCTCCTCTGCAAGGTCAATGGAGTAACCAACCTCTGTATCTTGGGAGCTTTACTGCACTTCTTTCCTGCAAATTAAACAAGCACCCCAAAGCCTTTAATAATAAAAGAAAAGATGCACTCAGCCATTTTACCATTTCTTCTTCTGGATAACCATTTTATATTAATCAACCCAATAAAGGCAGGATAAAGAAAGCCAATTGTGCCATCTGAAATAACCAGTAGAGGTCTAGAGTTATTAAAATCAAAACAGTGTCCCATAGTCATGATCGATGGTGGGCCCATGACTTCACAGAAGTTATGACAAAAACACCAGAAGCTTTTCATGTTTACGGAATACTCTTTTTGTGTAAATGATGTAAAATAGCATCACACTTCCTTTAATGTAGGCTACTTCATTACTCAAACATAATGAAAGATTGAAGAACCTACCAGTTTTGGTTGTGAACGATCTGCGGTATGTGTTGACATACTTCCGAACATCATCATCCTTTGAGAGGTTGAAGAGTTTACGGATCTTTGATGCCCTCTTTGGACCTCTCATTCTTGGTTTTTCTTGATCAGTCAGTCCAGGAAGATCATTCTCACCCTTCTTAACAATAACCAAGTTCAGAACAGAAAGATCCTGGCTGACAATGCACCCACGCACAGACTTCCTCCTCCTCTCTCCATTACGCCTACCATATCCTCGGAAGCAAGGAGTTCCTGCTCAAGCAAAACTAATCAGTTTTCATCCGTCATCTATTACAAGGTAACAAAACATGGTCCTGGCAAAACATGCTTCGAACTGGCTGTTATCCATCTTAAAGTTGTAGGAATGGTGATTAGCACACCAACACTAGCATACACCCAAAAACCCACCTCTATGGAGCAAGAGACGAACACGACCAGGAGTTAACACTCCCTGCTTCATTGGGAATCCTTGCTTGTCACAGCCTCCCATGATTTTGAATACATAGCCCTTAAATTCCTGTCAGACAAACAGGCAAAATATAAATGTCATATAAATCTAGAATCTGAGTAGAATATTTGACATTGCATAACAATGGTAAATGCTTACCTCTCCAAGGGCATCTCCACTGACCTCCTGTGAGATCCTCTTGTCAAAAAATGCCCGGCTACACAAAATATGAGAAAACCTCTTTTGATAAGAAAATACCGCAAATAAATATATTAAAAAAAGGCTGAGAAAATGACACAACATTACAAAAGGTTGAAAAACTGGCAACATTTAATCTAGAATAGAATTAATCAACTAGTAAAATGAAATATGAACAACTTCTAAAGTAAGATGATATTTGATGGACACTATATCTGCTGTTACAACTAGTCAGCCGTGGTTGAAATACATGTAAGAATTGAGCATCAAAATGTTCAGAGGCGATGATTACAATCATCCCAAGGTTATTGCTGCTAGAAAAGTTAAATCTGTAGCTGATAAAAACAAACTCAGAAAATGAAAATGAAAACAACATAAAATTTTTGATATGTAATTCACTACGTCAGATACCTACCATTAGAAATAAGGCAGGCCGTAAAAGATAAATGGCATCCATCTCACACATGGCCATGCTCTCTCACATGATTATGAAAATTTGGAAGAGTGAAATCTCAAGTGAAGCAAAACGGCATCCATTTTACACATGATTATGAAAAACTGGAAGAGTGACTTTTCAAGAAAAACCAAAGCAACTATTTAAGAATGATTGATGGCGATAACTCCACAACCAACAGTTTTTACCTCCAAGCACTGTAAAGAAATGCAACTCAGTTATGTAAATTCAAGAACTTTCTTTACGTTTAACACGTTCCACTAGTATGATATCACAGAGAAGCGAGATTTGTGCCCAATCTATGATTATAAGCCATTACAACAGAACTTTTTAAACTAGAAGATTCCGCAAACACTCAGGCGGGCAACATCCCATGCGAAAAACATATTTTTCTTCATTTTTTCCATTCACATTTCTCGACAAACGAAAAATGCTAATTGTTGTTTCATAAATAATACGTATCTATCATTCATAAAATGGCTCGGCATCAACGAATTTTATGATTTCACAAACTATTTATATACATACATATATATAATCAGACCCAAAATAAGCAGGGAATCCCCATCCTAGCAACATATCCTAAGTCCATATAAGAGATCGACCAAATACGAGTACAGTGAATCAAACAAGCACTTACAGCTTCTGGTCATCGTCAATCTCGAGCTTCTTCTGGCATCCCGTGGTGGGATTCGCGATATTGAACTGCAAAACAAAGACACAATGTCAAATTATTGAAACATTGAAGAATGCCCGGAGATCATGATATGGAAAGGGGGTGACATGGAGCGAACCTTCATCCTGTATCAGAGGGAGGAGGCTGGCGGCTCTGGCGAGAGTGATTAGAGAAGCCCTGTGGTTAGGGTTTTGTAGTCACTGCCTACTTATTTCATAGACGACGCCGTGGGCATCGACGTACACGTGGACAGATTTATTTTATTTTTTGGGGGTAACGGGAACGATCCTCTGATTATGTGTTCGAATGATATTAGCCGTCCGATGAAGGCTTTTGATTTTTTTTTTTTTTATCAGTTGTTCTAAGTTTCTAAATTTGATTGGGTAAATGCAACACCGTATATGATATATATATTTACGGCCATGATTGGATGAGTTCATTGGGTAGCTATGAGGGACTGATAATTTATTCCCTTCAAATTAGCTCTTATTGTCTGTTTGGTCCATGATTAGGGTTAATTAAGGGAAATTTAGAGTGAGAGAAAGCGGCAAATCGTAGGCTTTCTAAATTCTTTACAAATATCCAGTGTCGTTTTTATATGGGAAGATCTGATGATTTAGCTTTATTTTATTTTATTTTTAAATCTTATTATATAATATGTAAATTATATTTTTATAATTATATATAATTTTTATAAAACTTAATTTTATTAAATGATAGATAATGAGGTTAAAAAATCCTTTATCTTCATAATTTTTATTTAAATTTTGAATTTAATGAATACTAAAGGTTATAAATTATTTTAGGTTTTATTATGGTAATTGAAACTTTTTAATTTTATTATTAATTAAAATCTTAATATGTTGTAATGGAAATAAAATAAGGAGAAGGAGATGGAGAAGAAAAGCTTGGATGATACATATTCCATTTCTTGATGAAGGCGTATTTATGAGCATAATGAAGAATGAAAGTTACAGTAAGAAAACCCGAAAAGAGCATTCATAATAATTCAATTTATTAAAATATTCATAACATTTAAAAGCTGAATGGCCAATAACGTCAAATAACGTAATACCGATAAAAACTTTCTTAGGAAAAACACAGTGGGACAAAAGCTAGTGAAGGAAAAAAGTCACGTGTACTTTGAAAATATCTTCTTTCAAATTCACTTCTGGAAGCTTCGATGGAATGACGCAGTGAAGGAAAAGAGTCGTCTGCGAGTATTGAGCTCACGATGTCGTAATATCTCGATTTGGAGATCTTTGAGCCTCATACATTGATTAAGCGTGAAATTTGCCCAAAGGTCGCGACGGGTAATGCGCTGAGTGAATAAATCTGCAAGATTATCACTGGAACTTCGATTTGTTGTATGTCGATCTCATAAATTGTTTTGGAAGACAAATGGAGTATTGAAGAACTTTGGAGAAATATGTTTGGTTGGTCTCCTTTGATGTATCCGCCTTTGAGTTGTGCAATCTGAGGGCGGTATTATCTTCGTATAATGATGTTGTTGTGTTTGAAATAGGAGAAAAGGCAGCTAGAGTCGCGAATATGTTGAATCATGGATCTTAGCAGCGTGTGACTCATAACTTTGCTTATAAATGTTTTGCTAATAGCTGCGAATGATTAGAGGAGGTTGCCATGGTTTGCTTAACAAATCCTCAGAGGCAGCGAATGTCGCCGCGAAGTAAATACATATCACGGTGTGATCGGAGCCTTATGGGGATACGGGTATCCTGCGTGATGCAGTAGCTTTGGTTTGGTACTTTGGAATAAAGAGCCCTATATCCTTGTTCGCGAAGGTATCTCGACAAATGTTTTACTCGTTCCAATGTGTGCTAGAGTAGCGTTGAGCACATATCTTACAAGCAAGTTCCTTTGAAAAGGCTATGCGGTCTTGTATACGATTTGCAGCGAGATACATTAAGACACTCCGATTGCACTTAAGATGCAATTACTTACGGACGAGGAGTTTCTCATTCTCTTCTTTAGAGCAGTAGGTCTTTATCCACTTAAAGGGATCATATAGCCAAGGGAGTTAAGGGGATGGGCTGTCCATGTAAAAGCGCTTCAGGACTTTTTCAGTGTATGTTGATTGATGGACAAAAATGTCATTTGAAAAATGCTCGTCTGCTTGAAGTAGGGCAATATCTAGTCTTACTAGATCTTTCATCTAAAATTCCTTCTTTAAATAATTAGCGGTTTCTAGAAGCCATGAGGTCTATTAGGTGAATCATCCACATATCTTATTTATAATTGTCAGCGACTTACGTTTTCTTGATAAATACACATGGGCGGATTAAATTATTTACATATCCTTATTTCTAATAAGTATGTACTCAAGCGATTTGTCTGCGTTCGTAGGATTGTTTGATCCACTCTGAGGATCATTACGACTTTATTGAATACATACCCGCGTGGTTTTGAAAATTTTCTTTGAGCTGATGTAAATCGTAAAGGGATTTTCATGTATATATTATTATCTATGGATCATTACAAATATCTTGTGACAATATCCATCAAATACATTTCATAGTCATACGAAGCCTTAAATGTATTAAATATCTAAAGGTGATTGCATCCATTATTGGTGAATATGTCTCATAGCATAGTCAATCTAGGGTCTTTGAAAAACCTTGTCTGGCAATGGCTTTCTCTGTTTTGATTTCATTATTTTCATTTATTTTACGTGAGACCTATCTATATCCAACAGGCTTAACATTTTTCGGTGTTGGAACTCTTGTCGAAATACCTCCCTTTAGCTAAACAATTAAGTTCTACACAAATTGCTTCTTTCAGATTTTCGATCATGTCATTCCGACATTCATTTACCGGTTGTGGCTCTTGATCGCCGTTATTTTGCATGATGCCCTTAGCCGCGGAAAGAAAAACATTGTTGACAAGAGTATGTCTACGGTCCATATTTCTCAGCCAGTTCATATGAATTTATAGAGATCTCTTGTTTATAGGAGATAATTGAATTAGTTATTGCTATTCTTGTAGTTTGTTTCCTTTAACCCTTGTAATGTGTTTGGCTCAGCGGATGGCTTTGTGTATGTAAAATGCCCCGGGAGCAATTTCATGAAATTATGCTCTACGAGTGCCATGACTTATTAGATTTTATTTTCCTTGGGAAAGAATCTTTAAATCCGATCGGTCTTCCACGTTTTAGAGGTGGTTTAGATGTACTGACTATAGCATTTCCCGAATCCCCTATAGGGATCTCAATATGTGTTGGTGCATTAACAAGCTGAGCTCATGTGACTTTAGTACTTTATTCGGTTGGTGAAAGCATGGTAATTGATCTATAAGATCTTGCCAATGAATGATTGGCCCCGACTTCTAAGTTCGGATTGTTTTGTATACGAGGATCAGATCTGACAATGATGGTGTATTCAGTAATTTCACGCCGTTTAGTAGAATTTGGCTGTTACCTGATAGCGAAAAATGATTCATCAAAATGTGATATACCAAAGCGGGCGGTAAAAGATTCCCACTGATTCAAAGGCTCAAGAGGTAATGGACGTCGATGCGGAAAGAGAAACCTACATAAATACTGATCGTTGAGGACCCATTTTAGAGCGTTGTTTGGGAATAGGGACATATTGTACAACGAACACGTAAATGGGAAATGTTGGTTGAGACGAACAATTTGTAAGGAAAAATCATGATGCTTGATAGGACGAAGGCGGATTAAATTACTGCATCGAGTAGGCATGCCCAACCGAGATAAAGGTAATTTGGTTCTTAAGAGTAATGGTCTAGCAATCAATTGCAAATGCTTAATGAAAGATTCAGCTAATCCATTATGAGTATGGGTATGAGCAACAGGATATTGAACCTCTATACCCAAGGACATGCAATAGTCATGAAAAGTTGTAGAAGAAAATTGCTAGCATTTATCCACGAAAACGGATAGTCTTAATGGATGATTAGGAAAATGCGAGTTTGATAATTTGTAAGTAAGCGAGCATAAACAAGGTTCTAGTAGAAGAGAAATGAACATGAGACAGCGAGTGGATGCATGTGAAACCGTAAAGGATTCTGAAAGGGTCCGCTAGTTGGGTCGATAGGTCCTTTGATGTCTCGTGAATACATTACAGAAATTGAGGTGTCGAATCGACTTTGAGGAAGAAGGTCAGTGATAAGCTTTCATGAGTATAAAAGCGAGACGGTTCTGTCGGTATGACTAGATATATGACCCGGTGGTCGGAATGACCGATGGGCGGTAGTGCGCTAGCATGGGTTACGGATGATAAAGTCGTTCATCTCTTATAGAGCGATGGGGGTTGAGTTACTGAACCTCGGGTTCATAATTGCATAGATTGACAATGTTAATGGTATGAGATATAAACATTCTAATGATTGCGATTTTTTCAGAATACATTTTTGCCATGTGAGTTGCGTGTGAGGAGAATTTAGTAGTTTCCTTAAGCTCATTGTTTCTAGATGGTATCCATTCTAGTAAATATCTTTAAAACTAGTAAATTGCATTTGGATTGGGTGGAATAAAGGCGTCTTGAAGGTGGAGAATGGAGTGCCACTGGTAGAATAATGAGTGTGGGGCCCTTAATTAGGTTGACAGGGATCGGAAATAGTAGTAACATTAAGAAGGGGCTAATGTTAATTGGGAAAAATGCTTTTGCTTGAGAATAGAATGAGTTGCCAGCGCGATCACAGAACGAATATCTCAGGTTATTTTGACTCGAGGTGTGAGAAATTTGTTAGAGACATCCATGTTTTTTCAAAGATATATATAAAAATAAGGTTTAGAGATTAATAAAAACGAATACTGAAACATTGAAAGGTTCTATGTGGAAAAGGAATTACATAAGAAAATAAATAAAAGAACTAATCGAGTGAATTGCCCGTCTGATTAGATGGGAAATATTTTGATTAAGTTCTCGAAAAATCGAAACATCAAAGTGGGTGATCCACTCCCTTAATCACCACCACCGTCGTCATCGAAATTGAACGATATTCTTTGCTTTTGTCTTTGATTGAGGCTTGGTAGAGATTAATCAAATGTTTGGCCGTCTGAGTGCGTGACCAATGACGATCATGCCACATCATAACGGGTATTATCTTGTTGGGCGTTGGGTGATACTGCGGCGATGGTTGCGCAATGGTTGGCGACTTCAGGGTGGAATTCTTGGCTCTTATTTTGAAGGGACCGGTGTTATGATGTCTAGAATTATTACCACGGCCACACCCTCGACCACCACCACGTCCTCGTCCTTTCCCCATAGTTAGCCCATTTTTGTGCCCTTGTCTATTCTTTATGGGGGATCTGAAAAGACATTTGCTTGAAATGCTTTGGAGCCACGTAGAGACGAGATTGATGATTTTGAAGTAAAAGCTAGTTATTCTTTTCAGCCACAAGGAGATATGCAATCAATTTAGAATATTTAGTAAATTGACGCTCTTTATATTGCTGCTGTAGGAGCACATTAGAGGCGTGAAAAGTGGTAAAAGTTTTTTCGACGTATCGCCATGCGTTGATGTTCTCATGAACTTCTTCTTGGTAATCTTAAATAAAAGCCAGAATTGTATTCGGTTAATAGACTTAAAGTCTGAAGCGCAAGTGCGGTAATCATATCACTTGCTTTGGGGAGTATTACTATTTTCTAGTGGTCATATCGGTCTTTTAAACTCTGCCGTAGGACCCGATGTCTTTTACTGTAAGATATTCGTTCTTGAGACTTTCATGTGAGATTGATGGCGCAGAGAAAATTAAAGCTTTAGCTCGATCTGCGAGAATGCACTATTGATTTATTTGATGGTTTCTCCGGGTTGAGCATCTATATGTAACAGCAGGTACCAAATAATGCAAGTTTTGACCAGGTTTGACCAAGTTGACGAGGTTGACCAGTTGACCAAGTTTGACTTTTCGGAGAGATAGTTTTGGGTTAACTGAGGCACCATTTCGTGGCCTCGTCGTCTGGGTTCCATAGACGGGCGGACGCCACAATCCAGACTTACGGGATAAAGATTCACGGCTTATTAGGATTAATGATGACACTTTACCGGTGTCCAAGTTGTATGGGATTTTTACGGCGACCCTAGACCCTATATAAACATAAGTTTTGGGATGCCAAATAAAGCCTAGCCCCAATACTTTTGAGCTCAAAAAACCCTAGGGAAAAAGCTCTCAATGAGGGGCAAGGTTGGACCTTTTGCTCGTTGAAGCGTGAGAGATCGGACAGACGAGGCACCGCCAGGCCACCCACCGGCTACACGCGCCGGACAGGGAGGTGCAACCTGGAAGACAGTCCACGCCGGCCAAATTGAGCAATGTGGCCGGACGCGCGGTCGAGCGTGGCCAACTCAAGTGATCACTGGACGTGTGATTTTCCGGCCATTTAGGCAGTTCAGGCCACAGCTCCTTTCCACCATTTTGGACCTTACGAACTCATCGTGGTCCGCACTGCGAATTCAGTTTGGAAGTTCTGGCAACAAAATCAGTAGGAAGCTTAGATCGGGGTTTTTCAGGCCACCACGGTATTGTTGGACAGGTAATGGTACCAATGAGTTCGCGGTCTCTTGGGCTTTCCAGTGAAGTATGTGGTTTGTAAAATTTGGACCGTCGTTTAGTTAGTTTTTTCCATTTTAGGTTGTTTCGGGAGAGTGCAGAAGTCGGAGGTGAAATAGAGTGCAATTAGTCAAATTTGGCAAAATTGAAGTTGGAATAGTGAAATTGGATATTTTTAGAATTATTGGATGGATTGATTTAAATTGGCTCAGGGTGAAAAGCTGAATTTTGAATTGTCGAACTCTTGGGCCTGTTGTGTGGTGGACGCATGCAATTAGTGGGATGGTTTCATAGTTCTAAAAATTATTCTAAACGCCGGGGTATCCCAATGTTGTGGGTTCGGGTTATTAGAGCACAAATGGTGTTTTATTCATATTACCAGGCTCACGGCGGAGTAGGGAGCTCTGGGGAGCAGGGTGGCGTCTATAGTGCGTAAGTGGTTTATATGCTTTTAAACGATTTGGGGTATTGTGTTGATATATCTATTGTGATTAAATACTTTACATATATATTTGTTTTGATAAGATGGTTGGTTTTGCATTCAACGTGATTTTGATTTGTATAAAAACAAAGTTATTATTTCGTATGAGTTTATTAAATGCGTTTAAATATTTGAAAGTTTCTTGTATTGTGATGGATGAGTGGTGGTGTTTGGATATTTTGGGTACATGGATTGAGGTTGTAAACTTCTCTTGTATTAGCCAAAAAGAAAAAGGGGTGGATCTTGAGATTTTATGGAATTTGGCTACGTCACGGTATTGTTGGAAGGTACGTAGCCGAGAATGGGAATGGTTTATTGGTTAGCCGCGTTCGCGGTAGGTCGGTTTGACCAGAAGCGGTTTGTGGTTGCCCGCGTTCTTAGTGAGTCGGTTTACCGAAGCGGTTTATTAGTTGCCACATTCTTAGTGAGTCGGTTTGAATTCGAAGCGGTTTGGTGATACAGGTTTGCCACGGTGGCGTGGGCCGGTTTGATCGAAGCGGTTTGGTATTGGGGTTTGCCGATGTGAGGTCGGTTTGACGCAGCGGTTTTGGTATTTGGGTTTTGCCACGGTGGCGTGGTCGGTTTGATCAAGCGGTTTGGGATACAGGTTTGCCACGGTGACGTGGTCGGTTTACCGGCGGTTTTAGGATAGGTACATGAAAATTACGATTTCGCGTTGGTTTATGTGGTATGGGCGTTGTGATTTTCTAAATGTGGTATAACTATTTTAATACTCATGGTTTGGTGCATTTCGCTGGTTTTTTATCATGATGACTATATATTTTGTCTTGGAAACTTTTATGTTGTGTACGATTCGGATTATGTTTTTCTTAACATTAGGACTGGCTAATTTGTTGAGCATGATCACATATGACTGGACTTAGAGGGTAAGTTGGGTTTTGTGAAATGTTTCGCAGGGAACTTCTGAAGAGTGACGGAGTTTGAAGGGAGAGTGTTGAAATATAAAAGGTTATTTTCCTTATAAACTATCTTTGCTCAGCTGAGATTTATTATCTCGCATTATTGTTCATCTGTTCCTGGAGTCAGACAGTTCATAAGACCTATTCATTTTGTAGTTGGCGTCATTTCTCATGTATTTGTCGTCTTTCTGTGCGTTTATCTATTAGAGTTTGTTGTATTGAACATTAGATTTATAGCATGCACTCAAATCGGAAATCTTTCTTAGAAACATTTACGATATTCGTTATGGAACTTTTACGAGACCTCATTTATAATTATTTGCGGGTTTTATATATATTTATGTATAATTGGGTATTAAGTGCCATGGTGTTACTCCCTTCCTTAAGGTGGGGTTCCATTATCCACAGGGATTATACGGTGGGACTTGGCTAAGAGCGGGACTTTCACCAGGGAATCAGGAGGGTATCGGGTCAGTCCTGTCAATCTAATTAATATTCCGTCTAAAATCCCGGGATAAGTAGTTGTTGTCCAAAATATCAAGAGCGACAGTCTAATTTGTGAATTAGACATATTAAAATAATAGGAACAAAAAATTAATAAAATTTGTAATAATGATCAAAAATTTAACAAGAAGAAATAAATAAATATAGATTTTTTGATCTAAAATAAATGACAACATTGCCTTGAAATTATGGATTTGTATAAAATTCTTCAAAAATTCAAAGTATATTGCAAAATTTATTTTAAATTATTCACTGATAATAGTCCCTTTAGAATTCAAGGTTAGGCAAAATTCTTACAGGTGTACAATGTAGATTCTCATGAATTAAAAGAATTTTACAAAATTCATACGGAATGATCGCGAAATTGAATTATACGGAATTCCAAAGTGTAGAGCGAGTTAGTTATAATTCTTGACAATATGGAATTCTACTGGAATTTTTGTCAAGTGAAAATGGAGTATCGAATCTTGGAAATGATATCATGTATAAATAGAATAAAAATATGAAGAAAGTAGCGTAATGATGAGTGTAAGCAATGAGTATAATAGAAATTCATTTGGTTGAATCATAAATGATGCTTGTTATCTCATTTTATTGTTTTGACTAACAAAATAATAACAAAACAATCGTGACAAAGAAATCAAAAATAAACGCCATCAATTTCCCAATATTTAAGTAGAGGAGCTAAAAGAATAAGAATATGGTGGGTTGGAATCGATTTCCAAGATTTAAGCAATCGAACTTGAATTTTAGATCTTAAATGAAATACGTATAAGAACTTTAAAACAAATCGGCAATGAACGAGAATTTTAGCGGACTGAGATGGAAGTGAGTTTTTGTGAAGATGTCACGAAATTCTTGCCAAATGTTGAAGTTGTCTGTCACCGGGAGGAATCGTGCGATAACATGTTGTAATATAAATAAAATAAGGAGAAGGAGATGAAGAAGGAGAAGAAAACTTGGGATGATGCATATTGACTCTTGATAAGGCTGTTATAGAGAGCATAATGAAGGCAAAAAGGTTCTGATTAGAGAAAATGAAACCATAATGGTGGTCATTCATTAAAATATTTATAACATAATACAATTTTTTTTATCATAAATATATATTTTTACTATTTTATAGTGATGTATAAAATAAAACATATATTATAAGATATTCATTTTGAAAATATTTATTCATGTAATAATTTTTTTACATATGTAATAAATAGCCTTTTAATAAATGTTATGACATAAAAATAGTAAGAACACAAAAAATACTAAGGACCTGTTTGTTTTGAGCTTTTCTTGAAGCATAATAAGGTTTGTTTGTTTTTAATTTTTTCGAGCATTGCTTAAATTTTAAAAAATTCTGAATAGAAAAATGAAAATATTTGGATTTTTGTCGAGAAAAATTATCTTTCTGAAAAAAAAAAAAAACTTCGCATTATGACAGAAAGGTTAGTACTTATTTCATTAGTAGGGATAATGATATAGAGGTCGAGAGACCCAGTTTTATTTACTAATTCTGGCTATATCGCATTTAAAATTCTGATTATGTTTGTTTTACATTTGATTTTTGTTTTTTATTTTTTATTTTTATTTTTTATTTGTTTTTTATTATAATATTAAAGATAATGTATGATTTTATATTATTTTGTAAAAACAATTTATAATAATAATATTATTTATAATAGAAAAATAAATTAATAATATTTTAAAATATAATCGGGCAGACGACGAAAGGGAATTATAATATCTAGCAGATTCATGATCTGATTCATGAAACTCATGTTAAGAAGCGGGACGGGGATGGAACACGAAATAACCGGCCTTCATTGTTATCCTTACAATAACCAGTGCCGTTTATTGTCCTCTTATTTCACGTATTAAAAGCAAACGATTTAATCTTACAATGTTGTAAGTATTATTGATATTAAAGCTGAAAAAAAGTTATATTCAATATTAAACAAACAAAAGGAGTCCGTTTAGAAATAAGAACAATTCTCAAGAAACTGCGAAATGGTGTTACCACATGTTTTAAAATTATTACCGATAGCCAGTTTTTAAAAAGGGGAATCAAATAAGGCCTAAGATACCATTTGTTTTTTATCTCTTTTCTCTCTCTCTCTCTCTCTCTCTCTATATATATATATATATATATATATATATATCTCTCAATCACGTATATACAAGTATTAACTATTAAGTAATTAACCTTTAATAAACTACCTTACTAAAATAGGCGTTGAAACTTGAAAAAGGGCTGGGCTTCGAAAATTGGGCCAAAAACAGACCCAGCCGCTAAGCCCAGGTATGGGGGCCTTTACCTGGTCCAAAACGCGGACTCTACGCTAAATAGCAAAGCCTATTCCAACAACCCTACGACTTCTTTTTATTCTTAAAATCACTTTCAAGCCCCACCATGACACACATCTGGAGACAATAATCAACCCTAATATTAAAAAAAAATGGAAAAAAAACTAATTCATGATTTCAAAATTTATTTAAATATTTTTATTGGTTTCTCTTTTGAAAAATAAAATAAAAGGAAAAAGAAGCGATTATGATCATTCCATTGAGGGGTTCAGGATGAAGTAAGCAGAAAACTAATCAAAACTTAAAGTAAACTAAATTCATCATTTGGGCTAACCCCAAACCCCACGGCCCACCTAACCAAATAAAGCATGAGCAAATCCAGACTTGGGGATACGATAAATATGGGAAAGCAGGTGGATTCAAATAATTTCCTGAGAACGAATTTGGAACCACACTAGCATCAGATGTTGATTCCGACAGTAATATGATAGTGGCATTCCGACGTAAAATCCCACTTTTCTCCATCGGTCTTCTGATAATTATCAATGTTAAGGAAAATATCAAAATACTAAAAAAGATATTGTCAAGTATGACAAAAGAGCCCTATGCCTGACTCTGCCTCATCTCATCCGGGCAGCAGCAAACAATTGAGGATGGAGAACTCCCATGGAAGCAATAACGAGACAACCGAGAATCAAAAAAGTAAGACTCTGAAGGCAATGTTTCTGGTACTTATGAACTGTGTCTTGATGACAATTGGCCAAGTGGGTGGCCCCTTGCTTCTGAGGATATATTACTTGCACGGGGGAAAGAGGAAATGGCTCAATGCTTGGCTGCTCACTTCTGGTTTCCCCATCTTGATCCTCCCAATAGCTTTCTCTTACTTGCGAGCTCAGGCCAAAGGCCAAGCCACCGGATTACTGGTCACGCCTAAGCTTGTCGCTGCCAGTGCCATTCTGGGACTTCTACTTGGGCTTGACGGCTACCTTTATTCTTTTGGTTTGTCTTACCTTCCCATATCGGTTTCTTCCCTTCTTGGTTCAACTCAGTTGGCCTTCACTGCAATTTTCGCCCTTCTTGTGGTGAGGCATAAGTTCACACATTACTCGGTGAACGCAGTGGTGTTGATGACATTTGGATCAGTCGTTCTTGGGCTTCACATGAATGGAGATCGCCCTAGTGGGGTGTCTGATGGGAAGTATTTGCTAGGTTTTTTAATGACCCTCGCTGCTGCTGCCCTTCATGGGTTCATTATGCCAGCACTGGAGTATACTCACTTGAAGGCCGGCATGCCCATCACGTTTGATCTTGTCATGCAGATTCAGTTCCTTATATCCATGTTTGCCACTCTGTTTTGCACCATCCCTATGATCATCAACAAGGACTTTCAGGTACTTGAAATCACCTGTATTTAAATTCCCTTTCTTCAAGCACAGTACTTGGACGTCCCTTGAATCTAAAGAAATGACTTATCAGAATCTAAACTATGCCCAATCCTCCAAAATCTGCAGCTTCTAGTCCCGTGTAATTTATAAAGCATACATGTTGGTATTGCTTTCACATGAGGAAACCATGTTGGTCAAAATCACTTAGATGGTTTACCTCTGATATCTGTGTGGAGAATTTGAAAGATGCTTCCAAATGAATTTGAAAATTAACTGATTTTCTACATATATATATATATATATATATATATATTGAAAAAGAAAAGAAAAACCCTTATATTGAACTGTTGATGCCTGATTTTGTGTAGGCTATTTCAAAAGAAGCAGGAGAATATGGTCTTGGAGAGACTAAGTATTACATGGTGATAGTATTCGCAGCAGTAGCGATGCAGTTGCTGATCATAGGAAGTATTGGAGTGATCTTCTGCTCCACCTCTCTCCTGGGAGGTCTTGTGTCATCACTTCTAGTTCCTGTCCAACAGGTTTTTGCTGTAGTTTTCTTGCACGAGAGATTCAATGCTGATAAGGGCATGGCTTTATCCTTGTGCCTGTGGGGTTTTGCCTCCTACTTCTACGGAGAATACAGGGCAACCTACAAGAAACCTCCATCAAAGCAAGAATCAGAAGTTGAAACCATCTGAATTTATGGCATTTCATATATTTCAGACCAGTTTGACACTGAATCTATTTGTCCATGCCTCTTTTGCAATTTACACATGGATCTTTTGATTTTAGTTATCTTTCGGTTATATGCTAGTTGAAGTAGCACAAGACCGGCATTCCAGGGTGTCAAATTTACCTCTCGTTCGATAAATAGAAAAGCCCTTTTACTTGCATCGTCCATTCAGATGTAACATCCGTGATCGTGAGCAGCAACTAAAGCAGAATCCCACTTGCCATAAGTGGAAAAACGAGTAAGACCATTATCAAAGAAAATCACTGGGCATCTCAATCTCAATTCGCAGTCAGGCTTACATGTACAAATTTAAGGCAATTGGCCACTGGCCAAATAGCTTTTCTGTCATAACCGAGGGAACCGGGCTGCAACAAACTAGGCCAGATTCTTGAGCGCTGAACCCGTACCGGGTTCCTATTAATTAATATGGTTTCTTTCTTCATCAATGATGTTTGCATAGAGAACTGAATACTAGAGAAAAAACTTAAAGAAAGAAAAGTTAGTAAAGAAAATATATAAAGAAAAGTTATAAAAGATTCTACCTGTCCATAGAATAATTTCCCAAGCAGAAATCATTTAGATGTACTACAACTTCTTTACAGTTTACACGCAAGAAACATATAAGTAGACACAAAAGGATTCCTAAACAAAAATCTGAGGATCAATGCTTGTGACTACAGAAGCACTACCTCGGCATGGTGGAATATGTTGCTATAAATTGTTTGGAGTGAACACCCAAAATCATCATCACTTTCTATTATATCTTTTGATTTGTATAAAATGCTTACAGTGGACACACAAAATCACCACTAGTTTCAATATCTTCATCAGCGTCAAAGTCATCAAGATCCATGCTGCCTCCCATATAAGGCCCACCCGACTTAAGCACCTCAGCAGGTTTCCTTGCCTCTTGTATTATGAATAGTATCTCTTCTACGCTTTGGGATGGGTTATTTACATCATTTCTCTGCCAGCTTCCTCCATCCATAATTTCTATAGGCAAGTTCTTCAAGAACCATGGATGTGTCTTAATTTCTGGGATTGATATTCTCTGCAAAGACAAATAGGAATACAACAAGAACCATCAGAGGTTTGGAGCCAGATTCAACGGCACTTTTGGAGTGGAACAAGAAGAAGAAAAAAAAAATGTTAACACTAGAGCAATTGCATTGGTTAACTAGAAAAAAAATTCAAACTACTTGCCAACTAAGAGCTCCGATCAAGTTCCTTCAATTTTTTTATTGACACTTACCACACTGAAGAAGATGTAAATCTAGTGGATATCAGAAGTGAACCAGACCCTCATTAATTGGTTCTTGATATAAATAAAATTTGTGTTAGTGGGGCTCTCATCAACAAGAAGCATATTACCTTTTCAGGGTTCGCAACAAAAATTCGAGATAGCAAATGTTTACACTCATCCGAAACGCGGACATAATCTGGAATTGAGTAGTGGACACTAAGTATCCGCTGTGATAAGCAGAAAATTCATGATTAAAAATCAACAATAGGATACAAAAACCAACATATAATCAACAGTTGGTGGATTTTTTTGTCTTAAGAGGTTGGAGATGGAGGGGAGGGAGAGAGGGAGGGGAAGGGGAAGGAGAAGGATGTTAGTACTATACTCACACCAATTGTCTTTCTGAAGTTTCTGGGATCATCGGGATCTTCAAAGGGATACGCCCCGACCAACATCACATATAAAGTGACCCCACAGGACCAAACATCTGCGAGCTACAGTTCTCAAGGATTAGGTATGGATAAACAAGCGGTAAGGCAAACATAGCAGGCAAAACAGAGAAATTGGTTTCACCTTCCCATCATATTCTCTTCTAGACAGGACCTCAGGTGCAATGTAGGCTGGTGTTCCAACAGCAGATTTTGGTTGAGAGTGCAACACAGATGACTACACAAGACATAGCTAGCATTCAGAGTTCCATCAAATTACAGCACCAGCTAGAGAAGATTCAAAGATCTGGTTCTGCCTCACTGGCACAATAATTACCTTTGAGTATCCAAAGTCGCATATCTTGACCCGTGGTGCTGTACTTCCATCTAAGAGTGTATTTTCTAGCTTAAGATCTCTATGGCAAATTCGCTGCAAGCATTACATAAAACTCTTTAAAACCAGCCCTTGAGAACCCTGGAATAACTATTTACAATGAAAATTTACAACACATAAACAAGAAAAGAAGATAATACCATTGAATGACAGTAACTGACTCCAGATATCAGTTGTTGGAAGAAAAATCTAGCCTGATGCAAATTAACAGAAACAGCAAAATAGAAAGAATTAATTCTTTATCAATAAAAATATAAATACAAGCATAGAGCTTTGGAGGAATCCACCATTTCATAGTTTTGAAGGAACAGGTAATGGAGATAATGATGCTGCAGATGCACAAGAGAACTACCCTTAAACAGGGTAAAATCTGAGGCATGGAATTACTCATTCATTATAGTCCCTTCAGAACGTTTACATTTTTGGCTACTTATAAATGTCATCCATGGCAATGTCAGAACCTCTGCTCATACGCCCTACTTTTTGTTACTACAGATGCGCTGTAAAAGAGGTCTACCATTAGGAGAGAAACCATCTAAGAATCGTACTACCTTAAACCACAAATCAGTGAGAATGAATTGCACTTTCATAATTAAGAAGTAATAATAGTAAAACCACTGCCTGGATATAACATTGAAGTCGTAATTCCCATTTGTTCTTGAAATACTTAAGCAAGCATAAATTCCACCAATTAAACTGGAGCAATCATTCCCACCTCAAGCCCAACAGGAACGGAAGCAAAGATATTGCAAAAGCTGGGGTTATGCTTGAAATTTTAAAGCTCCTTAAATAAGTTGTGTAAGATACAGTTGGATAATTTTCATTTCCATGGATCACCCAAACAACACTCACTACATAATAAATCATTTTTCACTAGAAATTTGCCTTTTTTATAGTACCTCATCCTCACTGAATCTTCCAGCATTGCATATCCTCCCAAAGAGTTCTCCTCCTGCAGCATACTCCATGACAATTGCTAGATGAGTTGGCGTCAGCAAGACCTGCAATGATAACCACCCAAGCTCTTAACCTGAATTAGCAAAGATGCACTGGTAAATTTCCAATCCTTTTAGTTTCTCTTAATGTGAGTGGAGCTCATATGGATAAAGGAGGAACAACTGCAATCCACTAACTTAAGCATGAAAGGCTTTGTAGCCAATAAGACATCCCTATTCATATTCTGGTAATCTAGAGCTAAAACCTAAGCTTCATTTTGGGTTTGGTTATCAAATTAAGCAAGAAATTGAATCATCCGGTAACAGAATTCTTCACAGTATACCCCAAAAAAAAAAATCATTATGTCTTCAATAGGCATTCTTCAGATTTATTATTCTTACCGCAAAAAGAATCATTAAAAAAACAGAGCCTTGAGAACAAGGACAAACATCCCCTAATGAGAAAGAATATAATTATCTCCTGATAGATATCAGCCATAGATATAAATAATAAATCTAAAACCGAACAAAACCCCTCATTATTGAGCATTAAGTAATAAGTATTCGCCTCCTTCCTGCATACGATTTTCACACCACATTGAAGGAAACTAGAATCCATAGGAACCATCAGAATCTCCTACAAAACAGTCAGTCTCATACAACATAAAATAACTTAAGATACGGACCTCCTTGAATCTAACTATATTGGGATGCTTCAATGATCTATGATTCATAATTTCCCTTTGCACGTGTTCATCAATCTGCAACACAAAACCACCTCAGTATTTGTAATAGGATCAAAGACAGAAAACAAGAACTTTTCCTATTCTACTCAAATCAACTTTAAAATCCCAACTAAGAATTCAGAAGCCCAGATGAAAAAGAAACTGCAATCATATCTAAAAATCCATTAAATTTCCTACAGAGGATGAAGAAGAAGAAGAAGAAGAAAAAAAAAAAAAAAAGAAACGGTGAAGCCTGTACCTTCTGGCCTCTCTCAATAAACTTAACGGCAAAAAGTTCTCTAGTGCGCCTATCCGAAACAAGCTTGGCAACCCCGAAATTCCCAGATCCAATATCCTTAACAATCTCGTAACGCTCCATAGTTCCAGATCATCAAACTACAAAAATCCCAATAGTCTAGCTATCTCCAATTTTTTCCTCTCTCCCTTCCCTCCCCCCTCTATTCCCTCAATTCTTCTTCAAATAAAGGGGCTTGGATTTCTAAGGTCTTTGGAGTGAAGCAACTTGTAGTTTTGAATTTATCCGGTCTTTGATAAGATAGAAAGCCCCCGATGTATTGGTCGGGCAGCCTTGGATAGTATCATACGGAGTAAGCATCGTGACCAGGGCAACGTATAGGAAAACGTGGAGAGACCTGGAATTTGCAGCCGACTGTGACATGGTTTTGATAGTATCAGGCGGTGTGCAGCATGCGGATACCCATGTGCATGAGGAAAATAGTGGCGGTTCCAAATCTGCCACGTCACTACGTCACCCCGCTGAATTTTCGTTTTTCCTTTTGTTGGAAGCTAAAAACCCTTGCTTATCGTCAACACTAGAATGTCAACAGAAAAAAGTTGAATAGAGGGGTTCGCAGGGAGCCATTTATCACGTTATATTAAAAGTGATTAACTTTAAAAAAAAAAAAAAAAAAAACTAAAAGCCCTTGCTTATCGTCAACTACACGTCATCCGATATGTAACATAAGATACATGTTCGAATCATCTCATGATCCTGACATATCATCTTACTCAACGTGCCACCTCAACCCTCTATCCTTTTCAATCTATTTAATTTGCTGAGTAGAAAGACGGATTTTATATTTTTCTTTTCCACTTATTTTCGTGGAAAGTGGTCCAAGTGAAGTCGATGAAGAAAAATAAACCACCGAAGAGGTTTTCGATTTTCGTGTAATTGTCGCATCGTACCGCTACTAGATACAGAGGCGACCAACTTAGTAATTGAAAAACCATACGTTAATGTCTGGGGTTGGTTGCCAACTTGCAAGTTGCTGCTAGTAGACAAAGAGAAGACAACTTGGTAATCGAATCGAAGGGCCACATACTGATGGCCCATCCAGACTGCGGAGTAAATATTTGCGGCTTTGAAAGAAAGGAAAATTCTGAATCATATAACGGTATACATACGGAAACCGACTATAACATTTTTTTTTAACCATATGAAATTTGTATACATAATCTACATATTAGCGAGTCATGAGCTGCTCATCCCCAGCAGCGACAACTGGAGGGCCAAGATACGGTGCTGTGGTGATTACTATGTCATTTGGGACATCTCTTTCCTCAAGTATGACGTAGCCTGCAGCGTCACAAATATGAAATCAAAATCCATATCATGGTCGGATAAGCTGTTAGCAATATGGTGTCATGACTTTTTATGAATTGACACTTACTAGGAAGGGTTGGGATGGGCATATCATAAAAGTAAGTGGAAGGCCTTCCAAGATCCACACTGTATGGCGGAGCCAATACATCCAAGATGGCACAAGGAGTGAGGGCGGTGAAGGAATGAATGTTTCCACCGCTCCTTGGGAATAATATGGATGGCTCGTGCGGCGCGTTGAAGATGCTGTTTGTCACTGTTCCGGCCAGTCCAACTGCACCCACCAATTCCCATTACAATAAAATCTCCTTAATCCCCATAGGTTTGGGAAAAAATAAAAGAAAAATAAAAAATAAATTTAGACTTAATAAATTAATTCAAACTCATTGTTTAAGCATTAAGGAATTTATAAATATGTAAATTTTTCAAGAATTTTGATTATATTTTATTTTCTTTCATTTTTTTTTACAATAAAACCAAAACATAAAAAATCATTTCTTTTATTTATTTATTTTCTTTCTTTCCCTCTACTTTTAGCTCCAAAAAGCGCCATAAGATTTGAGTGGGAAAACGGAAGTCTCTATTCCATAGTCAAAGCATGCAATTGATGTTACCATTATATCAACGTGACGTTAGGAATTGAATATCGTGAAAAAGTGTGAATTTCTTTTAGTCCCATGTAAGTTTTCTACAAAAATAATCATTCTTCAGCTTAATGATTGTCAAAGAACTCTCTACAGATTCATTAAGCTGATCAAAGTTTAATTAAGAATGGACTAAAATGGAGCCATGTGTTGAATATATAGAGGGGATCGGAGTGGGATCTATGGTAAGTGGTACCCTAATTATATATATATAGAGAGAGAGAGGGAGAGAGAAAAGATGCTCAAGCTTGACGCTGAACGATTTCCGAACACACACTATACATCGTCGGTTTAGTTCCCTAGATAAGACATGAAATGTGTCTCGATTAACCGATCTACTAGTGTATCGATCATTTTGAAATGTGTTTTGATGGCATCACATAATTTGTGCATAGAGAGAGAAAGAGCAGAAGAACTAGAATCAAGTTCTTACTTCTTCTGCAGCTTGAATTCTCTACTTTCACCCAGTCATAAGCTTTAACATGAACAGAACCATAGAGGAGTTTGCTTAGAACTGTCATGTTCGGATGATCATGAAGGGGAAAGGTTCCTCCAGCCGGGAAGCAAAACACCCCCATCTGCCCATCATAAAACCAAAGTCATCTCATTTTCCCTTTTACTCATCTCAATTCTCAACAAAACAAAACGAATAATATTTATTCCACGTCTTGGCATTCACAATCACAAACACGTTTTCACTTACAGAGAAATTCTTGCATTCGTGTATGTGAAGATAAGTTATTTCAGAGACAGCTTGTCCGCAAACCAATCCTTTGATGATCTTTGAGCTTGAAAACGGGGAGTGGTGAAAGCTAAATTCGTCGATTCCAACATCGACGGCTGTCATTGAGTCTGCGTGAAAAAACGAAATTCAAAACTTATTATATCAACTATTGTACTAACTCTTTTTCTCAAAAAAATATTGATGGAAGGAGGTGCAATACCTAGGAGATTCTTCAGCCAATGAATCTGTTGGAAAGTCGGAAGCTCCTTCTGAGAGAACACAACATTACAGGCATCATACAGCACTTGTACCTTACTTCTCTGATCAATTGAGCAGTCCATAGCCTTCTGTTGCCTGAAATTATGTTGCACTACTGGAAGGCGGTGAATGGGTTGATATAAATAAGAGGGAGAAGACAGGTAAAACTCACCAAGATTAGCGAAACCTGGGGGTGGCTTCGTTTGACTTGGGCTTACTGTGGGCTTCTTTTTTTCTTCTGTGTATGTTTCTGTTTTTCCTTAGTCACGGGTTCCTCGTGCCCTCATGGTGTACACACTTCGCCCCCCAATAATTACATTGATTAGATTACTGAAAGCAATAACTCATGCCCCACAGCAACCCTCCTAAGTCATGTAATTATGACAATGGGATCCACCTTTTTTTTAGTTCCAACCATCCCACGATATTTCAAAAAACAAGAAACTCCAAGCAATAATCTCTACTGATTACATCACTATTCATATTTTTCATATCTTTATTTTATTAAAATTCAGATATTTTAAGGATATAAATATTATTTGAAGAAATGTGAGACCCAGGAAAATCCAGATTCCCTGAAGGAGGGTAAAATGGTAATTCCGGTCGAATCTGAATTTTAGATGCCGGATGTGAAAGCGAATGACCTTGGGTGTCGTGCCAGTGATCATTCTGCGTCGAATTCGTTGGTCAGAGGTGGTTGGGATTCCAGCGTTTTTCGGGCGTGGGGTGTCGGATGACCTTGTGCATGTGAGTAAGTCTGCGGCGGGAATGGGGCGCCGCGTGGCGGAGACCAATCTCGCTTTGCGTGTCGCGTGAGGTGCGTAGCGCCGAAATGAGATCACATGACTAACGTTGGTCGTGTGTAAAGTGGGTTGAGAAAAGTCGAAAATGAAATGACTTGTAATTTTGAGGCATGTCTTACCAAAACTTCAGATATCTTCTTGTGATTTGTGGACGATGGCTGGGAATGGGGGTTTTAGAGAGAAAGTTAGAACTACCAAGATAACGATCGGTTGTGGGTTCACTTATTGCAAAGCAAGAAGTTAGTCTGCGTCGAAATTTACTGTGTGAAGTCTTAAATTGAGTTTCTGACCGGAGAAAGAGTAGGGGTTTCTCTCTTGTTTCTTTTCTTAGATTATAATGGATAGGATTATTGAAGTGCGGATGGCCAGTGGGTTTGGATTCAGATTTGGATGAAGTGAAGAAATCACTGAAGTGTTTAAAGACCGATCAGTGGTTCTATTATGATTAGTGAATTGGGTGGTGTTATGTTATTCTTGGTAGAAAATAACGTGTTTATTATGATTGCGTGACCAGTTGAGATCATTTCTTCATTGTCTTAGCAACCATGGTGGATTTATGTTATTATTATGGCCAGACCTTGTGATGTATGGGATTCATTGTTGTATCTATGGTGATATATTAAGCGTGTATTATTTATATATTGTCCAATTTCTGTTTATAACAGGTGGGAGTAACACAGTGAAATTAAAGCTCAAAGAACATATGGTAATTGAACCCATTTTCAGATCTTTGAAGAACAATGTGGGATGGGATCTTGTCACGGTTTTAAAGTGAAGAAAGCAGTAAAGATGTTGCTCATGTTGTAAAGTGCATTGGGCAGGTTTGTATAAATTGTGATGAAACGTTGAAAATAAATGTTTGTATAAATATTGTGGTTTTTATGATGTGGTTTGCTAGTGGCATTTACACTCAGGTATGGGTCTCGTGATACGAGACAAATAGATGTTCCGCGGGTTGACGGGTAGTCAACGGACACCCCGGGTTTGGGACGTCACAGACAAATAATTTTATTGATTCAAATTAATAATATATCGATATAAACATATAATCAAAGTTACAACATTTAATCAAAATCGCTAAAAAACATAAGTAATCAAACAACATTCGAGTTAATAACATAATAAATTGACTTAAAGCCCACACGTTTGATATTACTATTAAAACTATAATACATAGTCTACGCTACATGTTGATATTCTTTTACATTGTGGCCCATAATATATATATTCGAGTTCTTATGACGTATGATTTTATTTCTTCTGCCGAATCATTATATCTTTCTTTAGTTTAGTCGTTGGCTTAAATAAGCGTCGCGCCACGACACTTGAGTGAAGCGTCGTATTACTAAGGCGATAGAACCACTATTCTGTCAGAGATGACGACAACCACACATGCATGAAGACGACGATTACCATACGCGCACCAAGGTGAGACTAAATCAAGAAATAACAGATAAAAACCTACATATGTTTGGAGTAACCACTCTATTGAAAATATTAAAATAATAAAAGTGTAACACCCAAAATTATACCATAATAATTTTATGATATGTTTAGGGTATAATAAAAATCAAATTTGTGTTTTTTGAAAATTTAATAGTTAAGTGTAAAAAAATGATATAACCGAAATTATTAAATAAGTAAAGAGTATAATGGTAAATTGCCAAATTAAGGAATTAAGGGACATTAAGTTAAAAGGTCATGTGTTATAAGGACCAAATTGTTGGTTTGAGTTGGATTTGAGGTTAGATTTGATCTTGTTTTGGTTTGGGTTAGAATTGTTCGGTGACATGTAGGTATTTTAGGGGAGGTGTTGTCCAAACTTCCCTAAAATTTATGTTTTGTTTTGGTCATAACTTAGCATATGGACCTCCAAATTGGATGATTCCAATTGGAGATGAAACATAAGAACTATAGCTACAAATGTCTGGAAGATACCAAGATGAAAATCCTGCTCTACAAACCTTGAAAATTAGTTTCTGAGAAAATCACAGTTTGAGTAGTTTATGTTTGATTCGATGCCCACGGTAAGTTTGAAATTTGAATCAATGAAAATTTATATACCTAAGTTCCTCCCTGCTGCAGTAGGTCAAAGTGCGATATAATTAGTCTAGGGTCGAACAGGGATGGGTTTCATCTAGGAATGATTTGCATAAGTGCGAAGGTAAGGCTTTCTATTTGGACTTTTGGATTTTTGTTTCAAAAGCGATTATGATGAGTTTGAAAAGCGATTAGCCCCACGTAAAAAGCGAAAATGAAGTGTGAAAAGTTAAGCGAAGATTTAGGTCACTAACTTGGTAGCTTAGGGCAAACAAATTATTACATCGGGTTTTATCCTCAAGTTATGAATGACTATAGTCAGTAGCCCAGGATCTATGTTTAACTAGCAAACCTCGCCCCCAAAATCCAACTCCTATTTGGTGACACGGATAACATGCATCTATGGCTGCACCGGTTTAATACTGAACATTCAACATCATTTCGATTGTTAAGTAAAGGCCCAATTACAAAAGCGCAGTCTGTCCCCAGCGATAAGTATACCTTGTATCTAAAGCATGGTAAGTGATGGCCCAGTGTGACGTTAAATGATATTTAACCTAGTTTGAGAAGATGGGAGCCATAAATACGGTACCTGTGGCATTGACACATGAGACAACACATATGCCGCGCCACATTGCTTCCTTGCTCTTCAAGAAAGGAAACCTTGACGTCTCTCTTGAGTTGTCATCCTCAGAGGGTGTTTGGCTTGGCAAGAAAATAAGGAAAGAGGAGAGAAGAGAGAAAAAACCAAACCCTAAGCGAGTACGGAGAATGTTATAAAAAATAAAATGTGCCCCCAAAGATTCTCTCCGATTTCTTCCTTAGGGTTCAAAACTATAGGGTTTATATAGGCCACCATTTATGAAACTACAATAAAACTGGCATTTGGCTAATTTAAGGAGACGAGGAAATGTCTACTTAAAAAGTGAAGTCGGTTTGCATTAATTACAAGTATGACAAGGCGTTAATTTGTAAGGCATATCAATTTAGCTAGCTAAGCGAGAATTTATGTGGCGAAATCCTAAGAAGATCTTGAGAAATCGGGAATTTTCGCTGGGTAGTGTTGTGTAAACGAGGAAATTTAAGCTAACAGCGAAATTCTTGTGATGTGAAAATGCAAAATTTAAGCTGGGAATAGTGCTTAGCGAAAATCTGAGTCTGCGAAAGTCATAATTTCGCTAAGGTGCGAAATTTTAAGCTGGGCTGAAATTTAATCCCGGTAAATTTTAAGCAATCTTAGCAGAAAATTCACAGGTGCGGTCTTGTTGCAATACCTCTGCTCCTCTACGCATTGATTTTCTTCACTTTGCCTTCATTCTCTCTTTGATTTTTGGTATGATTGATGGTTGACAATTAGGTTCGATCCATGATTCATCATATGTCTCGATATCGAACTCCCAGTGCGCGAAGCACAGAAACAACCAAAAATAACCTAAACGGCATAAATTGAAACTAAGAAGACTTGAGCAGCTTCAATTGGCATAAATGACATGATTAGTGCGCAAAAGCACTCAAAACCTATCTAATATAAGGTTCATTTTTGGGCACTAATCCACCCCAATAGAAGCGTTGCTAGTCCACTTAGCGATCCCAGCAAAGAGGAGATGCATGTAGTGATTTTCAAGTTTATGATTAAGGGTTTATGTACATATAAACATTACCTTTAAGCGAAAAATTGACACCCAGTTTGGCAGGTATGAAAGAACCAAAACCATACAAGAATAATTTCAGGTCAATATTGGTTCATGATTCTCAACGAATTTCCACACAAGTCTAATGGTTCTTTATATAGCAGTTAAACGATAAATTGCAAAATTTGTCCCTCCCAAACTAACATTGACACTTGGCCTTAAGTTGTTGAAACGACCCTAGATAGAGGCTAGTTACTCTCTTCTTTCTTTATTCAACTACAATGTAGGGGTGCAATGCTTAAAATCAAACCACGAAGTCAGGTGTAGCGGGTCCGCAGATGACTCCCGACAAGTGGGTTTAGGGCATCAGGCGAAAGGATCAATGACCACAAACTCCTACAGGCTTCACCGGACTACGCTATGACTTCAAAATCAGCACTACAAATCGTTAGACTCTACCTATCCACCCGTATAACGAACACTAAATTGATGACTCCGGCAATTAAGGCTTAGGGCATCGGGTTTCAAAGGCACCGCCATACACCCCTGGGACCAGTGCTTTCGGGTTTGTGAAAACTTCCGACTTTATTTATTTTTTTATTTATTTTTTATTTTTATTTTTGAAAGACCCCATTGGTCTTTGAAATGTGGGTAACAAAACACATCCTGTAGCCAACATGCCCCTAAGGCCGGCTATGTAAAGGAAGAAAGGAAGCAACTAATTTCCGCGACTTATTGATACAATGCGGTGTGCGGTGTGTGAATTAGCATAAGGGAGAAATGTTTCAAGTTGAGCATGCAGGCTGCGATTGACAGCGTTTCAAGCATGGAATTTGTTAACATAAAGGTGTGAATAATTCTATTCTCTGACAAAGGCAATTCAATTGTCGATTTGAAAGCGATTCAATTGTTCGATTGAAAAGAAAACAAATATACACATGGTAAAGGCCACAAAACATGATATACAAAAGTCTGTATATATAAAATGAATAGCTTTTGATATAGCCAAAATGGCTAGTACATGAATAAACTAAACATCTGAAAGTATCCTTTGCCTACTATGGGCCCCAATACATAAATCTAATTAAAATTAGTAGACGGTTGATAAAATTTGGTAACTATACAAAATCATAAAGAGCCTACCTAACCACTCCCTTTCTTTGTGGTGGTGGTGGGTTTGAAGAACATACGCTTTCTGACGAAACATCTAAAATGAGCTGGAGTGCGTGGTGGGCTCCCTCTCGATCCTTGAACGAGGAAGACCTGGGTGAGTCATGTCTGTGAAACAGAGTGACAACTGGCCATCCTCACGATCACGGGTTTGCACGTGTGGCGCTGGTGAGCATATGGCATCCATCACACTGCAATCTCTCTAGGCCGCGTGAACATACCGGTGAATGGTGTGCCGAATAGGATGGCGTAGGAGTATTAGGCTGCGGTGCTGGATGTGGTGTGTGGAGGAGGAGATGGAGGTGACATATCAGACTCCCAGCTCTGGGCTCGAGGGGCGGGCACATCGTCTGCTGAGTCCTCAGGCCACGGCCGGTACCTCCTCTAGTCCTGTTTGTGGGAGATGGAAAGATGCGGGCATGGTCGTCACCGCTCACGTGTGGAACCGGAGGGGCGTGAACTCTCGTCTCGATCCTGCGCTCCTCTAGGAGTCCATATGCTCGAGCTGGCGGAGTAGTCCGGCATCGATGAGTGGAATGCTCTCTGCTCACGTCTTGGGTCAGCCAGATGGACCTTCTCCTCAGAAATGCATCGAGGGGATCATCATGACTCGGAGGGACCCAGACTGATATCTCGAGAGGATCCGTTAAAGGCCTCGAGATGGCTCCTCCATTGCAATAATCTTTGTGTGGGAGTGATTCGTCGAATAAATGTAATTCGATCGACATGTCGAGGCGGGGCGCCTCCTATAAAATCTTGGTCGGCTATGGTATCTCGCGGTCTTTCGAACTATCTCTCGATGAGGTGGGTGGGCTCAGTCTATAACCCTTTGCATTGGCCAGAGAGCGGTATACGCGGGCCGAAGGCTGCTGAATGTCCGGCAGCTCTGAGGTACTCAGCGGCGTCATCGATGAGGCTGGCTCACGCGGACCATGCAACTCCTCGGATGTCATGGGTGATAGAAGCTGCGGCCACCACTCGTGGGTAATAATCTTAGCCTCGGGTCGTGAAGGGCGTGTGAATAATCCTCGATCAATCTCGTAGGACTCCACTGACCTGGGATCGTACTCGTGGGGACATCATAGTGTCCTGACTCGATGAAGTCTGATGAGTCGTACATTGGAATGGGGTTCACACTACGAACAACGGCCTCGCGATCCACGGGTGGTAATGACGAGACGATGATGTCGCCTCTGCAATGATGTATTTGGTGATGGGCGCGGTAGGGAGGAAGATGACTCGCCAGGGGGCCGGTGCGGGCCCGCTTGGAGGCCGGGCCTCCCTGCTCTCCCGGGGGGTACGGATGATGGGACCAGGGTTACGTCCATGTTGATGCTGACGAAATCCCTGGGCTCCTCAGTGCATAGGGGGCCGGTGATGGTCTTTTGGGAGGCGGACCGGGTTGGGGCTGGGCCTCTCGCTGGGTGTCTTTGATAACACAGGCCGAGCGGGATCCTGGTACGAACCATATCTGTCTGAATAATATAGGAAGGGCTAGACTCGAAAATGCAAACTGCAGACACTGAATATCTAAGCGAAGGAGAACTGTTGGAGGCAGGCGAGTCTGCGAGTTGGAAGACTAACCCGGGGCTCAGCATTTGCGAGTCACACTTAGGATGCAATAATAGCGAATAAGGCTGATGAGGTCTAACTTGCGTACCAGACGGGCCTGACTAGCTGAACAGGCGAGGGTCACTGAGCAGGCGCGGTGTAAACCTTGATGAAGGCTCCGCGAGAGATGTGTTTCAGTGGGGCGGGCGGCTCCGTGTGACACTGGGCTCGTGCGTGGCGGTGTGTCTGGACAACGACGGCGACTGTGTGAGAGGCGGGGTGAGTGGAGTCTCTGGCGGCACTAGTGGTCGAGTCGTCACGGGGCAGCTCTGGGTGGGAGTGGCCCGGTGGCGAGGCATTTGGGACTCGGGGCTGGCTGGGAGAGCGGGAGATATGAGTGACCTTTTGGCCGCATCCCCTCTCAGGTTTAAATGGGCGTTTAGCGATGGCCCAGAGGGTCTCTACCGGAGTTTTCGCTATTTTTAATGAATTTGACTAACTTAGGTGCTCTACCATCAAATCGAAATTCAGTGGTTAATTATTGATACCATATGAAATTAAAAAAAAAATTATAATGAGAATTATTATATAAAACTATAATTAAATTTGTCTAAAATACTATAGTATATAAACAAAATTACTAAAGGGAAAAGCACTAATTTGAAACTTTCGAAAAAGCGAAATTATCGAAATTAAGCAGATTAGACAAAAAGCAAAATTGTTGAGCTATGTCGGTTTAGAAAACGGACAGTTCAATTTCAAACACTCAAGGAGAGATTGAGGAGAATGATCTACCTCGGCCCACTGCGATGGCACAGGTTGACTCCGTGGTGTTAGGTGATTGTTGAAGTGGTTCTCGCGATGGCTTTTGCAGATTAAACAGTGGCTTGGTGGGTGTCGATGCTTAGGAACCCGATATCTCTTCATCTCCTTAGTGCGATTATTCCTTGCAATTCTGCACAGACATTGTGCTTCCACAATATCTTGACCATTTGAAGCAGCTTCGCCAGGTTATTTGATTTTCATGTTCTAGCGACTTTTGCTTGTTCAAATGAAAGATCATTTAACTCGAGTCGTATTTACCAAGGTAAGTTGTATTCAGTGATTTATTATTGCATTGGGCATGGCGAAATGGTCTTCCCTAAGATGATTGGAACATGATTGGGTTCACTTGCAATTGGCTCGGTGTCGAAGCACTACAAAATCTTGGGTAGTAGAATTTGTCTATTTTCCTGAACATCTCATTATCCTTAGGGATTTTAAGCGTCATCGACCTGATGATAGTGTGATGTTGGTAGGTTTAAGTTCACCCTAAACCCTAGCGCTATCTGGAATAAGGCAAAGGTTCCACAGCTCCCGAGTCTAATAGGGCTTTCTCAGCTAATCTTGCTCCCGTGTGCTTAGATATTGTAGGACATCCACAGGTCTTGTATTTCCTTTGAAGTCTTGCATTCGATGATGGCACTCACTTGCGCCATTCGAAAGGCCTTTTGTTGACATTAAGACCCTTTTATTGGCCATAAGTCCTTGAGAATTTTGCGTAAGTGGGACTTGCTGATCATGTCAAGGAGAGGAATGTTAACTTCCTTTCTTATGAAACCCAACATTTACGTTGGTTAACGGAACTTTTCTTTTTCTTGAGAGCTTGTGGAAATGGAAGGGGTACACTGATCTTCTTCTTTTCCCTATTGGGGTACTGTTCTTCTTGTGGATAATCAACCAGTGTTGGATCACATTTGGATTTAGGCTGGATCTGTTGGCTTGATTCTACCACTTCTAAGAGTCACATTGCTTTAACTTCATCGGTTCGACATTTGGATCATTGTGGTCGAAGCATATTTCATTTGCTCCTCTTTGATATTCTTTGTGGAGGAAGCCTTCCCTTTTCTACATCTACTTGTTCTTTGGTGGATAGTTTTAGCCCCAGAATGCACTTATTGTCCGGTTCTGTTAGTGAGCTTTCTCGCCCCGATTTTTGATTAGTTTGAACATTCGGCACATACGTTTCGCCTATGACGTGCTACCACTTTACTTAAGTTTAGGATTGCATTCCTTGAGGAGAAGAAAGTAGAGGAAATTTTGTTGTTGTATTGAAGTGGAACTGGCTAGCTGCTTTGTGCTCTAGAGGCGTATGCGGGGTTTTGGTTTCCATGACGGTTTGGATGATTTCTCCGAGTTAGGGTTGCCTGGGTGTTACCATATGGAGCATCTATGGGTGGTTTATTTTGATTTAGGACATGGGCATACTCTAGAGCGGTGCTCACCGGGGTAATTATTTGGTAAAATTGAGCGAAAGTTGGGATGCGAGATAACTCGTGCTTGTTTGCATTTCATCTTTGATTTTCATTTCGGCTCATCGATCTTCTAGTTAAAGTGGTAAGTTTTGCTTTCATCTACGTGTCTTCGAAAGTGCATACATGCCCCCTGTTGATTAGTTCGCGAGAGCCCTTGATCTTTCGGCTTCCCTTGGATTGATTCATCCCATTACCTTTGAAGTTTTCGTACATCAGTTCGAAAATCCATGGCTTCGTCCAGGGATGCTTACCGAGAAAGTCTCTCGCATGGTTTCCAAAAGGCCGCCTCGTAGCGAGAGACGCCACCATAGAAATGGTTTACCGGCATCCATGTATCAAACCCATGATGTGGGCATGTGATGGTCTCCATAAATCTCTCAGTGCTTGGTAGAATCTCGCCATCTTGAGTGCAAGGTGTAAATTTGTCTTTCAAATTGGTCTTATAAACCTTGAAGAATTTCTTCGAGTGCACTCGGCTCATTGATTTCTAATAGTTCCTAGGCCTACGATGAGTTCGGCCAAATCCTTGTCCTTTAGGGTTAGTGGAAATACTTCCGGCCATGAATCCATGTCCATCATTCCTTCACAAAGGTAGTGCATATCCTCAAAATCCCCCAATATGAGTGTATGGATTTTTCATTTCCATACCATGATATGGGGAGTAGGAGTGCAATGGGGCCTCGCTAGCATCTTCGAGTCTAGGAGGTATGATGCGGGAAGGAACTTGCTCTAGGAGGGTGGATATGGTCCCTCATCTCGATCTATAAATTTGTTAGTTCATTAGAATTTTGTTGACTCTCTTGTTCCTCGGGTAGTGGATCCGTAGGTATCGATGTGTGCAACTTCCTTGGCCCAGGTCGAGTTGTGTCTTTTGATTCTATGTAGTCTACACTGATGTGTCTACATCCTTTGGAGCATAAACACATTACAAAATTTGTAGAGGCAATAGAGTATAAAGAAACTGCAAGGTTAAAATTAAGCTAACAAGTGGCGAATGAAAAGCAAAAGCGATTACGTCATTGCAAAGTGATGGCGGCGGTTGAGTTCTATGGCCCGGGTTCTAAAGAGTTCTAAAAGGTTACCTTCACTTGCTTGATGTTGATCACAAGTACACTTTAACTCATCATTAGTAGTTTGGCACCGTCGAGGCGGCGGCATTTTGATTACCGTGCCCGCAGTGGTGGTGGATCAGCGAAAATTTATATACCTAGTTCCTCCTGCTGGTAGTGACTCTTTGGGCATAGTGGTTAAATTCGAACACGGGGATGGGTTTTCATCCACAGGAATGATTTGCACTTAAGTGCGAGAAGGTAGGCTTTCTATTTGGACTTTTTAGTTTTTGTTTCAAAGCGGTGTGATGAGTTTGGCTTGATTAAGCGTAAAGCGAAAATGAAGTGTGAAAAGTTAACTTTGAAGATTTAGGTCACTAACTTGGTAACTTAGAATAAGCAAGTCATAGGTTTTAATCCTCGCGTTGTAATGACAACCTATAGTCAAGCCTACTTGGGATCTATGTTTAACTAGCAAACCTCACCCACACCAAAATCAACTCTATTTGAGTCGCATAGATGCAGCCATCTATGGCCTTTTCGGTTGAAACCTAACATTGACATCGTTCGGTGGCTCGTAAGACCATCTAAAAACCACGATTACATCTAGCGATAAGTATGCTTGTATCCTAAAGCATGGTAAGTATTGGCGAATTAATGACATTAAATGATATTTAACCCTAGTTTGAAGATGGGAGCCATAAATACACGTAGCATTGACACATGAGGACAACTGCATATGCCCCACCGCAAGCTAGCTTCCTTCCTCTTCAAAGAAAGGAGGCTTAGCCAAGCATCTCTTGAGTTGTCATCCTCAAGAGGGGTGTTTGGCAGCCAAGAAAATAAGGGAAAGAGGAGAGAGAAGAGAGAAAAACCAAACCCTAACTGAGCTGCGGAAGATATTTACATAAAAAATAAAATGTGCCCCAAAAGATTCCTCTCCAATTTCTTCCTTAGGGTTACAAAAACTATGGGGGTTTATATAGGCCACCCATTTATGTGAAACTACAATAAAGCCTAACATTTTGGCTAATTTAAGGAAGAGAGTAATACACCAAGAGTGAAGTCGGTTTGCATTAATTACAAAAGTATGACAAGCAGGCGACTGCTTACAGTACACACTTTCACTTAGCTAGCGAATCATTCAAGAGATAGCTAAATCGTAGAATTTTCACAGTATAAGGGCCTCTACAGCAAATTTCGCTAGCTTAGCTAAATTATGGAGTAGCGAAATGCAAAATTTCGCTAGAATAAGCTTAGCGAAAATCCCGGGAGTCTAGCCGGCACCATAATTTCGCTAAGATTGCGAAATTTTCGCTAAGGTCGCTAATTCTTTCGCAATCCCAGCCAAATTTTCAGTAATCAGCAAATTCTCGAATTGCCGATCTTCACCTGCACGTGCCTCCCCCGCTCTCATCGCATTGATTTTTCTTCACTTTGCCTTCATTCTCTTTGATTTTTGGTATGATTGATGGTTGACAATCGGGTTCAATCTTCATATCTACCATATGTCTCGACATCGAACTCCCAAAGTACGCCAAAACCCGTAAAACAACCAAAATAACCTCTAAACCAAAGATAAGTGAAACTAAGAAGACTTGAACACTTCAATTGGCATAAATGACATGATTAGTGCGTAAAAAGCACTCAAAACCTATCTAATATAGGGTTCAAAATAGCACTTTTTGGGCACTAATCAATGTTGTTTGTACCATATTTTGAGTTATGCTAATCCAAATGAGGCTAATCAAAATTTCTACTTAAACTAGACACCTAGAAAAGTAACTTTCATGAAGAAATTATGGTCAAATTATGTCCCTATCGTGCCTAGAAAATTTTTCCTAAAAACTGTCCAGGAGCAATTCAGAATGTTAGACCATATCTCATAATTTTAAGGTTCAAATGACTTGATTTTGAATCATTGGAAACTTAAGACATAGGGGAATATTGTGTTAAAATAATACTTTGACTAAAAACCTCGTTTACTGGATCGAAATTGTAGTTGGAAACAAACATTTTAGTATGCATGCAGGAATACAGTCATAAGAATTTATTAAGAGTATAACATGAATGTTATTAAGACCAGTATAAATTACTCTGAGACATATATAATTGTATACTTGATTAAGACTGGATAGTAAATAAATAGGGACTAGTGCTATTCGACATTTCTGTCTAGTGCTACCCAACACTTCTATTTCGTGTGACAGACACATCTGTTCAGTGCTACGACACTCCAGCATAGTGTTACGACACTCCTATTTCGTGTTGAAGGCACGTCTGTTCAGTGTTTCGACACTTCTGTTCAGTATTGTACAGTACCTTTAGGTACCTATATGCTGCGTCTCTCTCATTCATTGTTACTGGTCTATACAAGCAAACATTTATATGAAAAATATTTTAATAATGAACAATATGAAAACACAAGTAATCAGCTCGGATGCTAAGGCATACCTCTATTCTATACTGTAGTGTACCTAAAGGTACCTTATGTTATGAAATCTCTGTTATGTACTTCTACGAGATAGATGAATAGAATGATGTGTGAAACATTTACATTTGCATGTATATTGTAATTGAAGATCCCTATAAATGGGCCTTCATATATTACGCTTTCCCACTGCCTGTAGTTCTCAAGACCCGGGATGTTTCACTCATATATTCCAAGAAGTCGATAGAGACATCCTGCACTCGCCAAGACCAACACAACATTAAGAGTCCACCTTATGTAGGTCCTTGATTTTATAATACAATTTTTAATGCATTATTTTGTTATAGTAAAATTTGTAAGAATACAAGTAGTCATGGACTCAAGTATATATGTACATGACATTTTAAACACCACTACGATGGTAGTTTTACGAGGTTTTGATATGAAGTCAAGAATTTTCATAATTATGGCTTTCAAACAAAGCTATATCACTCATGAATCTATGTTGAAATAATCTAATAATTTAAAATCAGTTATCAGTCTCGCTTAGGTGTCCTCACCTACCGTAGTAAGGGGAAGAGGCGCTACAAAAAGAGTTGTAGAGGGATGATTATAGGCCAAGAATGATAAAAAAAAAAAAATCACTGTACTTAAAAAAAAAAAAGGTTAGCAAAAAAAAAGTCGAGAAAAAAATGAGGAGTAGGTTTTTTGTTTTTCAAAAGCAAGGATATGAAATATTAAATAATTAATAAAAGCTACATAAAATTATATGAACCAAATGATAAAAATACACCGATAAAATTAATACAGTGATAAATCACTTTGTTTAGCAAACGGTGATAAATCATTTCTATAATTTTATAGTCATGTTCATGAAAATGTTAATGTTTTATTATTTATAATTAAAAAATATATCCTATATCAAGAATAATATTAATAAAGTATTTAAATTATTTTAAATTTATTTATTTACAATTTTATAAATTAATAAAAATAAATTAACATCTAAGTAAATAAATAAAATGTTTTATTATATTATATATGAAAATTAATTCAAAATTAGGAAAATAAGATAAAATAAATATATTAAAAATTAAAAATATGTTATTAAAGTAATTATTTTATTATTGTAAAAAAACAAAATGATTGAAAGATGAATTTTCATTAAAATCCATGTATATGGAGCTAGAGATTGATAATAGAGCATAGTTACTTAAATAAAAATCAATTCTCCATATTTAGAGATTCATTATTCCCACCTCTAAACATATATATATATATATATATATATATGATGAGACCCATATTTTACTGAACACTATTTCCCTATTAATTTATGGTTATACTACTATTCTTTTATTCTTTTATTATTACAACAATAAAGTAATTTTTTAATAATTATTTGTATAAAATATTTTTATTTTCGTTATATTTTTATTTTTATTTATTATTTTATTAAGTTTAAATTATTTATTCACATACAATATAGTAAATTGATTTTAATATAATAGTTTTAGTATTAATTGATTTTTAAAATTTTCTATTTTTTTATCAAAATGAATACTTTTAAAATAATTTAATTTTTTATTAAAATTATTTTTTGACAATGATATAATACATTTTTATTTATATATATATATATATATATATATTTTAAAGATTGTTGGTTGAAGTTGTATGATAAAAAAATTAATGCAATAATTTCTTAGAAATAAAAAATACAACTTCAATTTGAAAAAAAGAAGAACATAGAAATTACATCAAATAAAATAAAAATTACATTGTTTTGCACATCATTTATCACTTGGTTATAATTTTAATGTAATTTCATTATGTATAATTTTTAATATTTTGTATTTTCTAATGTAATATTATGCTATATAATATAATTTATTAGTTTAAAAATCATTTTTAAGTTTTTAATTTATTTTTATTTATTATAATTTTATTTACTTAATATGATTTTATATTATATTTAAATAAAAATACAAGTATTTCATATATCATCTTAAAATATTATAATTATAATATTATAATTTTAATAAAAATGATGTTTGAATAATAAATAGTGATTTAAAATTGAAAATAAAAATTGCTAGTTGAAATTTGATCTCCTAATTATAAACTATAAAGAAGATGCGGCATTGGTACATTATGACATGTGCTGATTTTGTTGTTCAGTCTCTACCATGATAACATGTGCTATTATTATATAAGGTGTGATGATGCTTTTTCAACCTAACCTGGCCTGAAGGCATGAGGTCGTCACGACCCTACTGTTTGTGGGCCGATGCAAAGGCCTGATCAGTTCGGGCTGAAGTATGACTGCAATACCGATTTGCAAACTCGGCCAGAAGACTCGCAAAACAGCAAGAAGTTCTGCAGGCTAGTGCCCGTGACCGTTCGATGCCTAAGCCGCTTCTTTCTCATAAAAGAGAACGCTGTAGGCGTAATGTGGCCAGATATGATACGCGTCTAAGAGTGTGTGCGTAAGAATGTCGGCTGCATCTTTCCACCACGGGATGACCAGATTTATAATGGCATCAACCATCGATTAATTGTGAAACACTGGATGGAATATTTTTACTTTAGTCCATTCCGGACCGTACAGATACGAAGAAGCGGTTAACTCGGGGATAGTCTTCTTCCTGCGCGGCACGCCCAATCGGCAATTCATCTATCATTATCCTTTCTTTCCCTTATGGTGGATCTGGAATAAATAAAATATATCTTTTTTCTATTTTCTAGATGAGATGTATGGGCTTATCGGATTCGCTATGATCAACCCGCCTCGCATTCTGGGCTGGGGCCTCACCGGGACCGACCTCTGTCGAAGCTGGACATATGGGGCCCTGGTTTGATATGGAGCCCGGCCATTTCCTTCCGCCCAGGGAACGGATATTTAGCCTGGCGATATCACGCCCAAATTTCAGATACGTCACGTGGCATCAATTTTTCCTCTGCTCGTCTGGCTATTCCCACGCCGTCCATCAAAAAGGGCTGCCTAAGAGATGACTGAATGGTGACTTTCTGCTTTCATACACATAGCTTCGCATTCAAACTCGCCCCGAGGCGCTCCCTCCGTTAGATAAGGGTAAAAGAAATTGGAATCTACCAACACCCAAGGGGTCGATTTAATGCGCCTTCTATCAGGAACGTGGGACCCAGCAGAGTTGGTCTCATATAACCATTTACATCGCATCTTCCACCTCCCTTTGATCCATGGGTCCGATGTTCGACTTTATACAAATCTCCATGCCTGGATGGTCTCAAGTTTTCAAGTCGCCTCACAATGGCCTTCTGTCCCACCGCACCTCCTCACAGGTGGCCTACAACACAATGATTGAACCTCCAATCAGCTCCAATGGTCGGGGTATTTGGTAGGCCTTGGTCTTTTTTTAGATGAGGTTCAAGGCCCTAGCACGAAGCTCAAGCCTCCTTCATCTTTCTGTCTCAATAGCTACTCCCGAGGGCTTCTATTTTCTTCTCCACAGCCTGAGCTCTCCCCGTAATCCCCACCATCTTTCTTCAAGACAGTCATGAAGGATGTATATTTCTCTTCTCGTGAGCCGGCCGCCCGGGAGTAATAATCTTCCACAGATCACACCCTGTGTGTCCCTACTAATTCGCACATACCCCGATAATCTTCATGAGAGTATTTGGCTTCTATTTTTGTGTGGGCTTCGTCTAAGATGGCTCGAACGCTTCGGGTTTTACACCTTCCTCGTGGTTTCAAAAATGCTGATCTTACAGAAGATAACGCCATAGCCCGCATTGGCGAATGTCCGTCGCCTTTATGCGAGCTGATAAAGTCAGCATTCTGGTCCACCAGGTCGACGTCCCGCACGATTCTTCCGCCAGGCTCGCCCTTCCACCTCAGTTTTTCCCTTGACTCATCACGCCCACTGGGAAATTTTAGTTCATTTAGCGCCGTCTAAGCTCCGCAAATGCGGAAAAGGAAAATCACACCGAGACTACGGCCAGCCAAAGTTCGGGAATCGACGCTCCCATCACTGGCGTCGAGCGGCGTTGTCACCATTGGCCGATGCTTTGCCGCCGGCGCTCCCACGCCCTTCCAAGCTCGCTTTCGAGTGAGAATCCTGCCGCCGAAGAAGCGCCGCTACCGTGGTTCGTGAATCGCACGGTCCCGCCAAAAGACGCCGCCGCTCTCAGAGTGGCGGAACCCAACAGAAAGGTCGTAATATGGGCACAACACAGATTCTTTGCTTCCACTATCGAACGGCGTTGGCGCCGCTTTCTTTTATTGTCAAGGATTCACCTCGAGGTTGTAAGGGCTTCCACTGACGGCTGCTTTGTCTTTCGGGGGTCATTGCAAGTCTAATCACGTTTATCACCATTATGCTTCAGCCCAAAGATCGACTTTGTGTTTGATACAGCGCCATTTCCTGGTCCGGTCAAAAAGGCCAAATTAAATGAGAAAGCAATGGAAGATCGTCGCACGAGAGCATTTAAGGTCGCCACGCCACGCGAGCGGGCAGAGTCACAGAGCTGCGGCACGCTGGACTGAAGATGTGGAGCGACTTAAGTCTCGACTTAGCACACCTCGCTTCGCCAAGAAATAAGAGCAAAGAGAAGATGAGGTTCAGAATAGCTTGACTCGCTGGCCGGGCGTAGCCCCGAGGTGGGCGGCGCAGAGACCGCTTCTGTCGCGAGTCTTCGAGGTCGCGAATTCGCCTGAGCGGCTAACGAGGAATGCCGCGATTGCGTGCCGACTCATCGCACAGGTCGGGGTGATGGCTGCAATGCAGGACGAGGTTATTAGGCAACCGCGGGATCAGCCGGCGTTCGGGCTTCGGTGGCTCGCTGCGGAAAGCTGCTCGCGCACCCAACCCGGATTTCAATTTAGACCTTCCTGTTGACGCGAGGCAGAGGAATCTACCGCTGATTATTCCAAGGGCCCAGACTCCTATTGAAATCCATTCTCATCCCCTCCGTCGTCCCTTCCTCCCCGGGCGCTGACTTTAGGACGATCTCTAATTCTTTATCTCCCTTTATCTCATTTTTTTTTACGTGATGTATATATTTACCATTTGCCGCCCGGGGTCTGATCCATGTAGCTCTCTTCTCCGATAAATACATATTTTCATTACACTGTGACTTGTCGGGATACATATGCATTTATTCCAAACCGGCGATTCGTTATGGCTCAGTAATCGGGCCTACTTTCCTCTGGTGGTTTCGTATGCTATTCCGCCGACCAGGGCGAAAGCTCACAAAGCGACATCAGAACTCTGCTTCACGATGACCGCAGGATAGCCTTCGCCAATATATGAGGCGTGCGCCGCTGGTGAAATGAAGTGGCGAAAGCCAATATAAATCCATTAACGGCTTCCATGTGAACCGGCAAAAGGAAATGGGTAAGAACGCATAGTCAATAGAGCTCGCCCACGCCGCTGATGAGAAGAGCTCGCTCGAGTAAGCAGTAGAGCTCGCCCATGTCGGGCTTGAGCAGGGAGGAGCTCGCCGCAGGAATAGTGAGATTAGAACTCGCCCATGTTGGATCGGAGCAGGGGAAGAGCTCGCCAATGTAAATTGCGGAAGAGGAGCTCGGGCCCATGTTGACCGACATGAGAAGAGTCATTCAGTAGTGTGGCAGTAGCCTGGCCCATAAATACGAGGAGAGCTCGCCGGGAGTGAATAGTAGATTAGAGCTCGCCCATGCCGTGAGATAGGAAGAGCTCGCGAGGAATAGTGACAGGAGCTCGCCCATGCCGACCGGGACAGGAAGAGCCTGGTCAATGCAACAGGAAGTGAGCTCGGCCCATGTCGACCACGAGAAGAGCTCTGCTCGAGCAGGTGTGGCAGAGTCGGGCTCCATGTTGGCCGAGCAGGAGGAGCTCACAGAAACAGTAGATTAGAGCCTTCGGCCCATGCCGACCGATAGGAAGAGCTCACAATGTAATTGTAAAGCAGAGCCTGGGTCCGTGCCGACCGATGAGAAGAGCTCGTCCGAGTAAGCAGGCGAGCTCGTCCATGTCGGGCCGATGTGGAGGAGCTCACGCAGTGAATAGTAGATTAGAGCCGTCCATGCCGACCGGGAGCAGGGAAGAGCTCAATGAGTGAATAGTATATTAGAGCTCATTCACGCCGACCGATCGGGAAGAAGCCTGTCACGTACCAAGTGGCAGAGCTCGGTCCATGTCGATCGATGAGAAGAGCTCAACAGAAGTAGTAGAGCTCAGCCCATGTTAAGGATAGAGGAGCTCGTCAGTGAATAGGTGGGATTAGAGCTCATCCATGCCGACCGACAGAAGAGCTCACAATGTAAATTGTGAAGGCGAGCTCCGCCCATGCTGGATCACGGAAGAGCTCGTCTCTGGGTGAAGATAGAAAAGAGAGCTCGTCCATGTCGGGTCGGAAGAGCTCGCCGAGGAATAGTTGTCTTCGCGCCAGGCCTTGGTGGCGTTCCAAATGAAATGGTCAGTCCGACTCATTTAGCAAATGCGGCCGGTGTTGAGCAGACGACTCCTGTCGAGTGAGCAACTGCTCACGGGCGTTAGCGGTCTTGGTATGCTCCAATTTAAAATGGGTCGATCTGACTCATTTAGGGCAAAATGCGGGTCTGCTGAGCAAAATGACCTTGTCGAGTGAGCAATCCGGCTCATGGCGCAGCGGGTCTTGCATGCTCCAAATTCAAATGGGTCGATCCGACTCATTTGTGCGCAGCTCGGTTGAGCAGACGACCGCCGTGAAAGTGAGCAATCTACCACAGTTGGCCTTGGTGGCGCTCCAGCCGAAATGGGTTGATCCACTTATTTAGGCGCGTGGCTCGTGTCAGAGTAGACGACCTCGGCCGTAATGAGCACCCGGCTCACGGCGCCAGCGGCCTTTGGTGGCGCTCCAGCCTAAAATGGGTCGATCCGACCATTTAGGCGCCGCGGGTCTGTCGGCAGACGACTGGCCATCGAGCAACTGGCTCATGGCACAATGGCCTTGATGGCGCTCCAAATTCGAAATGGGTTGATCCGACTCATTTGTGGGCGCCATGGGTCTGTCAGTAGACGACCGCCAGAGTGAGCAATCCGCTCATGGCTTAAGGGTCTTGGTGGCTGCCCAAATCAAACGGGTCGACCGACTCATTTAAAGTAGCCAGCGGGCCTCGAACTGCTTCGTGATGAAACGCCATCGCAGGAAAGACGCTCGCGGTGACTTTCTTTGTTCGAGAAACTTCAGGGAGAACTCGTCGTGAGAGGAAAACGCTCGTGTGAATTTCGCTTGAAAGGTGCGAACTCCACACCGAGAATTTTAACGGTCATAGGAGTTTCCCGGCGCCGTCCCGCTATAACAGTTGTTCCGCTTGTCCCCGCATTATGCCCTTGGAGATTCTACTTTTATAATATGTGAATGAAGCTCGCATGTGATGGATGTTCAAGTTCGTCGCCTTTTGTCAGGTCTTCGACGCTTCGATCAACTTTCGATCTCCATTCGCTGGAGTTGCTTTTTCCGCCTCCCTTTTATGGGAGTCATGTTATTCCCTAGCTTTTGGCTAGGGAGTGCACCCGGAGGGGGCGGCGCAACTTTTGCGCTGCTCTTTCCTTTTTTCTGCTTATCTTCTTCCTTCTCCTTTCTACCTCTCCTCTTTTCTTTTCTTTTTTCTTTCCACGCCTTTCTCATCCGTCTCTTTCTTTTCTTTTTCTCATTTTCCCTTGCTCCCTTTTCCCTCTTTTTCTTTTCTCCTATCACACTCCCTTTTTTTTTTTTTTTTTTTTTCATACTAAGCCGTACAGATACTATTCAAGATGTGGGACATGTGACTGCTGCAATCCAATTGCATCTGATCAGAATCTAATCGTAATCCGACTCGTAATAAAGAGAGCCTTTTCTTATGAATTTTTCCTATTATGCCCTCTTCTCGATTTCCAGATATTTGAACCGTATGAGATGTCCGACATCGATTAACAAATGTTCAACTTGCTATGCACTAATTAACAAGGCTCCTATTACGCACTCAACGCTTATTGGTAAAAACGCCAGACGCTCTCCGTGATTCCACGTATGCTTCAAGATTTTTCCTCTCAGGTTTTGGAGTCCAGAATTGCCTGGTCCGACTCACTGGGCTATGATGTAAGGACCTTCCCCATTGGGGCCCAAATTTTTCCATGCGCCGGATTTTCCTTGCCAGGTTTTTAAGACTAAGTCAGCCTCGATGTAGCTTCGGCTCGTTCCTTCGATTGTAATACCTTGTCGCTTTTCCTTTGATATTCCTTTGAGCCGCCTTTGAACCGCCGCGCTTCTCATCTATAGGAGTTCTAAGTTCAAACGGCTGGGCCTGCTGTGCTCCTCTAATGCTAATCAACTCGGGGATTTATTCCACTTCTACTGTGGGCGACTACCCTGCCAAAAGCTAAGGCAAAGGGGCTTCAGCCGTCTTTCAGTTGGGTTCAGAGGCCCATAGTACCCGTAGCTAAGTATTCACCACTCCCTTTATGGTCTTCCAACTTGGTCTTTAGAGCGGCTTTGCTGTCCCGATGGTGACTCTCATCGTCCGCTCGACCGCGGTGTGTCGATGAGTAATAATTTTTAATTCCAAGCTCCTACGCAAAAGTCTCTAAATTTTTCGTTGTCGAACCTGCTTTCCATTGTCCGATACCAGCCTCGATACCAAACCTCGCAAATGATAACTCGCCACACAAAATTACGTATCTTTTTGCTCGTGATTGTAGCTAAAGGCCCTAACCCATTTACAAGCACTCCACTGCGATGATTATGAATTTATGACTGTCCTTTTCCGATGGGTAGGGGTCCCAATATGTCCAAACCCCATTGTTGGAATGGCCAAGGGCTTATGATCGACGTCAGTGGCTCTGATGGGAGGCGTGAGATTCGCGTGCTCCCGCGCACCAGATTTTCACCAGGCCTGGCCACACCCGAGTATAGCCGCCAAGAGTATCCCCGTCCCAAGACCTTCCCCGACAATGCCCGAGCTCCTATATGATTCCTGACATGCCCTCGTACTTTCTCTTAGCACGCACTCCGTCTTCTCCGCGATGCATTTTAGGAAAGGTGTGAAGAATCGCTTGTAAAGGCTTCCTTCGTGGGTCAGTAAATCGAAGATCTCACTCTTATCTTGGCCGCTTCTTTCGGGTCATCCGGTAGGGTTCCGTCATTAATATAATCCCAAATAGGGTCCATCCAACTCGGCTCGGATCCTACTGGGGCGATCATCATGCTATGAGGATCGATAGAAGGTCTCGCTGGCATTCGACAAAGGCCGACATGCCGAGGTCTTCCCCGAGAGGTTGTGGCTGGGCTTTGCTACGCCTACAGAATTTCACTCTCGGGACATGTGTTACATGGACCCGGCGAATTTCTTGATAAGTCACGAACCTTCAAGATACTGATCATTCTTCGCCTCATATGTGCCTTCTATCTGCCTAACCACCCGCCGAGAGTCATCAGACTCCTAACTGATCAACCTCTAACGAATGAGCAAGGTTGAGGCCTGCTATGACGGCCTCATATTTGGCTTCATTGTTGGATGTTCTGAATCCAAACCTGAGTGCATATTCAATGTCTATTCCTTCTGGAGAGGTTAGGATAAGACCCGCTCCACTCCCTTGGGCGTTTGAGGCTCCATCTACAAAGAGCTTCCAAGTGGAAAGGTCTGCCGCCGCTGGTACCCTGCCGGGATTCCTGGCCGATGCAAATTCCATGACAAAGTCTGCCCAGACCTGTCCCTTTATGGCGGTTTTCGGCCTATATCTGATGTCAAACTCGCTTAGCTCTATAGCCCATTTCATTGGGTCCGCAACAGCGCTTCGGGTTTGTGCAAGCATTTTGCTTCATTGGGTATTCAAATGGGACTTCTATAGCATGAGCTTGAAATACCGGGCGAGCTTCCGAGCGGCAGTTACCATGGCTAAAATTAATTTTTCCATTGCATCTTCCTCTCATTCTTAGGCTCTACGCAATAATAAACCGGATGTGTCGAACTGCTTCTTTATCTCCGACGAGGACAACGCCGGTTGAAAGTTCGACACCCGGCCATATTAAGGTGAGGAGTTCCCCACGTAATTACGGACGGGAGGAGCTCGATATGTCTTCGCCACTGAACGCCCTCGCACTCCGTATCCCACGAAAGGCTTCTTCGTAACTCCGGAAGAAAGGCCGGCATCTATCACTTGTCGACACTAAACCACTTAGAGCAGCCTATCCTCCCCTCCCGTCGTTGTACTTTATTCTCGATGGCTATCTGCATGTCGAGTAATGCCTTTTATTTTGTCCTGATTGCTTCGATTCCCCGTGATTGACCAGAAGCCTTAAATTTTTCTACTGACACGAAGGCGCATTCGCCGGGTTCAGCCATTATGCTCTAAACTGAACGCCCGAGAGATGAGCGGCGTATCTAAGAATGAAGTGACTTAACCATGTCGCCTATGCATACTTCCATAGTGGTGCTCTATCTCGCTGAACATCCGATTTACTAGTCTCTGGTAGGTCGCTCCCGCATTCTTGAGCCCAAACTAGCATCACCGACAACAATAGGTCCTCAGGTCGTGATGAACGAGGTCTTTCTCGTCTCGGGGTCCATGTCGATCCGTTGTACCCGGAGAAGGCATCCATGAAACTAAGAAGTTCACGACCGCCATAGCATCCACGTATGATCGATTCTCGCAGTGGAAACCGCCCTTCGACGTTTCTTTGTTTGCGCCGCTGAAGTCGAGCATGCGAGTCGCCATTTGCCGCTTGCTTTTTAACGTGCACGACGCTTGCCAACCACTCGGGTATTCCACTTCCTCGATCGCCCGCTGGAGTGCGAGTTTGCCAACCTTCATTGATGGATTAGTTTTCTATGGCCTCAAGCCGCTGACGGCTTCAAGGATGGTTTGGTGTTCAATTTATTGCAGGATTACCGTTGTGGTCAATTCCTCCCGATATCTCGACCGCCCATGCTTAAAACGCCCTTGTTCTCGCTTTTAGAAATCGGCACAGGAGACGCTAGATTTCTACACTGGAGCCGATGTAGGCCAGATGTTCCCGTCGCCATCCAGGGAACCGCCTGCTCCTCGTATGTTCGCTCGTGAGCACCTCGTCGCGCATGTCGAGCCTATCCATATTAACGCTGTCGCATCGCTTCTCGTTTGATGGAGGCCGATAAAGCACCTGCCAATTGACCCTCTCGAACCATCCCTATTCTCAGAATGGTCAATTTGACAACCGGGACGATACGCCGAGGGGACGGCTTTATCAAGGCTGAGAGACGGCTCTAATAACATGTTATGTCGATGGGCGCTCACAATGAGAAATCTCACTGGCTGCCGTCATTGGGCATGGAGGTTCCCAAAGTGGTACCACTGAATCGAGCCCGCAGGGCAACACCTTTCCCCGTAGTAATCCTCGCAGACGCCGCAGTCGACGCGCTCCGCTTTTCTCCCACGCCCATTTTGGTCGCTATCGAGGCAAAATGATGCCTACCGAACTTCCGCTTGTCGACAAAACCCATGAACCGTTGTGTTAGGCTAATGATCATACAACCACCAATGGGTCAGTCATGGGGGTGTCGATATCCTCTGGGGATTCAGCCGAGAACGTGATGGTCAGGTCTACCGAGGTAGTTTAGATACCGCTTATTCCACCGACGAATTACGTCGCGCAAGGAAGCCTCCGAGCCGAACCAGATTCTCCTCCCCCCGAATCCTCCCGAGATTACGTGGGATTTCTCCAAGGGGTCGGGCCGGTAGCCGAGTCGTCGCTTCACGGGGCGGTGGTCACGAGTCGGTGGGGCCCTGTCCCCATTCGGCTTGACTTCGGGCCCGATTGGGCTTGATTTCCTGAGATATGAAGCGCCTGAGGTATCCTCGCTATTAGGTAATTCTATTTCTCTCCTTAGTTGTATACGCTTGTCGGTGCGATGCCCATAGTCCCTATGAAAACTCCTACTTTACTTAGGTGTCATTTCTACGGCGGATCCGAGCTTTCTCATCCTGAGTCAAGCTTACCCTTAAGAACCGCCGTTCGCACTATGTAAGATCTCACACACACCGAGGTCGTTAGTGGGAGTGAAGCGCTGAGGAGAGTAACGCCGTCGTCTTTTTGATTGTGGTGGGCCCAAACGGCCCTAGATTCGCTTCTTTCGAGATCGCTCTCATCTTTTCCTAGAGACTTCTCCTGGTCGCTCGCTCTTAGGGCTCCGCCTCGCTTGTCCGCTTGTATTTTTCCTTTATGGGTGGACGAGTTCTCCTCTTGGATATGAGGGCTTCTCGCCTTATGTACTTCTCTCTGCTTACAGTACACATACTTGCCCGAGGATTTTTGAGATGAAACATTAGGTCTTTCGATCGCACTCCCAACCCCGCTGATGAATGCAAAGGATGGCTAATTTTTCATCGGCATATCTATCTTCATGATTCGGCATCACCTTGCACGAGATGACTTCGTGCTTTCTCGCGAACTTTGTTCGACGGCCACAGATGGTAGCTCTGCTTCTCTGCACGGCCCCAGTTTTAAGGAAGGAGACGAAGCGATGGATACTTCCTGAACGGGCAGATTGATGAAGAGTGGTTCTATTAAACTGTGCTAAGGTCAGGTTTTAACGTAGAAGAAGTCCCGCAGTCAAGATGTGGTCTTGATACCCATGCAACTCCATCCGGGTTCTTGTAAGTGTTAAGATGGTCGACTTAGGGTTCGTCTGGCCAAAGACTTCCACTCGCGGCATTCCTCGAATTTCCTCGGCTGGGAGCGGTAACGACTATTCGACCGTGAAGGGTGATCTCGCTTTGTCAGATCAAAGTATCCATAGTATCTCGTACGCCCTTAACTACCTCTTTCATACTACCGATTTCACAAGACCTTAAACCGCTTCCGATTGCTCTCCGTCAGGGCGGGATGAGGAGGTTCTCTGCTCCCGACCTGTCTTCCAGTGGGATTGCTCTCTGAGTAGGGGCTAATCATGCTCGTGCCCTCGGCTTGATTGGATCGCCGCTCGACATCTCGAGGGTTGCTATGATCGTGCCGCTGGGGGAATGTCGCGCTTTCCCGGGGCTTATTTGCGTTCTCGATGTCAGATCCGCCCGTCAATTGTTCCACTCTCTACCAGGCGTTGATTGACGAGGCGGAGTGTTTCCACTTCGTTCGTGCCGCCGCGTTGCTTCTACCGCCCCGAGCCTATTGTCCGCATTCCTGCATCCCAGATCCTTGGTGGATTACGCATCTCCCGCCGTTCGGTATGATACCATCAAGAATCGAGAAATCGCAGTATTGTACAAGAATTGTCGCTCTACGTGATTCGCGCTAACCGAGCGATGCTTTTTTCAACCTAACTCGGGCCGGGAGCGTGTGGGGTCATTGGCCGACCCGACAGCCTCAGGGTCGGGATGCGTGTGCTGCCCGGATCAGCCCCTGGCTGGCATGATCACGTAACGATCTGCAAACCTTGGTCGTAGCACTCCTCTGCAAAAACAAAGAAGAAGGGGGGTCGGCGAGGGCTAAGGCCCGTGTCGTCCGATGCCTAAGCGGGCTTTTCCGAGAAAATGAGACCGGCTAGAGGGTGAATGTGTTGCATATGAGTAGCGCGCTCAAGAGTGTGTGTGTAAGAATGTTGCCGTATTCGTTCTATGGGATGACCTCAGATTTATAGTCGAGACTCAACCGCTGATGGTAATAGGAGTTCTTCCCATTGACAATATTTTACTTTAGTACATACTTCCGATTCGTACAGATACATGAAGAAGCTTTCGCTAACTCGGGATGGGCCTTCTTTCCTTATAGGAAGATGTCCAACTCGGCAATGATCTATCATTATCCTTCTTTCCTTATTGCGGATCCTAATAAATAAAATATATCTTTTCTATTTTCTCGCTTAGATGATGTAACGCTTATCGATTAGTTACTGATCGTCCGGCCTCGCATTCGCCGCCAAATTAATCGACCTCTCGTCTGCGCCGACATAAGTGTGCCCTGTTTGATATGGAGCCCGCCATTTCCTCTGGGCCTAGGGAATTGGATATTGGGCCTATTTTTCGCCCATATCAAGGTGTAATTTTTATTTATATTCTTTCTTATTATTAATGAAAAATTTGACCCATTTTACGTTATTTTAACATTATGGTTTTAATATTATAACTTCATTTTATTTTTTCATGTTAATTTTTTCACATTTTCAAAATAATTTAAAAATTAATGAAATTACAATATTTTTAAATTAAAATTTATTCGATAATATAAAATATTAAGATAAATTTTAATTGTAAATTAATAGTGATATCAAAATATTCTCATCACAACTATCAAATTTAAGAAATTAACACTTATATAAATTTTTTTATATAAATAATACAAATAATTTATTTCTTATTTTAAATGTAATTAAATATGTTTTAACTAAAATAATTGAAGTAAAAAAATAATTTTATTTGTTAATAAATAAATAAAATATAGTAAAAAATTTTCAAATATTTTTTAAAAGTTAATAGATATTATCATATCATTTGATAGAGTATTATAATATCCCACAATTTGATATTTTTTTCACTATCTATGTGTAATATTCATAATAACAAGGGATAATAATAAAGGAAATAAATAAAATAATATCTTATTCACTATTATAATATCTGTATAATATAAAATAATAAAATAATAAAATTAATAATTAAATAATTATCTAAATCCATTTTATTTTAATCTTCATCTTAATTATCATTTCTCATTATCTATATATAATAAATATTTTTAGTCGTCACTATGTTTAATAAAAAATACCACCACTTATATAATAATTGCCATATTTAATTTTTAAAATTATATATTTAATTTTATTAAATATTAAATAACTCTAATATATTTATTTTATTTTATTTTGTCATTTTAAATTAATTTTCAAATATTTTCATGAATTATATATATATATATATTAAATATTTTTATAAAAATATTCATCCTTATTTTTATTCATAACATCTACTTACCGATAAATTCGTTTTACCGATTTTTTGTACCTTACTTACAAGTTAAGTTACAACAATGCTCCCAAGGAGAGAGAAACTTCCAAAAGACGTTTCACATTAGAGTGCAGTTTTTAGATTTTATAGTAAATTCGGTATTGAAATATGTGAAACATCAAACATCACACTCATAACCAATGGGTCCGGCCAAGAAGACATTAATAATCATCATGAGTCACACACGCACTTTTTTGACCAGAGAAATTATCTTGGTAACTAAACCCCGAAATTGGATATTTTATCTGTTTTTTATTTTAAAATTGAATTTATCATAACAATTTTAAATATTTTACTTGATTTTCTTTCATAGAAATATTTATAGAAAAATAATCAAAGCAGATCCCAAATAATCAATAACCAAACCAAAGAGTCTTATACCATATAAAAAACTCAATCTTCAAACCATTTTGAGGTTTTAGGAAAAATTCCTAAATCTATTGTTTTAACTTCTTCAAACCCGGTTTACATTTCAAAAAAACCTAAACAACTAATCCAGTTCTAGAAGCAGATCATCGATCTGCTATTGGCTCTTTTGAGCTCCAAAGGGTTTTTCAAAAAGACAAATTCTCTATCTCAAATGATATTTCAAAACTCACAGACTTAGCGTAGCTTATACTATAGATATTTGAATGGGCCAAGCTTTCTCATATTAATAACCCTATAGTACCGATATTGCTTAATTAAAAATATAAAATTTCAAAATAATTTCGAAGCCGATTAGAACAAAAGTCCTTTACACATAAATGCTTTTCACAAAATTTTGTTCTTCAAACCTTTAATTATGTTGACGACAAAAATGCATGGTTTAACATGTTTTTGTTAAACCTTCTTCCCACTCTTGGTTTTTCAACTGGGGAGAAATATTTCAAATAAATCTTCCAAACTAGTTTCAGGAATGGTGACTCTTTTTTGGAGCCACTCAAAATATTTTTTGTCATGAGATTCGCAAGTCTTTTGATTACTTCAAAGTCAACAGTGAAAGTTTTTTCCCTTTTAAAAATAACTATTCACTCTCTTTTTGTTCTCAATTTAGAATCCCTTGGATTCTTTGTTAGGACCTCATCACCCATAGTTTTCTGCCTCCGCCTTTTCCCCAGTATTTGGCTAGGGAATTCAAAATCAAATGGTGGACAACCTTCAAGATTTCTCAATCTCAAACCTTTGAGTTCACCAAAGAATGGATTGATTCCAAAAAGCTCAAATCTAAAAAGCCCAGAAAAACAAAGACTCCTATTTGGACTCAACCTTTACCAGGCCCTCTCTCTTGGCCTCAAACTCCTTAAAAAAATTATTTTCCTTCAAATTCGGCCTATAAAGCTTACCTCAAAAAAGTCAAAGAACAAGCTGCAGAAACACTGTCCCAGCTTGCGGACTTAGACGAAGATGAAGAAGACACAGCCTCAAGCTCTGCCTTCCAACAAAATGAAGATATGTGCTATGGACTCGCATACACCCCCCTTGAGTAATGGGATCCATGGCTCTATTTTCAAAAGTCTTTGTTCCAGAGAAATTAGAGGCTCCAAAATCCCAAGACTTCAAATTTTCCACATCATTGTTGATCGCTTCATAGAAGACACTATGAAAGAAATTAAACAGGGTTGCAAATGGACAGATGATTCAAAACCGGACAAATGGACAAGGCTCTCCACTAGCACAAGGATGAGTTGATATGATGCCTTGTTCCCCACTTGCAAAAGTAGATTCCTCATTATCAAAAGAAGACAAAAGAGATGTGATAGGCTAACTTAAAAGCAGCATCTTTTTCAAAAAGCTGGATAAGGCTGACTTAAAAGGAGATTCTTTGTCTCCTCTTTCAAAATTCACATGCGATGTACTGTTCGGATGTCAAACTTTAATTTCAAATCCACGGACTTTAAATGTTTGAACCACAAATTCCTAAGGCTGTGGACGCTTTCCTTTCAGCAAAGTGGGTTTTAGGCGAAGTTAGAGAGAAAACTTAGAGGGAGATTTTTGAGAGTTATTGCTCAGATCCTCGCTTCAAAGCTCCCGCACAAATCTTCTCCAGACTTCTTCAAAAATCGTAAGCCTGGAAATTTCAAATAAAAATTTAATGTTTCAAATATTTGCATATTGTTACTATTTCTCTTGTTACTATTCAATTTTACTGTTCTTTTTGGAATTGAAGAACATAAATTGTTTTCAATTTGTTTTTGAACCTGCTTAATCCTATCCCGGAGTTGATTGGATTTCAGGTTTTCTTCTATTTTTTTATATTGAATTTCTTTCTTAAGGAACTTAACATGTTGCTGTATTTGTTGAAGTAAATTAATATGATCTTGAATTTGGTTAATTTCCTTTAATTCTATGCCTTTAATGAATTCAAATAATTTTTGTTGATTTTTATATGTTGTTTGTAATCATTTACTATCTATATAGAAAGGATATAATTGTTTTAGGAAAGGAGTTCCTAGAACAATTTGATGACTTATATTTTTGACTAATAAAAAAAAGTTTTTGATACAAATACCATCTTTGCAGATATGACCCTGAGGTATTTTGTATTGTACCTTTAGGGGTACATTACTGGCCGTAGACAGTCTTTGTGAAGTTTTGGCAAAATATACAGTATGAATTAATCTTTCCCGTATACAATTTAAATCAGCTCCTGAATCAATCAAAGCTATAAATGTTGATCGAAAATCAAGATTGATTTTTAATGTAATATTTCAGATACCATTTTGTTGCATAATACCATACTATCGACAAAAGTATCTAAATCTTCGGTTTCATGTTAGTGAAACCTTTTGGTTTTCTATATTTTGGATTTTAAAGTCTAAATGTCAGCAAAGTTTTTTAATTCTTCAATTGGTAATTTTATTTGTTTTATTTATGTTTGTAAATCTTGACCAGACAGACTCCTCAGACTTCAAATTGTTGCATAATATCTTTAAAGTTGTATGCATTTGAAATGGGTATAGAACTTTTTGATTTACTACTTTGTTCCATTATTTTTCTTATATATTTTACTTTGGTATTTTTATCTTCTATTTGATCTATCATTTCTATTAGTAATTCTTGATCAGCAGTTAAAACATTAACTTGGCATAAACAATTTTCTATTTTGTCTGTTTTATTTTGTTCTTTTTTTTTAAATTAAATTTTCATTTTGAGAATTATCAGATTCTGAGGAAGAAGAGTTACTATCTTCAGAATAATATTCTTCTTCAGAATCGGATAAAACATTTATTTTTTGTTTTCTGCAATTTGGGGCAATATGTCCTTTTTGCCCACATTTGAAACAACTTATTTCTCTTTTGTGTGGTTTAGTAGAATTTTGGGGTTGATATTTTTGTGATTTATATTTATGAGATTTATGTTTTCTATAATTCTTTTTTAAGTAATCTTTGTTAAAATAATATTTTCTTTTAGAGTATTTTGATATATGATGTTGTTGTGAGGGTGGTATTGGAATTTCAATACCATATTGGGCACAAAAAGATCCTAAATCTTTCCTGAAAGCTTTTAAATCATTTTTGATCTTATATTAGAGTCTTAATTGTGAACACAATTTTAATCCTTCTTTTTTGACTTCACTTATGAGATCTCCATAAGTAAGATCATCATAAAGAATTTTTCCGTGATGTTTGTCTCTAAGGGTTTCTTGGACATTTTCTGTTAAAGCCCGAGGGAGTCCATATAGGAATCTTTCTTTCCAACAGGGAGGTCTTGCATCATGTTTGATCATAACCTTTGATATGAACACATCATGATACCATCTGAAATCACTTAATGTCCTACATCTTAAATTTTGAAGAATTTCGGAACTTCCTTTGAATATGATAATTCTCAAAATGAAAATTTAATTTCAGAAAAAGAACAAAATAAAACAGACAAAATAGAAACTTATTTATGCCAAGTTAATGTTTTAATTGTTGATCAAGAATTACTAATAGAAATGATAGATCAAATAGAAGATAAAGATACCAAAGTAAAATATATAAGAAAAATAATGGAACAAAGTAGTTAATCAAAAAGAATTAAAAATACTATGCAACAATTTGAAGTACAAAGTCCCGTCATAATTCAAGATTTACAAACATAAATAAAACAAATAAAATTACAAATTGAACAATTAAAAAACTTTACTCAACATTTAGACTTTAAACTCCAAAATATAGAAAACCAAAAGGTTTCATTAACACCACAAACTTTTGAAGATTTTAGATATTTTTGTCAATAGTATGACTATTGTACAAAAACAAAGATGATATACAAAGATTACATTAAAAATCAATCATGATTTTCAATCAACAAGAGAAATAGTAACAAAGAATATCCTATGTTTGAACAGTAAAATTGAATAGTAACAATATGCAAATATTTGAAACATGAAATTTATATATGAAATTTCAAACTTAGAATTTTTTGAAGAAGTACAGAAGATTTGTATAGGAGCTTTGAGCAGGATGCAAGACAAGAACTCTCAGAAATCTCTCTCTAAGTTTTCTCTTTGACTTGGCCTAAAACTTAGCCTGCCTTTGAAATGAGACATCCCCTCCTTATATGAATGATCAGAGCATTCATAAGGCCTTAACTCTAAATATTCAAACCCAAAACTATGATATGGATCCTAAATCTAAAAATATCCTCATAGTATACAGAGTATACTATAAGGTGATGACTTCGGTAATCAACCCAAATTGTCTCCTATCATCCCCAAGAGATCAAACTTTAATTTGACAAGCAAATGAAAAGAACTCTACAGTAATAATACTGATTAGTTCCCAAAAAGTGCTATTTTGAGCCCTATTTGTTATAGGTTTTGAGCACTTTTTATGTACTAATCAACCGAATTAACTCGATTTGCACGTTATGATCCCGACTATTCTACTGATCGCATTTTATGGCTAATTTTGTAGTTTTTGCAAGCTATTTATGCCATATTTGTTGAGTCGATTCAAGCACGAAGAATTTGAGTCGAACTCAGCACATGCATAAGAAATCGAAGGAAAAAAAGAGTTATGAGCAAGTAAAATGAAGTTTAAAAATTGTGTGGTGCCAAATTCTCGCACCATGTAAAATTCGTTTCTCGCATTTGTGATTTTTTCGCCCATTTCGACTCCGATTGACTCCACTTTTGCATTTCCACCATTTTGCCCTTCATGTATTATGGGTATTGAGGGTATTTTTATATTTTTGCTTATTTGAGCACTATATAAGCTCAAAGCAAATCTTGTAAGAGACAAATTTTTCATTTTTTGCATTTCACATATAGAGTACTGGGCGAGAGTTTTCCCGCTCATTTTTCCCCCCTCATTTTCTCCCCTTTCTTCCACTTTATCGGCTGCTAAACACCCCTTGAGGATGACAACTCACGAGATGGTTGGCTAAACCTCCTTTATCCTTGAAGATGAGGGCTACTGGGCTACAGTTTTTGAGGTAAAACGATGGTTCCCTGTTTTTAACTCAAGCAGTTATGATCATTTATGTTTCCATATGTGACGCCCCAAATTCCCGGGGGTCCGTTGACTATCCATCAACCCGCGGAAACACTCGTGAATGTCGAGTGACCCAACTTCTCTCACGAAAATCTGGGTGTATCTCATTCAGATCTTGAGCCTCACCCTAAGCATACAACCTCGTCCTAACACATCCAACTACCCATGATAGGTCCAAATGAGAGTAAAAATGGCCACTGGGGCCCCCCGTATCATCACCAACCAATATATCCCAATCCAAATACATATCTCATGGTTTAAGAGTTGATAATTCACTCTTATACAAACATATATCAAAATTTAGAATTTAATACATGTATACATAATGATAACCAAAGCCAACTCCTGGCTTTTCTTCTCAAACTCCACTTCAGGACAAGCTGCTCAGTACGCCCCCGTAATCGAAAAATATGTTCGATTGTGGTGAGCTAATGCTCAGTAGTGGAATCACCCTAAATGGGCTACTCTCCACCTAAGTGCATATGCAATGCTCCAATGAAAACAAACATTCAAGTAAATGCGTGATCCTACTTGAATGTCTACGTTCAACTCATATCTCGAGTCCTTAACGACTCCCTCACACCTGCCTAAGCCACGTATGAGAAACATTATTTTAACAAAGATGTTTGTTATTATTTATGGACTACCCTCCGATATAAGTAGTGGACCGATCTCGATGTTATTTAGTGGACTACCTTCCAAGATATATCAATTGGGCCGACTCCGACGATTGATATTTTATATGGATCAACATAATTATTATTATTTATCAACCCTCCAAACCATTATCTCTAGAATCACCCCACGACTCACTCCTATTTTCTAGGATGCCCTGCTGCATATGGAATGCATGATGCCAATTCCATTACAATTCTATAACACATGCAAATATATAATCATGCATATATTCACATAATTTAAATCACACAAACATGTTATGTAATTTCACATTCCATTACACCAAAATTAGCTCACTTGGGCTAATCATCAAACACGATCAATTCGACGGAATTGCCACTCAACTACACATTTTCACAAAATATTTTGTGAACACTATTCCTATGAACAAAGGAAACCCTAAGTTATCAGTTCCCAAGAAATCACACTAATCACTCCGCTCATTATGGAACTCAATTTCACTACCATTTCCTACTTATGCAAACCAACACATGATTTATAGTATAAATTACACCATTAGCCACCTGGGTAGTCCGGAGCAGCTACTGATCAGAATTTGTCTGGCAATTAGGTCAATCTTGGCCCCAAGTTTTGGGACCGATCAAACGGCCGTTCAAGACCTCAATACAACCGAAACATTATAAAACACTTAAATAAAGTGTAAAACCCAAGTAGGATAAATCCCCTACCTCACGGAGTTTGTCGAAAACTCCCAAGACCAGAGTCCACACGTAGGCCTCGTCGCGTAGAGCAACCTTCCTTCTTGTCCCGACGAATTCCGATGGTCGGATCTCCCGAAAATTTAGAGAGAAGTGGCTTACTCTCTCTCTAAAAACTCCATTTCAACTTCAGATTCCTCCCTTCACGTTTTCTTTTCCCCTTTTAGTTGTGTGGAGACAGCACTATTTGACTCATCTCTATTATCATTTAAACTTTCCATTAATGACATCTACATTCATTCTTTCCCAATTTGACATCGCACTATCTCTACAGCCCATTTTCATTTATCTCCTCACGCAACATAAGCACATCATGAAAGTACTGTTATATGTGACTTTGGTCAAGACACATGTTGTTTTACGGCACCCGAAATGCGATACCTCGAAAAACGTGCAAATCCCGATTGTCTCGGAATTCGACGAAATTCAACATGGTAGCTAGATTTCGCGAGACGATTCCAATGGTGAAATTCGTTTCATCATCCGAGATCTAGAGAATAAATTTTGGATTTTTGACCGAAATTACGATTTTTGCCATTTTTCCAGAAATTGGAATTTCTCGGGTCTTACACCATCTCTCACTCTAGGTTTAAATCTCTTAAATGTACCTTGATTAACCTATATTTGGAAAGCTTTTAGGGTTCAGTGGATGCTTATTGCTAGATCCACTGAGATTCATTAGTTGCCTTATTGGGCTTATCTGTAGTAGATTGTAGGGATGTGTTTTATCAAGTTTAGAACATTTATAAACCCATAAATGCTATATTTCAAAAGGAAAATTTTTAGGGTTCAGTTTTTATAGCCAAATGAAGATCCGGTTCGGGAAATTACTATAGGTCATCCTCCTCAACGGGAGGAAAAGGACCCGAGAACCTCTCATTTACCTTAGGACCTTAACCCCAGTAGTCCGATGCTTTAAGGAGTTCTTTTTCATATTTTATTTCATTTTATTTTCAGTCTGCAAACCATTCACCTCCACTGTTTTTACAAAACCCCAAATCCAAATTGGAATTCACCATTTTGAACTTAACTACACATCATTTACACGAAGAAAACCCATCACTGTGTTCGACTTTAGAGCCACTATACTACAATAGCTATGCTACGGTAGTAGGAGGAATTAGGTTTATACCTACTGATCTCTGATACCCCTACCGTGACACGAATTAAGCCGCGCCTGCCGGATGGTGCCTTTGTGCAAATGTTGATTTGTTAAACTTGTGATCCACATCATAAGTACTAGTGAAATTTCAATCCTTTTTGTCCTTACTTTTATTTTTCATAGCAGTTCACTGTTAGGTTGATTCAATTTTTACACTATCCATATACAATTTCTACCTTCATTTTTTTTTTTTGCTAACATTAACCTTTTTGGTGGCCTGTTTTGTTTTTGTCTCTTGCTGTGTTTTGTGCTGTTTTCATAGGAGTTTATGCACCACTAGGATAAGAACACAACATGCAGATGAGAAAGGAGCAGTGCTCCACAAGAACAAAGCTGTGAAGTGAGCATACATAGTGGTCAGATGGAGCCTCCACTGAGGAACAACAAAGCCAAGAGGGGGTTCAAAGAAATCCCAATGCATATAGATCAACGAGGATCATATACATGGTAAGTGCACTTCATGCATCGCGGCTCTTACAGAAGACATGATTATCGACTTTACCCAAGGTTTCAAGCCCCAACCTTCCATGGAATGGAAAATGAAAATCCATATACGCACATCCGGAAGTTTGAGAAGGTTTGCAACACATTTAAGGAGGGTGTCACTGATATGGACCTAATGAGGTTAAAAGTCTTTCCACTGACTTTGAAGGACAAGGCAAAAATATGGCTTAACTCTTTGAGGCCGAGGTCCACAGAACCGGGCGCACTGGTGTTTAATTTTTGAAATTTTTTCTCCATTACAAAACCAACAAACAAGAGGCGCATTTACACTCATGTACCCCCATGAAAATGAGAAATTTATCGTTGTTGAAAGGTATTTGGAAACCATCAGTCGCTCTTCACGACGAGCCACACATGGTTGCTAATCAACCATTTCTATGATGGGATGTCCCCTACCATAAAGCAGTTGTTGGAAACTATGTGTGGAGGGGACTTCATGAGAAAAAATCCAGAAGAATCCATGGATTTCCTAAATTATGTGGCTGAGACATCCAAAGCATGGGATGAACCAAACCCTAGAGAGCTAGAGAGAATGAGACCTGCAGCCAATTCAAGGGGAGGCACATGTACTACCGAGATATGGAATGAAGGCAAGCTATCCACCTTAGCTAGAAGGTCATGAGCTAGAAATGAGAAATCAATACGAGGTAGCGCCAAGAGTCGAGGCCCTGACACATCCAAATTTCTTGCTTCATTCCGCTACCCACCGGGATCACCAAGGAGAGCACATTAATCGCTTCCTTCGCAAGGGATATGATGGCTGAACAAGCCAATACTGTGGGCTAATACAAGCCACCAACCAATGCCCCGTACAGCAACACATATAACCCTAACTGGAGAAACCATCCTAACCTCTCCTGGAAGCCAAACCCTCCAACATATGTACCCCCTGGTGCAAGACAATAATGTGGTTCCTCATCTCAACCACATCCACCACCATCCTCATCTCCAGTTGAGCAAGCTATTCTGAATTTGAGTAAGGTTGTGGGAAATCTTGTAAAGGAGCAAGGCATGACGTGCAATCGACCAATGTGTAGAAGAGCGGTAAAGCAAAATAATGTCCGGGCTAATCGAGAATCAACACTATGGAGAGCACTCTTAACAACAGAATGAATGGGCTTCAAAACGAAATGGCTCAAAAGTTTGACACCTTGCAGTGTTCAATTTCAAGGTTGACTAACCAGCTGCAAGTGCAGGAAAAGGGAAAATTTCATTCCCAGACAAAGCCTAATCCTAAGGGAGTGCATGAATTGAGCTCTTCCAACGAACCAACTTCCAGGATAGATGAAGTTAAGGTAGTGATCACTTGAGAGCGGGAAAGGAGGCCGAAAGTACCTACCCCTAAACCAAGAAGAAGGCCAGAGGCAAAAGAAGTCAACCGTGAGGAGTTAGTGATTAAAGAAGATGTAGTGAAAAAGAGCACGCTCCACCTTTCCTCAAGCACCAAAGCGTTAGCCAGCGCCATCAACCAGGCTGAGATTCTAGAAGTGCTAAGGTAGGTGAAGGTCAACATCCCCTTGCTAGACATGATCAAATAGGTTCCAACTTATGCAAAATTTTTGAAGGACTTGTGCACAATGAAGAGAGGGTTAAATGTTGACAAGAAGTGCCTCTCGACAGAACAAGCTCCGCTACGCCCGGAGGCGAGAGATCGACTGACTCTTTACTTATTTTTTTTCGCAGTCGAACTACCTATGGGTATACAAACAATTTCGTAACAACAAAATCATTTACATATACAAAGAACTACCACCGAGTGGTGTCCATCAAAATCTATACACATATACCGAGTCCCATTTACATATATAAAATCGTACTTCACATTTACAAATCAGGAGCTTGAACTCCATATGTAGCAATAACCCCTACTAGGTGTTGGCCCAAATTTCAGATGCGGAAGTTTTCTGACGCTCTTCACCTGCACGGGATTAAAACCCTGCTAAGCTTTACGCTTAGTAGGAAACATATGACTTATACAGAAACACATGCACTATTACTCATTTATAAGGAGCATATAACAGTAATAGATATGCAGTAATATATATCAAAAATTTTCATCAATTCATACAGTAGCTTATACACATATTCGTACTTATAGTAAACGTATTCTTGTTCAAGTATCTCACAGACACGCACAGATTTCGTATCATACGATACGTATTCGATTCTCCTAAAGGACATATATATCGGACTTATACTTATACTTGTCTTGGACTTATAATTATTCAGATCTCCCAAAGGACATCTACTTGAACTTCTTTCGCACCGATACTTATCCGCATCTCGTAGAGTTAAGGCAGCGACTTATTTGAAAATTCGTAGTAATGGCAGTAATCCCATACTCTGCATTCGTATCTTATACTTGTACCACTAGAGCATATCCCGTCTTGATTGATCTCATACTTGTAATACTAAGCTATTCTCGCACTTCCTGGATCCATGTTTCATTGTTGATACACTTGCATTCGCATCTTATACTTGTATTACTTTAACTCTATTCTTGCATTTCTAATCCATACTTCTGTATTACTGAAACATACACTCAGATTTTGATCTTATACTAATAATCTAAACTTATTCTTGTATTCCTTGATCTTATACTTGGTATTATGGAGCATATACTTGTGTTTCTGGACTTATACTTGTATTACTTTATGTTACTATACTTGTATTTCTGATCTTATACTCTGTATTACTTTAATCCTATTCGTATTTCGGATCTTATACTTGTATTACGGAGCATATACTTGTATTTCGGATCTTCTACTTGTATTACGGAACTTATTCTTGTATTTCGGATCTTATACTTGTATTACGAAACTTATTCTTGTATTTCGGATCTTATACTTGTATTACGGAGCATATACTTGTATTTCGAATCTTATACTTGTATTACGGAACTTATTCTTGTATTTCGGATCTTATACTTGTATTACAGAGCATATACTTGTATTACGGAGCATATACTTGTATTTCGGATCTTATACTTGTATTACAGAACTTATTCTTGTATTTCGGATCTTATACTTGTATTACGGAACTTATTTTTGTATTTTGGATCTTATACTTGTATTACTGAATCCTATTCCTTGTATTTCTGATCTTATACTTGTATTACTTTGAGCATATACTTGTATTTCTGATCTTATACTTGTATTACTTTAACTTATTCTTGTATTTCTAGATCTTATATTTATATTACTATATTATATTTGTATTTCTGATCTTATAATTTGTATTATCTTTACACATACTTGTATTTCTGATTCATACTTGTATTAACTATTCTCACAGATTTCCGTGATCTTATACTCAGATACTGGGATCTTATGCCCAAATTACTGACTTATTCTTTCACAAGGTACTGTAGGTACCATAAGCTCCAATTGAGATCAATCATATCAAATACATACAAGGTCGATCGCACTTATAGCGATACCTGACATTAGTCCGTACAGGCATGTAAATCACATCAAATACATATTCAGTTCATACGGTATTCGTAACATCCAAAACAAATAGATTTCTATAGGTTTATATCATAATCAGATCAGATCTTTATACATATTCAAGGTCAAGGCATTCTGAAATGCCTCCTCTTTACAAAGCTCTCACGACTTTGAAATGAGCAGATTTAATCGCAGAGAACTGGTACAAAATAATAAGATGTTATTTATATGCTAAGTATTAATAGGTCTTATTTATGTACTTTTATATACATATCTATACATACTCAGATCGAACCATGAATGAGATGACACAGACACAAAGAACCCGGGCGTAATGGTACAAGATTTAACGGAGGCGTGCTGTCTAATGCAATGTAAGTGTCGTGAGCACTAGCAGAGTGCCGGCTAATCGATCGCATATGCCCTGCCACAATGTGTTTCACGTAAAGACTAGCAGGAGCGCTAAGCACCGATCGTAACGTGCCTCGCCCCACGTGAATGTATGTGCCGTAGCACCAGCAGAGTGCCGGCACCATTAGAACGCGGCTCGCCCACGTAATAGAATCTGCCGAGCACTAGCAAGAGTGTCACACGATCGTAACGCCCACCATTCATTCTTCGGGTCCTAGGTAGTCATACTATTATATGTCTTTCAAAACTCATAACTCATCTTAATCACATTCTTGCTCATGATATATTGTTCATATTCATGTTCATGTTTCGGGCCGCTTTTCATATTTCATATCATATTCAGTATTTCTATTCCCGCTTAATCTATTTACTTAATCGAATCATTCCAATTGAATCATCCAAACTCAAGTTATGACATTTTCATGTCAAACTAGTCAGTTTACCCAGATTACACTAGGAATAGTCCGTAATACCTATTTTCAGGGGTCTTAACTCCATATTTGACACTTGTTCTTTGTACTCCTTTGAAGCTAAGGTGTTAAGGGTTCTTCTCCAACTGGAATCACCCAAATCGGAGCACCGAAACTCAAGATATGTCCTAAACAACCTGTGGGATCTACTCTATGTTCAAACCGAACCATAAATCGCTTGAACATACCCACTTTATGAATTTCTGCCGAATAGAGTCGACTAAGGTACCCCATTTCGTGAGCTTTGTTCTCCTCAAGTCTCACTTAACCAAATTTACCAACCACTCAAATCTGGAGCAAGTAAACGACCAAGTTTATTTCGGCAAAATACTAACACTTAATCCAAAATAGAGCATCGGTACCGAGACAGAATTTCTACACCTGCATCAGCCGACTAGAATCAATACGGTACCGGTACTCATATTGTTTGGTACCTAAGATTCAAACTCGAAAATGCCTGTAAATGGTTTTCTCCCATTTTCCCATCTATTTCCACTCAAACCAACTCAATACTCAATACACACATCAAAATCCACTCCATTCATCTCAGAATGGTGGTTTAGAACTTCACATACCCAAACCCTAGGTAAAGTCTAAGAACCCATACCAAAGTTCCTCATTCTTATACAAAACATAGAATTAAGGGAATTCCATGCTTATATTAACCAAGCTAGAGTTTCTCTCAACTCAATTTCATACAACCCAGTGGTCAGGATCAATTCCTAACTAAACCCTAGGTTCGGAACACATAAAAATCCCTACCAAACTCCAAAATACACATGATTCCATATTCAAAGTCAAAAAATCATAGAAATCCATACCTTTCTTCTTGGCTTCTCCTTCTTCTTCCTCTTCTTCTCTCTTCTTCCCTTCGCCTTCATGGTTTGCTTCGAGACCCAAAATATGAGATATTTTGTCGTCTCAAGCTCTTTTTATACTTAATCTTTATAGTTATTGCACATAGGTCCTCCAACTTTCTATTTATTGCTTTACAACTTATGTTATATTCTACTTTAGCCCACACTCTTCTTATTTTATGACTTTCATATCCTTTTTTCCAAATTACAAATTTGTCCTTGTGTCTTGTAAATTCTAAGCCACTTCCATGTTTCGTATTTAAATCACGAAACATTCAAATTATGCATACAAAATACCCTAAACATGTCGAAAACAACTAGGGTGTATTTCGGGGTGTTACAAAGCCAGTGCCATCATTCAGTTCAAGACTCCAGTAAAATACAAAGATCCGGGTTGCCCTACCATCTCGGTGAATATCATAGGCACTTGTGTAGAAAAAGACATCGCTTAGACTCGGGAGCCACAACCACGCCTTATTCAGTTGTATAAGCACCAAGCCTGGGAGAGCTTAAGCCCACTTCCATCACATCAGTTCCTTGTAGATATATCCCATAAAAATACCAAAGGGCACCGTGGAGGATGTTTTAATACAAGTGGACAAATTCCCTACTATCACAGACTTTGTTGTGCTTCATACGTAACCGGTCAGTAGTGGGGACTAATTACGTGCCTATCATCCCCAAGACCATTCTCCTTAGCCACCTCCAATGCAATCATTAATTACCGAAATGGAGTTATGCAACTTACATTCGGGAACATGACTTTGGAGCTCAATATCTTCCACAAAGCATATACCAAAGTGGGAAGAGGGTCCAAAGGAGGCTCGTGATAATCGACACTATCCTGAGGAACAAGCCGAGCAACCGCACCGCAGGGGATGTGCTGATTGAGGAATTATCTTAGTGTTCGGAAGAGCTGCAAGGAACCCAAGACTTGTATACTATGTAGATGCCATGGAGAAAGAAGGAAGAAATCCTACCTTTGCTGATGGAGGAAGGAATCAATGAGCCTCAAAGCCGGATCTTGCCCCCGCTCACGAACTAAAATATGCATACTTAGAAGAACATGGGCAATGCCCAAAGGGTCATATCCTCCCCCGCTCAAGACTTACAGAAAACAACTCGCTGGACATCCTCGGGAGAACAAGCAGGCTATTGGGTGGAAAATCACCGACCTAAAGAAAATTAGCCGAGCAACCAGACACATCATATCTATTCGGGCGAGGAAGCAAAATCGAAGGCAACCGCAGAGAGATCAATCCTCTACATGAAAGAGGTGGCACGCGCGTAGTTCCCAAATCGCTACGTTTCCAGATCATTTACCCCATCCGATAGCACTGGGTGAGTCTAACCTGCAGTTATGCCAAAAATCATGGGTAATCGCGTATAATGAGAAGTGAGAGGAAATGCCCACCCGCCTTACCACAAGCCGGGCGTGGCTGTATTGATTACAGAAGGTTAAATGAGGTGACAAGAAAGGATCACTTCCCTTTACCCTTCATGGACCAACTTCTCAAAAGAATTTATGGCCAACCCTTTTACTGCTTCCTGGATGGCTATTCAGGCTACTTCTAGATTGAGATTGCTACTTAAGACCGTGATACACTCACCTTCACCGCCCATTCGCACATGCCTACAGGAGGACGCCTCGCCTATGTAATGCCCTGCCACATTCCAATCAGAATATTCCGAAATATACCCAAATAGCTTTCTGACATGCTTGTGTATAATAAAAGTAAAAGTATATTTATCCCAATAAAATAAGTACAACTGAATTAATTCAACAATTAAGGGTAAATTAATAATTACTAATTCACGAATTCAATGGTCATAATATAATGTCTATAATACAAAGTATATTTTATTAAATCGAATGTAATAAAACCGAGCGAGCACTAAAAGAAGAAATAAAAGAAAAGATATTAGAATAAAATAAGGAAGAAATCAGAAGATATGGCTTCATGAGAGTGAGGAAGTTTCCTCCTCGGAAAGTGAAATAAAAAGGGGATAAGATCAAAGTCAAGGAGAAGACCAAAAGAAACATCTCATTTGGTCTCTGAGAGAGGAGGGAGCAAAACTACAAAGGTAATACAGAAACAGTTAAGAAAGAAGTAAAAAAGGGAAAGAGAAGATCAAGGTGTATGGAACCCGTGAATATTCAGGATGAATACACATGTCTCGGTATGAAACTACTAAATTAATATGGGACATGTCTCTGGTTTTGGAAACTCCCAATCTTATTTCTTGTTAGGATTAAGTTTAGAAGAGCTCTAAGGATCCTAGATATGTGTTTTAGGAAGGGTCTAGTCGTTGTGTTGAACCAAGAAAAAATTTTGTGCCTGATCATATTGCAGAATGACCTTAGAACGAGTTTTTAGGTCAGAAATAAAGGAATCTGAAGTAAGTCCTTCTGATAAATTGTATTACATCAATTAAATTGATGATAGGCCTGAATTTTCTGATTTGGACCTCTCAGAGACCAAGTTATGGTTCTTTTTACCGAGGTCACCTCATAGCTAAATTGCTGCTCTGCCAATCGTCCAGCCAGGGGTCAACTAATTGTACCTGAACGGGTTTTTGGGTCATAACAGCACTCGCAGTAAGTCCCTCCGGGAAATCAGAACACGTCCGTGAAATTGATGTTAGGCTTTTAATTTCTGCACTGACCCTCACCAAGTTAGTGTCTTTTATCACAAACAAATTCGTGAAGGGTCACCCCATAGAGGTCGCCAAATGTAGGCCAGTTGCACTACGCAGAGCTCAACTCGTCACGCAGAAACAACTCGTCATGCGTAGCTCAACTTGTCATGTAGAGCTTAGCTTCGTCCCAAGAGCCTAGCTCGTCCCAGAGCTGAGCCTGGTCACTTGCGTACCGTCACCCAGTCGCCGCCAAGACCGATCGCACATGACCTTTCAACTTCTAAGGTCATATCTCCTTCGCTTCAACTCCGATTCGGTGTTCTCGGGACTCTATAAGTTTCCATTGAGTCAAGAACCCATCCATGCCTGAGAAAGATATTAGATGTCAGACTGAGGTGTTAGACTGAGCTCGTCACTAAAGGTAGCTCGTCATCTGTGCCGCTGTCAAGATCGACCGCACATGACCTTCCAACTTCTAAGGTCATATATCTCCTTCGCTTGAACTCCGATTCAGTGTTCTCGACTCTATGGAAAGCCCATTGAGTCAAGAATCCATCCCATATGCCTGAGAAAGATATTAGGATTTCAGACCAAGGTGTTATACTGGAGCCGTCACTGCAAACCGTCACCCGTGTCACCATTAAGACTAACTACATGACCTTCAACTTCAAGGTCATATCTCCTTCAAGCCAACCTCGACTGGGGTGTTCTCGGGACTCATGGAAAGCCCGCTGAGTCAAGAGTCCATCCATATGTCCGAGAAAGATATTAGATGTCGCATCAAGGCATAGACCATCGCCACTTCTGCATCACCCAGTCGCCTTCAAGACTGACCGCGCATGACCTCCAACTTCGGGGCGTCATATCTCCTTCTTTGAACTCCGATTCGTGGCTGTTTAAACTCTACAAAAGCCCATTGAGTCAAGAATCCATCCATATGCTTGTGGAAGATATTAGATGTCGCATCGAGGTGTTAGACTGAGTTTGCCACTTCAAGGTAAAATTGTCACCCAGTCACGTCAAGATCGACTCGCATGACCTCCAACTTCTAAGGTCATAATTCTCTGCTTCAACTGATTCAGGTGTTTCTCGACCTCTATGAAAAAGCCCATTTAGTCAAGAATCCATCCATATTCTCGACGAAGATAGATGTCGGTTCGAGGTGTTAGACTGAGCTCATCACTCAGCCAAGCAGCCTGTCGTCCAGTCGCCTGCCAAGATCGACCGCAAGATGATTCCAACTTCTAAGGTCATATCTCCTCTGCTTCAACTTCTCGACTAGGTGTTCGACTCTATGGAAAGCCCATTTAGTCAAGAATGCATCCATATTCTCGAAAGCATATTGATGTCAGACCGAGGTGTTGGGACTAAGCCTGTCACTTCAAGTGCCGTCGGGCCCAGCCGCCTGTCAAGACCGACCGCATGACCTTCAACTCGTAAGGTCATATCTCCTTCTGCTTCAACTCCGATTCGTGTTCTGACTCATAAAGCCCTTGAGTCAAGAATACATTCATATGCCCAGGAGCTAGTAGATGTCAGTACTGAGGTGATAGACCAGGTTTACTGAGGTCATCTCAGCTCGCTGTCAGTCAACTCTTAAGGTTGATCACGTGACCTCCAATCCAAGGTCATATCTCCTTCGCTTAAACTCCGACTGGTGTCTCGGACTCTATGGAAAGCCCATCGAGTCAAGAATACAGCCATATCTAAAGTGATGGAACCTATATTAGTCCGTAGATAAGGAAAAACAAGAAGTAGATATGAACAAGAAATAAGAACATAAGTAGATTTACTACGGGTAAAGTCAATCGTGAAATACAATGGTAAGAAAGGACATAGAAGAAAACATAGCATAAATAGTTTGACATGAAGGGTACCAAGGTATTAAAGAAGAAGTCTATGTTCGTGACCTGCAGATGTAATACCTCGATAAAGCACAAGCAAACTTGACAAGTATAGAAATGTATAGGTATATGTCATAAGATAAGATAGACTAATAAAGTATATGAAGATATAAGATGTTACCGTGAATGGGATTCAGACACGAATGATAAGCATGTATGAATATAAGAAATGAGTAAATGCATGCACGTATGATATGTTATATGCAAATGCTATGCTAATATATGATAGAATATGATATGAATACAAGAGTGAAGATGGAATATGAGTAGCTAAAACATGAACGAAATGTGATATAGAATAGACATATATGAGATGATATGTATGTATTATGTAGAAATATGAGAACCGTAATATGAAGCTGCTAAATATGAGAACTTAATGCAAACTGCAAGTAATGATGGTATATATCAGATACAATCACGACAACAATAGTTAATCATGCTATGAAATATGTACGTAAAATGGCTGAATGACATTGATCGTCTCATGAACTCCGCAGAGGATGGATAAAGGGCGTCATATGGGGAAAGACACAATGGCTTGGAAGATAAAGAAACAGATATCGAGGCCCTCTGCTTGGTCGATGACATAGATCCCGTTGATCGTGGCCCAGTCACCACAGCCATTTTCCGGCCCTCATGATGGTTACCGTCTCATACAAAGGATGATACCTTCCTGCATAATATTATTCGGCACAAATGGTCTCGCACAAAGGATGATACCTTCGCATAATATTGCCTATAGTCACTGGCCTTGCATAAAGGATGATACCTTCGGTATATACAAGACCTTCTGCACAAATAGCTAGTCCCCGTATCCGCTTCTAAGGTTTGGCGTGCATGAAAACAAAACAAATGAAATGAAGAGAATATATGACAGATATGAGAAGCATAAAGATCATATGCGATGATAGTATACAAATATGCTTATTAAGAAGCAAAGTGTCAATGACACGAAAAGTATACGAACAAGTACAGTACATGACAGAGAAAGTAATATGAAAAGTATAACAGAAAACAAAGAGGTGAAAATAGTACATGAAATGAAAGGAGCATGAATACGTAAAGATATAAATTAGTACATGATAACATTACCTGGAACAGAACATAACAAATGATATAGTCTATAACTGGAGGAAAGTCATATACGATATGAATATATGATAGACATACCTTAAATGATTTTAGATTAACATGCTAGAAACACATGATGTAAAATGCATAAGTGTTAAAAACGATAGATAAGTGCAGATGACAAAGCACATGACAAATGCGAAAAGCATGTATAGAAAATATGTTAAAGACGTGAGAAACATGTGATACGAAATAGGGAAGTAAAGATGATAAGTAATCAAAAGTTATGAAATTGTATTATATATGATATGCATATAAGGTTGAGACAAATAATTATCAGTATTGGTCTGCTTATGTTCCCACTAAGCGTAAAGCTTAGCACTGTGTTCAATCCGTAGGTACGTAAGGTAAGACAAGATAAAGGACAGACATCCATATCACAGAAAGGTGCCAAATGTGATAGTGTTTCACCGCATCGCTTCCGCGATCTCTCGATGATTTGTATTAGAAAGAAAAAAAAAAATCTGCATATGTATAAGTAAATGGGACTCAAGATAATGATATGATGTTTCAGGGAACACCACCCAAAGGGTAGTCCTTTGTATATATGAAAATGATTTGTTATTACGTAAATTGTTTGTATAACCACAGTACAAGTTCATCTCTCAGAGAGAACTCAATAGAGTCCCAAATAGTTAAAGATATAGTCTCAAGACCATTCTAATGATCCGCCTTATCTCGCCTGATCGGAATTTAGGGCGCCACACCAACGATGTTTCTACCAAGATCTTCAAAGGATTTGCGGAGCGATTATGGAAGTCTACATGGATGATATTACGCTTTACAGGAAGCCAAGAATGCTTCGATCAACTCGGGAAATAGCCCCAGATAGATGTATCGAGAAGAACTAGTGCCGACCGGGAAAATGCCATTTTATGGTCAACTAAGAAATTATGCTGGGACATATTATTTCCAACAAAGGAATTGAGGTTGACAAGGCAAAAATTGAACTGATTTCCTAAACTACTTCTTCCACTTAATGAAGACTATGGTGGCAATTCCTGTGGTACGCAGATTTGGCTGTGAGGTTCATCAAGGATTTTTCAAAAATTTCCAAGCCTCTTTATAAGTTACTAGAGAAGGATGCCAAATTCGTTTGGGTTGAAGATTGCCAGAAGAGCTTTGAGGAGCTTAAGGCTTACTTAACCACTGCACCAATATGAGCCTCCCCAACCTAAGTTACCTTTCGAGGTTATGCGATGCAAAAGAGACCTCGCCATCGGGAGCGCTTCCGGCAGAGAGAAGAAGGAAAACCTTATGTGGTCTACTATGCAAGCAAAACATTGAATGAGGCACAGAGGAATTACACCACCACGGAGAAAGAGCCGCCTGCAGGGTCTATGCCTCGACAATCACAGGCATACTCGTGGTCGCACACTAATCTTCATAGACCATTCTGCCAGTACCTTCACCAAGCAAAATGTCAAGGCTAGACTTATTAGGTGGGTCCTTCTCCTTTAAGAATTCAACCTGCAGATTAATGATAAAAAGGGGGTGGAAAATGTTGTCATGATCATTTCGATCAACCATAGCACACAACACCCACAACCCTCCAATTAATGACAGCTCAGAGTCCCCGCTGCTGTTGCGGAAAATGCCCATGGTATGCCTACATTGCCAATTTCGCAACAGAGAGTTACCAGCAGACCGAAGACATAAGATAGGTTATCTTCTTGCAAAAATTACCCCTACTATTGAAAAAAGCCCTTCAGACAAATATCAGGCAACTGAGCAATTAGGAAGATGTGTGCCTAAGGGAGACAATGCGATACTCAACCATTGCTATGAGAATGCATGTGAGGCCATTTCGCTCTAAAAACCGCTATGAAGGTGTTACAACTGGGTTTTATCAGCCTTATCTTTTCAAGGATGCCCACACCATATGCAGGGAATGCGACAAATGCCAAAGATCAAAAATCTTTCGCCGTCACATGATGCCTCTCAACCCGACTCGTAGCGTCGATTTGTTCGATGTTCGGGGTATTAACTTGGACCATTCCTTCATCGTTGATACGTCTACATTTTGGTGGGAGCTTCCACTATGTGCCTAAACGGATTGAAGCAAAGGCTCGCAGAAAGTGTTGCACCACAGGTGGTGTTAAATTCTACGAGAACATCTTCTCCATATTTAGGGTCCCCAAGGCTATAATCAGTGATGGAGGTTCACATTTATGCAACAAACCTTTTGAGAACCTCCCAGCTAAGTATGGTGTAAAGTACGCGGCCACCCTACCATCCTCAAATCCAAGGTCAAGCTGAAGTCACAGAAATCAAAACAATATTGATGAAAGTGGTGAGCTCCAATAGAAAGGACTGGTCTCTCAAGCTGCTGGATTCCTTGTGGGCATACATAAAAGCATACAAGACCATCCTTGGTATGTCCCCTTATCGCCTAGTTTATGGCAAGGCATGTCACCTGCCTGTGGAAATTGAGTATAAGGCATGGTGGGCGACAAAAGCCGCAACTCGATACGGGGAAAGAAATGGCTTAAAAGGCTGCTTGATATCACTAAGCTAGAAGAGCTTATAAATGATGCTTACTTCAACTCAAAGATTGCAAAAGACAGACTAAAGAAGTGGCATGATCGTACCGATACCCGCAAAACTTCAAACAAGGGAGATCAAGTGTCGCTTTATGACTCCAAGCTCCACTCCTTTCCAAGTAAGCTCAAGTCAAGACGGATCGGTCCATTCATCATCCACCAAGTTCATCCATCGATTAGTGACCTGCCAATTTAAGGACAAGAGAATATTCAAGGTCACGGGCAGAGCAGCCAGATGCAAAGACACTACGCGAGACAAGGACGAGAACCCCCTCCTTGACCCTCCATAAATTCAACAGGATACTCTGAGTTGGCTTTGTCTCCACTGAGATGAAATGCCACTCCATTTTTTGTGTTGAATGAATTTTACTCTGGGTTTATCCAAGTTTTGGGCCAGAGCTGGTTTATGACTGCATTTTCTCATTCTCTTATGCACATTCTCACTTTTTTTTTTTTTTTTGGAATTTTGTTTTACAGGTGTAGAAGAAATCCTCCACCCTCTCCATCTCTTTTCTAATCCAAGCATGGCTAGACCTCGAGCTCGCTTAGCTCCTGCACGCCTCCTCCTCCACCCCGCCGTGCAGCACTCCTCTGCATGTGCCCGCCGGCCGCTTCTCATGCCCATGTTCCGCTAGCTCCACTCGCAGTATGATACATGGTCAGCCTACCCGCCATCTCCCACTCACCCGCGAATTATCCCTGGAGGGCCCCACTCTAACCAGGCTGTGGACTTCTGACCGCATGAAGTCATCTAGTTCGAGGCCACAGAGCCCCATTCCCCAATTGCTCAGTGGTCCAAATGGACGACCCACTCTCGAATATGTCCCCCGCTTTCTATTATCCCAAGACCCTTCTTCCATTGCGGCCCCATTGGCTGTGGAATTCGGGGATCATAGCACTGTGGAAGTGCACTCACAGACATATTATGATTTTCCAGCCTTTGTTGCCAATCCTGAGCTTAGAGACTCTATGAGGCTTGTGTGAACAGATTCCCTGAGCCTTATAACCCCGTCGCCGCCTCTTCTACTCCCGGTGGTCATCATCAGCCCCACCATACCATGACATTCAGAGAGTAATTCATCCCATCATATCCATTTCAATTGATGGCCGCGAGGGGACACTTCAAGCCCAATATTGCAGCCGCATTCCATTTCCCTACTGTCCTAGCCAACTCGACTAACTACAAGTCGTGGCCCCACCCCTTGCCTAGGGAGATGGTACACATATTATCCAGAGACGTACAAACAGGTTTATACTTTTCTGGAGACTTCCCCAAGATATGCTCTTATCTAATTATATACTACTTATTCAACCTCTTCCCACTCTAACATATCGTACAGTGGAGAGGAGCTATTCTGGAAGCTCAATATCACATATCCAAAGGTTTTTGGTTCAACCCTGCTGAGCTTTTCATGACATCCTTGTTCCATTTTGAGAATAAGGTCCATCGTAGAAACTCGATCAGGCCGAATCATTACTCTCTCCCGTTTTCCTCGTACTAATATGCTAGTGTTAGAGCATATGGGTTTTCCTGCTGAGCCTCGATTGGAGTGTCGCCAACATTGCAAGGCCATCCTTACTGTTGATAAGTGGCATCTTCTACCCTGTGCTCAGAACCTCCCACCTCAGGACATAGTTGAGAATATAGTAGTTGACCATCTTGCAGAGGATACAGAGGAGCCCTAGATCGACCATCCGCGCCTCCAAATAGCCACGCTCCTTTACCTACGTCGTCGCAGATCCTTTCAGACTCTAGTGCCCCAGCTCCTGGCAAGGTCGCTTGACCTAGTAATATCAGCGCTCCACCGCAACATATCTCAATATATACTCGGGATTTTCTAGCTATTATGGATGCAACCCAGACCTTCGCCATCGCCGCATCTTCACATGCCCATATTGGGTCCTGGGCCGAGAGGATGACACGCATAGAGGCCACCGTCACTGCACCACCTCTCGCACAAAACCACGCCATCCGTGGCAGATTCAAAGTCACTGTGGCTCCCTCCTATCTCTCCATCGCACTCCGCTCAGCCTTCTTCAGATCATCCTCCAACAAAGAAGAAGAAGAGTGTGATTCTCCTCCAATCTTTCATCATCAAATTACCGCCCATGCAAGAGGATGACATACCACCAAATACTAATTATCGAGGTCACACTTCCTTCTCTAACTTTCCACCCGAAAGCCCATCGAGGACAATGTGACATTTGGTTGGGGGGAGAGGTAGCGAAAGAAGTGGCTTTTACATTTATGTTTTGTTGCTATTTTGAGTAAGTTTTTTTGTGAAGATTAATGATTTGTTGTTTAGTTTTTGTTTGTGTAGTTGTTTGTTTTGGTTGTGAAGCTATCAATTCTTATTTGTAAAGCTAAAAATATAGCCATATATCTTTTTATACATACTATACAACTCACACTTACAGCTTGCAAAATTACACCCCTTTTTTCAGGTGTTTCGCTTCTAACTTGCGCTTGGAAACTTGAAACATCGGGTCTAAATGTCGTTGATGTTAGATTGATTCCATGCTTCATTGCTGATGATCGCTAAATTGGTGCTTTCAACCCTTTTCTTCCACCCTCTAAATAACCACACACCCAGGCACATAAGGTTTCAACACCGCTGAAAAAGCCGCCTAGGCCTCCTAAATTCGCAAAGCCTATCCTAGTTTCATTTACTACCTTCACAGTTAAGGACTTCAGAAAGGAAGGCCAATGAGTCTTCCAAAAGAAAAGAAAGAAAAAGAAAAAGAAGAAAATTGTTATGCTTTCGTTTGAAACCCCGAAAGTACCTGGCCCGAGGGGTATACTATGAAAGTCTTTAAAGCTCGCGTCTCTGGGTTAACCGGTTTGGGAGCAACCAACCTTGCTCGCTACACGGGGCGGACGGGTGAGGCCGAGCGAGTCAGGAAGGCCGGAGTCTCGAATCATTCAAAGTCCGAGGTGAAACCCGGAGAGTCTTGTGGCTGAAAACCTGGCGAATCGAAGGCCCTGCTCCACCTGGCTGGGAGTCATTGGTCGACTGCCACGGACTTTCGCGGTCGATTCCTCAAGATTTACACCCTCGCAATACAAAAGAATTGTGGAATAAGAGTGGATCTTGAGCTATTTAGGTCGGTTAGTGTACTAGGTCGAGCAAGAGTTTCGTCAGAAGAAAGTGCAACTGCGCTTTATCATGAAAACTAATCACATAAAACACTTAGATTTCGTGAAGTTCTAGTCGATTCTAGGAAAGGAAACTCTCGATGCCACCGTATGACATTCCTTCTCTCGAGATGGTTATTGGGCAGGGTTTCAGTGATTCTCATTAAGGGTTAGGCATTACTCATCCACATACTTTTTGAAATACCATTTTTTGAGAACAAAATTTTGTTATTATTTTGTTTGCTCTCTCTTTCTGTCTTTCATTGTTGAGGGACTAGCAATGTGTCATTGGGGAGGATACACCAAAAAGTGCTATTTGAGCCCTATTTATTACAGGTTTTGAGCACTTTTTGTGTACTAATCAATCGAATTAACTCAATTTGCACGCTATGTCCCTGCCATTCTACCGACGCATTTGTATTAATTTTGTAAGCCAAGTAAGCTATTAATGCCAAATTTGCTGAAGTTGATCAAAGACGAAGAATTCGAAGCTGAACTCGCATTGTAGATCAGGAATCGTAAGGGAAAGAAAAAGTTGGTAAGAGGCAAGGAAAATGAAGCTCGCAGAATCAAGGCAGGTGAAATTTTTGCACCCTACGAAAATCGCTCTCGCATTTGTGATTTTCGCCCCTCACTTCCTATTAATCTTACCCTTTTGCATTTTACCATTTTGCTCTTCATGTATTATGGGTATTGAGGGTATTTTTGTATTTTTGCTTATTTGAGCACTATATAAGCTCAAAGCAAATCTTGTAAGAGACAACTTTTTCATTTTTTGCATTTTACATACAAAGCACTGGGAGGGAGTTTTCCAACTCATTTTCTTTTCCCTCATTTTCTCTTTCTTCCACTCTTCTACCAAACACCCTCGAGAATGACAACTCACTTAGATGGTCAAGTTGAAACCATCTTATCCTTGAAGAGAGGGCTACTCGGGGCTGGGCGCTTTTTGAGGTAAACGATGGTTCCTATTTAACGCTAGCGCTATGATCATTTATGTTTCATCTCTACTCTAGGTTTAAATTCCTGAATGAAAATTCTTGATTAACCTGTATTTGGCAAGCTTTTTAGGTTTAGTGGATGCTTATTGTTAGATCCATTAAGACTCATTAGTTGCCTCTATTAGTTACCGTAGGGCAGATTTAGGATGTAAGCTTTACCGCCCTCGGGGAACATTTATGTTCGATAAATGCTATATTTCAAAAGGAAAATATTTAAGGTTCAGTTGTTATAGCCAAATGAAGATTTGGTTCGGGAAATGACTATAAGTCATCCTCCCCAACGCAAGGAAAAGGACCCGAGAACCTCTCATTTACCTTAGGACCTCAACCCCAGTAGCCCGATGCTTCAAGGAGTTCTTTTTCATATTTTATTTCAGTTTATTTTCAGTTTGCAAACCATTCACCTCCACCGTTTTTACAAAACCTCAAATCCAAATTGGAATTCACCATTTTAAACTTAACTGCACATCATTTACACGAAGAAAACCCATCCCTGTATTTGACCCTAGAGCCATCATATCGGTTGAAGAAGGTGCTACTGAAGGAGGAATTAGGTTATAAATTTTGTTGATTCCAGCATACCCTATTGCGACACGAATCAAATGCCAAAACCTATTCCTTGGGAATGCTTAACTCAATCTAAGGAATGGAACTTCAAACAACTTCTAGCTCCAAAACCAATAGAACAACCAAAATTAATGTCCATAATAGAAGATGGACCAGAAAATGTACAAATCAATTTTGAACCTAGGAAAGAACATCCTAGAAGATCATACTCTACAAGTACTTCGAATTCCTTTTTACAAAATTCGAACTCCTTCTAGAAGATCTAATGTTCATTCAAATTTGGAATAAGTAGATTATTCATCTACAATTCATGATTTAAAATATTCAAGACTAGAAAAAAAAACTTACAAAATTCTCTAGATAGGTCTCTAACCTATTCTCAAATGATGTCACCAAATGATGAGCCTACTCAGCTCAGATGATGACAACTGAATTTGAGATAAATAAAGAATATCTAAGAACTAAAGCAAAATCCCCACATCATGCTGAGAAAAGCAAATGGTTTTTCTCAACATTAACAAATGAACAAAAGGAAGAATTTAAAACACAATGGTATCAAAGGATGGAAACAATGGAGAGGAATATTCCAATGTTTACCTATTTTGATATTCAGGTCATAAAAATAATATCGATTATCCTTTGTAGAATTAGCATGTTCCAGCGACTGAATACTACTACTGAAAAGAAAATAGTATCTACACATCCACATTTGGAAGAAATAAAAATAACAGTACAAGGAACTGAAGTTATAGCTTCACCCTTCAAAAGAACAAATCCTAAAGAAGATGAAATTAGATATTCAAATTTAAAAGACATTAAAGGACTACAACAATAGAATAACTTTACAAATCAGATTTTGGAAACAATTTCTTCTCAATTGGATAGAATTGAGAAGAACCTTCCAAAATCAAAAGAATCAGAACATGAAAACCCCCTATTCAAATCCCCAAAATATAATAAACCTATTAAAACATTAGCCAAAAAATTAGAAGCAATGAATATTATAGACCCTTCTACTTCAAAACGACACATTAATTTTTTAAGTGGTTCTGAAATAGAATCCTCTTCAAGTGAAAACCAAAACTCAAAAGATGATCAAATAAATCGGATCAAATATTAAAAGACAAGGCAACAAGGAACAAGACATTATTATCCTAGGCCAACTCCTCCAAATCTTCTATATGAAGAAAGGCTTCCTCAAAGAAATATGTATAATGATACTTTCATTTATGATTGGAATATTGATTCGTGCCACGGTAGGTGTATCGGAATCAACAAAATCTATATCCTAAATCTCCCATTGCCGTAGCAAAGCTACTGCAGTATAGTGGCTCTAAGGTCGAACTCAGGGATGAGTTTTCTTCTTACAAAATGATTTATGAGCTTCAAAAATGGTGAATCTCACTTTGGATTAAGGGTTTTGTAAAAAGTGTGAGGTTGATGGTGTGCAGATTGAAAGCAATGTGAAGTAAAATGGAGTAAACTATGAAAAACAACCCTCAAGTCTTCGGTTACTAGTCTCTGTTCATTTCCTCTGGTGGATGATGACATATAGTCATTTCCGAACCGACCTTCATTTAACTTTAAAACTAACCCTCATTACATTTTCCTTTCGATAAAAGCATTTACTAAATACTTATGTTTTGGCAAGAATCTAACACTCCGACCCACCCTATGAAGTCAGACATCACAACTAATGGATGTCGTGATCTAATGGTAAGCATCCATCAATCCTAAAAGATTTCAAGTATCGCCTACGAGGATGCATTCAAGGGCTTTAAACCCAGTTAAAAGACAGAAATCGTGAATGACAATAAATGCTTGCATTGCGCCAGGGGGTTCCGCGAACCCACATCCAGCCTAGTCGCCCTCCTCTTCAAGGATGAGGGGGTTTAGCCGAGCATTCCTTGAGTTGTCATTCTCAAGGGAGTGTTTGGTTGCCGAGAAAGTGAAAGAAAAGGAGAGAAAGAGAGAGAGAGAGAGAGAGAGAGAGAGAGAGAGACAACGGATAATCAAAACAGAGCACCCGTATTTCTTCTATCCAATCGTAAGTTAGGTCAACAGTGCACAAAATGGCTATATATAGCCTTGCAATGAAGTGAAAAACCAAAAATACCCATGTTAATGCATACAACAAGGGCGCTGTATGAAAATAAGCAAAACTGAGTCGCCTGCTGAAATAGGAAGGCAGAATTTGCGCAGCAGAAAAATTTCGCACATGCGTGAAAATTCCTGCAGCTGCGCGAAATTTAGCACATGCGCGAAAATTTCACACAGTCCGCGAAAATTCTCCTGCTTCTGCACTTCAGGCCTTCTGCACTTCAAACTTTCTGCACTTCAAGCTTTTTTGCACTGGATTCTTTTGGATTTGAAGGAGATTAACCCGAATTCTTTATGCTAGGACCGATTCGACAAAAAATGGTATCAAGAGCTAGCTAAAACTACAAAAATAGCCACAAAAAGTGATCAGAAGTATAAAAGGGACCTTAACATGCCAATTGGGTTAATTGGAATGATTAGTACACAAAAAGCACTCAAAACCTATAATAAATAAGGTTCAAAATAGCACTATTTGGGGTACTAATCAAATATTGATGGTCTTTCTGAACATGAAATCATCAATGTTTTACGTTAAATGATAATGGCATCAACTGCCTATTTAACGGATAATGATGATTATAATGCCGCACAACTTATAATTTCTGGATTTTCTAGAACATTAAGAAGTTGGTGGGATAATTGTTTAAAAAAAGATGAAAGAGAATTTCTCCAAACCAGTACATATGATGAAGGAGAACAAAATGCAGTCCATAGAATAATATATGCAATAACCAAACACTTTGTTGGAGATCCAAGGATTCTCCAAGAAAGAAGTTCCAAAATTCTTCAAAATTTAAGATGTAGGACACTAAGTGATTTCAGATGGTATCATGATGTGTTCATATCAAAGGTTATGATTAGACATGATGCAAGAGCTCCTTATTGGAAAGAAAGATTCCTGTATGAACTCCCCTGGGCTTTAACAGAAAAGGTAAAAGAAACCCTTAGAGACAAACATCACAGAACAATTCCTTATGATGATCTTACTTATGGAGATCTCATAAATGAAGTCAAAAAAGAAGGATCAAAATTGTGTTCACAATTAAGACTCCAATATAAGATCAAAAAGGATTTAAAAGCCTTCAAGAAATATTTAGGATCTTTTTGTGCCCAATATGATGTTGAAATACCAATACCACCCTCACAAAAACATCATATATCAAAATACTCTAAAAGAAAATCTTATTCTAACAAAGATTACTCAAAAAAGAATTATAGAAAACATAAATCTCATAAATATAAATCACAAAAATATCAACCCCAAAATTCTACTAAACCACACAAAAGAGAAATAAGATGTTTCAAATGGGGCAAAGAGGACATATTGCCCCAAATTGCAGAAAACAAAAAATAAATGTTTTATCTGATTCTGAAGAAGAATATTATTCTCGAAGATAACTTTCTTCCTCGTAACTGATAATTCTCAAAATGAAAATTTAATTTAAAAAAGAACAAAATAAATGCATAAAATAGAAAATTGTTTATGCCAAGTTAATGTTTTAACTGCTGATCAAGAATTACTAATAGAAATGATAGATTAAATAGAAGATAAAGATACCAAAGTAAAATATATAAGAAAAATAATGGAACAAAGTAGCAAATCAAAAAGTTCTTTACCCATTTCAAATGCATACAACTTTAAAGATATTATGCAACACTCAAGCCAAAGTCCTACACCCAAGATTTACAAACATAAATAAAACAAATAAAATTACAAATTGAAGAATTAAAAAACTTTACTCAACATTTAGACTTTAAAATCCAAAATATAGAAAACCAAAAGGTTTCACTAACACCACAAACTTCTGAAGATTTAGATACTTTTGTCAATAGTATGACTATTGTACAAAAACAAAGATGGTATACAAATATTACATTAAAAATCAATCTTGATTTTCGATCAACATTTATAGCTTTGATCGGATTCAGAGCCGATTAAATTATACGGAAAGATTAATTCATACTGATATTTGCCAAACTTCACAAAGATCAGTTTCACGCCGCACGTACTTTTAAAGGTACAATACAAAATACCACACATATCTCCGCAAAGATGGTATTTCAGACAAAACCTCTTTTTTATTAGTAAAAAATATAAGTCATCAAATTGTTCTAGGAACTCATTTCCTAACACAATTATATAATTTCTATATAGATAGTAAATGATTACAAACAACATATAAAAATCAAAAAATATTATTTGAATTCATTAAAGGCATAGAATTAAAGGAAATTAAACAAATTCAAGATCATATTAATTTACTTCAACAAAAACAGCAACATGTTAAATTCCTTAAGAAAGAAATTCAATATAAAAAAACAGAAGAAAACCTGAAATCCAATCAACTCCAGGATAGGATTAAGCAAGTTCAAAAACAAATTGAAAACAATTTATGTTCTTCAATTCCAAATGCTTATTGGAATAGGAAACAACATATGATTTATCTCCCATTTGAAAAAGATTTTAATGAAAAACAAATTCCAACTAAGGCAAGACCAATTCAAATGAGTCCAGAACTTTTAGAATATTGCAAAAAGGAAATCAATGATCTTTGAAGCAAAAAAATTGATTAGACCAAGTCATTCCCCTTGGAGCTGTGCAGCCTTTTATGTCGAAAAGGCTTCAGAAATTGATAGAGGCACTCCAAAAGTAGTAATCAATTATAAACCATTAAATAAGGTTTTACAATGGATTAGGTATCTAATACCTAACAAAAAAAAACTTAATCCAAAGATTATATAATGCAACAATTTGATATGAAATCTTGATTTTGGCAAGTTTGAATTCAGCCAGAAGATAGGTACAAAACAACATTTACAGTTCCATTTGAACACTATGAATGAAATGTAATGCATTTTGGCTTAAAAAATGCTCTTTTTGAATTCCAAAATATTATGAATGACATTTTCAATGATTATACTAGATTTTCTGTAGTATACATTGATGATGTTCTTATATTTTTAAATTCTATAGAAGAGCATTTCCAACATTTAAAATTTTTTTAAAAATTGGTTAGAGACAATTGATTAGTTATTTCTGCATCAAAAATTAAGCTTTTCTAAACAAATATAAGATTCTTAGGGTTTGATATTTATCAAGGTAAAATTAAACTCATTCAAAGAGCAATTGAGTTTGCAAATAAATTCCCTGATGAAATTAAAAATAAAAATCAGCTTCATAGGTTTTTAGGAAGTTTAAACTATGTAGCTAACTTCTACCCAAATCTTAGAATATTAATTAAACCTTTATTTCAAATATTAAAGAAAAGTCTAGTCCCATGGTCTAATAATCATACCCAAATTGTCAAACAGGTCAAGTCTTAAGTTAAGGAACTTCCTTGTTTAGGAATCCTTTATCTAGAAGCCCTTCCTATTATAGAAACCGATGCCTCAAACATAGGATATGGTGGGATACTCAAACATAGGATATGGTGGGATACTCAAACAAGATTTTGAAAACAAAATTTCAATAGTCAGATTTCACTCTAGTATTTGGAGTGGCCCTCAAGAAAATTATTCAACAGTCAAAAAAGAAATTTTATCAATTGTTCTTTGCATTCAAAAATTTCAAAGTGATGTTTTTAACAAAAAATTCCTTTTACGTGTTGATTGCAAAAGTGCCAAAGAAATCTTGCAAAAAGATGTTCAAAATTTAGTTTCAAAACAGATTTTTGTCAGATGACAAGCCATTTTATCTGTTTTTGATTTTGAAATTGAATTTATCAAAGGATCTTCAAATGTTTTACCTGATTTTTTCACGGAATTTTACAGTGGAAAATGAGCAAAATCTTAATTCCCATAAACCAACAACCAAAGAGTCTTATGCCATGTAAAAAACCCAATCTTCAAACCGCTTTGAGGTTTTAGGGAAAATTCCTAAACCTACTGTTCTAACTTCTTCAAACCCTGTTGACATTTCAAAAGAACCTAAACAGCTAATCCAGGTTCTAGAAGCAGATCATCAATATGCTACTATCTCTTTTGAGCTCCAAAAGATTTTTCAAAAAGACAAATTCTTTGTCTCAAATGATATTTCAAAAACCCGTAAATTCTATGAGTTTATACAAGTAGATACGGAGTCAGTTCAAGTTTCTCATATCAATAACCTTGAGGGTACTGATATTGTTTACTCAAAATGCAAAATTTTGAAAATCATTTCTGAAAAGGATTGGGAACAAAGTTCTTTTACACATAAACGCTTTTCATAAAATTTTGTTCCTCAAACCTTTGATTATGTTGACTAAATTATGTTGACTACAAAAATGCATGGTTTAACACGTTTTTTTGTTAAACCTTCTTTCCACTCATGGTTTTTCAACTGGGGAGAAAGATTTCAAGTAAATCTTCCAAACTGGTTTCAGGAATGGTGACTCTTTTTTGGAGCTACTCAAAATATTCTTTGTCTTGAGATTCGCAAGTCTTTGATTACTCAGTCATCAAAGGAAAGTTTTTCCTCTCGAAATAACTATTCACTTTCTTATGTTCTCAATTTAGAATCCCTCGATTCTTTTTGTCGACCACTCACCCATAGTTTTTCGCTTCTCCTCCTTTTCCCCCAAAGATTCGTTAGTAATCTGAAATCAATCATGGAGTTCTCTAAGATTCCCTAATCTCAAACCTTTGAGTCCATCAAATAATGGATTGATTCCAAAAAGCCTAAATCTAAAAAGCACACAAAAACAAAGACTTATTCGACTAACCTTTACTGCGCCTCTTCTAAATTTCCAAACTCCTTCAAAAACTTATTTTCCTTCAAATTCGGCCTATAAAGCTTACCTAAAAAAAGTCCAAGAACAAGCTGCAGAAACACTGTCCCAGCTTGCAGACTCAAACGAAGATGATGAAGACACAACCTCAAGCTTTGCCTTCCAACAAAATGAAGACATGTGCTATGGACTCCCATACACTCCCCTTGAGTAATAGGATCCATGACTCCATTTTCAAAAGCCTTTGTTCCAAAGAAATTAGAGGCTCAAAAATCCTAAGACTTCAAATTTTCCACATCACTGTTGATCGCTTCATAGAAGACATTATGGAAGAAATTAAATAGGGTTGCAAATGGACAGATGATTCAAAACCGGACAAATGGACAAGGCTCTCCACTAGCACAAGAATGAGTTGAAATGATGCCTGTTTCACTCTGCAAAGATTCTCATTATCGTTAAGACAAAAGAGATGTGATGTTGGCTCAAAAGCAAGATATTTTTCAAAAAAGTCGATGCGTCGACTAAAAGCGTGATATTCTTGATAAGTCAGCTCCCTGATTCCGTCCCCACCTAAAAGTGATGCTTTATACGCAGATCGCACGGACGACTTTACCCGTTTTTCAAACATCGCGTACTAAAGTCTTATAACTAAATCAAAATAACATATCCAAAGATACAAAAATACAAAATAAAACTACTACAATAAGGGTGTTACGCAGTCACATACATACAAATCCCGAGTCCCATTTACATATACAAAACCGCATTTACATTTACACATCGAGTGCTGAACCTACTATGGATAAACCCTACTAGCGCTTCTCGCCCAACCTATGTGGAAGATCGTTAACGCCCTCTTGTACCTACACGATTGAAACCCGTGCTGCTTTACGCTAGCTGGGAAACATATGTCTTATTCATATAAACATTTATAGTAAGCAGATAACAGTAACATATATCAGAATTTTCATGAATTCATATAACAAACTAATACACATACTTGTACTTATAACAGACTTATACTTGTACAGAGGTACCCGTAGGTGCATCAAAACTTATACTTATACAGAGGTACCCATGGGTACATTCAGAGCATAACGATGTCCATTACTTTAATCTTATTCGTTATTCAGACTCTTATCATATAACTATCGAAGATCAGACCGCAATGAGAAAAATGAGCAGACACAATATATCAGCACTGGCTGTATCAGACAAGCACTAAAGTGTCGTAAAGACAAAGGCGAGCCACAAGACTGACGTAACGCGCCTCGCCACGAATGTATGTCAGGAAGACTAGCGTGAGGTCAAGCACCAATCGTAACATGCTCGCCCACTTACTTAAGTGTCGAGACTACGGAGTGCCGAAACACCGACGAACGTGTCTCCATTTCCACATAACTAAGTGTCGTGGTCATTTAATATCCGCTCCAGCATTCCTACAATTATATGTATTCAAGAACTTACTATCTCATCATAAGGGCATTAAGTTTTCCCACTTCAAAAGCTCCGCCTCGGCGGCGAGGTACGGTGCATTTTTCACTTAATTTCATTCTTATTTGGATCCCCATTAATCATTTATTAGTGTTCCTATACCCTCGGTGTTCGAATTTGAACTTAACAATGTAAGAATACTAAAATCATGGTCAGTAGTGGGAGTAAGTAAAACAATATTAACTTGATCTATGACTTGCACTAACTGCTCGTGAGTGGTACTGATAATTACTTTGTCATGGTATCTGGGCATCTATTTGGTTCTGCATAAGTGGTACCAATACCAAGAAGCTATTCTACCCAGAAATGGCAGATTTTGCCATCTTGATTCCAACTTTTCTTCCTTAAACCTCTTCAATTCCATCCTACATCAATACACACCATGGAATCCCTCCAAAACAACTCCACAAACACTTATAATGGTGGTTTAGAATTTCTTAAACCAAACCCTAGCCAAAGAATCCAAAGATTCATACCAAAGTTCACAAATCTTTACAAAACCATAGAAATAGGAAGGATTCCATATCCATTTGATACAAACTAGGGTTTTTCAACCCAACTTCCAACAAATTCTAAGGTTAGGATGAATTCCTAACAAAACCCTAGAAATGGAACAAAACTAATATCCACAAAACCCTAAAGAATCCATACCTGGGCCTATACAAAATCATACTATAATCCATACAAAGTTCCTTACCTTCTTGGCTCCTCCTTCTTCCTCTTCTTCTTCTTCCTCTTCCTCTTCTCTTCCTCTTCACGTATGAGCTTTCTTTTGGAGACAAAAAATGAGATATTTTTGGTCTCATTCTCTTTTTTATAGTTAAATTTCCTTTTATTTGCCTTTTAGTCCTCCCACTCTCCATTAGTAGCAAAACAAGTTATGCGTATTTCTATTTTAACCCATAGTCTTCTTATATTATGACTTATATTCTATACTGATTAAATTACAAATTGGTCTTTGTGGTTCAGACACTCCTGCCTGCAATTTCCATGTTTCGCATTTAAATTAATACTTAAAAATTCAAATTATGTTCACAAAATACCCTAAACTTCACAAAACGACAGCAGATATTCTGATGTTACACTTTATTCTTCAAAATTCACATGCGATGTAACGTTCCTGGATGTCAACTTCACTCAAATCCACTCGACTTTAAATGTTTGAAATTTGTCAAAATTCCTAAAAAAGGAGGGGATGTCTCCTTTCAAAGGTAGGCTAAGTTTTAGGCTAAGTCAGAGAGAAAAATTAGAGAGAGATTTCTGAGAGTCATTACCAGATCCCGCTCTCAAAGCTTCAGACAAATCTTCCAGACTTCAAAAATTGTAAGTTTGAAATTTCAAATAAAAATTTCATGTTTCAAATATTTGCATACTGTTACTATTTATCTTGTTACTATTCAATTTCACTGTTCAAAAGTCACTATTCACTATTCATGATGCAATTTTCAAAATTTTTAAAAGGTATATAGGATGGAAACCAGTAATATCTGCAAGCCCAAGTAATTAGTAGCAGTAACTTATGGTCTAACAACGCCAAATACCCAAAATTTATTCCTATTTATTATTGTTTAAAGATCCTGCAAAACTTTGAAAATCATTTCTGAAAAGGATTGGGAACAAAGTCCTTTTACACATAAACGCTTTTTACAAAATTTTGTTCCTCAAACCTTTGATTATATTGACTACAAAAATGCATGGTTTCACACATTTTTTTGTCAAACCTTCTTCCCACTCATGGTTTTTCAACTATGGAGAAAGATTTCAAATAAATCTTTCCAACCTACAGGAAATGGTACTTGCAGCCACTCAAATATTTTTTTGGCCCCGAGATTTGCAAGTCTGGACACTTCAAAGTCAACAATTGAACTTTTTCCTCTCGAAATAAATATTCACTCTCTTTACGTTTCCTCACCTAGAATCCCTTAGATTCTTTGTCAGACCCCACTACCCATAGTTTTCTCGCTCCCGCCTTCCCCCAAAGATTCGCGCCTTCAAGATTTCTCAATCTCAAACCTTTGAGTCCATCAAAGAATGGATTGATTCCAAAAAGCCCAAATATAAAAAGCCCACAAAAACAAAGACTCCTATTTGGATTCAAGCTTTACTAGGCCCTCTTCTCCAGATAGGTCTCCAACCTATTCTCAAATGATGTCACCAAATGATGAGCCTCCTTAGCTTATGATGATGACAACTGAATTTGAGATAAACAAAGAATATCTAAGAACTGAAGAAAAATCCCCACATCATGCTGAGAAAAGCAAATGGTTTTTCTTAACATTAACAAATGAATAAAAGGAAGAATTTAAAAAACAATGGTATCAAAGGATGGAAACAATGGAGATGAATATTCCAATGTTTACCTATTTTGATATCTATGCTGCAAAAAATAATATTGATTATCCTTTTGTAGAAATTAGCATGTTCCAAAGGGATTTGAATATTACTACTGAAAAGAAAATAGTATCTACACATCTTCCTTTTGAAGAAATAAAAATAACAGTACAAGGAATTGAAGTTATAGCTTCACCCTTCAAAAGAACAAATCCTAAAGAATATGAAATTAGATATTCAAATTTAAAAGACATTAAAGGACTACAACAACAGAATAATTTACAAATCAGATTTTGGGACCACAATTTCTTCTAACTCGGATAGAATTGAAAAGTAACCCCAAAATCAAAAGAATCGTAATTACGGAAACTCTATTCAAATCCCCAAAATATAATAAACCTATTAAATTAGGAAACAAAAATAATGACCTTATTAAAACATTAACCAAAAAATTAGAAGCAATGAATATTATAGACCCTTTTACTTCAAAACGACAAATTATTTTTTTATGTGGTTCTGAAATAGAATCCTCTTCAAGCGAAAACCGAAACTCGGAAGATGATCAAATAAATAGGATCAAATATCAAAAGACAAGGCAACAAGGAACAAGGCATTATTATCCTAGGCCAACTCCTCCAAATCTTCTATATGAAGAAAGGCTTCCTCAAAGAAATATGTATAATGATACTTTCATTTATGATTGGAATATTGATGGTCTTTTTGAACATGAAATCATCAATGTTTTACGTCAAATGATAATGGCATCAATTGCCTATTTAACGGATAATGATGATCATAATGCCGCACAACTTATAATTTCAGGGTTTTCCGGAACATTAAGAAGTTGGTGGGATAATTGTTTAAACAAAGATGAAAGATAATTTCTTCAAACTAGTACAAATGATGAAGGAGAACAAAATGCAATCCATAGAATAATATATATAATAACCAAACACTTTGTTGGAGATCCAAGGATTCTCCAAGAAAGAAGTTCCGAAATTCTTCTAAATTTAAGATATGTATTACCATGATTTGATGGTATCACATGTGTTCATATCAAAGGTTACGATCGTATTACGATGCAAAAAAAGCTCCATATCGAAAGAAAGATTCCCGTATGGACTTTTGGGCTTGGCACAAAGGTCCAAGAAACCCTTAGAGACAAACATCACGGAACAATTCCTTTTGATGATCTTACTTATGGAGATCTCATAAGTGAAGTAAAAAAAGAAGGATTAAAATTGTGTTCACAATTAAGACTCCGATATAAGATCAAAGATTGTACCTCCAAGATTTAGGATCTATACTTCAATACATTGAAATGCCAATACCACCCTCACAAAAACATCATATATCAAAATACTCTAAAAGAAAATCTTATTCTAACAAAGATTACTCAAAAAAATAATATATAGAAAACATAAATCTCATAAATATAAATCACAAAAATATCAACCCTAAAATTCTACTAAACCACACAAAAGAGAAATAAGATGTTTCAAATGTGGGCAAAAATGACATATTGCCCCAAATTGCAAAAAACATAAAATAAATGTTTTATCCGATTCTGAAGAAGAATATTATTCTGAAGATAGTAACTCTTCTTCCTCTGAATTTGATAATTCTCAAAATGAAAATTTAATTTCAGAAAAAGAACAAAATAAAACAGATAAAATAGAAAATTGTTTATGCCAAGTTAATGTTTTAACTACTGATCAAAAATTACTAATAGAAATTATAGATCAAATAGAAGATAAAGATACCAAAGTAGAATATATAAGAAAAATAATGGAACAAAGTAGTAAATCAAAAAGTTCTCTACCCCTTTCAAATGCATACAACTTTAAAGATATTATGCAACAATTTGAAGTACAAAGTCCTGTCACAATTCAAGATTTACAAACATAAATAAAACAAATAAAATTACAAATTGAAGAATTAAAACTTATCAACATTCACTTTAAATCCAAAATATAGAAACCAAAGGTTTCACTAACACCACAAACTTCGAAGATTTAGATACTTTTGTCAATGGTATGACTTCGCATTAAAAAACATATGGTATACAAAGATTACATAAGTGACCATCCTGCTTTCAATCAACATTATAAATTTTCTGAACATTCAGAGCTTATTTAAATTGTATACGGGAATGATTAATTCCTACTGTATATTTTGCCAAAACTTCACAAAGACTGTCTACGGCTAGTAATATACCCCTAAAGGTACAATACAAAATACCATAGGGTCATATCTGCAAAGATGGTATTTGTATCAAAACCTCTTTTTTATTAGTAAAAAATATAAGTCATCAAATTATTTTAGGAACTCATTTCCTAACACAATTATATCATTTCTATATAGATAGTAAAAGATTACAAACAACATATAAAAATCAAGAAATATTATTTGAATTCATTAAAGGCATATAATTAAAGGAAATTAACCAAATTCAAGAAAACACTCAAAAATATGAAAATAAATTGTCTGTTTCCATAGAGGACTGGGAACAGTACATCAAAAATTAGGAAATGCCAAAACAAAACATCAAAGAACTATACAAAGTAGGAAACTTTGAATTCAAAAGAGATTATAGGATCAAGATCTCTGAAAATACTAATTCAATAGGATCTGAGACATAAGCTATTAAACTCTTAGACCTCAAAGACTTAGAGCAACTATAAAAAGAAAAATACAAAATCCTTCATATAAAAAGGTTATATAGTGGTCATTAAACCTAACTGCATTAAAGTTAGGTCAAACCCATTTCAGATTCGTTAAGAGATGCAAGATATAATCAATTCCAAGATCCCCTGCCATGATTAATGCAAGCAAATACATCCTTTGGACCGGTGTATTTTACTTGTTATCCAAACTCAGAAAGTTGGGACCGTATTTAATGATCGAGCATTCATAAGGCCTTAACTCTAAATATTCAAACCCAAAACTATGATATGAATCCTAAATCTAAAAATATCCTCATAGTATACAGAGTATACTATAAGGTGATGACTTCGGTAGTCAACCCAAATTGTCTCCTATCATCCCCAAGAGATCAAACTTTAATTTGGCAAGCAAATGAAAATAACTCTACAATAATAATACCAAAACCTATTCCTTGGGAATGCTTAACGCAATCTAAGGAATGAAACTTCAAACAACTTCTAGCTCCAAAACCAATAGAACAACCAAAATTAATGTCCATAATAGAAGATGGACAAGGAAATGTACAAATTAATTTTGAACCTAGAAAGAACATCCTAGAAGATCAAACTTCCAAGTACTGAATTCCTTTAGAAATCTCGAACCTTTCGTACATCTAATGTTCATTCAAATTTGGACGAAGTAGATTATTCATCTACAATTCCTGATTTAAAATATTGAAGAATTGGTATCAAAGCCATGTTTTTCAATTTTTTTATGAAATATTGCTATGAGACTTTATTATTTTGATTGTGATTCCCACAATTAGTGTTGATCAACCCTTATTATCCGTTGGTCAACCATAATTCCCTTGTAGATGGGTAGGTGGTCCCATTGGTGGTCCCATTGCCAGTTGTAATCCCAATCACCGGTAGCAAAGGATGTAAATGACAAATTTTATCAAAAAAATTGTAGGAACTGGTTCAAGTACTAGTTCATCTAGGATTGATGAACAACTAAGACAAATTCAAGAAAACACTCAAAATATTTTTTGTCCTGAGATTCGCAAGTATTTTGATTACTTTAAAGTCAACAGTGAAAGCTTTTTCCCTTCTGGAAATAACTATTCACTATCTTTCGTTTTCACCCTGTAATCCCTCGATTCGTCGGCACTTCACTACCCATAGCTTCGCCTTCGCCTTTTTCCCAAGATTCGGCTAGTGAATCTAAAATCAAATCTACAAGTGCTTCTTCAAGATTTCTCAATCTCAAACCTTTAAGTCCTTCAAATAATGGATTAATTCCAAAAAGCCCAATCTAAAAGGTCCACAAAAACAAAGACTCCAATGTGGATTCAACCTTTACCATACCCTCTTTCTTGGTCCCAAACTCCTTCAAAAAATTCGTTTTCCTTCAACGCCTATAAAGCTCACTCTCAAAAGTCAAGAACAAGCCGCAAAACACCGTCCCGCCTTGCAAACTTAGACGAAGATGAAGAAGACACAACCTCAAGCTCTGCCTTCCAACAAAATGAAGACATGTGCTATGGACTCCCATACACTTCCCTTGAGTAATGGGATCCCTGACTCAATTTTCAAAGCCTCTCGCTCCGCAGAAATTGTGGAGCCCTAAAACTTCAAGACTTCAAATTTTCCATAACATCGTTGATTGCTTCATACACACCATACAAATTAAACAGGTCAAGTAAACGGATGTACATTCAAACCTGACAAACTGACATGATCTCCACTAACACAAGGATGAGTCGACATGATGCCTGTTCCCCACTTACAAAAGAGATTCTCACATCGTTAAGACAAAGCGGGACGCGATAAGCTAACTCAAAAGAAACTTTCTTCAAAGTTCTAGAGCAAGCGCTGACTCAAAAGAAGATTATTTGTCTCATCTTTCAAAATTTACATGCGATGTACTGTTCGACTGTCAAACTTTAATTTCAAATTCACGGACTTCAAATGTTTGAAATTCATCAAAATTCCTATATAAGGAGGGGATGTCTCCTTCGTTAATAAGCTAAATTTTGCCGGTATGAGAAAACTTGTAGAGAGATTTCTCCGAGAGCTCTTACCTTGTATCATGCCTGTGCCTCCCGCATTAAATCTTCAGAATTCTTCAAAATCAGGAAATAAATTTCAAATAAAAATTTCTTGTTTCAAATATTTTCATATTGTTACTATTTCTCTTGTTACTATTCAATTTTATTGTTCAAAAGTTACTATGCAATTTCCAAAAGTTTTAAAAGATATATAAGGCCAAACCAGAATTTCCAAGTTCTGTGCACGGTGAAAGCAAATACTATGGTCTAACAAATGCCAATGCACTCAAAATTTATTCCTATTCATTGCCATAAAGATCTCAGATAGAATTAATAATTAAATAATTACTAAATCCATTTTATTTTAATCTTCATCTTAATTATCATTTCTCATTATCTATATATAATAAATAATTTTATCAATAATTATAAATGCATGAATTAAAATAATTACTCAATTTATGTATAACATTAAATTACATATTTAATTTAGTAATTATATATTTAATTTATTAATATTAAATAACTCTAATATATTTATTTTATTTTATTTTGTAATTTTAAATTAATTTTCAACTATTTCATGAATTATACATATTCAATTTTCTTATAGAAATATTCATCCATATTTTTATTTATAACATCTAATTACCTATATTTTGTACCTTACTTACAAGTTAAGTTACAACAATGCTCCTAATGAGAGGGAAACTTCCCAAAGACGTTTCACATTAGAGTGCAGTTTTTAGATTTTATAGTAACTCCGGTATTGAAATATGTGAAACATCAAACATCACACTCATAACCAATGGGTCCGACCAAGAAGACATTAATAATCATCATGAGTCACACACGCACTTTTTGACCAGAGAAATTATCATGGTAACTAAACCCCGAAAATTGGATGTTTATGAAAAGAAAAACTTTAATGGTTGTTTGTATATGAGAAAGGATTTTATATATTTAGATTCAATTTTATTTTTTAAGATATATATAAACGAGTTTTATATTATTAGATTTAATTTTATTTTTTAAGATTTAGGATAAAATTTTAATTTATATAACATCTTATATTTAAAAAAAATTCAAATCTTAATAAATAAAATTAAACATAACGATGTAAAACTGATCCGCATATATAAAATCTCAAAATTTTAAATAAAATTATACGAACTAGTACCCAACTTTAACCTTTACTGCATGCGATCACCTCGTTCTGGGGTCCATCAGCAGTGAAATTTGAAATGACTAGAGTTTTTTTTTTTTAATTTCAATTTAAACAAAGCCTTTAAATATTTCAAAATATATGTAGGAGCTTAGAAGTTAGAACAAGACTTTATTTGCTAATTTAAAAACATAGTTATTTGTTTTGAAAAAAAAAAAAAATTTATTTAACAAATTCATAAAATTGTTTTATCATCATTCTCCATTTTCAAAATTTAAAGTAAAAATAAATAAATAAATGATTATTTTAAGAAAATAAGTAAAAATTATCTTCACTATTTTTAAAATATCAAAGGAAAATATTAATTTTTTTAAATATTGAACATGATTTCATTTTTCATCTTTTCATATATATTATCTTCACTGTTTTTTTATTAATCCCAAATCAAAATTTACAAATTTTTAAAAATAAAAAATTAGTTCATAGATAGAATGCTCAATGTTTAAAAAAGACAATAAGGGACGGATCTTGAGTTATATCACTTAAACTAGACATGATGATTAAAAATCATAAAACTTTTTTTTTAATAACATTAGAAAGTATATCAAAATTTGTTTTACAATAACTTGAATAGTTACATATGTGACTTCCCTACCCCATAACTATGGCAAGTAAGAGAACACCACATAGAACTGAGACTTGTAAACCTGTCTTTGGCCAAAGAATTGAGAACAATTCAAACAAAAAGTAAAAAATGGCATAATCATATTTCAAAAGTCCAAATTATAAAAATTAAAGACTACAAAATATATATAACAAAGTAAAACTACTACCATAGTGGTATTTAAAAAGTTATGTACTATGCTTGAGTCTCAAAAAAATTACTTGTATGAATACAAGTTTCACTATAAAAATAAAAAAAATAAAAAATTACACAACCACTTTTATTACAAAAAGAATAGAATCCCACTAAAGGGGACTCCTATGCCAGGTTCGCCTGACGAACCAGAGCTGGTCCCCGACAACTTCCTCCAACAACTACTACATTAAATAGACCCATGCTGTTCTTTATAATTATACAATTTATGAAAATATATAAAACTCAAACCATTTATAACTATTTTCTGTAAAACATGAAAAACAAAAACATGCTATATTATTTCAAGTAATTACATTTAACATTTTTCTTTTTCTTATGTTATATATATATATATATATATGTGTATATATATATATATATATATTAATAATACACATGTATGCATCATTTGCGTCATTATCTATCTCTCCCGTAAGAGTACTTATCATACAATTCAGAACATAAGGCACCCGAGGGTACACTATGGTACAGTACAAAAGTATGCTGATGCATCATAAATTCTTATTTTCATAAGCATATTGATCTTTATCCATGTACTTTTAATATAAATGTTTGCTTGTATAACCAGTAATAATGAATAATAGGTACATGGTACAGTAGGTACAATACAATATAGTACAATATAGGAGTGTTGAAGCACTAAATAGAAGTGTCATAACATTCAATCAGAGCAAACACTAAACAGAGTGTCAGAGCAATTAATCATGATGGAAGCACTAAATACAGAGTGTCGAGTACTAGTCCCTTATTTATTCACGCATTCGGCCTCAGATATACAATTATATGTGATTCACATTTTATTAAGTCTAACCTCATTCATACTCATTTTCTAAGTCAATTTTTCTCACTCAGCAATTCCCTTCATGCATATCAACATGTTCAAGTCATATTACTATCATGCATTAACAATGCATTTTACCAACAGGCCAAATTATTTCTTCCATGCATATCAACATGTTCAAGCTCAAGTAACTATCATGCGTTAATAATACATTTTTGCCAAAGAGGTCAACCATGGAAATGTTATTCCCACTGCTAAAAACATTTTTCACTTTATCGTATAATTTTTTGATACAAATAAGACATATTTTACTCAAACTTCTTTCATAAAAGTCAGAATTCATTTAGTCTATTTTTTAGTAGAAATTGAATTGTATCCAATTTAAGATGGGTCGAGGCCAGGTTATGGGCGCATACACAAAACAGGTTCGGGAAATTACAAAGACTTCCCCTATAATTCTATCATATCCATTATACAAATGGTTTAGGCAAAGGACAATTCAACACACGGTATAACATTTCTTATGAAAATCGTTCTCTCGTGTAAGTTTAGATTATGCACATAAATTTGAATCACATTTGATCAACCTATCCAAGATATGACTTAAAGACGAAAGTGATATGGTTGAACCTAACTCCGATGGAAACAAAGTTCAACTGGCGAATTTTGGGTACAATGGGGTCCAAATTTGAATATACTTCCTTTATGAAAGTTATTGTACAAGAAGTCTAGTTTAACATAAAAATTAGAATCATCAGACCTTGATTAGTGAAACTCAACTTAAGATCCAAAATACTAAAAAAATACCCCATTTCCAGTAAGACAACAGAATACTAGATCAACCCACTCTAGGTCTTACGCTACCTTTTGGTCCATGTTTCTCATGTCTCATCCCAACCTGGAATCACTCAACTTGGAGGTTTAATGGCCAAGTTATGGCCAGATAAAGAATAAGGGTTGGGAAGAAAAAAAAAATGGACAACACCTCCTAACCATACAAACCTTAACTCATTTTTCATACCAAACTCTTCCATTGAGGATCCAGAACAAAATCACAACACCAATAAACACAAATATAGAAGAAGGAAATCTCAAACCTTAATCAAACTTCAAACCCTAAATCAAAATGTACCCATAGATAGAGGAAGTTAGGGTTTTCCTAACCTTAATTCTTCTCCTTCACTTCTTAATTCTCTCTCTGCTTTCTTAGCAAAGAGAACTCCAAGACAGCGAGTAAGAGCGTACTCTACAATTTATGGTTCTTCTCCCATTGTAAAGCCCACTCTCCTCAGGTGCAAAATGATGCACCTCCTTTCTTCTTACTTGTACAAAGATAGCCAAGAAAATGGAGTAAAATCACCAAGGATGACTTCCTCTTCTTCAAACCCGTAAACTCTAGTTTCTCCAAAGCCAAAATGAAGATCTCCCCTCAATCAATAGACCAAATTTTGTATTATATCTCTTTTCTTTACAAGGCCATGTTTGGTTTTAAATCATTTAACTTGTCTTATCTAGATTTTTTTAGAGAGAGACACGTGTCTCTCATGTCTCTCTCTTATTTGTTCACTTTGCTTTTATTATTTGGTTATTCAAGACTCAACAAATCACTTACTACCTCTAACATTCACCATCACTCTTCTAAAAGAATCCTATCTAAGTCCTCACTTAGCCAATTACCATATTATTTTTTTCTTTAATAATTTTGATTATGCCCCTTTTCACACTTAACTCGAAAATTTTCGAGAAACACAATTTGACTTACATTATACTTTAAACATGCCACAAAAACTATTAAAGTACAATTCTCGGATTGCATAAATACATGATATATATACCCAAAAAGAATTATATTTGCATATATAATTTATTAAAAATACCGTGATTTTTAAAAATAACTTAAAATTTAAATTGTATTAAAAATTTGTAAACAAATATTAACTGGAATGAGGTTCTTGAAGGTATAAAGCGACAATAAAATATCCTGTTTTTTCTTAAAAAAAAAAAACTCTATTACTTCTCTTTAAAATAATTATCTTTATGTTTTTTCAATAGGTAAGTATAATTTAAAATAAATAAATCTTAATTCATTAAAAAAAATCTTAATTAGTTGGATTCATGGATCAATTTAATAGATTTTTAAAATAATTTGAAACTCGAGTAATATTCTAAGTATTTTTCTATGCATGTTATATGTTTGTAAATTTCTCGTTGGAAAAATGAATTTTAAATTAAGTAAATTAGACTAAAAAATTAGATCCGATTATCTAAATTTACGATTGTTTCTCTAATCATATTTTTTGAAATCCACCCAGTTAAGTTGATTATAAATTAAATAAGACATAATTAATAAATAAACATTTTAAATTTAATAATAATTTGAGATTCAAAAGATTGATCCAAATTAATTGATATTTAGAATAATTTAGAATATCATGTTGAGCATTAGATGTGCGTAGAAACAATTTAAAAAACAATCCAAAAAAGTTTATTTAAAAAAAGAAGACCAAGACCTTTATTTTCGTACAAAATTGATGCAAAGCGAAACTATGTTCCGTTCTTTAACTTAAAAATACAAATTTAGAATCGAGAAAAGGAGGTCAAAAGAAACTCATTATTTTTGAATTATTTACTAACAGACATAAGAATATGTTAATTAACTTTACTATGAAATAAAATACAATTCAATATTTTTGAATTAAATTTTATCATATTCTTTCCAAATATTTTAGTTCGTTACTAATCTCCCTAATTTGTCTTTCATAAACTAATGTTAACAATTTCATCTTTATTTCACAAAAAAAAAAAAAAAAAAAAAAACTTATCTAATATAATGATGTGGAGAGCATTTTATGGAACATGGAAAGTTAGGTCTGTTATGACTTCGTTATGGATGTTGTTCTACCGCTAACAAATTTCCGGATTCGTCAACGGTCACAAACTCGTAACTTATGAGGCACACCGAGTCAGACGCTAAATTCCGTCAGTAGGGGGGTTGTGTGTTGCGGCGGGTTGGTAGACTGAGCCCAACAATCTAATCCAGCCTGGTGCTCAGCTCCATTCAGCCCACGGTTACACGCCAGCTGCCTACCCACTTTCAATTTTCACACGCATCTTGACGCTCCAAATCCCTCAAAATCCGACGATACCTACTAACCCTCGAGATCGGACGGTCCCAAATCACTTTTCTCCACAACGCGAGCACATAGTCTAATGACCCCAAAAAAGCAATAGGCTAAAACAACCATCTCTCTCTCTCTTCTCTCTCCTCTTTCACATCCTCTCAAAACCAAACCAAAACACAACGAAACCAACAGATCTAGAAATCGTAGACTCTCTTCCCTAACAAGGAAATTTCGTCAAAAACAATGGCGGCAGCTCCATCCGCACGCGAAGAGAATGTCTACATGGCGAAACTCGCCGAGCAGGCAGAGCGATATGAAGAGATGGTGGAGTTCATGGAGAAGGTATCGGCCGCCGTGGAATCCGAGGAACTCACTGTTGAGGAACGGAACCTCCTCTCCGTCGCCTACAAGAACGTGATCGGTGCTCGCCGAGCCTCCTGGCGAATCATTTCCTCCATCGAGCAGAAGGAGGAGAGCCGCGGCAACGAGGACCACGTTGCCATGATCCGTGACTACAGATCCAAGATCGAGTCTGAGCTCTCCGGGATCTGCGATGGTATTCTCAAGCTTCTTGATACCCGGCTGATTCCATCGGCTTCTTCCGGAGACTCCAAGGTCTTTTATCTTAAGATGAAGGGCGATTATCATCGCTATCTGGCCGAGTTTAAAACTGGAGCCGAGCGCAAGGAGGCGGCCGAGAGCACCCTCACTGCCTATAAATCTGCTCAGGTTTGTTTCTGAATGCTCTTTCGTTCACTTTTTTTCTCTGTCACTTGTTTTTATTCTTTATTAGATTTACCTCTTGTATGTTTGGAGCGTTGATTCCTTGGATTTTGGGCGCACAGTTAACTCTTTGAGAGGACACAAAGGTCATCACAGCCACATTTCACAACACAGGTAACATGCCAACATTTTTGAAAAAGAAAATTCTGTTTCTTCATATTACTTTACATAAAAACCTCTATGTCTTTTATTGATTTCTCTCTTTGTTTCTTTCAAATATTCAAAAGTGAACCTTATAGTGAAGGTTGGGATTGGGGTAAATTTATATTTGACCTGTTGGGATCTCAAGAGGATAATCTAATATCTTCAAGTAACTGGCGCCGAAAGGAGATTTGAACTTTGATCCTGTCCTCTATTTTTCACTATAGAGATTATATTAATTGTATTTTTATGGTTTCGATGGCAGGATATTGCTAACTCAGAATTGGCTCCAACTCATCCAATCCGGCTCGGATTGGCTCTAAACTTCTCTGTGTTTTACTATGAGATTCTGAATTCTCCAGATCGGGCTTGTAACCTTGCGAAGCAGGTCAGTGGATCTGAATGTGTCAGCCCTCTTTATTTTATTTGTTGTGATGATATTATGCCATCGAAAAAGAAATAATGTAAGGAGTAGAATTTGATTATGGGCCACTCTTTAATTTAGTTGATATCTTTAATTTTGTCCGTACTGTCTCTTAGCAAGGGAACAATCTATTATTGACACAACCTGGCCTTTTAAGTTTTTGATTTATATAGCCTGTTTATAATTAGATATGGCTCACACTTCATGGATCTTTGTCCACGTTCTTTCTTTCCTGTTATCGGCAGGCATTTGATGAAGCCATTGCTGAATTGGATACCTTGGGTGAGGAGTCATACAAGGACAGCACTTTGATAATGCAACTTCTTCGTGACAATCTTACCCTGTGGACCTCAGATATGCAGGTATTGAAAGTAGCTCTTCATGCTCTCATCTTCACTGCTGTCTAAGGTAGTTTGATTTATAATTTTTAAAATTTCTTGTTTTGATTAGGATGATGGGGCAGATGAGATTAAAGAAGCTCCAAAGTTATTAGATGATGAACAGCAGTGAAATTTCTTTACTCTCTAATTTGAAAGTTGAGCTCCTTTATTTGTTTTTTTTTATAGGAGAAGGTGCTTAATCTGATTTTGTCTTCTACTTCAAATTTCAGGATTCTTGTTTATTACAAATCTTGGAGGTACCCTGGTTTTAGATTGTCAACTCTTACCCTATCTTTCCAATGTGTCATATTTCAAGTGTGATGTTAAAGTTTATATCTGCATTGGGCATATCAAGATTCTATTTCCATTAGGTTGCTGAATATTGGGGACAAACCGATGCATCAAAAGCTCAATCATATTCTAGGTTTACTGTTGTCCTTACGTATGGTGAGCATTGTCGTGGTTAATGGCCATTTCCCCACCTCCATTTCACCTCTCTTAAGCTTTTTGCAATATTCTTATTTCCCCTTTATTTATAAACCTCACATTGGACAATTCTATTAATATTTCAATTTGTATTATGTTTTTTGTCTTTATGTCTAATTCGTGATGGTATTAATAGCTGGCAATCGCATTGGAAATAGGACAAGTTGCAGGGGCGGCAGGGTTTAACAATAATGGTTTCTCTATTATTATTCAACATATGCATTGCTCTTGCTTGCCAAACCCATCCACTTAGGCTTTTGAATATTTGTTCCCTAATTTTTACAGAAGGTATTTTCTACCCTCGTGTGAATTGGATGTTTATGGGTTTTTTTCGCCCTGCTCTCTGAGCTGTGGTTGTAGCTTCGTAACCATAGAGTTACCATTTGATAATGAATTATTGCTGTTGAACGAACCTCTTTCTTTGTTAATCAACTGAGGTTGAGGCGCTGGAATCAAATAATTGTAGATGGCATTACTGAATTCGTATAAAAACTGACCCGGGTATGGTGCCCTGTTATAAGCCATATGTATTTTGCATGTTTTAATGGTAATACAACCTCTATGTATACTATTAACAACCTAGTTTGTTACTCTTCACCTAATCTGACCTGAGCGGGAGAGTTTAAATGTTGTTGGGTAGCGTGGTAGTGGTATGGAGGTGACTCAATTTGGTTGGTGCTCCCTAATTTGCTTACCATGTGGTTGGTGTGGTTTTAACTTAAATATGGGGATTTTTAATTATTATCAAAAATATTAAATTTAACTTTTTAACAGTTAGTATTTTGGAAAGGGAGGCCTTACTTTTGGGCATAAAATCCTCAAAATTGTGGGTCCTCAACTTCTATTCCAGTGGCAAGTTAATGGGGAACTAGAAAAAATTCAATTTTTAAATTATAACTGTTGGTAACAGTAACCTCATATAGTTTTGCCTTTTATGGATAGGGTAGAAAAAAAGAGCGGCGCTATCGGTTGTGTCGCGTCTCGCACCTGTAGATATAATGGAGGGATATATTATTTCCCTTGGCGCTTGCCGTGTCTTTTTCTCCTGGTTTCTTGTTTTTTTAAAAGCTAACAACTTTTTAATTTAACATAGTAAATTATTTTCATTGAAACTCAAATCTATTCATTTCACATATTCAGTCATTTTAATATTAATGTTCCAACTAACTGATTTAGACTTATGAACAAATCATTGATGTTCTAATCAACTGATTTAGGCAATCAACTGATTTAGACTTCCGGATTAATGTATCAATTTTTTCAATTTTTTCAAGTTTTCGTGTTGTTTTTCTTAGCCAGATTTGTCCAAACAAAGGATAGTATAACTGTTGGCTAGTTCGACTTTCCTTTCGTATTATACTTATCTAATGTTCAGAAATAAGTGGGAAATGAAAAGCCAATTGCCATTGAAACAATGTTTGCGCTGGCCCATCCGCCCCAGGAGTTGGTGTTTATTAAAATTTCAAGGAGAGTATGCAAAGAGTTGTGGTCGACAAATATTAAATTTCACGCACGACAAATCAGGTGCTGTGGAACAACTTTGGCAATTAATCCTTCTAAGTTGTTATTTTTTTATTTTTGATAAATAAGTTGGGTTAGATTTTTTTTATTGAAAAAAAATCATATTATCACTTATGATACAGGTTTTTTTATATTAACCTGTAACAGGGCACGGCGTGTGAAGATTACTTGCAAAGATGATTAAGATGTCATTTCTCTCCTTTTTTACTTTCATAGTCCATGAACGTACAGTACAGACATGACCAGAAGAAAAAGAAGTCATACACTCCACCTTTAAACTTTAAAGTAGGTAGGCATCTCGTGGAACCAGATTAATCTGCACAAACAGTAGGACACATTGATTGATAACCTTGTCCGGTTCCACAAATGTGTTGACATTAAACAAACTTTCACACTACATAAGCTTTCTTAATCAGTATTATGCAAGAAAAATGCTACCTTCCGCGTCATTAGGGAAAAGGAAAAAGAACAAACAAGAACGGGTAGGCTGGCTTACTGGTTATCTTATTTAGGCACGCTAGAGGTGAGCCTAGACCTTTTCAACCTAAAAGTGAATCTTTCTGCCAAAAATTCCACCCTCATCTTCAATCTAATAGATCACTCAGACTGATGACATGCCCTTTCCTCCATTCCTCAAACTAATGTGTACTGCCACTATATTTTATTACAATTTTAATGTAGGTAAATTGGCCTGTGTCACAACCAGCAGAGATTAGCAACCATTTTTTTAAGCATGTGGTGTTAAAGACAACCTTAATGAAAGCCAAAGCGAAAGCAAACATAAACAGGCAGCCCATAAGTAGGCAATAAGATATATAGGATGGGAACCATCCCTTCCCAACCAATATTTCTCAATACTTACAAATTAAAAAACTTACTTCTAAATGCTCCAACACTAATACAATTTTGTTCAAATAGAGGGCTGAACGAATCTGCAACAACAAACCTAGTCGAACTAAACTGTTTAGAGGTGTCTCTTCACAGTGCATGCATAGCCCACTAGCCCATCTGATGTTCCTATCATGATGAAACCTGCCTCTCACGCCCAACGGGTGCCATGTAAACACCTCTTCAACTTAGGCAAATGGACTTGCCTCTTATCACAGCAACCCAAGATCATGTCACAGCATGTCAGCCATGGAAAATCTGATCATAACACATGTGGGTCAACCCCACATCAAACACCTAATGCATAGTAATTTCCCCACATCAACACCTTACCTAGGCCATGTTCACTTCTCCAGCCCATCTCTTATGCATAAATGTGTTTTGCCCTACAATGCCAAGGTACATATGTAGCAATGGGTTTGCTGTCCATGTCTCCGAGCAGCCTCTAGCAAGGCCCTCCCTTGCCTAGCCAGTGCCAGCCACAATGTCTACCTTGATCTAGTTGGTGTAGGGGCTCTCCAAGCCATGTCTCAAGTCCCTTTCGGTTGAAGCAACGAGCCATTTGCCCATGGCTTCCCTTATGCAACATATCAACCACATGTCTAAGCCGGGTTTGCCATGCCATGTCCAAGGCCTTCCTTAGTGCCACAACATACCATGGAATAGCCGACAAATCAAGCCCCCTCTGTGTATCAAGTATTCTGCCCTTGTGCTAGTTAGCATCTGGAGAGGGAGGCTGCACCTTTCCTTGTGCCATTTCAATCATAGGTTATCACACATGTTGTGGAGCTCTTGTTAAAAACGCTTGTCTCTGTGTCATGTCCATGCCTCGATGTCCCATTGAAAATTCATAGGGACATCACGTGTGTTTAAGGAGGCATAATGCATTTATTAGTTAATAATTGCATGATGACTTCTCATTTCACTTGGAAACCCCTACTAAAGATTTCTCCTCCCTAAGGAAAGATTACCAGCTTTCCAAAATTCAAACTTTAAATTTTGGATGACTCAGGGAGTGCCACCTAGTGCAGTGTTGTTGCATTCTGTGTTGAAACATTGCATCAGGTGCGGCCTGCTGCTGAGGGCAGCCTGTTGTTTTAAGTCCCTTATGCATGTGGCCTCCTTTGTGAGGTTCATTTGGCCTCCATTATGATGCCTTTGAACCTCAATCTCCAACTTACCCCATTCCAAGGGCCCCTCATGGATGTAAGGTGCTTGCCTATGACTTATGAGGCCCTTAATGTTGTGAGTCTTGTGACATTTGAGTCAAGGGACTGATAACTTCCATTTTTAACAACTATATAGACTACTTTAGATGGTTGATACAGACAAGATTGGGATCACTGGTAGTTCTAATTCAACTACTCAACATGCCAAGTACCCAAATGAGTGTGACAAGTAACAGAAGAGCACAGAAAAGCAACAACCAGACACTTAGTCGTGAAAATTAGAAATGTCCCACAGAAAAGCAAGAAAAAAAATTCACTCAATCTAATACCAGAATGCTGCATTAGCATTTAACCTGATACAAAATTTTATGGCTCCAGTGCTTCACTAAAATTATTTAGAACAAGAGAAATCAGGTCAGGCTTCCTGAGATACAACATTATTCAAGAGGCCAAGACATACAGGTCAGAATAAATTTTCTTTTTTCTTTCCTTTTTTTTGACAAGCAATCCAACAAATAACTCCATAGAAAAAAAAGAAAAGAATACAGGTTAGAAGATTATTATTGATAAAAAGAACAACCTTGATCCATGTGGGACTTTCCCAATCCAAAAGGGTGTTTATGCAAGCACTCCCTTGGGAATCTAATTGATGCATAAGCCATCAAGTAGGAGATTTCAATTCATATAGAAGTGAAAACTCTTTGTTATTCTCATCCCTGCAGCAACAGAAAATTCATTTGGGATTTCCTCACAACTTCCAAGTGTTATTCTTTAAAGAGAACTTTTACAAGCCCTCTTGGAAGTCTAAACCAATAAACTTATATGCGCAAGCTTAAATTGAGCTCCCTCTCATCATATGCTACATAATCATGAGATCCTATCATCAGTCACAAAAGCTTGTTCCTCAGAGTAGGACCTTAAAAATACATCTACATTTTAGCACTACTCAGCTGTCTAGACTACGACACAAAACAGGGTCCAATTTTAGAGCTTATGTTGAGTGATTGGAAAACACACATACCATAAAAGGGCCATCAAAATTAAATAAAAAATAAAAAATCATTATAAGTAAATCTTTGTAACAAACATAGCCATTAACTTGATATGCCAATCAATTACCCATATCTATGAACACTCCTTTGCTACAGTTTCTCTTTAACCAAGCCATTTTGCTCAAGTAATCAAAATTCCCTTCAGGCTGGGAAACCCTTTTCCTAAACATCAAATTGATTAATAATTCCAAATTTCCCCTAATTGTTCAAACCGTGAATCAAGGTCAAGCCTATGTTTTTTGCTCCATGTTCAAGCAAGTAACATGACAGACCTTAAAAGAGGTAGTCAATGCTCCACAACAAGAAATGTCTATTATTAACTCTGGCATCAGTTAAAATTAAGGCACATCTCTGTCATATAAAAAATAGTAATCAACTAAGGTATAACCACTCATATACTTGAAAAACCCAAGTCATGAATAATGAAATGCCCAGTGGTCTACACAACTACAACTTATATATAAATATAGCCTCGTTTGACCAATTTATACACTAACTTCCTTGATTTAGCATATTCAGAAATATGTTTTTGATATGAAAAAGGAGAATAGCATAGATAATAATTGAAAACCTAGAGGAAAGGCATTTGCACAAGTAATTGATAAATAACAACATCATCATTCCCTAAAATTCAAAACATTTCACTATCTCTACCCCCCAATGTTCAAGAAAATTCTAGTGTTCTTTCTCTTTTTTTTCTTTTGACATCCATTTACAATACAAACTCTGATTAACTGGTGTTAGATCTCTTTAAACTCCAACAACCACCCAAATATACAGATAATAAGTATGAAAATCCCCAAATAAGAGTAAGCACTGAAACGAAGACGTTTGGTGTATTAGGCTTTTACCTCCTCAAATATCTCTCCACCTAGGGCTTGGCACAGGCAGCCTTGGCGAGAGAGGGAATTGCTGAAACCCTAATTGACCTGCCGAAGGAGAAAACAGTAAACTTGGGGAAAGTAGAGGGTACGGTGACCTTGGTGATGGCAAGCACCCAAAAGGGAGTGGTGATGACGGCATCCCAAACGGTGACAAATTCGATGTCATTGTAGAGGCAGGCGGAGGCGGTATTCCCGTATGTTGCGGCGGCGGTACGGGAATGGTCCAACGCGGCGACACCAACGGAGCTAAAGGTGAAAACCCCGATAAACGTTTTGGATCTGAGTCGGCGGCCTGAAGGAATCTCATGTAGGCGGAGATCGGCGATTCTGCAGCAGCATGGACAGCAGGGAATGGGGGAAGAGGCGATAAAGGTGAGACCTGTCGCCCGTTGTTTCCGAAGGTGTATCCAGGGACGGCGGAGGTGCCGACAGAATTGATGGGGTTGTTAGGGTTTAGGGCGGAGGCGGGTAGGGCAAATCGTGCGCTGGCTGGAGCAAGGAGGGGGCGGTTAAGGCAATATGAGCCAGAGGAGGTGGGCTTTATCTGCCGGAAGGCGAGAGCTTTGGGCTTTTGTGGCTGTGCTGTGTGGAGAGAAGGGTCGGAGCAGAGATCCTGGTGAGTTTCTGGACAACATCCCTGAAATCGTTCTTGTTGATATTGTAAACCGGCGGCTGATGCTGTTGCTGCTGCTGCAGACCCTGCTGTTGCAACTGCGGCTGAGGCTGCGGCTGCATGTAAGTGAGAGGAGGAGGCAGTGGGCAGAATTGATGGTGATTGGGATGATCAATAGTAGGTCTTCTGATAATAGGTTTAGAGATCTTTGCAGATTTTATTATGTGTTTGAGAAGATCATCCCCGCTGCTGCTGCTAGTAGTGCTGCTACTGGTATTAGTAGTGATGGTAGAGTCACCAGAGGAATGACAGCTTTTATCCATTATTTCCACCTCTCTCTCTCGGTAGTGGGCGGGGGGTTGTCTGTGCTCTGCTCTGCTCTCTTCTTCTTATCTCGCAGTCTTAAGAGGGTCGGTGTGTGTGTGCGCGCGCGTGTGGGGACTCTCGAGTCTCCTCAACCCCCCCATCCCATGGTATTCTCTATTTTATGCTTCATTCATGCTTACTTCACAAATTAATAACTGTCTCTTTCGAAGTCATGGGTCATCGCCATCTACATTCACATTCACTATTAAGCCTAAAAGACGAAAAAAAAGGAATCTGTCTGTCTCTGATTTGGTTTTGATTTTGCTTTGCCTTCATTTTCATTCAAGCGTAAAAAGAATAGAAAATAAAACGGACATGACAGTACCCCCACCACCACCCCCACCCCCCTCACTCTAGTCTCTCTCCACACCCAAAGTAATGCGTTTTAATTTTGTGTTTGTATGTCTCTGCTTTTGGGTCACTCAACTTTTGGTTGTTCCCTTGTTGGAACTACAGGCTCTTGACTCCCCATGTTACATGTAATGTATGTATTCCTCATTTATGTAAAAGATTCTGTGTAGAAACTGTGATCACTTCTTTCATCTTCCCATATAATTTTCGAAAAGGTTGAGATAGATAGATGCTTGCTTGATTCAGAGGCAACAACGGCACGAAGCCACATCGCCAACTTGCTTACTACTACCACCACTCATTTATAGTGTTATAATCTCAGACATATATATATTTATGAGTTATGAGTTATGTGACTGAGGTTTGGATTTTAGGAAGCTGGTCAAAGTCCCGTTACTCACTTTACTCTTCTATCTGGAAACGTCACCCCATTTCTAGTCTCATCAACTCCTACCAACAATATACCCCCAGACTTATCTATTTATTACCCTTTTGCCACTCCTTTCTCCCATTCTAAGCCCATCAGCTCACATCCCCCCTTTAAATTTGGTTCTGGCCCAGCTCAAGATCCATGCTATTTTTCCTTTTCCTGCCAATGCGTATCCTGTTTGTGTCCATGTCATCTCAAATATGACTAAACATTCTATTTTCTGTTATTCGTTAAAATAATACCATTTATTTCGCTGTGTATTCTCCATATCAACCAAATTTCTAAAAAATCTATGTTATTTATATTTCTTTTTATGCTTATGGGTATTATTACTTGTAAGGATACATTTAACGTAGGTGCATCAATCACATGGAATAGAGTGTGGAACATTTGATGGACCCAACTCTCAATTCAATATTGATCATGCCTTAAAGTTCACAATCCGCTATTGACAAAATGGATTGCCTCATTTCAGTAAGTTTGGTCTTTCCTTAATCGATATTATTGCTAGTATATAGTAATACATTAAAAGTTCAGAGTCGAGAGGAGTATGTTCAAGGACATGCCAAAGCCAAGTACGGACTTTTTTTTGCTTCCTTGCTATTATTGGCCATGGTTTAAGAAATAAAGGGCTTTATCATGATTGACAAATAAGGTATTGATAAATGTTGATTTAAGAGTAAATGCAATCATATATCTCTATAAATGTGCTTATAAATCTATTTTTTTTTGATAGGGTATCACTTGTTATGTTTATGTCTAGGATATATATATTTTGGGTTTGGCTTTAAAAAACCCGTTCGCATAAATCCCATTGTATTTCTTGACATATGAGAAAACTCATATCTCAAAAAATACAAATTTTGACTAAAATGAGATTTAATGATTAAAAATGTGAACGAGCTTTTTAAAGCCAAACCCTTATATTTTTTAAGTTGCTTTAAAATTACATGTGGAATGAAACCTAACTATCTAAAGAATGCTGAAAACATGGGTCATTTTTGGAGTCAACGTGCATCAATATTGTAACTTTTTAATATGAATAGCTCCTAAAATAGGTATTAGAATTAGTTTAGGCACAATAGATAAAGATATAAATAACATGCATGTTCTTTATATTAAACTCACTGTCATGAATTTCCTTTTAAAAATCTTATATAACTTTATCTTCAATCATTCACTTCTACAATAGTCTAAATAAATTATAGTAGGATTGGTACTCCCTTATTATCTTAGAAGTTTATAGTTAATCAACTCCTTGGTGGTAGCAAGTAGGAACTAGGAAGTGATTGCAACCATGATGAGTTGTGTCCATGAATCAACTCTTTGGGGAAGATATATATAGATAAAGTAGTTAGATCATCAAGCAACTTCATGGGGCATAGAGAAATTGGGTAAAGCAAGATTCTTGAGTTGGACCTTATATTCTTATGACAGACCAACATTGCATATACCAATCTAGGTTTCTTTTAAAATAGGATAATAACATTCCATGATCCATTCTAAGAAGTAACAAGGATATCATGAACAATCTTCCTTGTAATGTTAATATTCTTGACTTAAAGTAATGAAAGTAAGGTTCTTTCGTAGTAAAAAACTTATAGAATTGAGCTAACCATCTCACCTTAGAAGTGCAAGGACCCAAGAGTAAAAATGAAGTACCAAGTATATAATTTATTTGTAAGGATTCAGAAGATTGATGAAGTAAAAATTTGGGATCTACTTCATAAAACCTAAGTCCCAAAAGAATTGATTTAGAGATGAAAATGTTTGAATGTATTCATCGGAACTAAACTTTGTGAGTATCGTGACCTTTGTGGCCTGTAATCTACCACTAATAGGCTTACCACGCCAACCGCTTCGCTACGATCATGAAGTGCCTAAGATCATGGTATCGTGTTAAACGATGCGCATTTAACTGGGATTTAAGAGAGGTTATTAAACACCGTCTAGGATCCCGAAACTTTAGTCATTCCATCCTACATATGGGAAGTTTGTTATGGATAAATATATTAAGGAGGAAATTACACAGGATATTTATTCACTTATCTCTCAGTATCCAAATCTCAAACGTGTTAAAAAAATAAATCCTTAATAAGAGAGAATTAGTCCTTGATAAGGAAAGAGAGATTTTATCTCCAAAATCACGAGATTATCTTCCCTATAATCAAGGAGAATTGAAGATAAGAGAGACTCCCACGAGGGAAAGTGTTAGCCCAAAGATACCTCTCGCTGAGATTTTCACGACAATAAACCGAAGGTTATTAGTTACTAATGGTTAAATTGAGTTTCGAAAGGATAAAGTTGAAATTGACTGCCATCAAATGAAGATAATACAAGCTAAAGATGACAATGATAGCTGATCAAGCACTGAAATGAAGTACTCAAATCAAAGAACCAAGATGACAAGTAAACTGGAAGATTCCAAGCTCAAGTATGAAGTGAAGATTTTGATAGCTTAGGAATCTATGTAAGGTGAATGCATCGTGCACTTTAGGATATCATCATTAATCACGACATTTACAACCTGCCTTTCAAACTAAAATTATATATATATTTGAACATGGGTTTAGGTATTACTAAACTTTAGATTAAATAAATCTAAAATGAACATTTAAAGAAAAACTGTCGATGAATAGTATCAGAGTATGTGAACAAGACTGATACATGAACAATATCGATATGTGAATGGGGCACTTGTCAAACGACTAGTGAATAGTGTCATGAACGGTACCAACGGCTAGTGAACAGTGTTGTGAAGAGTAAACGGCTAGTGAACAATGTTGTGAATAGTAAAACGACTAGTGAACATTGCCATGAACAGTAAAACGCTAGTGAACAATGTCGTGAATAGTGTCCAAAAACTCATCAAATAGAGGGACTATTGTAAAACAATAGACTTGCTCAATCTCATATCTTTTCTCAGGTATTAGTTCTCAAACTAGTTTGTGAGTGTATCAGTCACATTCTGCATATTTTAGAGTGCACCTTTGTGTTCACCAAAGCTAGAGTTGTACGGAAAGATCTTGAAAGCCGAGAGATTCATGCTTCTTGCCGGTAAAGCTTCATGCAGTAGCAAATAAGAAATTGCTGTGGAGCCTATCGGAGCCAAAATCTAAGTGTGTAACTGCTCTGATTGGAGTTTGGAACTCAAGTGCATAGCTTGAAGAGGTGCCTGGCTGGGGAGCCAGCAATCCAAGTGTAAAGAAAGAAGTTTCGCTGGAACTTGACACTCATGAACCTCAGCCCTGGCCAAGGTCGAGAGAAGGGACGGAAAAGGCTCACTTAACCACTATAAATTCGCTTTTTCTATCCTTATCTCTTTAATTTATTGTTATTGCATTTAAATTAAAGATTTATTGTTATTGTGCGAAAGTTTTGAGAAAACTAATTCATCTCTCTGGTTAGGCTTTAGTCATATTAATCTTCAATTAACACGAGCTAATTCTCTTATTTTGTTTTTAAGATTTAGTTTAAGAGGAAAAACATGACTAGCACCAAAACTAGCACAAGCCTTTTCATGCCGAAAGCCTCTATCAATAAAACCACCCTTCTTGTCGTCCGACAATTTAAAAAACAAATGACTTAGATGAATCTCTGATTTGGAAGTATGGAAACAATCTTATTTGGTTACACCTTCCTACAAAAGATGTTGGCGGAGGAAAATAAGAAAAACCCCTTGACGAATATAACGGGTTAAGAAGAAAATAGAAAAATTTACCAAATTCCCAGAGCCATTTATAGCTCTTGTAGTGCTATGGATAGAAATGAGTATAATAGAATTATTGGCCAATGTAAACGGCTAAGGAGATTTGGAGAATACTAGAAATTACTCATGAAGGAACCACCCAAGTCAAAGATTCTAGTTAGAATTTTGGAAAATGATTATGAAGTTCAAATGAAACCTAATGACCCATTGTTGAGATGTTTACTACAGGGTTTACAAATGTTGTAATGGTCTTGGAAGGTCAAAAGAGGTAAGTGAACAAGACACAGATTCAAAATTTAAGAGATGTCATCAAATGAATTCCAAAACTAAGCTATCGAGGAAGCAAAGAACTGGAAGAGCTATCTCTCGAGGAACTTATAGGTTCTTCATGACTTATGAATGAAGATCCCAAGACAAGGTTAAATGCAAAGAGGAAAGCAAAAAGAGTGCATCATACTAAAGCTAAGAAGAAAGTTGAGCCAGGAAGCAAAGCCTAAGAATATGGAAGATGATATCGTCTCATCACAAAGAGAATGCAAAAATTCATGATGAAAATAAGTTCGGGTGGAAACTTATAATAAAAGCAAAGAACTACAAGAAAGAAGGTCCTTCAAAAGAAGAAAAAGAAAATGTAGAAGGAGCCAAAGAAGTAACTTGCTAAGCAAATGCAAGAAACCCGGTCATATCAAATATGATCGTCTCTCTAAGCAAAGCCAAAGAAAGAAAAGAGAAGATTTGCGATGACAACATGGAGTCAAGTGAAGACTTCCATCCGCATGATGAAAGCTAGAATGAATTTGGCAACATGCTTCATGGCTTTCATGATCAAGATAAGGTGTAAGTTCTGATTCTTGATCTCAAGGATGACAGTTAGTTTTGAATAGATGAATTACTTATAGCTCTTATAAGTTTGGTGAAAATAACACTTACTTAAGAAAATTTTTTTGAGTTTAAAAGAATCTTGATGAAATCAAAGAAAATTTTTCAAAGTTGAAGCCACTCTTCTTGAAAAGGTAAATGAGGAACTACTCTGTAAGAGTTCAGAATGGTTGTTGTTCTCACTCTCAAAATTCTCTTTGTGGATAAAGGTTTTTGAAATGATCTCACAGCCAAAAATGTGTTTTTGATAAAGGCCAGAGTACAAAAACTTCAAAGAATGAAAAATATTTCAAAAAACAACTTTGTCAAAGAATCCACAAGGAAAGTTCATCAATCATATGCAATTCTTTTGGTGGTAGAGGAGGACAAGCCATTAGTAGTAATTTTTCCTTAGAATGGATCCCAGCATCAACTTCTAAGTCAAAGAAGACTTAAGAAGTCCAAAGGCCACAACCACCAAGGACCTAAAAGATTTGGGCACCTAAATCTTTAATTTTAGGATCAAAGAAGGAGAAACGGTTCTCGATAGTGCGGTTGCTCAAGATATAAGGACCGGAGATGAGTCAAAGTTTGCCTTCCTATAAGGAGAAGGAGGATACGTGATTTCGGAGATAATGGCAAGGTAGAATCATTGGACATGGTTCTATAGGTAACAACTCTTCATCTCTTATTGAAATGTTTTGCTTGTCACGGTTTAAAACATAATCTTTGGGCATTAGTTAACTTTTGTGACAAAGGTTTTAGTGAGTTCTTGAATTTTCTCATTGTATCATCAAGGATTCTCAAATGATAAAAATCTTCTTTCATGTGGGCCATAGAAATGAAAATTGTTTATATCATTGGACATTTCAAAATAATATGAAGACTATACAGATGTTTTTCTAGCATACATGAGTCAGTTGTATATAGAGATCGGGGACATGTGAACATGAATCTCATTACACAAACCCACAACAAAATGAATCTTGTTAGAGGCCTTCCCAAAATCTCATTTGAAAAAGATAAAGTTTGTGAAGCATGCCAAATGGGAAAGCAAATAAAAACATCTTTAAAAACAAAAATTTTTACTTTGTCACATTCCCTACTTCTTCATATGGATTTGGTTTGAACCTCTATGATCTAGCCTAGAGGCAAATCATATGCATTTGTGATTGTGGATGACTCCCTCTAAATATATGGGTCTTGTTTTTAGCCTCACAAAATGATGTCTGAGTTTTCAAAACTTAGAAAATTCAAATGAGAGAAAGTGCCTTACCTTTCTTGTATAAGGAGTGACCATGTAAAGAGGAATCAGTAGTCGTTGAATTTGAGAGTTTTTGTAATGAGCAAGGAATTGACATACATTTTCAGCTCCTAGAACTCCCAACAAATGGTTGAGAAAGGAAAATAAAATCTGCAAGAAATGGCAAGCAGAACTATCTCATGAAAACACTTGCTAAATTATTTCAATAAGTCAATAATAATACTTCATACTATATATTGAATAGAGTTTTGATTAAGTCCTCTTTGACAAAAAACCTCTATATGAACTTTAAGAAACAAGAAACCTAACATTGAAGGCTATTTCAAAGTTTTGGAAGTAATGCCATGTTTTAATAATAATAGACAACCTGAAAATTTGATGCAAAATCTAATGTCGGGCTATTTTCGCTATTCTTCATCTAGTAAAGCCTATAGAAGCTTTAACAAAAAGACAATGGTCAAGAGAGGAGTCCGGGCCCATAGTATTTGATGACCCAACGGCTCCCCTCAAAGAAGAGAGAGTTAATGATGACAGGGCTGACTCCCATGAAGATCAGAAACTGATGATAAAGTTCATCAACAAGAAGAGGAGATTGATTCAAAGAAAGGAAGACCACTTTTGCCTATCCTCCACCTCCTCAACTCGAGCAAGGAGAATCTAGTCATGAACTTCCAAAGAATGGAAATTTGTCACAAATCATCCAGCATGATCAAATTATAGGTAATCCTTCAATTGGGTAGGTAAGGACTAGATCCTTCTTCTTAGAACATTTGCAATAACCTTGCTTTTATCTCTCAAATTAAAACCAAAAGAAGTTAAATGATGCTATAATAGATGAGAATTGGGGCAATTTCATAAGAAGAACTTAAATCAATTTGAAAAATGAAGTTTGTGGAGTTAATAGGTCAAAATGATCAGCATATTGACACAAATGGGTGTATAGAAACAAATGATTAAATGGCATAATCATTAGAAATAAAGCAAGATTAGTGGCTCATGGTAACTAACAAGAGGGAATTGACTATGAAGAGACCTTGTCTCCGTCAAGAGCTAGATTAGAAGCAGTTGGTAAGAACAATATTGCTTTTAAGCTTATTACAAAATTTCCATTTTATATCAAATGGATGTGAAAAGTGCTTTTTTAAATATTCTACAAAACAGGAAGTGATATGTTGAAATAACTCCCAGGGTTTGGAAGTTTTAAATTCTCCAATCATGTTTAACTTCAAAGTAATTCTTTTATGGTTTGAAACAAGAATCTAGAGCTTGGTATGAAAGGCTAAGCAAATTTATATCTAGTGGTTTTAAAATGGGCAAAACGACAAACTCCTGCTCATTAAGCTTAGGTAAAATGAATATCTGATTATCTTGCAAATCATGCTGATTATATAATATTTGGTGCTACCAATGTTTCACTTGTGAAGAATTTGCCAAGTCTGGCGTGGCATAGTGAATTTGAGATGAGTATGATGGAGCCCAACTCTTTCGGTCTTCAACCAACAACTTAAGGAGGGAACATTCATAAATCAAGCAAAGTACATAAGAGATCTCCTCAAGAAGTTCAATTTGAAAGAAGTAAAGGCCAAGAACACACGACGGGCTCATCCATCATGTTAGGACATGGATGAAAAAGGTAAGTCCGCTAGACCAAACTAACATAAGAGGGCATGATCGGTTCTTTATTGTACTTAACGGCTAGTAGACCCGATATCATGTATGTATGTTTATGCTAGATTTCAAGCATGTCCCAAAGAATCTCATTTGAATGCGGTTAAAAGAATAGTATTTGAAAGGCAAATATTGATATTGGTCTTGGTATCCAAAATGATAATTTTGAATTGATATGCTATTCTGATGGATTTTTAAGTGGTTTAAAATTGATAGAAAAGTACCAGTGGAACATGTCATTTTCTAGGTCACCACTTGTGTCTTGGCATAAAGGAACAAAATTCTATGCCTTGTCAACGGCATGGGGTTTAATTACATTGCCATAGGTTAGACGCATAGCATTTCTGATTAAACAAACACTTAGTGATTTGGATTGACATATTCTCATGTTCCCATTAAATGTGACAACACAAGTGCCATTAGCATATCAAAGAATCCCGTGCAACACTCTAGAACCAAGCATATAGAGATTAGACATCATTTCCTTAGATATCATGCACAAAAAGGAGATATTACACTTGATTTTGTTAAAACCGAGGATCAACTTGCGGATATTTTCATAAAGCCCCTAAATGAGAATCAATTTGTCAATATTAGAAGACAATTAGGAGTCATCTCTTTGTGAAAAATTGTTTGAATGACTCATGTCAATATTGCTTGAAAATATTGTGCCTTTAAACTCTTAACCCTACTTAATCGTAATTTCAAGGGGAGATACTCATGTTTAAAGTCTCTTGTCTTTTGATGTTGCCATAGGGGGAGAAAAATATGTATCTAGAAGTTAAATGAGAGATATGTATCAAAGGGGAGAAAGATATGCATCAAGTGATATGCATCAAGTGCTAAAAATTAAGTGAGAAATGATATGTATTAAAGGAAGAGGTGCATCAAGTGCTAAAAGAGAATTACATTTATATCATTCCTTGATGCTTTTCTTATGTTGAATGTAAATTGCATGTGTTTGAATTGGTTAAAATTCTATATTATGCAATTCATTTTTTAGACTATTGGTTTGAGGGGGATATTATTTGATTCCTCCTAGATAGTCCAAGGTTTGTCATCATCAAAAGGGGGAGATTGTTAGCCCAAGAATACCTCTCAAGGATTTTGAATGATAACAAACTAAAGTTATTAGTTACTAAAATGGTTAAATTGAGTTGAGTATAGGTTGAAATTGATCAAGCATCAAAATGAAGATAATATGTAAGATAAAGATGACAATGATGAAGTTGATCAAGAATTTGAAATGAAGTCTTACCAAATCAAAGAACCAAGATGACAAGTAACCAAGATTCCAAGCTCAAGTATGAAGTGAAGATTTTGATAAATTAGAATCTATGTAAGGTGAATGTATCGTGCACTTTAGATATCATCATTATCAAATACTTACAAACTCGATTTTCAAATCCAAAATTGATATCTTTGAAAATGGTTTAGTATAAACTTAGACAAATAAATCTAAAATGAACATTTAAAGAAAAAATCGTGTCGTATGAATAGCATCAGATATGTGAATAAAGCATCATATACATGAACAAGACTAGATATAAGGAACAAAGATTTACAAATAACTAGTGAATAGTGTCATGAAATGTAGTTAATTAAACGACTAGAAAGCGAACAAAGGTTGTAAATAGTAAACAATTGTTAACAAAGGTCAGCAACAAGAAAACCTGATCAGCAGAAACATTGTCATGAAAGAAAACGACCAGTGAACAAAGGTCGTGAATGTTGTCCAAAATCCCACTCTATAAATAGTGTGGATCATTTATAAAAACAATAGACTTTGCCTCTCAATCATCTTTTCTTGTGTATTAGTTCCTCAAACTAAGTCAGAGTGCATTCATTACATTTGCATATTTTAGAGTGCACCTTGTGTCTACCAAAGCTGAGTTGTATTTAAGATCTTGGAAAGCTGAGAAGAGCACTCGCTGAGTTTAAGTGAGAAAGCTTCAAGTGTGTAGAGGAAGCCTAAGAAATTAAGTGTAGCCCATCGAGTCAAAACTATGTAATCAAGCCTTGATTTGAGCTGAAACTTAAGTGCGGCATTATAGCTTGAAGAGGTGCCTATCGAGCCATAATCCAAGTGTAAAGAAAGAAGCTCTGCCGGAGCTTGACACTAGTGGAACTCCTCACCTTGAAGGTTGAGGAGAAGTGGAAGGTGGTGTGTCGAGCTAACCACTATAAATTGGGTTTTCTTTCTCTATCCTTATATTCTTTAATCTATTGTTATTGCATTTAAATTAAAGATTTATTGTGTTATCATATAAAAAGTTTTGAGAAACCAATCACCCCCTTCGTTGAAGTTGTTTAGTCATATTGAATCTCGTAAAGGTAGCGCAATTCCAACCAGAAACTTTCTTCTTCTTCTTTTCCATCCTTTCAGACTTAATCATCTGAGATAGACACATAGCTCCTGGCTTCCATTTTTTTGCAGTGTTTACATCGCTACTGGATGTCCGAAGGTTAGACGACCTGTAACAACAATTGGCTCGCTTGTGAAATAAAACAAAAGTCTCATCAATGATCAGGCAAGAGCTTAGGCCCAATGGCTTTCCAAAGTGAGCCTCGCCACCAATACCCGATGATTTCCCTTCCATATCCGATTCGGTCTCACACACAATTGCAAATGTTAAGCAACCCACATCCAGTACAAGCCAGATTAATCTTGAATTGAACACGTTAAGAGCATGGAGAAGAAATGTATGAGCAAGCAAGATAGATGAGGGAATTGTAGGATCACGCTGAACATTTGCAACGTGAAAACGATTGTTTGCGCATCCACATAGAAAAAAGGTGTGACTTTGGCAAAAGAGACATGCAAGATAGCGATTAAGCAAGGCACCCGCCCGCTTGCGATAAAGGAAAGGAGCCCATCGTCCCCGACAAGGTAGATACCCCAAAGAGACAATGAAGACATCCTCGGCTGTACCACTTCAAACCTCTCCTTTAGTAAAGCAGTGAAGGCCAAGCTACAAGTAGAGACACTTGCATCACCCCGTGATTTAGTAATGTTGATAATGCACACATTCCAACGAAAGCAAGAAGAGAAATTGCCAAGGCGTAATCCAGTCAAAATGAAGCACCTGAGAACGGGTCCGTGATTACCCACGCGTAATGCCGCCTATATGAGCCCCCTTCCTGCATACAAGACTCCACGTCACAATCGCCGCAATAACGACCCCGACGACATGCTCCTCCCGCCCTGGTGGCGCGACATTCTCGACTACGAAGCCGCCCGGCTTCATACCAACTACTAACCCTTATGATCTAGAAGTTCCATTATAATCGTGTAATGACTTTGAATGCTTCTGCAGAATGACCTTTACTATGCAAAGTTTCTAGTTTGTGAAGGGGCCTCGACTAGCCTAGAGTTCAGCAAATACGCTTTAACTGGAACTTTAGAGCTGCTCATCTCGTAGCACCTATGTCGCTGCATCGTAGTGCTTAGAACATATTCTCAGCAAACTATTTTAAAGATCAAGAAGAGTCCAGGTCGGCTTCACAAGGAGGTTCGGGCAAGCCATCCAATAAATAGAATTTTACAAAAGAGGATGCAAAGTCCTTCTAACTTCGTGAGAAGCCAGGTCATCGACTCCCTTCTTCCTTTCCCACTCGCGATTCTGCACTCTCAAATAATAAATGGAAGAGTTGCTCGTGCCATGACTATTACTCAACGAGGACAATATCCAGCAAAGAACCCTGACAAATATGATCACAAACCAAATTGGCCAAAAAGATAAGTCACTTGAAAGAAGTCATCCGCGCCATGAAGCTAGGAGCGAGACCAAAAGTGACCTCAGACCAATCCCATAAAAAGAGTGCGACACCCCCAACCCAAGACGTGTCGAGAGCTATGTCATATATATATATATATATATATATATATATATATGTTTTTTATAAAGTTATAAACTTAAGCTTGTTCATTCATAATGTTAACATTTAACTTGCATTATATCTTCAGAGCAATGGATTACAAAATACATACAAGTCTATTATACGGAAGTGTTCAACATTTACACATTTATATTGTTTACAAAATAAACAAAATTAGTATTATACAAAATAGATCAAAGGTCCTTCCAGCTGGGCACCTAGTGATGTGGCCTTTGACTCATCGATGGATTGTCCTGCCTTCCCGGCTTCCTCTTCTCAGACTCCATGACCATTTAAAACACTGCATTTAAATTTACGCGCTAAGTAAGGTTAAAATCAAATGACGACTCCTAATAAGGATCATCTCATTTTATACACATATGTATATTTATGACAAATATATAACTTACATATATTTCCATTTCTCATATCTACTTTTTTCAACATGTTTCATTCTTATCATATTTTACATACTTTTATCATCCTTCAATTTACTTCTTGTTTTGGTCATATAGTATACTTTGTTACCGATATGGAAGTAGTGCTTTCTTTTATCATCATATCATGTCATATGTTAGACTAAGTCATTTATTTTATGTTTCATGCCCACATAAACTTAGAAGGGATAGGAAACTATAAGGGCTCAAGGCGCCGTGATCATCAGATTAAAACAATGGTCTATAGCGTCCGGGCACACACTGGCTATTACATGCGAGACAATGACTCCATCTATAAGGGCCCGAAGACGCTGCACACCAGACAAGACACGACCATTCATAAGGTCCTGAAGTGCGCTGTAATAATTCCAAACAAAAGCCAACCGACCAGCATGTTGCATTGCTTTCCCTAATAGGCATGCCTATCTATCCTACGTTCTACGGCATAACTACATTTTATGTTCAAGATATATCCTTATATTCCCCAATAATTATTGTCATTCGTAATCATATGTGATATATATACAATCATTTATTTCATTACATTTCATTATAGCATGAATACATCCATGATTACCATGCATGCTATGAGCTATTTATGAGTTCATAATAGGAGTCTGGCAATAGAAAGCAGAACAAAGAACGCTAAATGCTCACATGATTCTGGAACTAATATGAGTTCCAATTTTATCATTCTATATATGGATGAATTTTTGACTCAATGGGCTTTCCATAGAGTCCAAGAACACTCAAAACGGTTCGACGGCAGAAGGTTTGTTCCTTCCGGGTTTGGAGGTCACACGAATCAAACCTAGCTCAATTCGACGGATTCCGCCGAAATAACCGACTGGACGAGCCGGATTCAACCTGACGAGTTCACCTACTATCCTCCAGGAACATGCATGATTCTTGACCCAATGGTCTTCCATAGAGTTCTTAAGAACACCCGAAACGGAGTTCGTCGACAGGTTATGACCTTCCCAAGTCGATATCGCAGTCAAACCACCGAGTCGATTTGAGCCGACCTTGGCTGCTCACCCACGTCCTCCAAAGACATTAATGATTCTCGACCAATGGTATTTCCATAGAGTCTAAGAACACCGAACGGAGTTCGACAAAGAAGTTATGACCTTTCCAAAGTCGAGGTCACATCGAGTCAAACCCAACGAGCCGACCGACTACCGAGTCGACCCAACCTGAAATGAGCCAATTCAATGTCTCACACAGTACATTAACGGACTCTTGACTCAATGGGATCGAAAAGAGTCCAAGAACACCCAAAATGTAGTTTGATTTAAGAAGTTAAGACTAAATTTCTGAGGTCATACGTATCGGAACCCAAAATTTAGCCGCACCGGTTTAGCCTGATGATCTGTGGTAAAAGGACCAGAACTTGGTCTACAGAGGTCCGAATTGAGAAATTCAAAATCCTAACATTAATTTCATTGATGTGGCTACAATTTACTAGAAGGATTCACTTCCAAATTCCCTTTATTTCTTACCCAAAAACCAGTTCTAAGGTCCAAATTAATGCGCATGATCAAAATAATTTTCTTACTCAAATCAGAACCGACTTTCCCAAATGACATATAGGAGCTCAGTGAGCCTTCCTCTCAACTCAACCTAACAAGAAATGAGTCTTGAGTTTCCAAACCCAAACCATAATACACAAAATAGAGGGTTCTAAACCATGCATCTATACTTCTATACCAAAACTAGAAAAAATACCATACTGCTTCATACTAATCCATGCGATCCACAAAAACACTAGACTTCCACACTAGAATCCATAATTGATCTTCTTTTCCCTTCCTTCTTTCTTTCTCTTTCTCTTCTTCTTCTCTTTGCTCTTCTTTCTCTTCTTCACACTGCAAATGAGATATTTATTTTGGTCTTATCCTTGTATTTGATCATATCATCCCCTTTTATTTCACTCTCTGCCCTCTTAACTCTAATATTTGTCAATCAATTTATGATATTTTATAATAGCCTCTCAATCTTCTACTATTCTTAACTTATGCATATTCCTACTTTGCATATGAGCTTATTAAATTATGACCTGAGTTCTAATCGGGTAAATTATTAATTTTACCCTTAATTTATTAATTCCAGTTCTAACTTATTTTGTTTCTTTATCTTTATTTTTTATTCCATTAAAAATATACTTTCTTACTTTTATTATACTCTTAAACATGTTATAAATCAAGTTAGTATAATGGGTGTTGCGCCTCCCTTAAAAAGAATTTTGTCCCTAAATTCATACCTGATTCAAGAGTTATGGATATTGTTTCCTCATAGTTGCTTCCCAGTAGCTTCTTCTCTGCCATGGTGTTGCGAGCACTTTCACTAATGGTACTTGTTTGTTCATAATTTGTTTCACCTCGAGCAAAATAGCCTTTGGCTCCTCATCATATGAATCATACGTACTTGTATCTCTTGCCTGCTTTGGTAGTATGTGCGACTCATCGAGCGATATCACGAAGCATCAACACGCCGACACATCGGTGTAATTTGGCCAACTTTCAGGAGGAGTGCGATTGATGATAAGCCCGCAGGGCCAATACATTCGGAATCTCATATGCGGCTATATGAACCTGAGATTCCGACTTGCCTTTACGACGAACCGTAGAATTTTCCTCCACGGTGATACCTTTAGAAGACCTTGTCTCGACTTCATATTCAATATCTCTCATCAATAGATCGACATCACGACTTTTGTCGATCTGTTAGTGACCTTTAACCTTTTCCGAATAACTTGCACTTTCTCTTACGTATCTTTCACTATGTCTGGGCCAATCACTTTATGCTCATTTAACTCATCCAACACCGCAAAGTTCTATTTTTCGGCCGTACAAAGCCTCGTATGGTGCCGTACGATACTTGTTGTATTATTGTAAATGAATTCCATCAATGGAATATACCTATCCCAACTTCTCGAAAATTCCATAACACAACCTCGAAGCATATCTTCAAGTACTTGAATCAACCTCTTTGATTGTCCATCTGTCTACGGATGGAATGCTGTACTGAAATTTAGCCTCATACCTAAGGCTGACTATAGTTCCTTCCAGAATCTCGAGGTAAATCGCGGATCTCTATCCGACACAATAGACAACGGTACACCATGTAATCACATAATCCTCATCCATATAGCTTCCGGCTAGTCGATCATAGAATGGTCGATCTGATTGGAATAAAATGGGCTGGCTTTGTGAGCCTATCAACAATCACCTAGATAGAGTCATGTTTATGTTGTGTGAGGGGAAAACGACTTCAAAATCCATATTAATCGTATCCCTTCCATTAGGGGAATTGGAGGGGATTTAACAAGCAGATTGGCACTTGGTGTGTTCGGCTTTGACTTGCTAACCATTACTTAAACACATACTCAGTCACATCTCTTTTCATTCCTTTCCACCAATAAAACTATTTCGAGTCTTGGTACATCTTATTATCTCCGGGATGCATGTATTATGAGCCTCAAATAGCAACTTTTGCTTTAGCTCTTTATCGTCTGACACACATAATCTATTATGGAAATACAAACTTCCAGCTTCTTTCTCTAAAAACTCGGTCTTGTCACTATCTCTAACCATCTGTAACTTTTTCTGTAGCTCTTCATCATTTTTCAGCGCATCTATAATCATTTTGTTTTAAAGCTGGGTTGCGCTTCTAGTTGAGCTAACATAGCTCCATCATCGCTGGTCTCTCCAATCACTATCTTGTGGTATTGCTACCCCTTTGTTTTTGGCTTAAAGCATCGGCTACTATATTAGCCTTTCCGGGGTGGTAGTCTATGATGCAGTCATAATTCTTGAATAACTCTAACCACCTCCGTTGCCTCAAATTTAATTATTCTGTGTTAGCAAATACTTGAGACTCTTATGATCGGTGTAAATTCTACACTTTTCCTCGTATAAGTAGGTAATAGCCATATTTTCCAAAGCAAACGCCTCTATGACCCGACTCTAGGTCATGAGGTGGGATAATTCTGTTTATGTGGCTTCAAGCTAATGCGGGCCCGCATAAGCCACTACTTTCCCATCTTGCATTAACACGCATCCAAAACCAATACGAAGCATCCACTATACAAGGTATACTCTTTTCTGAGTGAGTTACGTTAATCTTGGTGCTTCAACTTGACAATCCTTTCAAAAGTATTTCAAAACTATTCTAACATTTGTCTATCCATCAAACTTTATTCCTTTCTGATAGCAGTAAGCGGAAGCTATGGCGAAAAGCCTCTCACAAAATCTTCTATAATACCGGCTAGACGAAACTTCTCACATGGTTACATTTCAAGGTGGTTTCCAATTCATGATGGCCTCTGATCTTTGTGGTCGACTCTTATACCCTCTCTTGTGATATGGCTTTAGAGGAAGCTTCCTTTAGCCAAAAATCACATTTAAGCGAGGAAGCAGCATATAGCTTATTTTCTCTTAAGGTGCGAGGACTATTTTGAGATGTTGCTCATGTTCTTGTGCATCCTTAGAATACACGGGATAATAAAGACCACTAAGGCGATCCACATAGGGTTGAAATACCCTATTCATTAAATCCATAAATGTTGCCGGTGCATTAGTTAACCCAAAAGGCATTACCATAAACTCATAATGGTCATATCGGGTTCTAAATGAGGTCTTCGGCACATCTAATTCTTTTACTCTCAACTGATAATATCCAAATCGTAGGTCGATCTTCGAAAAGACACCCGCTCCTTTCAACTGATCAAAAAATCTTCGATTCTTGGCAATGGGTACTTGTTTTCAACGTCATGATGATACGCCAATGGCTCGATGCACATCAGTAGAGTGCCATATTTCTTTTCTAAATAAAGCAGGTGCACAGGGGGCTCACGTTGAGATAAATCAGCATCCAAAAGCTCTTATGGTGACTCTTTATCTTTTAGCTATGTTGGAGCCATCACATGCAGTTGCCATGAACGCAGGGACTATTCCCGGTACAATTTCTATGGCTAAGTCCACCTCCCTCTCAAGTGGAATACCTGGTAACTCTTCAGGGAATACATCTGGGAATTCCCTAACTATTGGAATCTTTTCTACATCAACTTGACCTCTCTTGGAGTCAAGTATTACAGCAAAAAATGTCTCATATCCCTTTCTTATAAATCTCCTAGCTTGCATAGCGGTGATCACATTGGACATTGCACTTGATCCAATGCCCTGTATTATCACCTCAAACTGATAAGAGCATCTCAACACTACTGCCTTTTGTCCACAATCAACAATGGCTCGGTGTTTAGTCAACCAATCCATTCCCAAAGTCAAGTCAAACTCTCGGAATGGTAAGGTTATCAAATCAACGAGAAACTCTCTTGCTTGTATAATAATGAGGCAATTTCTGTATCATATAAAGAAAATATACCAACTATAACCTCAGGAGCATTCTGATCCTCACGAGCCCTCATAGCATATGCTCATCTTTGAGTCTTTGTAGAGCATGGGACGATCCACAGTCTACGAAACTATGCCTCCTGGAGTCATATCTTGAGATAGGCCACTACGACCCTTACCTCGATCGCGAGTTGAAAGTGGTGCCGGAGATCTTCCTCCGCCACTTCCTTGTTGACTTCTGTATCCCACGATCTCCGGGGACAACGTACTATCAAATGTAGCTTCCACACCGCAGGAAACCTCATGTCAATAACTTGTAAACACCCAGAATCTGATGCATGGCGTGGGGTGCACTCTTGGATTTCTCCTGGCGGTGACTTCCTCTACCCGCACTAAGATCTTTGACTGTGCACAACTTATCTTCTACCCTCTTGTAGCTAGAGACCACATGCTTGACTGGAAGAACATCTAGATCTTTTACCAGAAGAGGAGGAGACTCTTTTTGAGAAATTCTTCTTTTGAGACTTTTCTTTGCTACTAGTTTCTAGTCTCTCCACTTTCATTGCAGCTTGGACCAATTGATAAAAGTTCACCTGTTGGAGAGAAGTCATAGGTGCTAAGTACCTCTTGATGGAATCATGTAGTCCATCTAAAATTGCTGCAGAAATGCCTTGGTGAGGACCGCTTACGTACATATTTCTTTGAGTTTCAACCGAACTCTTTCTCATACTCGATACGAGATAAGTTCCTTTGCTTCATATTGAAATTGTTTCCATGTGAGTTCTGTTACTGTTATCGGTAACATACTTTGCCCTCAACTCATGGACAAAGAATTCCCATGTCATGGGATTTGGAATCCCTGGACTTTGAGCACCGGTTCCACCGTCGTATGCCTACTTCTGATAGTGGCTGCGCATGATGCTCTCTAATCGGGAGGGCATCTAACCTCTTCCAATACTCTTTCTAGCTTTTCTTACCAGAATTCGGCTTTCTCTGACTCTTCCATGCTCGACCCATTGAATTCCTCTGCTTCATGTCTTCTTACTGTGTCTATTAGAGCTTTAGGAGCAGTCAATCTATCCAATACCCGAGCCATGTCTTGAGATAATCTCAGCAAGGCTTCCGTGGGCTCATTTGGTACATTACTTTCTGAAGGCTCAAAAGTTGATAACCCTTGTTCCCTTGGGTTAATACTCTCAGCAGCTTTTTCAGGACGATCCATCTATATAAAACATAAGGACATCCACATCAGGCCAACACATTACTAAACACATGCTTTTCTATCATATACTATATTCACGAAGCGCTTTAAACCTAGGCTTTCTAAACGCCTAAACCTAGGCTCACATTACCTAACTTGTGAGATTGACTTCGCCGTGAGTGTGAATAGAAGGTGTCATATATATATATATATATATATATATATATATATATATATATATATATATATATATATATATATATATATATATATATATATATATATATATATATATATATATCTCTCTATTATACTTTATTTATTTATTTATAAACTTTTAAGCTTGTTTATTCATATAATGTTAAACATTTAACTTGTATTATAAATACATAGCCAGTTACAAAATATATACAAGCTCACGTATATGGAAGTGTTAAACATTTACAATATTTACATTGTTTACAAAATAAACAAAATTACATATACAAATAGACCAAAGGTCTTCCGGTGGGCACCCTAATGTGGCGTGGCCTTTATTCTTGATGTGGTTGTCACGTCCTACAGTTTACATCTTATACTGCATGAATGAAAACACCCGTGCTAAGCTTTACGCTTAGTGGGAATTGATTAGTGCCCAAAACATGCTATTTTGAGCCCTAGTTATTGTAGGTTTTGAGCACTTTTTGTGTATTAATCAATCGAATTAACCCGGTTTGCACATTAAGGTCTCGGCTATTCTACTGATCGTATTTCGTGGCTAGTTTTGTAGTTTTTGCAAGCTATTAATGCCAAACTTGTTGAATGGGCCCAAGCATGAAGAATCCCTGTCGAACCCAGCTTTGTAGATCTGAAATCAGAAGGAAGAGAAGAGAAAAAGAAGAGTAGAAGAGGAGCAGAAGAAAAGCAGGAGGAAAATTTCGCACCCCTGTGCGAACTCCTGCATTTTTTACTTTTTGGTCCTTTTTGACCCCTTTTTCCCATTTTGCCCTCCATGTATAAGTGTCTTTTGAGGGTATTTTGGTATTTTATCCTATTTTGAGTTCTATATAAGCTCAAACTTGTAGAGAATTGGATCAAAATTTTTGGTGGGCTTTTGGTGGAAATACACAGCACTGAGCGGTAAGTTTTCCCTTTTTTCTCCTTCTACTTCATTTTCTTTGTTTTTCTTTTATTTTCTCGGCTACCAAACACCCTTGAGGATGACAACTCAAGGTATGGTTGGCCGAACCCCCTCCATCCTTGAAGAGGACGACTACTGGGCTAGGGTTTGGAGGTGAAATGACGGTCCTCATGTGTTTAATGTAAGCATTTATGGGTATTTATGTCTCTGTTTTGCACATTAAGTTTAAATCTCTTTAATGTACCTTGGTTAACTTGTACTTGGCAAGCTTTTAGGGTTCAGTGGATGCTTATTGCTAGATCCACTGAGATTCGTTAGTTGTCATTTATTAGTTAATGAAGGGTAGATGTAGCGACCCCCGAGCCCGGCCTGACCCGATAGGCGAGTCCGAACCGAAACCCCAGGGACGTCCGTTTAATTCTTTCATTTTACATTTTATTAAGTTTTATATATATATATATATATATATATATATATATATATTTTTTTCAAAAGTGTTCGCCTTGAATCCACTGACTAGGCAGAATAAAGCGGATAGAAACCAGGAGCCAGTTTACCAAGCGATTTTTATTTATCTTATTAAAACGTTCAGTTAATTTGTTTAGTTGCGGAAGCGGTTTCAGTTTTGGGCAAGCCCACAATCATTTACAAATTTCAAGCAATTCGGTAGGCCCTTAAACATTTACAAAATACATTTACAAAGAAGGCATTCATGCCTTTTCAAAATGATATACAAAATCAAGGTTTGGGGTTTAACCCTTTTGTTTTAAAAAAAAAATAAATAAATACCAATTGTTCAAAAGAGATGATATGCAAATGATGGAGTATATACTTATACGCCGTACTCTCTCTATGACTCTGCGCTGCACGATCTTGTCTCCCTTCTTGTCTACTCGAAACCTGCGCATAGATAAAACTATACGCTAAGCATTTTCATGCTTAGTGGTTCTATCAGTTCTATTCCAATATTCAATGTATAACTCGACCCAAGATTTAACATTAAACCATGCCTATTAATTCAACAAATACTCATGCTATTTATTTTTTTCACATGCTTTCAATTTCTAAATAATTTACCAAATCACATCGTGCGATTCGATACAATGATTAAGTTTGCGATTTAATTTATGAGATTTAGCGTATACATAAAATCTCATTTACACTGTCCAATGTTGGTTATTTCCTTGACTATTCAATTCCGCCGTGATTCAGTTTGTTGAATCCACGCCCCTTATTTGTATTGATGTGTGCTTACATTTAACAATTCGGTCTCCCATCATGACGGATGCCGTTTGGTGCATCCCGACATGTGGTATCACTTAAATGCCATATGCCATCATGACGGATGCCGATTGGTGCATCCCGCCAAGTGGGACATTTCTTCAATGCCATACGCCATCATGACGGATGCCGATTGGTGCATCCCGCCAAGTGGGACATTGGACAATTCGGGGTACCGCCGTGGCCGGATGCGGAATTGGTGCATCCGTCGGTGATTCGTTCGGTATATCAATGCAATTCAAGATGTCGAAATTGTCAGATTCATTTACATTCGATTTATCAATCCTATTCATTCGGTTTGGATATCACGGTTCAATTCCATGTCGAGTTTCGTATTCTCACTCAAGGACATCCTCAATCTGTGTACTCATTTCATATTCACATTCACATACTCATTTCATATACTCCTTCATGCACTCATTTCATATGCTTGGTAAACTACCAAAAATACTTAACATAAGAATAGAGTCAGAGAACAAACATGCAAAAACTTGAATCAAAAATAGGATTCAGTTGAACAAACCCAAAAATCTTTGCACTTTGATTCCAATCATTGGAATCTCAATCTCAGTTTGGCTTTTCCTCCTCGTCGGTCCCTATTCCAAAACCATTAAAGAACAATATTACTCGTGTGTACTAGTAGTTTTGGTTAGGATTGATTTTCGGAGTTTAATATGAGTTCCAATTTCAATAAGATATATATATAGATGGATTCTTGACTCAATGGGCTTTCCATAGAGTCAAAGAATCCCTGAATCGGAGTTCGGACGAAGGAGTTATGACCTTCCGAAGTTGGAGGTCATACGCAGTCAAATCTGGTAATGAGCTGATGACTTTGGACGAGCTCACTCTATCACCTCGTTCCGTATCTTCATCTCCCTCAGACATATGGATGTATTCTTGACTCAATGGAGCTTCCATAGAGTCAAAGAACACAAATCGGTTCAGCGAGAAGGAGATATGACCTTCAGTTGGAAGTCATGCGTCGAATCCTTTCGGACAGGCGACTGATGTGGTGAACTGGGTGACAGCCTCAATAAAACACCCTGGTCTGACATCAACATCCTCCTCAGGAGCTTATGAATGTATTCTTGGCTCAATGGGCTTTCCATGCAGAGTCCCGAGAACTGAATCGGAGTTGGCTTGAAGGAGATGATATCTAGAGTTGGAGGTGTCGTAGTCAACTTCAGACGGCGACTGAGCCAAGCGGCGGGCGGAGTGAGCTCAATCAAACACCTGGTCTGACATCTAACATCCTCCTCAGGCTTATGAAATAATTCTTGACTCAATGGGCTTTCCATACACGGTCAAGAACACCAAATGGAGTTCAAGCGAAGGAGATATGACCAGAAGTTGGAGGTCACATCGTGAAATCGGCCGCGGCCGGTGACTGAGCCCGGCCCATTTGTTTGACGAGCATTGTTTGACGACCACTGTTTGACGATCACTGTTTGACGACCACTGTTGGACGACCACTGTTGGCAACCACTGTTGGACGACCACTGTTGGACGACCACTATTTGACGACCACTGTTTGATGACACTGTTTGACGAAAGCCCTTTGTTTGTGACCTTTGTTTGTGACCAACGTTTTGGCGACCTCGGTTTGGCGACCCTTGGCCATTGGCTTATTCGAGTAAAAAGACCATAACTTGGTCTGAAGTCCGAATTTAAGAAATTCAAAAGCCTAACATCAAGTTCATTGATGTGGCTACAATTCTGAAGGACTTCTGCCAGTCTCTTTATTTCTGATCCAAAAACCCCGTTCTAAAGTGCCCATTTAGTTGACGAGAAGCTGGACAAGCGACCCGACCCGATTGCATTGGGCTGACCTCATTAAGGTTATAACCCAGTCTCTGAGGGTCCAAATCGAGAAATTCAAAAGCCTAACGTAAGCTAGTGATGTGGCTGCAATTTACTAGAAGGACCTTACTATAATTTCCCTTCACTTAATGCTTGAAAATCAGCTCTAGGTTAAATTATTCTTCTACAATGTGTGACTTGTGATTTAAATCCTTAAACTTTCCCTAAGGTGATAACTACCCGGCAATCCTCGAGGTAGAAAGACCAAGTAGGAAAGCCTCACGCCGTGGGTTGTCGAAAGTCGGGTTAGGTCTCTGCTTGTAGCTCTTGTCAGCAGGAGACCCTTCGTGCTTCGTGGGAGACCTATGGATCCAGTAGTCGGAAGAAATCTAGAGAGAGAAGGTGGAACTCTCTCTCTAACTCTTTCTCTATTTTCTTTTCTTATGGATCACTCTTAATCGTACTTTTTAAAAAGGAGGAAAACACTCCCTCTTTCCCTACATACCACATGTCATTTCCTTGATTTTTCCTTTATATTTATTTCTCCTAATATCACTTGAGCATTATAAACTTATTTACAATTGACCCTTGGTCTAGCATTTTACAATTTCCATATTTTCTCTTTTTCACTTGGGTTTATCTCAGTTCAAAATGTTTAATCAATATTCAATATTCAAAAAAAAGTAATAATAATAATACCCAAGTTAGCTGATTATACAGAATATATAATAATTTTTGTTATAAAACTTCTAGGGTATTTTGAAACGTTACAGCTTCTCCCCACCAAAAAAATTTAGTCCTCAGAAAATTACCTTATTCAACGATTCTTAGGATATTGTTCTTGTTTATGGTTTCCTCACTTTCAAGTGGCTTCTTCGAGTCTTATGGTTTCTCGACACTTTGACTAAGCGGAATGTAACATTCGTCAATTCACTCACTTCACGAGGCAAAATCTCTACAGGCTCTTCTTCATACGTCAAATCTGGCCTCAGCTCAATTGTCTCCGAAGAGACTACATGTATGGGTCGGACCTATACCTCCTTAGCATTGAGACATGAAATACATTATGGATCTTTTCCAATTCTGGAGGTAATGTCAATTTGTATGCCACTGGACCCACTTTTTCAATTACTTCATAAGGCCCAATAAATCTAGGGCTCAACTTGCCCTTTTTCTTAAATCTCATCACCTTCTTCCAAGGTGATACTTTCAAAAACACTTTCTCGCCGATCTTATATCGAATTTCTTTTATTTTCATGTCGGCATATGATTTCTATCTATCGATGGTCACTTTCAATCTTTCTAATATTTTCACTAAATTTCGTCCCGACCTGATGATTGCATTTCTTGTATAAAGCGCAAGTAAGTAATTCAAATTTTTGATTGGAAACTGTTGTTGTAAAACAATTTTAATTAAGGGATGTGTCTGTCCAAACTACCCTCATGTCGATCCTTTTTACCTTTTAACATATCTTTTATTATTTCTTTGTTCATAATATTGATAGATATCCTTATAAAACAAGGATGCTCTTCAGCACATAAACTTGGTTCTACCATCTCGATATCACATCGATTCTAAGAGATGGTGGTCAGCCCCAGGAGCTCCATGCTTTCGTATTGGATAGGAAATTTATGTACACTCTATTCACAATAACTCTATGCCCGAGCGGGTTCGTCACCAAGATGTCATACTCGGTTTCGCTCCTCGGTAAATTACCCAATTTGGGTATGTCGGTACATATATAAGAATGAGTCGATCCTGGATCTATCAATGCATGCATAATAGTATCAAAGATGATAAAGTGCAGAGCTATCATACGGGGCGTCAGACATAACTCTCTGCTTTCATTGCATATGCTTTATTTAGACGACCATCTTGCCTACGAGTTTGTGTCCCTTGTCTCGGGAACCTTGGTGATGCAACACCTTCTTGCCCTACGGGTGGTAGTATTGCCCCGGTTGGGGTGCTATGAAGGATGCCCAGTACACTCGTATTTTGTGCTCCATGGATCCTGACAATGAGCACGGTCGATCTCAGCCAATCTCACTTGTGTTTTCTTGCAATGCAGAACAGCGAAGATGTCTTGTCCTCTAGAAGCACCTGCGGTGCACTTTGTGATAGGCGCGGTGAATAATCACCTACGGGTGGCATAATTTGTAGATTTTACTGAACCATGGTCCCCTGAATCTCTTACTACATTCAGTGATGAGCACTTGGCCCGTAGGGATTTTCTTTCCTGTCTTTTATCTTTCTTCCATTTCCTCTTTCTTTACTCGTTCCACATTTTATGCTACATGTCGTGATTTTTGGAGAAATCATGTGGCCAAAATCTGTGACATGGCACGAATGTGGTCGGCAAACCGAATCTTCAAATTTGCGGCACTTCTCTTCCTTAAAACACTAGCATCTCGGGAACATACTTGCTTTCAGTAGTGTGAATTCTCTCACATATTGGTTGCTTAATTGTCTTTGTTTCAAATTATGAAACTCGTCGCATATTGTGTAGATGCGACCCACATATGTTTCTTGAACTCATCAAAAGAACCTCCATGTAACTCTTTACGGTGAGGTGCGATCTGATCACGAACCCACCAGCGATAAGCCTCATCTGTAGTAATGAGTTGCACATTCGACTTCTCTTGTTTGTGCAATGCATTTGTACAAGCATTCGCTCGGTCCTCTCGGTGATTCTGCCATTGAGCTCATCTTCGCTTTCTTTCAAGAAAGTCTATCAGTCGGTACCTTGCCATTCTCTCAATGGTGATCGGCTGGAGACATTTGCGGTTGGATTTGGAAGCTCTTTTCTGAAGCTTAGACTAGCGTTGGAGGACCCATAGTACCTCCTACCACTTGTTCCGGTTCATTCATTGGTGGGGCATGAGATGCTTGTCCACCCATCACCTGCGAGGACTATCGGGATGATTTCTGGTCTGCCCATTGCCCGGAATTTCGAACTATCCATGTTTACCTATTAAGACCGACAAGATCCGCGTCAGAGTCATATCATCCTTTAAATGCAAATGCAATGTATGTCAAATACCATTTTCAAAAACCTTTTCAAAATCGTTAGGGCCTTTTTCCAGAAATGCCTAAACCTAGGCTCTGATACCACTAAAGTGTGCGCGTAGAGCTGATAGCCCGACCCAGATGGCGAATTAGAAACCAAAAGAACCCGAGCGTGGTTTTATTCTTTCATTTTACATTTTATTAAGTTTTATATATATATATATATATATATATATATATATATATATATATATATATATATATATATATATATATATATATATATATATATATTTTTTTCAAAAGTGCCATGGCTTGAATCCACGGCGGGCAGAATGGCGGATCAGGCGGAGCAGTTTACTCAAACGTTTTTATTTATCTTATTAAAGCGTTCGGTTAATTTGTTTAGTTCTGCGAGACGGTTTCAGTTTGGGCAAGCCCACAATCATTTACAAATTTCAAGCAATTCGGTAGGCCCTTAAGCATTTACCGAAATATATTTACAAAGAAAGGCATTCGGCCCTTTTCAAAATAAATATCTCTCCAAATCAAAGTTCGGGGTTTAACCACTTTTGTTTTAAAAAAAAAAAAAAAAAATAAATACCAATTGTTCAAAAGATGATAATACAAATAATGAATTATATACTTATACGCCGTACTCTCTCTATGACCTGCTTATTTGCCACGATCTTGTCTCCACTTCTGTCTACTCGAAACCTGCGCATGATAAGCCTATCGCTAAACATTTTTCATAGCAGTGATTTATCTAGTTCTATTCCAATATTGATGTAACTTCGGCATGAATTTAACATTAAACCATGCCTATTAATTCAACAATGCCTCATTATTTATTTTTTTCACATGCTTTCAATTTCTAAATAATTTACCAAATCACATCATGCAATTTCAATGCAACAATTCGTTTCACAATTTAATTTATGAGATTTAAGCATATACATAAAAATCTCATTTACACTCGTCAATGTTGGTTATTTCACTTGACTATTCAATTCACACTTCTGATGGATTCCGTTTGATGAATCCATTGCCAGCTGTTTCATGATGTCATAGCACATTTAACAGGTGAATCTCCCGTCACTGGCGGATGCGTTTGGTGCACCCGACATGGTATCGCTTAAATACCATATGGCTATGACAGATGCCGGTCAGTTTTATCCGCCAAAATTAGGACATTTCTTCCAGTACCATACGCCATCATGGCGGATGCCGATTGGTGCATCCCGCGAAACCAGGACATTGGATAATTTGAGTGCCTTACGTGGCGGATGCTGATTGGTGCATCCGTCGGGGCGGTTCATTCGATATATCGTACAATTTCAAGATATCGAAATTGTCCGATTCATTTACATTTGATTATCAATCTATTATTCGGTTTTTAGGATATCACGGTTCGAAATTCATATTGATTTCATTGATACTCTTTTCAGGACATACTCGATCATGTACTCCATTTCATATACACATTCACGTACTCATTTCATATACTCGCCATTAAGCTCATTTCATATGCTTGGTAAACCAAATACTTAACATAAAGAATAGGTCGAAGTGACTTAAAAAACTTGAATCAAAATAGGATTGATTGAACAAACCAAAATCTTTTACTTTGATTCTGATCATTTGGAATCTGATAAATTGGCTTTTCACCATATTAGATTCCTATTCGAAACCATTAAAAGAACAATATTACTCAGGTGTGTGTAGTAGTTTGGATTGGTTGAAGGATTTTAGTTTAATATGAGTTTAATTCAATAAGATATATATATAGATGGATTCTTGACTCAATGGGCTTTCCATAGAGTCAAAGAATCCCTGAATCGGAGTTCGGACGAAGGAGTTATGACCTTCCGAAGTTGGAGGTCATACGCAGTCAAATCCTGAACTGACGAGCTGACCTAACCTGGACGAGCTCTCTTTATCACCTCGGTCAAACATCTTCTATCCTCCTCAGGCATATGAATGTATTCTTGCTCAATAGACTCCATAGAGTGAGAACACTTAAATCGAGTTCAAGCGAAGGTGCCGACCTTCAGTTGGAGGTCATGCGTAGTCAACTTCCGAGACAGGCGACACAGGTAACTTGGCCTGAGCGCTACAGGTGATGGCTCAATCAAACACCTTGGTCTGACATCTAACATCCTCCTCAGGCTTATGAATGTATTCTTGACTCAATGGGGTTTCCATAGAGTCCAAGAACACTCAAATCGGAGTTCAAAAGAAGGAGATATGACCTTCCGAAGTTGGAGGTCATGCGTAGTCAACTCGAGCGGCGGCTGAACCGGCGAGCTGAGCTGGGTATGAGCTCGTCGACCACCTCGGTCTAACATCTAACATCACTCCTCAGGCTTATTAATGTATTCTTGACTCCAATGGGCTTTCCATAGGTCAAGAACACCAAATCGGAGTTCAAGCGAAGGAGATATGACCTTCCAAGTTGAAGGTCATGCGTGATCAGCTGCGGCGGTACGACTGAACCGACGAGCCTTTGTTTGTGAGCATTGTTTGTGACCAGCTGTTTGGCGACCCTTTGTTGGACATTGCTGATGAACGACCCTTGTTGGGCCACTATTTGTGACTGCTTGTTTGATGACCTTTGTTTGATGACCAGCGTTTGGCGACTTTCTTGTTTGTGACATTTGTTTGGCGACCTCGGTTTGGCGACCATTATTGGTACATTCCAAAGTAAAGACCGCTAACTTGGTCTCTACAGTCCGAATTTAAAAATTCAAAAGCCTAACATCAAGTTCATTGATGTGGCTACAATTTCCACGAAGGACTTACTGCCAAATTCTCTTTATTTCGATCCAAAACCCGTTCTAAGGTACGGCTAGTTGACCGGAACTGGACAAACTGACCGACCAGATTTAGCTGGTGACCTCATTAAAAGGACTATAACTTAGTCTACAGAGGTCCAAATCGAGAAATTCAAAAGCCTAACATCAAGCTAAATTGATGTGGCTACATTACCTGGGGACCGCGCTACCAATTTCCCTTCACTTCGTACCCAAAAATCAGCTCTAAGGTTCGGCTAGCTGCGCACTACCACAATGTGGCAGCTTCCCATGGTTTAAAATGCAACCTAACTTTCCCCTAAGGCCAGATAACTACCCAACAATCCTCAGGTAGAAGAAGACCAAGTAGGAAGACCTACCTCATGGAGTTTGTCGAAAGTCCTCGGTTCCGGTCTCTACTTGTAGCTCTTGTCACTAGGAAGGACTTTCCTTCGTGCTTTGCCGGAGACCTTTGGTCCGATCGTCGGAAAATCTAGAGAGAAGGTGGAGCCTCTCTCTCTAACTTTCCCTTTTCTCTATTTTTCTTTTCTTATGGATCACTCTTAATCGTACTTTTTTAAAGGAAACTTCCTCCTCTTTCCCTACATGCCACATGTCATTTCCTTGATTTTTTCCTTTTACTCATTTATTTCTCTAATATCACTTAGACATATAAACTTATTTGATTGACCCTAGGTCCCCATTTACAATTTCCATATTTTCTCTTTTTCACTTGGGTTTTATCTCCAGTTCAAAAATCATTTAATCAATATTCATCTAAAAATTCCAAAAAAATAAAAAATAATAATGTCTGAGTTGGCTGATTATACCACTGAATATATAATAATTTTCCATTATAAAACTTCTAGGGTATTTTGAGGCGGTCTGATGGAATTTTAGGGATAGATCTTCACTTTGCTTGATGAACATTTAAGGCTAAAATTATTAGGGTTCAGTTTTGATAGCCAAATGAAGATCCGGTTCGGGAAATGACTCTAGGTTATTCTCCCCCGATGCAAGGGGAAAGGACAGGGACCTCTCATTTACCTTGGGATCTATTGATAGCTGATGCTTCAGGAGTTCTTTTCATATTTTAGTTCTAAACATTTCAACCCATTGTTTTTACAAAACCTTAAAATCCAAATTGAAATTCACCATTTTGAATCATTGTAAATCATTTTGTGTGTAGAAAAACCATCCATGAGTTCGACCCTAGGCGCTATCTTTGCGGTAGCTGAGCTGATAGTAGAAAGGTATGGGTTTATAGATTTTGTTGGTTTGGTATTTGCTTCTGGCGATTTATGTGCGAATGGGGAATAAACTCAAATGAGCGACCCTAATGAGGATCATCTCATTTTATACACATACATATATTTACTTGAGCAAATATACAACTTACATATATTTTCCATTTCTCATATCTACTTTTTTCATAACATGACTTTCATTCTTATAAGTATTTCATATACTTTTCTTATCATCCTTGATTACTTCTTGTTCTTGTCACGGTATACTTGTAATCACATACTTGAGTGCTATGCTTAACTATCATATCATATCATGTCATATAATAGATTCAAGTCATTTGTTTATGTTTCATGCACATAAACCTTAAAAGTGGATATAGGAAACTATGGGGGCGAAAATGGCTGGCAGCACTCCTTGTCTGAACGGTGGTCTATAAGGGCTTGAAGGCAATGTTGTCATTGTCTTGAGACAATGACCGTTTATAAGAGTCGCGTTGTTATCGTTAATAGAAAATGACCATCTATAAGGGCGAAGAGTAGCTGCAATGACAATGGAACCGTGTCGGTATCTTTGCCGGACTTGTTTTCCCAATAGACATGCTCATCTATCCCTCTACCATGTTCTAAGCAGACAATCCATGTGTATTTTATGTTCAATATATATCTCATATTCCTGAATAATTATTGTCATTCAGTAATCATATGTGATATATATACAATCATTTATTCATATCTTTTCATTTTTCATATTTCATTATATGCATGAATAACTATGATTACCATGCATGCTTATGAGCTATTTATGAGTTCATAATAGGAATTCATAATATGAATAACTATGGTTACCTACAGGGCCTACTGTTTTTCATGATTTTTGGAACTAATATGAGTTCCAATTTTACCATGCTATATATGGATGGATTCTTTACTCAATGGGCTTTCTATAGAGTCTAAGAACACCCAAAAAGGTGTTCGGATGAAGAAGTTATGACCTTCCAAAGTTGGAGGTCTGCATTAGTCAAACCCGACCCTAGGCGGCGACTTGACCAGTACGACCTGACTTGGTCGAGCTGATCTGACCTGGCTGAGCTCACCTACTATCCTCCACAGGAACATGAATGGATTCTTGACTCAATGGGATTTCCATAGAGTCCAAGAACACTCAAAACGGAATTCGGACGAAGAAGTTATGACCTTCCGAAGTTGGAGGTCACACGTAGTCAAACCCAACCGAGCTGACCTGACCTGGCCGAGCTGATCTGACCTGGTCGAGCTCACCTAATGTCCTCAAAAGTCACATGAATGGATTCTTGACTCAATGGTCTTTCCATAGAGTCCAAGAACACTCGAAACGGAGTTCGGACGAAGAAGTTATGACCTTCCGAAGTTGGAGGTCACACGTAGTCAAACCCAGCCGGCGACGACTTGGCGAGGCCGACCTAGCAGGCGGTGATGCGACTGGCCAAGCTGATCACGTCCTCCAAGGAATATGAATGGTTCCTTGACTCGTGGGTTTCCATAGGTCAAGAACACCGCTTCGGAGTTTGAACGAAGAAGTTATGACCTTCCAAAGTTGGAGTTACAAGTAGACAAACTCAGTAGAAGTACCTTTGGTCGGTAATAGCATTCGGGAGTAAAGGACCAAGCTTAGTCTCTGAGAGGTTCGAACAGAAATTCAAAAGCCTAACATCATTTTCATTGATGTGGCTACAATTTACCAGAAGAATTCACTGCAAAATTCCATTTATTTCTTACCCAAAAACCAGTTCTAAGGTCTGGCTAATACGTATGATCAAAAATAGGGAAATTTTCTTGGTTCAAATTGCAACCAGACCCTTCCCAAAACACATATATAGGAGCCTTAGAGCTCTTCTCAACTCAACCCTAACAAGAAATGAGTTTGGGGAGTTTCCTAGCCTAAACCATACACAAAATAGAGGGTTCCAAACCATGTATTTATACTTTCTATACCAAAACTAGACAAATACCATACTGTTCCATACTATAATCCATAGCATCCATACAAAAACACTAGACTTCCATACTAGAATCCATACCTGTGATCTTTTTTTTTCCCTTCCTTCTTTCTTCTCTTCTCTTCTTCTTCTCTCTTATCCATTTTTGTTTCCTTCTTCCAAGACCAAAATGAGATATTTATTTCTTGGGTCTTATCCTTATTTGATCTTATCCCCTTTATTTCACTTTATTCCTCTAACTTCTAATATTTGTCAATCAATTTATGATATTTTTTACAATAGCCTTCTCATCTTCTCTATTATTCTTAACCCATGATATTCCTACTTAAGATATGAGCTTATTAAATTACACTTTGGTTCCGAATTGGTAAATTATTATTTAATTTAACTTTTTGTATTAATTCCCTGCTCTTGCTTATTTTATTTTATCTTTATTTTATTTCAAAAAAATATACTTTCACTCCTTTTATAATACCCTAAACACAAGTATAAACTGGCAGTGTATAATTGTAAGGTTACAGAGCCCCCGCACCCACCCCGAATATCTCATATGAAAAGTTGTTGCCCCTCATTCGCGACTTACCAGATTTCAAATGGCTTACACCTATCCCGACTGATTATGTTCAGAGAAACAAATCCATGCAGTACGATAATCATAGGGACCATGGACATGAAACCAACCTGTGCCGAAGTCTAAAGTTCCTAGTAGAAAAAAAAAAAAAAAAAAAAAAAAAATCTGATCAAGGTAGGACACCTCGTGGAGGCACCTCTGCTGGCGATCAACTCCGGTGGAGTCGTGGCGTACCCTTACCAAGTAGAATTACAACTAGTCCGGGCGTTCAATGAACCCGCACTCAACCATAAACTATATATTAGGCGGCCTGGCTAATGACTAGGATTAATCAAAACGTCAATAGAAGAAACTTTTTAGGGCAGCTACAGTTAAGGTCAGGGTGAATGCCGTCCACATAGAAAGTAGCCATTGCCACATATCCTTTCCTTTGGTTAATCTGAACAGGTCATGTCTTTACTATGATGCCTCGTACTCACCCTCTCAGATTAATGGTTTGACGCAGACGCCATGATCCTGGCAAATACAGATTTATCAAGAACTTCCAAATTCTCTTCATACGTATGAAGCTTTCTTTTGACATGCTAAATTCAGCCGGGCGAATCCTCTTTGGTATCAATGGAGCAACTATAACGATGCTAGGAGATGACACACTTCCCGCGGGGAAAGTCGCCAAGAATCTGCTGGTTTCGTTTGTGGGTCATGTAGGACTTGTATCTTATTAACAACATATGGCCGGAACCTCCATCATGACTCCATGAAGGTTCAGGTTTCACCGTACCAACGGTCGGTAATCTATCCGACAAACGCCAAGGTGTTGACCTTTTAAGTAGCTAACTGGTTACACGACAGTGCTATCAACTGTCCATGCAGGAGCAAAGAGGGAAGTGCGATTTCAAACAACCTCCCTTGGACGATCAGACTCGCGCATAGTAATCATGCGAGATGATGCCTAGATCGCATAAGAAAGAGACAAGCCGGTCAGGATCCATTGAAAGAAGGAGTTAGGATCGACCAAAGAAGTTCACTCCACGTTAGCCCCTCATTCAATGAACAAAGGAGTGAAGAACACCACGCCGTCACAATATAGATGTATTCGCCTAGAGACACTTTGATATGGTTGGCATAAGTCCGATGGTGGCTTCTCACAAACTGAACGTCCTCCCCACTACTAAGCCAATAAGGTAAAAAGTGAGGCGATTCCATCCGACGATCGTGATCATTCTGCATGTGGCGAAAATCTTCTAGCAAAGAAGTTTTATGCGGAGGTAAAGTACCTCACCGGTCGCCAATGTGGTGGTTGTAAGACTGGGAAAAACCTAGAAATTTGAAATTTTGTTAGGAATGGAAAAATGGTAGTTTTTCCAGACTTCTTTCTAGATCTCGGATGATAAAACGGACTTCACCGTTGGAATCTTCGTGAAATCTAGTCACCTGTAGTGAATTTCTGAATTCTGACAGCAGATTTTCACGACTCGAGGCGACGAGTGTCGAGTGGACCCCGAAAATGAGATTTTTAGAAAAATCCTGAAAAATATCATATATTTAAAGAATGTCCATTTAAGATAGATGAAACTGAAATCTGACAAAAATTGTTTTCAGCTTAAAACGACCTAGCAGGACACGTGACGCGATGTGTGAGCCATACGCCTCTACGTATAAATATTAAGAAATATCTAAAATCATAAAGATCTCACAATTCCATTCCAAGACCAAACGTTAGAGAGAGAGAGAGAGAGAGAGAGAGAGAGAGAGAGAGAGAAGGGAGAAAAAAAGCAAGCTTCTTCGACTATTTCATGGGGTTTTGCCGGTTGGAACTCAGCAGGCCGAGAGTTAAAGCTATTCTACTTGACGAGAGCTACGCGTGGGTACCAAAATCACAAGATTTCGTCAAGGTCCAAGGTTCAGGTTTCACAGAAATCGAGAAAAGGCGGTGTCCTGGGAAATCACACAAATTGAGGTAGGGTTTTTATCTTACTCGGTTTAATTTCTATCTAAGGGCATGTGTGTGTGTGTCAAAGTGGAGAATGTTGTCCAATTTTTTTCCTCCGACCCCATGACTGTGTTTTAGCCATAACTTGGCCATCCCTTATCCGAATTGAGTGATTCCAATGGTTAGATAAACTAAACTTATAGGAGAACATATCTCATTGAAATAGGTCTATCTAAATTCCGACCGCTTTGGAATCAGAAATGCATTCAAAGTGGAGCTATGTTCGGACAGTTTTTCTGCTCTGTTTTGAGACCCTGTGACTGAAGTTTTGGCCATAACTCATTTGAATTGAGTAATTCCAATTGTTTTCTAAACTAGACTTATAGGATAACATATTTCCTTGAAATAAGTCTATCCAAATTCTGACCCCTTTGGACTCAGAAATGCATTCAAAGGGGAGCTATGTTCAGACAATTTCTGGTTCTGTTTGAAAACTGAAAGCCTTAAGAGCTTAGACATATCTTGAGTTTTGGTAATCCGATTTGGGTGATTCCAGTTGGAGAATAACCCTAAGAACCGTATCTTCAAATGAGTACAAAGAACTAGTGTCATATTATGGATTAAAACCCCTGAAATCGGGTATCACAGACTATTTCCAATGTAAGCAGAGTAAACTGACCAGTTTTGAATGGAAAGGCCATAACGTATTTGTCCGAACTCAGCCGTGTTCTGACTCTATGTGGAAAGCTCATTGAGTCAAGAACCTAGCCATATTACTGTGGAGGGTAATTGGCATCCACAACCTTGCTGAAAGTTGCGCGCTTATACCCAAGTGTGTGGGACACAAGGGTCATTTCCTGTTTTGTTTGCCTCCAACTTCGGACGACCATATCTTTCGCGTCCGAACTTCGTTTGGGGTGTTCTTAGACTCTATGGAAATCCCATTGAGTAAAGATTATTTCCATGTTCATGTGGAAGGCATTGGGTGTCCAAAACCTTTATGAAAATCTATGTTCACATCAAGTGTGCGGTGTTATTTGGTCATGGGTTGATGTGAATTAAATTTCGGTTTTGACATGACCATCGTGACTAAGCATGTGCTATAGGCTATCAGACAAGTATGAATTTTCATGAGTTAGCCTAAGGAAGGCTATATGACGTTACTTGTTTAGTCATGTATTGATGAATGCTAATATGCATGATACTACGATATCTATAAAGATTGGCATGAAATGTATGGAACTTATATGCTTGCGATATATGTTGCATGGTACTTGACATGAAGTACAATTGATTAGAATGTTTCATGTAGTGTGCATCATGCATTTAACATGAGAATTTGCAGTGACATTAGCATTGCATATGCACAAGGACATCAACATATTCGGTGTGTGTGCATGGATATGCATCGCTGTTGATGAACGGTAATCGACTGCACTTCGACGACGTCACACAGATGTCTCACGCTTAAAACATAAAAAAAAAAAAAAAAAAAAAATAAAAAAAAAAAAATAGTCAATGTGTGTTGGCTAGAGAAAGAAGGAACCAACCCCTCGTGAAAAGCCCGGAACATAGGTGCAGAGACCCGATGTGATCCAAAAGTTCTCGTTACTCCAAAAGAAGACACACGGTCATGTTTATCACATGTGACTTCGTCAGTGATAGGAGTTGGGATTGAATTGGGATTTGTTGCCCATTGGCACTGTGATCGTGGGTAATGGGAGCCTAAGGAGGGCTCACTACATGGGTCATTGGTACGACTAAAGGATTTTGGTTGTCAGGCATTTTGCACATATGATATGTGAGTACAAGTCAATGAGTGACTCAGATATAATATCAATGACATATTGCTTATTTTGAGCTTCATGAGGTCTCGACATGGGGCATGCGAGAGTCGAGTCCTCATTCATGGCATGTAGACACCAGTAGACATGTGTATGTCAGGAATTGATGTGTTTGATTGTGACCACGTATGCACCAGGTAGTAGTAGACCCTGAGTAGAGATTATCACTATTGCTTGCCCATCCTCGTGGACCACATCGTGCAGATGACACTGTATGAGATCACGCCCTTAGAGGCCGTAGATTGGGAGAAGAAAAGCTCCGATTATGGCTTTGATATATAATGAGTATATGGGTTATACTTATTTGTATAAGAGCGATGTAATCTAAACCTGACATGGTTTTATAGTCATGTATATATGTTCGAGTATGGATAAATGGGTTCTACGTAATATTTACTGATGTGACCGCAGGGTCGTTGTATAATATCGGGCCATGTTGTCATGTAATTGTACAGTTGTATTTTGGGCAGAGCTCTATAAAGAGACTCCTTCCTCGCCTTCGATTTTTGTTAAATCATGAGTCTCTAAAAGGACACGACGCAAGGTGGTGTCGAAGCTGCCATCACATCCACGCAGTATTCCGCGTTGACGGGTTGTCAACAAACCCGTGATAGGTGTCAGTGAAATTTGGCACGGGTGGTATGGCGGTATGTAGACTAAACTGAACTCAATGAAGCATGTCCCAAGGATAGCTTCCTCTTGCCGTGTATAGATCAAATTGTGGATGTAACAGCCAGGCATGGTATTTTGTCATTTTGTCATTTCTGGATGCCTTCTCTAGATACCATCATTCTATGAATCACCTACATGGAGAGAAACAACTCATTACACAAAGACAGATTGTACGTTAAAATGTAATTATCAATTGAACAGGGGCAATTTATCAAAGGATGGTGACCAAGATATTTCGACCACTGATAGGTAAATCCATGGAGGTTTATATCGATGATATGCTCGTCAAATCTAAAGAATGCTCCAATCACACAAGGCATCTACAAGAAACCTTCGAGTTGTTACAAAGACACAACATGAAACTTAACCCTTTGAAGTGCGTGTTCGATGTCAGCTTTGACAAATTCCTGGGCTTTATGGTAACGCAGAGGGAGATAGAGGCTAATCCTATCTAGTCAGATACATAATGTGGCCTCAAACTCCCCACTGGGTACAACAATTGACTGTCATCGAGGTCTTTGAAGATTTATCTCGCTTGCCAGATCTTTGAAGATGTTTTGCCATCCCAGTGGAACAAGAGTCTACCGGAATCAAGGATACGACTAGGCACTTACAACAATCAAACAACATCTCACCAACCACGCCTGCTAGCCCTGAAGTCAAGTGACATACTTCATCTCTTTACTTGGCAGCCTCGGGGAATCTCTTGTGCAGTGAAACATTGTTCAAAGAAGATGAAAACCGGAAGCAAAGACCTATATTCTTCGTAAGCAAGTCCATGTCCGAAGTAGAAACCCAATATACCCGTCTCGAGCAAGCGGCACTGGTTCTCCGGGTAGTTGCTAAAAACTTCGTCTCTACTTCTAGGCACACCCTATCATTGTACTCACCAACCTCCTACACCACACAAGCCCTATTTGTCGTAAGGTATGGGCTCTAAGTGGGGCGCATTGGAGCCGAGAGGAGTTAAGTATCTCAATGATAAACCTCATCCGACGTTAAAGGTAGATACCGCCGACTTTGAGCAAAATTCTCACAGGAAACAAACTATTAACTGATACAGTGGACCGACTTGATGGCGTCACCTACGATCGAGCCACTAGGACTCCGTAACTTAAAAGTCTCCGACCGGGGAAATAATAAAGCGCCATACGCTTAGATTTCCCGTCTAAATACGAGTAATAAAGGAATTAATCATAGCCGGACTTAATTTCGCAACTTCGATCCTTAGAAAAATCATCATAAGAAGCCATCAACGGTAGAATGTAAATGGAGGAATATGAGAAACAAGAGGACCAACGTGATGACTAAGTATGTAAGCTTTCCATCAACTAATCCATTAGGAAGCTTCATAGCTTGGCGATTGGATCATGTCCTAAGAGATTCAAACGAAAAGGTAGACGCTTTGGCAGCTGTGGTCGCGTCCCTACCAATAAAAGAAAAGGTGCTCCTCCCCATCTACTACTAGCCAGAGTCATCGATTACTACTAATCGCATAAACGAAATAGATGAAGCGTGTCCTTCTCGGGATGAGATTCCAATAATGCCATTGTTGAGCTCGGGAGAACCGTCTGATAACAGAGATTGTGGTCAGCAAGATCCAAGTCTAGGCTGTCTGTTCTCCTCAGAACGGTCAACCATATAAATATTCAGACAGCCCTACCTTAAGCGCCTCACCACAATATGGACAATATTTACTGGGCGTAACTCCATGATGTGGCATGAAATCATCCAACGATGCAGATGTCGCCCATAGATCCCATACCTTAAGGCTACTATCGCCAACCATGCATATAGCCGCTGCGTCGAAGTGCACCAGTCACAGATACTCCATTTGGGGCAAAGCAGGCTCAAGACCTAATCCACTATAACGATTCTGGTCCTTTTCGTTTCAATGAACAATAATATCAGATACATCGCATCACATGAAGAAGCTATTAATGTTGCTACCTACTATTTTCAAAGAAATGAAGCCAAAGTCGAAGACTTTGCATCCATCAAAGATAAAGAGGTTGTTCATTTCTAGGCGTGGGAAGAACATTGTGTGTGTGTCTCTAATACCCTAATCGACACGACGCCCACCGGTCCGAACTTAACCGGATGCTCTGATACCACTAACTATGACTCCCCCAACTTGGCACACGGTGTCAAGTGAGGGTGTCATTTTTTTTTATAAACTTATAAACTCACATGTTAAACATCTGCTAACAGTTAAACATTTAACTTGTACTATATTCCATAGCAAGGATTACAAAATATATACAAGCTCCAGAGATGTAAAGTGTTCAACATTTACAATATTTACAAAATAAACAAAATTACATATACAAAATAGACCAAAAGGTCTTCCAGTGAGCACCTAGTGATGCGTGGCCTTGACCCGCCGGGATGTGGGATTGTCCCGGCCCTCCGATTTCCTCTTCTCGTATCTACACCTGATAAAAACACCCGTGTTGCTTTACGCCTTAGTGGGAATTAATACATATGGATGACTCAGACACTTCAAATTATACCCTCGATAATATAATATTTAGGTATAATAAAAGTAAAGTGTATATTTTCCTAATAAATATACAAAATAACATATGAAACCTTAATTAATACAAAACATAATAAATCGCCACTTTAAGGACTTACAAATAGCAGATGAAAAGATGGGGATGCTAAAGTAGAATTTTATAAGTTGAAATGAGAATAGATGAGAAATAAAGGACTAAATGCAAAAATGAAAAAGAGTTGTGAATAGATAAGGCCAAATACGCCTATCTTAAACAAAATATCTCATGCGGGCATAAAGGATGGCAAAATGAAGAGGAGAGCTCCTATGGTAGGATATGGGAAGAGAAAAGAAGAGAGTGTATTAAGAAGGAAGAGAAGAGAAAAGGCATGGATTTTGTATGATTTTTGGTGGGTTTTTGCGGATTAGTTTGACATCAGATATATTTCTACTGATTGCATTTAAAAATCAAACCATAAAACCCATTTTTGATGACTTGGGTCTAAAAATAACCCTACTGAGTATATTGTCGTGTTTTGACTGCTTATTGAATAACTCAATCGAGAATATTTAGATAATAAATATCACTTGTATTTTACATCACAAAATTTCTCCAAACCCACGCTCGCTTTCAACATAACTCAATACAACTTCATTCGACCGGTTATTCAAATTTCTAGGTAACTAGACTTATGCAGGAGAACGTATCTCCTTGAAATAGCTATCCAAATTTAACCCTTCAAGCTCTAAATTATCCAAAGGAGCAAAGACGCTAGGTTGTGCAAAGCAATGTAAAGCGATTACAATTGTCATTTTTTTTTCTCGACATACCCCAACTGATGACCATATCTCTTGTCCTAACTCCGTCAGTTTCTGACTTATGGAAATCCTTTGAGCTCAGAATTCATCCATATATAGCTTTATGACATTGGAATTAATGTGGAATTAAATCGTAAGAAAAGCGATGAGCCTGCGGTTACGCTCGGTCCTTTGTTCATGGGAAACCTCCAACCGGACTGGTCATAATTTCTTCGTTAGAACTACATTTTTTGAATGTTCTTTGGAGCTCTATGGAAATCCCTTTGAGTCTAGAATCCATCCATATATAGCTTGATAAAATTGGAACTCATATTAGGTCTCGAAATCATGAAAAATAGTAGGCCCTATTGGTAACCATAGTAATTCATATTATGAACTCATATTATGAACTTATAAATAACTCATAAGCATACATGGTAACCATACTTATTCATGGATATAATGAGATATGAAAAATGCAAAGATCTGAACTTCAGACGTTGTAAATATGTATATAATTACCAGATGACAATAATTATTAGGAATATAAGTATGTGCGGAACATAAAACACGCGTAGGTTATACGCAGAGCACGGTAGTGGGATAGATGGACATGCCTATTAGGGAAAAACAAGATCTGACATGCGATCAGTTGGCCCGAGTTTGGGTCATTCTGACGCCTTGGGCCACTTATAGATGGTCATTGTCTCATCCTGATGATAACAAACGCCTTGGACACTTATAGGTGGTCATTGTCTCTCATAATAATGCAGCGCCTTGAGGCCTTAAACCAACTTGTTTTTTGTGTGAAATCTGAGCGCCTTCGGGCCCTTATAGTTTCTTTTATCTATTTCTAAGGTTTATGCAGGCATGAAACATAAAACAAATGACTTGAATATGACATATGAAATGATATGAGATGATAAGAGAAGCATAACCTTTGCTATGCGTGACAAAGCTCTTGTGAAACGAAAGCAAGTGTAAAAATGATATGAAATGTATATGAACGTTGATAAGAAATGAAACATGATATGATAAGAAAATATGAGATATGTATAAGCATGTTTAAATGAAAGGATATGTTAGATGTATATGCATGTGTATAGAAGTGTGATGACTCGTGTTAGTGGTTGTCCACGAGTTTATTCCCACTAAGTGCAAAGCTTAGCACGAGTTTTCATTCGTGTAGGTACGGAAGCAAAGGCAAGAGGACAGGACATTCCGCATCAGTCTCCAAGGTCAACACATCATTAGGTGCTCACTTGAAGACTTTTTGGTCTATTTTGTATGTACTTATGTCTTTTTTGTTGTTTTGTAAAGAAATGAAGCGATGTAAATATTGTAAATGTTGAACACTTCCATGTATGGAACTTGTATATATTTTGTAATCATTTGCTCAGGATATAGTCTGAGGCAAGTGTTATTTATTATATATGAATAAGACTAGCTTAAAGGTTATAAGTTTAAAAAAAAAAATGATGACACTTTCTAAGCGACATAGGGTCTTGGTTGGAAATCGCGAGTTAGTGGTATTAGAGCTGAGTTTGATGTTTTTTGGAGAGTTTCAGCCTTATAGATCAATTATAAGATAAACATGCATATGTTAAGTAATGTGTTGACCTCTGATGTGGATGCCATTGTGTTTGTATAGATGGATTGTCTTGAAGAAGCTGCTGAGAGTGTTAACCCAAGGGAGCAAGAGTTATTAGCTTTTGAGCCTTTAGAAAGTAATGTACCTAATGAGCCCACGGAAGCCTTGCTGAGAATAGCATAGGACATGGCTCGGGTATTGGATAGATTGAGCACTCTAAAGCTCATTCGACAGAAATGAAGACACGGAGTAGAGGAATTAGTGGGTGACATGGAAGAGTCGGAGAAAGCTGATACGGTAGAAAATTTGAAAGGGTATTAGAAGGGTTAGATGCCCTCCGTCGAAGGAGCATCGTAATGTGAGTCCTCATTATTAGGAATTGGGGCATATGATTGGTGGCGATTGCCTGAAAGTCTAGGGATTCCAAATACCATGACATGGGAATTCTTTGTCCAGAGTTTAGAGATGAAGTATGTTCTGAGCATGTATAGAGTCTGAGAGTGGGAAGCAGGTTACTAAATATAAACAAAAGGAACTTATACGCAGAAGTATGAAAGTTCAGCCGTCTCATCAAAAATACCTTAGCGCGGTCCCTCGTCAGGAACATTTCGGTGTAAGCGGTCTTGAAGATGGACTACGTGATTCCACGAGAGGTACTTAGCACTTGACTTCTCTCCAGCGGAGTGAACTTTATCGAGTTGGTCCAGTACTTGATGAAGTGGAGAGACTAGAAAATAACCCGTAAGTCTCAAGAAGTTCTTAAAAGGAGCCTCCTCCTCTTCTAATAGAAGCTGAGATATTCAAAGCCAGGCTCGTCTGAAATCCACAACTACAAAGTAGAAAAACCGAGAATACAATGGTATCTGAAGTGCGGTGAAAGATACACAGTGGAGCAGGGGAGGAGTAGGAGTGCACTCATTGCCATGAAACGGCCGACGAAATATTCTGAGACCAGTGAAGGTTCTTTGGGTGTAGGCTATGAGCATTTGATGGCACGGTCCCAGAGAGTTGGGGATAATAGAAGTCGGCCGAAAGAAGTGGCGAAGAAGATGCGTGACACCAGCACCCCAGGCTCGCGGTCAGGCCAGAAATTCGTGGTGGCCATCTCGGCATGGGGAACGAGGAGAACACGATTTCCGAGACGTGGATAGTCGCATATCGACACCTTGCGGCGTATGCTATGAAGGCTGCGTGAGGTCCGGATGCTACGATGTGCCAAACCGAAGATGTATTTTCTTTTATATGATATTGAATGCATGCGTTGATTGATCTGGATACAACTCGATGCGTATGTGCATGGAGCATGTATTTGACAAAGAACGGCGATGGAGAAATTGGCATATGAAATGCGTGACTGATGCGGTGGGGGCTGGCGTTAGTGTGAATAACATATACAAAAATTGCCCTATTGTTATACAAGCAAGAGAGTTTCTCGCTGGTTTTGATAACCTTACCATTCTGAGAGTTTGACTTGATTCTGGGAATTGATTAGTTGACTAAACATCGAGCCATCATTGATTATGGATAAAAGACAGTAATGTTGAGATACTCTGATAAGTCTTAGGTGATAATGCGAGCATTGGATCGGCGTATGTCGATGTGACCTCGACCATGCGAGGCGAAGGAGATTTATGAAAAGGATATGAGGCGTTGGCAGCGATGGCGACCGAGGGGGTCGGTTGTGTGAAGATTCCGGTAATGGGGAATTTCGGTGTATTCACGGCCAGTATTACGGAAGGGAGGTGAACACCCATCCATAGAAATTGTGCGAAAGAAACTGTTTCCACATGTCTGGGGCACCTTCTAGACTGACTCCGATACTCAGAGTTATAGGAGTTAAAGGTTTTAGCTATAATAACTTTTTTAGATGAGGGTTTGTACGACAGTGTTTACTTAACAAGTGCACACTGTTTTAACTGTGAAGAAGAATGGCACTTTGCGGATGTGGCATGGAGTATCGGCGGATCGATAAGGCGACGGGTGGCAACAAAACGCCCATGTAGGAATCGAGATCTTTATGGGTTGAAGGCCGGTGTGAAGGTCGGCTACGTGCCGGATATTATGGAGTTGGAAGAGTAGTGTCTTGGGACGCATTTAGAGCAGATATGGCTACATTATGAAGTTTATGTCAATGCAACACAGTGTGACTTAACTGCGAACTGCAACATTCATGGATTTGTGAAGACTAGTGTTAGACCTTATGTGGATCGGAGTTTGTAGCGATACATTGATGACGTCTGGTGTCTGGGATGCAATAAGGTATGAGACAGCATCTGAAATAGTCACTATGACAGCAAGCAAAGAAGTTACTATGCTAAGCTTAACAAACCTGTAATTTTGGCTGCTAGAGGAAGTTTCCTTCTTAGGCCATGTGTGTTGGCGGAGAGAATAAAGATTGACACTTACAGGTGACGTATTGGTGGAAACCACCTAAAATGGCAGGAATTAGCGGACTCTTGACTTTGTAGTATTATAGAAGGTGGTGAAAGAGCTTTTAAATAAACCGCTTCTAAGGCTCTGGTGCTCGAAAAAAAATGAGTTTGAGTGGGCAGAACAAATGTCGGAGTAGTTTTGGCGCTGTGAAAAGGATCTTTGAGAGCCGAAGCACCGGTATTGGCGCGACTGCGAGCCATACCTTGTATAGTCTGCTTCGAGGCACGTGATTTGAGATGCGTGTTAGCCCAGATGAAAGTGACAACCGCGTCTGGTACCGATTGAAGGCTGAGCGAAGGCCATCTCATGACTGAGATTGAGCTGCTTGATAGTATTTAACTTTGAAAAAATAAAAACTTATTTATATGAAGGAAAAATGTAAAAGTTTATCGATCATAAGGAGTCTGGAAATATTTCTAACTCAAAAAGACTTGAACTTGGGGTAATGTCGGTGGTTGGAATTATTTAAAGACTATGATTGTGTAATTGATTACCACCCCGGGAAAGCAAATGTAGTGGCGAATGCCTTGAGTAGGAAAATGATTTTTGGTTTGTCTTTGAACGATTGTGACTGGAGATTTTATTCGGATGGAGCCTTGTTAGCTCAATTGAGAGTTATATCGGATTTGAAGCAAATGATTATAGATGCTCAGAAAAATGATGAAGAAATGCAGAAAAAGGTACAGATGGTAAAAAATGGTAATAAAATGTAATTTTTGATAAAGAAAGTGAAAGTTTGTATTTTCGGAATAGATTATGTGTGTCGGATGATAAAGAGCTAAAGAAAAAGTTGTTATTTGAAGCTCATAATACGATATTTACCATGCATCCTGGCGGTAATAAGATGTATCAGGATTTGAAACAGTATTATTGGTGGAAAGGAATGAAAAGAGATGTGACAGAGTACATGTCTAAATGTTTGGCGATGTCGACAAGTCGAAAATTTGAACGCGATTCAACAGTGCATTGAATCCTTCAATTCCTGTTATAGTGGGATAACATTACCACCGTATTTCGTATTCGGGTTTCCCTCACGCCAACAAAAACATGACTATGTCGGGTGATTGTGGATGAAGCACAAAGTCGGCCCATTTTATACCGGTCGAGTTAATTTATTCTGTGGATCGACTAGGCCGAGTTATATGTGAATGGATTATGCGATTGCATGGTGCCATTGTCGGTGTGTCGGATAGAGATCCATGATTTGCCGGGGGTGCAGGAGAACTACGGTCAGCCTTAAACTAGAAATTGAATTCAGTCGACATTCCGTCATACATATGGACCGGTCGGAGAGGTTGATTGAGTGCTCGAAGATATCTTGAGGGGATGTGTAATGGAGTGAGTTGGGAAAGGTATATTCCATTGATGGAATTTGCCTATAACAACAGTTATCAGTCCAGTATTGGCATGGCACCATATGAGGCTTTGTATGGCGGAGTAACAGAGCATCTATGTGTTGGACAAAGGTGAATGAGCATAAAGTGATTGGTCTAGACATAGTAAAAGTTACAGAAGCAAAGTTCAGGTTATTTGACAAAGATTAAAGGCTGCCAGTGATCGACAAAAGTCATATGCTGATTTGGAAAGGAGAGATATTGAATATAAGTGGGAGACAAGGTCTTCTTAAAAGTATCGCCATGGAGGAAAATTCTACAGTTTGGTCAAAAAGGGAAGTTGAGTCTGAGGTTCATTGGTCCATATAAAGTTTTGGAGAGAATCGGACCTGTGGCTTATCGATTGGCACTCCCTCCGGAGTTGGCTAAATTACATGATGTGTTCGTATTGTCGATCTTTAAAAATCTAACACGATGGAGTCGCACGCTACTACTGATCCTGAGAATCTGAAGTACATGCGGATTTTCATGATGAGGGCGAGGCAATGTGGCTCGAGAGGTGGCTTGATTGCGAGAATAAGCAGTCACCAGTTAATTATGAAAGTGCTGCAGGCTTCATGAGCGGGGAAGAAGCTACTTGGGGCCTAGGGCGCTATGAGGCACGAGTGTCTGCCCAATTTCTTGAATCGGGTATGAATTTCGAGGACTAAGAGATTCTTTTAAAGGGAGGATTGTAACACCCCAGGTGTACCGTGATGGAGTTTATAAATGTTTAGGAGCTTATTGATAATAAAATTAAATATATATTTTTCGAATAAAATAAGGCTAAAAATAACATAGCAAAAACGTAATTAATACTAAGTCAAAGGGAGTAAAGTGGTAAATTGCCACTTAAGGACTTAAGTGTCATAAGATAAAAAGATGGGATGCCAAAGTAGAATTTTTATAAGTTGAAATGAGAATAGATGAGAAATAAAGGACTAAAATGAAAAATGAAAAAAAGAGTTCAAAAATGAGATAAGGCCAAACATGGCCTTATCTTAAAGCAAAAATATCTCATGTGGGCATAAAGGATAGGGCAAAAAGCGGAGAGGAGAGCTCCTACGGGTAGGATAAGGGAAGAGAGAAAAGAAGAGAGAAAGAAGAGGAAGAAGAAGGAAGAGAAGAGAAAAAGGTATGGATGGATTTTTATGGGTTTTTATGGATTAGTTTGGATACTTGTATATATTTCTATGGATTTGTATGAAAAAAATCAAACCATAAACCCATTTTTGATTACTTGGGTCTAAAATAACCCTACTTGATATATTGGTTGTGTTTTGGACTTGGGTTGGTTGATTGTAATCCTCAATCGAGAATACTAGATAAGCGAAATATCGGTGGTTTTTGGGGAGATACTGTCAAAATTTCTCCAAAACCCATGTTCTTGTTTTGGCCATAACTTGGCCATAACTCATTCGAATTGAGTTATTCAAATTTCTAGGTAAACTAGACTTATAGGAGAACGTATCTCCTTGAAATAGCTATATCCAAATTCTGAACCCTTCAAGCTCAGAAATTAATCCAAAGTGGAGCAGCACGCTAGGTTGTGCAGCAGCCCGGGTGGGACACAATTGTCATTTTTCTGATTGTTGGCCTCCAACTTCGGATGACCATAACTTCTTTGTCCGAACTCCGTTTCGGGTGTTCTTGGACTCTATGGAAAGCCCTTTGAGTTTATAATTCATCCATATATAGATTGATGACATTGGAAATCATATTATGTCTATAACTAACGAAAAAACAGTAGGCCTTGCAGGTTTTGCTCAGGTCACTGTTCATGTGAAGCCTCCAACTTCGGACGGTCATAATTTCTTCTTTCGAACTCCGTTTCGGATGTTCTTAGACTCTATGGAAAGCCCTTTGAGTCTAGAATCCATCCATATATAGCTTGATGAAAATGGAACTCATATTAGGTCTCGAAATCATGAAAAATAGTAGGCCCTGCTAGTAACCATTGTAATTCATATTATGAACTCATATTATGAACTCATAAATAAATTTCATAAGTACATGGCAACCATACTTATTCATGCATATAATGAGATATGAAAATGTAAAGATACAATAATATTGTAAATATCGCATATAATTACCAGATGACAATAATTATTCAGAATATGCGATATGTAATCGAACATAAAATACACATGGATTGTCTGGCTAACTGGTAGGATAGATGTGCATGCCTATTGGGGTGGAAAAACAAGCTTCCGCAAAGATAACGACCGCTGGCCCAATTTGGGTCATTGCGCAGCCGCTCGGGCCCTTACGGTCATTGTCTCGCACACGATAACAACGCCTTCGCTCCCCAAGTAGATGGTCATTGTCTCGCACAATGATAACAAATGTTTTCACTTATGTATCAACGCTTCGCATGCTGAGTACAACGCTTTCGGGTCCTTATAGTTTCCTTTATCCACTTCTAAGGTTTATGCATGCATGAAACATAAAACAAATGACTTGAATATGACATATGAAATGATATGAGATGATAAGAGAAGAATAGCACCGCTATGCGAAGACAAGTATTCTGTTTCAAGAACAAGAAGCAAAGTGTAAAAATGATATGAAATGTATATGAACGTTGATAAGAAATGAAACATGATATGATAAGCAAATATGAGATATGTATAAGCATGTTTAAATGATAGGATATGTTAGATTTATATGCATATGTATAGAAGTGTGATGACCCATGTTAGTGGTTGTCCTAGTTTATTCCCCACTGTTTAAAGCTTAAAGTACCTAGCATCCGTGCAGTACGTATGAGCAGAGGACGTAACATTCGCTTCAGCTTCCAAGGTCAACACATCATTAGGTGCTCACTTGAAGACTTTTTGGTCTATTTTGTATATGTAATATCCTTTTTGTTGTTTGTAAAGAAATGAAGCAATGTAAATATTGTAAATGTTGAACACTTCCATGTATAAAGCTTGTATATATTTTGTAATTCGGTGCTACAGGATATAATACAAGTTAAGTGTTTAACATTATATGAATGAACAAGCTTAAAGGTTATAAGTTTAAAAAAATAAAATAAAATGATGATACCCTCACTTGACACCAGGTGCTGGGTTGGGGGCGTCACATGACCTCTACTAAGGGTCACCACACTTCTATACAAATGCATATACTTATAACACATATAACATTTAAATATACTTATCATTTCTCATATATATATATATATATATATATATATATATATATATATGTTTCATAACATGTTTCATATATTATCATATCTCATATACTTTTCATGTCATCTTGTACTTACTGTTTCTTGTAATCGAGATACTATCATCGCGATAGCGCTAAGTTATGCTTCATATCATGCCATATATTCTACTCATTTCATTTACTATACTTGTCATTTTCTTTATGTTTCATGTCCGTATGACTTAGAAGTGATAAAGGAAACTATAAGGGTCTCACACTGTGACTCACTCCAGGTGAAACAAGGTCTATAAGGCCCGGTTGCTATCAGACAAGACAATGACCATCTATAAGGTCCGGGCGTTGTTATCATCAGGCGAGACAATGACCATCTATAAGGGCCCGAAGGCGCCAGAATGACCTAAACGAGGCCAACTCGTACTATATGTCGCGCACTTGTTTTTCCCTACTGCATGCCCATCTATCCTCTATACTGTGTTCTAGTTAAGACAATCCATATATTTTATGTTCAAGATATATTCATATTCCGAATAATTATTATCATCTCTAAGAATCATATGTGATATATACAATCATTTATTCGTATCTTTGCATTTTTCATATTTCATTATTTGCATGAGAAACTATGGTTACCATGTATGCATATGAGCTATTTATGAGTTCATAATAGGAGTTCATAATATGAATAAATATGGTTACCAGTAGGGCGTACTGTTTTTCATGATTTCTGGACCTAATATGAGTTTCACTCTTATCAAACTATATACGGATGGATTCTTGACTCAATTGGTTGTCCATAGAGTCTAAGAACACCCAATACGGAGTTCGGACGAAGAAGTTATGGCCGCCAGAAGTTGGAGGTCACACATGACTAGCTAATCCTAGCCGAAATGACTCCGGAAAACTACAGGAGGTTAGCAGTTCACCTACTTTTACTCCACGTATATGAGCCAAATCTTGACTCAATGGGTTTTCCATAGAGTCTAAGAACACCAAACAGAGTTCTGACAGTTAGAAGTTATGACCTTCCTAAGGTCGGGAGGTCACATAGAGATAACAGCTGACCAAACTGGCCGAGCCGACTCCGTCCCGGTCAGCTGACTCACCGTGCCGAGGTGCACTGGACGAGGTGCACCACCGAAATGCATTTACAAGTTGTACCGTTCTCAGTGGTAAATAGACCATAACTTGGTCCACAGAGGTCCGAATTGAGAAATTCAAAAGCCTAACATCAAGTTCACTGATGTGGCTACAATTTACTAGAAGGACTCACTGCAAAATTCCCTTTTTTTTCTTACCTAAAAACTAGTTCTAAAGTCCAGCTAATGCGTATGACCAAAAATTGGGAAATTTTCTTGGTTCAAATTGCAACCAAACCTTTCCCAAAACACATATATAGAAGTCTTAGAGCTCTTCTCAACTCAACCTTAACAAGAAATGAGTTTGGGAGTTTCCAAACCTAACCCATACACAAAATAATGGGTTCCAAACCATGTATCTATACCTTCTATACAAATATTCATACTAGAATCCATACCTGTGATATTTTTCCCTTCCTTCTTTCCTCTCTTCTCTTCGTCTTCTTCTTCTTCTCTTATCTTCTCTTCTCTCTTATCCGTTTTTGCTCTCTTTCTCCAAGACCAAAATGAGATATTTTATTTTAGTCTTATCCTTATTTGATCTTATCCCTTTTTTATTTCACTTTGGTCCTCAAACTCTCTAATATTTGCAAATCAATTTATGATATTTTTACAATAGCCTCTCATCTTCTCTATTATTCTTAATTTAACTTATGCATATTCCTACTGGGTATTGTGAATCTCTTAAGCATGCACTTTGGTCCTAATCGTAAATTATTACGTCCTTGACTCGTGATAATTCCGGTTTTTGTGTATTTTATTTTATTCTGAAAAAATATACATTTACTTTTATTAGACCTAAAACATGTTATAAACCACAATGTATAATTAAAAGTTACAATCCTCCCCTTAACAAGAATTTCGCCCTCGAAATTCATACCCGACTAAGAGTTGCGGATACTATGCTCTCATAGCTGCTTCCCGGCTCCTGGCAGATTCTTCTACCATGGTGTTTCCAAATGCACTTTCGCCAACTGCACTGTTTGTTTCAAGAATCAAGCACTCCCCAGAGCCAAAATGGCCTGCCCTCATCATAAGGACAAACTTAACACGACCAGAGTCTCTTACACCGGTAGCATGTGCGATCACCAGCGGTATCTCCGAAGCATCACACGTGAAACACATCGGTAATTTGGCCAACTCCGAAGGAGTGCCAACTCCATAAGCCACAAGACCAACACGCCTGTGTAATCCCTTACAAGGCCCTATGAACTCCTGGACTCAACTCGGGCTTCGACCAAACCGCACTTTCTCCTCCACTCAAGTGATACCTTTAAGAAAACCTTGTCTCCCACTTCATATTCAATATCTCTCCTCTTTAGGTTGGCATACGACTTTTGTTGATCACTAGCCACCTTTAACCTTTTCTGAATAATCTGCACTTTCTCTTCCTTATCTTTCACTATGTCTGGGCCAATCACTTTATGCTCATTTAACTCCATCCAACACACAAGAGTTCTACATTTTCGTCCATACAAAGCTTCGTATGGTGCCATACCAATGCTTGACTGAAAACTATTGTTATAAGAAAATTCCATCAATGGAATATACCTATCCCAACTTCCCGAAAATTCCATAACACAACCTCGAATCATATCTTCAAGTACTTGAATCAACCTCTCTGATTGTCCATTTGTCTGCGGATGGAATGTTGTACTGAAATTCAGCCTTGTACCTAAGGCTAACTGTAGTTTCTTCCAGAATCTCAAGGTAAATCGCGGGTCTTTATCTGACACAATAGACAACGGTACACCATGCAATCGCACAATCTCATCCACATATAACTCAGCTAGTCGATCCATAGAATAGTCAATCCTGACTGGTATAAAATGGGCCGACTTTGTGAACCTATCAACAATGACCCAGACAAAGTCATGTTTTTGTTGTGTGGGGGGAAAACCCGACACAAAATCCTTGGTAATGTTATCCCACTTCCATTGGGGAATTGGAAGGGGATTTAACAAACCCACACTCGTGTTCAAATTTTTAACTTGTCGACATGTCAAATAGTTAGACACATACCAATACATCTCTTTTCATTCCTTTCACCAATAAAACCATTTCAAGTCCTAGTATTATAATCTTATTACCTCCAGATGCATTAAATACCGGTATTATGAGTCAAATAGCAACTTTTGCATAAGCTCTTATCATCCTGGGCACACATAATCTATTCCTTAAAATACAAATCCCCAAATTTTCTTTCTCTAAAAACTCGGTCTTTTCTACCATCTCAACCATCAGAATTTTTCTCGTAGCTCTTCATCATTTTCAAGATCTATAATCATCAGCTTTAAACGGTTGCGCTTCTAGTTGAGCTAACATAGCTCCATCATTTGCTAGTCTCCAATCACTATACTGTAGTGACATTGCTACCACCGCTGCTTGAAGCATCGGGCTACTACATTACCTTTCCGGATGGTAGTCTATGATGCAATCATAATCCTTGAATAATCCTAACCAATTTCCATTGTCTCAAATTTAATCCTTTCAGATAGCAAGTACTCTGAGACTCTTATATCAAACACACTTTTCCCGTATAAGAAAAGTCGCCATAATTTCAAAGCAAACACTACCGCAGCCAACTCTAGGTCATGAGTGGGATAATTTTGTTCACGTGGCTTCAACTATCTGAACGCATAAGCCACTACTTTCCCATCTTGCATTAACACGCATCCAAAACCAATGCCTGAAGCATCACTATACAAGGTATACTCTTTTCCCGAAGTAGGTTGCATCAATACTAGTGCTTCAACTAGCATTCCTTTCAATTGTTCAAAACTATTCTGACATTTGTCTGTCCACTCAAACTTTATTCCTTTTCTGAGTAACTTCAAAAGAGGAGAAGCCATGACAGAAAAGCCTCTCACAAATCTTCTATAATACCCGGCTAGGCCCAAGAAACTTCTCACCTCTGTTACATTTCGAGGTGGTTTCCAATTCACAATGGCCTTAATCTTTGTAGGGTCAACTCTTATACCCTATGCTGACACAATATGGCCTAAGAATGAAACTTCCTTTAGCCAAAAATCACATTTGCTGAGCTTAGCAGATAACTTCTTTTCTCTTAGCGTCTGCAGGACTATTTTCAGATATTGTTCATGTTCCTGTTCATCTTTAGAATACACCAGGATGTCGTCAATAAAAGTACAACAAATTGATCCACATAGGGTTAGAATACCCTATTCATTAAATCCATAAATGCAACCGGTGCATTAGTCAACCCAAATGGCATTACCAAAAACTCATAATGGCCATATCGAGTTCTAAAATGAGGTCTTCTGTGACATCTACTTCCCTTTACTCAACCGATAATATCTCGTGATAGTAGGTCGATTCATAAAAGACACCCGCTCCTTTCAATCGATCAAAAAGATCTTCGATTTCGCAATGGGTACTTGTTTTTCATCGTCACCTATTGGATCTCGCTTACACCGATGCACATCCGCAGAGTGCCATCTTTCTTTTTCACAAATAAACAAGTGCAATCCCTAGGACATCGGCTCTGATAAATCCTTTATCCAAAAGTTTGCAATTATTCTTTAATCCTTTACCCTTTCTGAGCCATCCTATACCTGGGCAATGCCCTAGACATAGGGATTAAGTTCCCCACACTCTATGGCTAAGTCCACCTCTCGAGTGGAATACTCTGCAACTCTTCTCAAAGGGAATACATCTGAAATTCCCTTACTACTAGATCTTTCACATCAACTTGACCTCTCTTGGAGTCAAGTATCACAGCCAAGAATGTCTCACATCCTTTCCTCATAAATCTCCTAGCTTGCATAGTGGAGATCACATTGGACATTGCACTTGATCCAATGGCTTGTACTATCACCTCAGTCTGGTCAACGCATCTCAACACTACTATCTTTTGTTCACAATCAACGATAGCTCTGTACTTAGACAACCAATCCATTCCCATAATCAAGTCAAACTCTAATGGTAAGGTTATCAACCAAGAAGAAACTCTCTTCTGTATAACAATAGGCAATTTCTATATATGTTATTCACAACCCACACCGTGCCCTACTGACTAGTCACATGTATGTCATATGCTAATTTCTCCATTGCTTGTATTTCATTAAATACATGCTCCATGCAATACATATGAACGAGTAGATCCAGACAAATCAATGCATGCATCTCAAGATCATATAAAGAAAATATACAAGCTATAACCTCGAGAGCATCACGATCCTCCTGGTATGTTTTGTGTCATAGTCTTTAGATGCTTTGTAAATAGAGACCAGTCCACTGTCTAAAACTACTTACTCCTCGTCCTATCTTTGAGATGGCCACTCATTTGCCTCGATGTGGTCGAAAGTGGTGCCGCGGATCTTCCTCTTCCACTTCTGACTTATTATCTGACTCTAAGGAACACTGTGCTATCAAATGCTCAAGGATTCCACACCGGAAACACCCTCTGACAATAACTTTTCTGAGCTCCCGAATGCCTTATGGAAATGAGGGCATTCTTCTCCTGGTAGCTAAAGCACCTCTACACGTACTTGAGTCTTTTATTGGACCCTTGCCTTCTACCTCTCATAGCGGAACTATAGTCTGATCGAGCTGGAGATTCTCTAGCTCTTTTCCCCGAGAAAGACGAAGCTCCTCTAGCAAACTAACTGCTGAGATCTTTCTTTCTTTACTCGTTTTCTAGTCTCTCTACTTTCATTGCGCTTGGACCAGCGTAGAAATCCCAGCATTTGGAGAGAAGTCACTTAAGTGCAAAATATCTCTTGATGGAATCATGCGGAGTCCATCCTCAAATTGCCTACACGAGAAATGCCTCGGTGAGGACGATTCAGGTGCATACTTGCTGAGATGACTAAGGTCTCTCATATTCGGCCGGCGATAAGTTCATGCTGCTTCAAATTCAAACTGTTTCCACTTGGAATCCCTATACATCTTGGTAACATACTTTTGCCACTGAACTCTTTGGACGAAAGAACTCCCGATCATGAGTTTAGATCATGGACTTCAACACTAGTTTCCACCAATCCTTTCGCTCTGCCAATATTGGGGACATATGCATGATACTCTCTGATCGGGAGGACATCTAACCTCTTCCAATACCCTTTCTAGCTTTTCTAACCAGAATTCGGCTTTCGCTGACTCTTCCATGCTCAACCCATGGAATTCCTCTACTCTATGTCTTCTTATTGTGTCTATTGGAGCTTTAGGAATTGGTTAATCTGTATCAATGCCAAGGCCATGTCAACGATATTCTCAACAAGGCTTACGTGGGCTCATTAGGTGCATTACGAAGGCTCGGTACGATAACATCCATTCCCTTGGGTTAACTCGTGACTTATTCGGGACTGATCCATCTATACAAAACCAGGACATCCATAAGGCCAACACATTTACTAAACACATGATTTTCTATCATATACTATTCAATTTGCCTAAACCTGAAAAAGAAAAACTTCGGAAACGCCTAAACAGGCTCTAATACACTAACTTGTAGCGCCCCCAACAGTCAGGCCGGGTGGGATGCTCTAATGCCACCACTATTATGGCCTTCTTCGGCACATGGTGTTAAGTGAGGGTGTCATTTTTTATTTATTTATAAACTTATAAACTTTAAGCTGTTCATTCATATAATGTTAAACATTTAACTTATATTATATTCTGTAGCAGCGGATTACAAAATATATACAAACTCCATATATGGAGTTCTTTGTCCAAGAGTTCAGGGCAAAGTATGTTACCGAGATGTATAGGGATTCCAAGTGGAAAGAGTTCCTGAATTTGAAGCAAAAGGAACTTATTAATGGCTGAATATGAGGAAAGGTGTCGTCTCGGCAAGTATGCACGAGTGGTCCCTCAGAGGCATTTCGGTGTAGGCAATTTGAGAGGATGGTATGATTCCATCAAGAGATATTTGGCACCTATGACTTCTCTCCAAACAATGAATTTCTATCTGTTGGTCTAAGCTGCAATGAAAGTAGAGAGACTAGAAACGAGCAGCAAAGAAAGATCTCAAAAGAAGAAGTTTGTTAGAGGAGCTTCGTCCTCCTCAGGGAAAAGAGCTAGAGAATCTCCAGCTCAATCAAACTATAGTTCTGTTACGAGAGGAGGAAGGCAAGGGTCCAATGTAGCACTTAGTAATTAGAGGTGCTTGGGACTGGACAGGGAGAAATTCAAAGCTACATGTGTTCAGCGATGTGGCTGCAATTTACCAGAAGGACTCACTACCAAATCCCCTTTCTTTCTTACCTAAAAACCAGTTCTAAGGTCCAGCTAATGCGTATGACCAAAAATAGGGAAATTTTCTTGGTTCAAATTGCAATCAAACCTTTCCCAAAACACATATATATAAAGTCTTATCTCTCTAGCATCAAACCTATAAGAAATAGTTATGATTAAAAATAATGCTAAAACCTGGGGTTCAAATGCATGCCTCTACCATAATATTCTATACTAGAATCCATACATGTGATCTTTTTCCCTTCCTTCTTTCTTCTCCTCTTCTTCTTCTTCTTAACCTTTGCTTCCATACTCTTATAACTACTCTCTTATCCGTTTTGCTCTCTCTTTCTCTAGGACAAAATGAGATATTTATTTTGGTCTTATCCTTATTGATCTTATCCTCTTTTATTTCACTTTGGTCCTCGACTCTCAATATTTATGATGATTTATGATATTTTTACAATAGCCTCTCATCTTCTCTATTATTCTTAATTTAACTTATGCATATTCCTACTTTGGCATGTGAACTTCTTAAGTTATGACCCTTGGTCCTAAATTGGTAAATTATTAATTTATCCTTGACTTTCGTATTAATTCCGGGTTTTTGTGTATTTTATTTTATTCGGAAAAAATATACATTTACTTTTATTAGACCTAAAACATGTTATAAAACTGTCAATGTATAATTTGGGGTGTTACAAATTTACCAATAACGGGCCTGGTCGATAGTCAAATATCACGGGAATTTTACGTGAATTGAAAATCAAACATTACTCGACCCACTTTGGCCTTACGAGGCAATGGCCAGGCAAAAGCATCTAATAAGACTCTCCTATTAGCTCTAAAAAAACGCCTACATTCAGCCAAAGGAAAATGGGTAGGTGAACTACTAGTTGAAAGCCGACTGGGGTATCACCGTTCGCCCTCACGTATGGGATGGAAGCCATCATCCCCAAAGAAATCAAGATGCCCACCGTGCGGGCGAAGTCTAAGAAGCAATGCGAAGCCATAGCGAGGACACAGGCACAGTGATGAACTCAGGGAAGCAAGCGACTATGCATATAGAGTCATACCGGCAAAGATGGCAAGCTTTGCCCAGGCTTATAAGCGCGTACATTCCTAGATGGAGAATTAGTCTTAAGAAGGGTCTTTGAAAACACGACCAACCCAGCAGATTGGAAGTCTCAGCCCAATTGGGAAGGGTCATACACGGTAGTTCGAGTAGGGACAACCGGGTCTTATGCGTTAAGCAGGCTAGACGGGACTGCTGTGCCTAGGATGTGGAACATCATGCACCTTAAGAAGTATTATCAATAGTGTTTTATTTGAGGTTACTATCATTAATAAAGATTATCTTTTAGACATTTTCATATGCGCCCCGAAAATATCTGAATTTTTTATAATAATTTTATTATATATTAGGGTATAAATTAGGCAAACTTAGGTTTCGGAAGCGATAAATTGTTAAATAGTGAAAAGTGAAAAGAAAATGTGAGCATATGATTAAGTATTATATGCTAAAATGAGAAATTGATGGAACCCGGAAATAAACCCAAGTGAAAAAGGGAAAATTTGGAAATTTGTAAAATGAGGACCTAAGGGTCAAATGATAGCTCAAATGCTAATGTGAAATAAATGATAAATGAAAGTGAAATGAAAACCAATAAGTGAGAAAAATGCCAAAAGTGAGAAATAGGGTTTGTGTATGACCAAAACAAGGCTTTAAGGAAAAGGAGAAAGACCACATTTGGTCTTGAAGAGCACATTTGTGCAAGCGTGTGGAGAGCTTGAGAGAGGAGAAAGCTAGGGTTTTGTGTGAAGATCAAAGAGTGGTGTGATTCTTCCCTTTTTGCTCAAGATCTTGCAAGAAGGAAGAAGAAAGAAGAAGCTAGGGCAAAAAGTTCCCAGAGTGATTCGGTATGTAATAAGCCTGAAAGTTGTATTTGATGTTTGGGTTAGAAAAACCCTAATCCATCCATGGGTTTTGCTCATGGTTGGTTTAGGATGGTATTTGGATGTCATTGGGAGTGATTCCCATGATGTATTTTGAGTTTTGAGAATTTTTGGTGAAAATTTGCAAAAAGGGAAAAACCAAAAACTAGAGCATCCATGAAGCCCCCTTCGGCTGGCGAAGAGCACCTTGTGAGTGTAGCCTTAGCATGGTGGGGCTGCCTGCATCAGCGGTGGTCGAAAGGCTGTGCCCCTCGGGTCCGCCAGGCGTAGCCTGCTACGCCCGGGTGAAAGTGCTTAGCGCCAGTGAAGTCATTCCACAGTGGGCGGTTTGATTTTGTTCCGAACACCTCGTTTTCGTACCTTGATAGTTTAAGGACCCTATAAATGATTATTGGGTGTTCAAATAAGGATAAAACTAAATAAAAAACATACCGTACTTCACCGCCTCGGCGAAACGAGTTCGTCTTCGTGCAGACTTAGTGTCTTAACCCAAGACTGTTAACGAAAATTAATCGACATTCAATAAAAATGTACAATAATTGTTTATCCACTAAGAGTGACATGATTGTTATTGACTAGGGACGGGTAAAGATCACCTAACCTAGGACCGAGATCGAAGGGAAGGAAACTAGAGCCGACAACTTTGGTTTGTTCACTGACTCTATCCTTACTTCAAGTGCTTTGGTAGTATACCAAATAAATCTAAAATGATTATATGGAATGAGTATATCTTTGAAATGATATTACGAAAGTGCATATGGATTTGAAAATGTGATAATTGAAATGATTGATGATTAATTTCATGAAAGATTAATCGAATTGTAAGCGAATTGGTCAATTCTTGACATCTTGAATTGAATCGATATCTTAGAATGAGCGGCTGACGGGATGCCCCGGTCGACATTAAGTCGAGAAGACACCCGAAATTGTCAATGTTAAAGCCCGGCGGGATGCAGTAAAGTATGATCGGTAGCGATATGACATTTAAATCTCTCTACGTCTTGTAGGGGTGCACTAATCGGCATCCGGCATGATGGGAGATAGAAATTTGTGAAATTTGTGAAATGTGTAAGCACATTACCGAATGATAAAAAGGACGGGATTCACCGAACAGAATCTGTCATGAATGTGAACTGCATAGACAAAGTGAAATAACGAACTTGATGAGTGTAAATAGGATTTGTAGAGCCTAAAAACACATCTTTAAGAATTAATACGTTTTGAATCTCATGAATTGAATTGTGGTATGATTTGTTGCATGTGAAAATGCATATATTTATATGATCAATGATTTGTAAGTGAAAGCATGCGAAATTAATAAGCATGAGTATAGTTTGTCTCACAAAAGGCATGGTTTATGATAAATGCATGTCAAAGTTAAATTGGAAAATTGGAATAAAAGCGCTATAAACCACTAAGCATGAAAATGCTTGGCGTGTAGTTATATCTATGCAGAGTTTCGAGTAAAAAAGGAAGAAGGCCAAGAAGCGAGAGGTGCGAGTCATAGAGAAAGTTGCGGCGTATAAGTGTATGCCCCGCCATATGCATATCATCTCTTTTGGGAACACATGTTATTTGTGAACTAAAGGTTAAACTCTGAAAATGTGTTTGTATATCATTTTGTAAGGCATGACCATACATTTGTAACAAATTGTATAAGAGTAAATGTTTATGGGTCTACCATTTGAAAATGCTTCAAATAAATGAGAATTCTAAAATAAAATAGCGTAAATAAAAGCGTTTGATAAGATAAACAAAAAACGGTCGAAGTAAACCGGGCTCGATTCAGATAGGCGTCGGGTCGGCCGGGGATTGAGTCCATTTATTTTGAAAAAGAAAATGTAATAAAAAGGTAAATAAAAAGAATTAACAGAGCGTCCCCGGGGTTTCGGGTCGGATCCTCCATTCGGGTCGGACCGGGCTCGAGGGTTGCTACATTTCCTCTAAAAGCCTATAATTGCTTCTCTTCAAAAGCCCAGATATGGTTGTTGTCCTTTTAACATTTTTAAAAAAGCCTAGACGTGGTTGTTGTCCTACTAGCATTTTTTTTTTTTTTTTAAAGTTCAAACATGGTTGTTGTCCTGCTGACATTTTTAAAAAAAGCCCATATATGGTTGTTGTCCTGCTGGCATTTTTAAAAGCCCAAATATGACTGTTGTCCTACTGGCACTTTTAAAATAAAAAGTCTAGACATGGTTGTTGCCCTGTTGGAATTTTTATCAAACATGACTCATGTATTGTTGGCATCTTCATATTTCATTAAAATGCGCTAAAAAGGGCCAAAGATTACAAAAAATAATACGCATACTAGTGGCAAAACGACGCCCCTTACAAAAATCTCCCAGTTGGCCAAAATATAGGAAAAGAAAGTTGGCCATGTTCCTCTGGTGGCCCTCCTGGGATCCTTTGTTGCTTCGCCCCGGATCCTATCTCTGTATGCCTCGATGGTTGTTTGGTAGGAGGGGGAGACCTATGGTTCTAAAAACTCTAGAGGAAGTGGGTCGATGAGAATTCGGGCATGCCGTCCAGTCCATGGCTAGTCCTCTGCCGAGATGTTTAGTGATTTGAACCCACAACATCCTTAGCCATAAGCAAAAATCAACTCCAGGGCTTTCTGGTAGTCTTCCTCCATGGATTCCTTGTCCTTGCCCGCCTGGGTATGGAGGGAGGATACCTCATCTTTGGATGCCTCGAGCTCTAGTAAAAGCGATGTTAGCTCAAATTCCAGGCGGACAATCTCAACCTTTAACCTACGCTCGTCTTCCTCCGTAGTTGCCAAGGCATTTAGGACCCTAGCCAGGTCATCCTCTACCCTTGCCTTGGCATCACCTACTGTTGTGGCCGCCAGACGAGCCACCTTAGCTTCCTACTTAGCCTCCTCCCATTTAATATTTTCTGCACTGACTTTGGCCTCTCGGTCCGATGCTTGACTGGGTTTCGCACTTGGCAAAGCGTCAAGGTATGATGCTTTGGAAAGCGGTGGCCCGGGGCGTAAAGCCGCAGTTTCTCGGCGTCATCTAGCCGGGATTAGAACTCCCTATGCTGACGAGCCATATTCCGGATGGCCGTCACGACCTGTAAAGGAGACGTTAGAAGAAAATTACTACGCAAAACTAGTAATCAAGTACTAAAAATCAGCACATAGTAGCTTAGCCGATCGGTGAAAGTCATGGTTATGGATGAACATCCCGTCTTCGGCCACTGACTAGAAGGCCTCCTTATCCATGTAGATGAGGAAAGGGATGGTATATTGCTCTGCGTGAGCCGCCACAGGTACGTGGAAATAATTGGGATAGAATTCGGCATGTAGACAGCAGGAACTCCACTGGTTGAAAGGACTCAGCGATGGATGATTTCGGAAGCACCCTCTAAGGTCGGGGCCACCGTGCTGTCGGGGATGGATCCTCTCTATTTGCGGAACATACTTGCTCATGATGGCCAGGCTAGATAGCCTTTTCCTACTACTGTAACGCCATTAAAATACCCTAACGGTTTTATAGCATGTTCAGGGTGTAAAATAAATTAAATTATATTTTTTATGGTGTTTAAATGGCTAAAAATGAAAAATGATAAAAACCCGAAAATTTTACATGAGCCAAATAAAGTTAGTAAAAATGTTAAATGAGGACCTAAGGATCATAAATGAGTAATGTACGTGTCAAAGTATAAATGAAATGACATGAAGTGGAAATAACCAATTAATGTGCTAGCCAAACATGACATTACACATGACATGAGGATAAATACCAAAGTAGTCTATGGAATGCTCATTTGGGCATTCATGTTTTTTAGAGGAGCAAGGGGAGAAGGAGATAGGGTTTGGGAGAAGAAGGTATTTTTGGTGTGTTTCTCTCCATTCTTGGTCTATCTTTATTCAGCCAGAGAAAGAGGAAGAAGATTTGAAGAAGAGAGCTAAGGTAAGAAAACTAACCCTAACTCCCTCTTTGATGATTTTGAATTTGGGAAAAAACCCTGACCTTATGTAAAAGTGATTTTGATTGGTTGTAGATCAATTTTGGAGTTTTTTTGGGTTAAGTTTCAAAGTTCTTTTGGGTTAGGATTGGTTTTGAGGAATTTTTGTATAAAGGAAATGATGAAGTTTCAAATGAGTTGTTGTCAAAAAAATTTCAAAACCTCTGTTTTTGTTTTGGCTATAAGTTAAGTTATAATCATCCAAATTGAGTGATTCTAATTGTTAAAGAACCATAAGATCTAGAGATACAAATTTATAGAAGGGACTAGGAGCAAATTGTAGCTCCAAGGCTCCCTAATATGGACTTAAATGTGAGTTTCGGGTAGCTGATGGGCATGCTTTGTTTTGGGTGTAGTTGTGGTGTTTTGGCCGTAAGTTGAGTTTCACTCATCCAAATTGAGTGATTCAAAATTATGGATAAACTAGACTTCTAGGGGAATAATTTACTTGAAATAAGTGTATGCAATTTGTAACCCCAAAGTGCCCATAAATCCGTCAAAGTGGAGCTATGTGCAAGAACAATCTGATTCTGCTTTGCAAATTACAGTAGTATGGATGTAAAATGCAATAACATGAGTTTTGGTGATCCAAATTGGATGATTCTAATTGGAGAAGAAACCTTAGAACCATATCTTCAAATGAGTAGAAGGAATCATTACCAATTTATGGAGTTAAGACCCCTAAAATTGAGAATAACAATAGGTAACTGAGTTCGCTGGGCATACCGACCAGTTTGGCATTAAAATGTCGTAACTTAAGTTTGGGTGATCCAAATGAGATGATTCCAATTCCAAATGAAAATGGACTCATAGAGCTATCATTTTATTGAAGGAAGCATGAGAAAAATATGGATCATGTATCCCCATAAAATTTTTCAAGTGAAGGTGTATTGGGTAGACTCAACCCTAACTAAAAATCCTAGAATGCACAACTGATTTATTTTTCTTGGGTTGTTCTTTGATAGTGACATATTTGTGATGGATTAGGGGTTGGTGACGAGGAATCTTGACCCAAGAACGGGATTCTGAGAATAGGAATCGAAGAGTGACAACTACGAGGTTTGTTCTTCACTTCCTTCCTTGTTTCGGTTTTGTGTTTTGTGACAAAATAAGAAATCCTAAACGGTTTTATATGAATATGCATGTGTGCTCCGTTTGAGCCATAATGGGTGGTTGTTCTCCACTTCTCTCTCTCTATTTCTAAAATGTTTGAAGGATATAGAAATAGTGGTTATTCAAAATGATTACGATAATTGCGTTAGGTATTTGAGCCAGTGGTGTTCTTAAATCATACAATATTTATAACCTAACACCTCATATTGGCGTAGCATAGCTATTATAGAACAGTGGTTCTAGGATCGTCCACAGAGATGGGTTTTCTTCGTGTAAATGGCCAATGATGAGACTAAGCGTGAGATTCATTTTGGATTTTGGGTTGTTATAAAAAGAGTGGATTTTTGTGGTGAAAACTAAAAGTAAAATGAGTTAAAATGCAAAATAGAAATCCTTGAAGTGTTAGGTCATTGGGCTTAGGTTCCTAGGGAAAATGGGGGTTTCTCGGGTTCTTTTCCTTGCATTAGAAATAGTAACATATAGTTACTTCCCGAATCGGATCTTGGTTTAGCTATAAAACTTAACCCTCAATAACTATCCTTTGAAAATGGCATTCATTGAGCATTGTGGTCTCGGGAACCGGTAAAAACATATCTCCTTGACTCACGCTTCCAATAGCTAATAAAGTAGTAACTAACATCACTGGATCTAGCAATAACCATCTAATGAGCCCTGAAAGCTTACCAAGTATTGATCATTCAAGGCAACTTGAAGGGATCTAAACCTAGAGTTTAAGGAAAACACATAAATGTCAGTGAATACATGCGTTGAAACCATGAGAACCCTTCATTTGCCTCAGGTTCCTTTACCCTGTGCCCTTTACTTAAAGGAATGAAAGGTTTAGCCACTCATCTCTGAGTTTTCATCCTCAGAGGGTGTTTGGCTAGTGAGAAAATGAGAGAAAATGAAAAAAAAATGAAGCTTCCCCTAACTTCAATAATGAAAAGTTTGATCCTTTAAAAAGTGTTGTTTGGGCATTATATACCACCCAAAACAATACAAATTACCAAAATAAACAAAGCCGAATACTATTATAGGGATAAAATGGAAAGGAAAAAAAAAAGTCAAAAAAGCAAAGAATGGAGATTTCGTAGTGCGAAATTTGCGAGGCCTAAAGCCCCTCCCAGTGCGAGGAAATTTGCAGCCATACGGAAATTGTTACCTGCGTTTTACGTTTGCCTTCTAGTTCTGCAGCTCTGAGTTCCAATTGATTTCTTATGCTGAGTTTACTCCTATCCCAAATGTTTATATCTTGTGAAAACTTCAGCACTATAAATTTGATGAAACAATTTATGCTGGTTCAACGTGCCAAGCTGGGGTCAATTTGGCTAATTACTATGCAAAAAGTGCTTAAAACTCGGAGTGTTAAGAGTATGAAACTGCACTATTTGGGTAGTGATAAATTGCATATTGATTTGTTTTGAATTGATTTGATACAACTGATTGTGAAATGAATTGCACATGAAAAATTGCATAAGTATTGGAAACCAAGTATTTAGATATAAATGTATATACACTATTGTAAATTGCTATGAATGATTTGAGAGCCCTTAATAGAATGTTAACCGTTAGGTCGAGTTCGGGATAGATTGGTATACCCAGTAAGGGGTGAATGAAGCGTCTTGTCTTGAATGTAATGATGTGTCACTCCCGATCGTAGCCCGAGCGGGACAATATCGTGATGTTCACGAAATGAGTTTTTAATAACTAGTCGGCAGCGGGGTGGGACCTTCTTTATAGTGTAAACCTTTTTATGCGGCACAGCGACCGGCGGGACTATGGGGTCGTTAGCCTATGCGCGAAGTATAGGTTAAATTCGGCAAGGGCAAATTAAAGAAAATTGTGAAATGCATTATTTGTGTTAGAATGATTTATTGTACATGAAACTACATGATTGAAATGACCAATGAATTGTAATTTGAATGTAAACGAAATGAAAATATACATATATGTATTATACCGCATTGGTCATTGAAAAAAATTATACAAAGGCATTATTTTAGAAAAATGCATGATTTACTTAAACTAAAATGAAGAGAGAAATGTATAGAACCACTAGACATGAAAATGCTTAGCGCGTTGTTTTATCATCGCGTAAGTACCAAGTGAACAGGTACGAAGGAAAAGACCGCAATGATTCAGAGTCAATGTCAAGGCCTCACGGAGTTGAAGTAAAGCTCCAACCATGTATTCATGAAATATATTTGACACTTTTTGTACAAACTCTGATTTTGTTTTATAAATATTTTGGTATTGAAAACAACTTATAATGTCGTAATGTTCAAAGGTGGTAAATGGACCAAATGGGCATATAATGCCATATTTAATGGAAAATGTATACTAAAAACAAAATGATGGGCCCCCTTTAAGTTGAATTAGTATATACAAATATATTTTCACAAAGATAAATATCATTTACAAAATAAGCATTGGAATTGTGTTTTACCGACAAAAGAAAAAGGAATTGGATTAGAAAAGAGGACCGCGTCTTGGATCGGGTTCAACCTCGGGTGGGTCGGGTGCAGTGAGCCGGCGCGGGCCGTCAGTGACTCGGTATCTCTGAGCACAGGTGGGAGCATGGCTTGCGGCTACTCTTGATAGGGCTTTCTTTCCAATTTCATCGACATTTGGAGGCCCCCCAATTGGGATCTCCTCTTCCAAAGATGCATTGGCCTCATTGGGGGTATCTTCCAAGGCCGGCTGATCATTGTGAGCTCGATCAGGGGAGTCCACTGAAATTATTGCCCAATCCTTTTATCATCACTTCATCGGAGAAGGCGCACCGACCGTTCCACTAGAATTAGGAATTGGTCTCACCTCAATCTACTTAGCCCGCTTATGCATCCATCTGGAAAACCCGACGATAGGTACGACATTTCCTCTTCCTCTCGGCGGGCTCAACCGGCAATTATGCGATCAGTTCCATATAAGTCTTCCAACCAGTGCATTTGCCCAGCCACGTTCTTGAGCCTTCATTACAATACCTGCTGCTTCTTTGTCAGCAGGGGCGGGCCGTGGACTTTGGTGGGTGGCTCGATGATTCGCTAAGGTCCCTTTAGTGGCCTCAGCGATCTTCACGAGTAGGAATTGCACGAGAAAACTGCAGGGTTTGTAACCCCAAAGATATGTAGTGTGGCACACACCTGCCCAATAGCTCTCTCTCTTTGCGCTTTTTGGGGGATAATGTAAGGGAGGGTGACGCTAAACTCTATGAGTTCTCCCATACGTCAATGAAACCTCATGATTGAGCTCTGCCTTCGTTATATCCAGCAATCGTCTAATGTTCTCTAGGCTAGCCTTCTCAATCCAGTTGACTAGCCGGTCTTGCCTTCGCTTACCTAGATAACATAAGGAAAGTGGAGGTATGCCAATACACGGTCCACCTAGAAGAACATGAGTTGCAACGAAACTTAGACAAATCTAGGAACACAAAGAACTTATTCACATCAAAAGGAAGCCCCGAAGAGCCGGGCGTCTCGTACCACGAGCCCCTAACTAGGACAACCCCCCTTCGCCTCCGTCTTGGGAGAATTAGGGAGCCTGGTTACAAATTGTAGCCGTGGACTATAGGCCAACATAGAAAGCAAACCCCCAGTCTCTAACTTCAATGTATAGATGAAACAAATCTCTACCAACAAAATATCCAGCTGGTAGAGAAAGTTAAGCACATTGCAACCTATTAATATCCAAAAAATGTTCGAATGAATAAGTGTAGGAGTTTCCTGGGTGACATGTAGGAATTACTTCTGTGTGAATGGGAAAGTAGAAAGTCCGGGTTCACGATCACTCAAAGTAAAGTAAACGGTGCTATCAACCTCTGATTCAAAACTAGTCCGTCAGAGCAATTCTAAGCTGATGTCGTCAGGGACTTGGCAGAAGGACCTTAATTCCTCCATGAACATAGAAGTAACAAGGCTGCTTGCAGTGGGCGACTCTCGGCTAGGCCCTCTCTTGTGCCCAACTTGATTGGTGGAAGTCTCCTCTTGACCTCTCGCCATTTCGGTCGAAACAGGGGATCGAAGCTGGATCTCTAATAAAATGTGCGAAGACCAAAACCTAGACCAGGGCTTTTCAAGCTTATTGGGACGCCCCCCCAGGCACAAGTGCATCCTAAACCCCACTATGCAGTTCGATCGCCAAAACCTTCTAGAGCAATTGAAGAACATGCATTCGACGAGTAGAAACAAAGCCACCACAAAGCAAAACAATCTATCTAGTAAGATCGGTAAAATGAAGGAAAAACCCACGGGAGATCAAAAATGGTGAAATCTTGGCTCCTTTTCCAAAATGCCCGGTAGTGTTGCTGATTACCGAAAGAATTTTTGGTGAAAAGTTTACGATAACGGTAAAGAAATTAACATCTAGATCCCTATCCCTGTATAGGGCAAGGCACGGACAAGGGCATTAAATACGTCGACGAGATCAGCGATTATCCGGACGTGTAACCATCCTCTCCACACAGCTTGGTATTCACGATCGTTTCATGCTACAAGGCTTCTAAAACAAGCAGGCTCACTATTGTAAGCTGACTCTTTGGATCTATCGACGACCTTTGTATGGTTACATGGGCCTAGGTCCTCCTAGTTGCTAGGCCCCTCGATTTGCCTTCAAAACGGCCTGAGCTCGTTAGTCGTGCAGAACCCAGAGAGAAATCCCAATCGGGAAATCCAAAAACCCATCCACAAAACCAATAGAAGCTACTCAGAAGTCAGCTTCAGGTCAGTTGCTCTGTAATGCCCCAAAAATACCCTATAATTTTTATAATAATTTTATTATATATTCCGGGTATAAATTGAGCCAACTTGGGTTTTTTCCGAGAAAATTGATAAATTGTTAAATAGTGAAAAGTGAAATAAAAATGTGAGCATATGATTAAGTATTATATGCTAAAATGAGAAATTAATGGAACCCGGAAATAAACCCAAGTGAAAAAGGGCAAATTTGGAAATTTGTAAAATGAGGACCTAAGGGTCTAAATAAAGAATGAGCTTAAATGCCAAGTAGATTAATGATAAATAGAAGTCAAATAAGAAGACCAAAGGAAGAAAAATGAGAAATGGGTTATTGAAGTGCAAACATGGCCTTAGGAAAATGAGTGATATTAGACCATATTGGTCTTAGATAGCCATTATTAAAACATTTGAGAGTGAGGGAGAGGAAAAGCTAGGGTTTTGTGTGTGAAGATCAAAAGATTGGTGTGATTCTTCCCTTTTTGCTCAAGATCTTGCAATAAGGAAGAAGGAAGAAGGAAGAAGCTAGGGCTTCAAGTGCAAAGTTATTTGAGGTATGTAACTAAGCCCTATAAATTCTTTAATGATGTTTGGGTTAGAAAAACCCTAATCCATCCATGGGTTTTGCTCATGGTTGGTTTAGGATGACTTTAGAATGTCTTTGGGAGTGATTCCCATATTTTGGTTTGAGTTTCTGAGTGATTTTTGGAGACAATCGCAAAAATGAGCAAAGAAGGAAAACTGGGCAAATCGAGCCTTCGCCGCAGCGAAGGCTGCCTCGCCGTGGTGAGGCCGAGGGCCAAAATGGCCACCCCACAGGTTCATTGTAGCGAAGCGCCGCCCGACGAGCCTTTGTTCCTGAAGCCAAATTTTATTTTGTTCAGAAGTCGTATTCGATGCGGCAGATGGTTTGGGGGCCCTACTAAATGATCAATGGGGGTTCAAATAAGGATAAAACTAAATGAAAAACATACGTACCTCGGCTACTCAGCGAGATTCGTCTGACAGAACTTAGTGTAACTTAGGGCGTTGCGAAATTAATCGACATTCAATAAAAAAGTATAATAATTGTTTATCCGCTAAGAGTGGCATAATTGTTATTGACTAGGCAGTGAGGATCAGCTGCCTCGATGAATTAAAAGGGAAGAAGCGGCAATGACGACTTGGTTTGTTCATGACTCTATCCTTATTTCAAGTGTTTTGGTAGTATACCAAATAAATATGAAATGATTATATGGAATGAGTATATCTTTGAAATGATATTACAAAAGTGCATATGGATTTGAAAATAGGATAATTGAAATGTTTGACAATTAATTGCATGTGAAAGATTAATCGAATTGTAAATGAATTGGTCAATTCTTGACATCTTGAATTGAATCAATATCACCCAGGACGACTTTGGCGGGATGCTGTCGGCGTCGTCATAGAAAGCACCCTAAAATTGTCTAATGTCCCACTTAGCGGGATGTACCAATCGGCATCCGTCATGATGGCGTATGACATTGAAGAAATGTTCCCACTTGGCAAGATGCACCAATCGACATCTGTCATGATGGTGTATGACATTTAAATACCACATGTCAGGGTGCACCAATCGACATCCGGCATGATGGGAGACCGAAATTGTGAAATGTGTAAGAACATTACCGAATGATTGTAACACCCCGAAATATACCCTAGCAGTTTTCGGACATGTTTAGGGTATAAATAATGCTAAAAATAAAATAGCAAAAACTCGGAATTTCTACAAAAGACAAGGGTAAATTGGTCATTCACCAATTTAGGACCCAAGGGTCATAATTTAAGAAGATTAGAGGCCAAAGTGGAATTAACATATATTGTAGTGCAAATAATTGAGTAATGGAGGGCTAAAGTGCAAATAAAGGAGAAATTAACTATAAATAGAAGGTGAGAGCAAAAATATCTCATCTTTGGTCTAATTTTTGGAGAGCAAGCGTGAAGAGGAAGAGAAGAAGAGAAGGGAAGAGGAAGAAGAAGAGGAAGAAGAGGGAGGAGCCAAGAAATGTAAGGATTTCTATGATTTTTGGTATGGAAGTCTAGTTTTGTATGGAATTAGTATAGTTTTGGGTATGGAACTAAGTAAGGATTTCTAGGGTTTACGTAGTTTCAAATCTAGGGTTTAGTTAGGAATATATCTTAACCCTATCATTAATATAAGCATGGAATCCCCCTTAATTATATGTTTTTGTTTTTGAATGGTGGACTTTGGTATGGAATCTAACATTGAGTATGGAATTACCTTGGATGTAAGGATTTCTATGATTTTTGGTATGGAATTTGTCTAAAATGTATGGATACATGTTTGGGTTGTATGGATTATTGTAGAAACCTAATCTAACTTGCATGTTGGTAGTTCTTTGGTTTTAGACCGATTTGGGATGGTTTTATGCCGTGTTTTTGGCATGTTGGGTACCATGTTTGTGGCATGTTTTGTGGCCTCAATTGGGAGGATATTGTGGCCGGTGGACAAGGGCTGCTCCGGGATGGTTTCGAGTCAAAAATTGGCGTGTATCGGAGCTGCCAAGGAGCTCTCTAGCACGCCGGTGTGTGGAAGCCATGTTATTTCGTGGCTGGGCTCAAATTTGCAGCCCTCGGTGATTGCATAGCCACTGCACTCCTCGGGTGCGCGACTGCGTGGGTTTCCGCGCATTCAGTAACCCATACACTTTCAAACCTCCAACTTCGGACAGTCATAACTCCTTCGTCCGAACTCCGTTTTGGGTGTTCTTGGACTCTATGGAAAGCCCTTTGAGTCTTAAATCCATCCATATATAGCTTGATACAATATTAAGCTCATAATAAGTCCGAAAATGACAAAAACCGTGGTACGCTGCTCTTTCTTAACACTTAAATCTTTGCAGATTCTTTGATTTCTTCATGGCTTGCAATTTGTATAACTCCTTCGTTAGGACTCCGTTTTGGGTGTTCTTAGACTCTATGGAAATCCCTTTGAGTCTAGAATCCATCCATATATAGCTTGATACAATCTTGATCTTATAATAAGTCCGAAAATGAAAAAAGTAATTATTTGCGCTATTCTTTGCAAGTTCTTTGATCTCTCTTCGCTTAGCACGATTTGCATAACTCCTTACGTTAGGACTCGGGTTTTGGGTGTTCTTGGACTCTATGGAAATCTCATTGAGTCTAGAATCTAACCATATGCTATTTAATGGCATTCGGTATCCACATCTAAAAATTTGATTGTTGTACCAAGTGTACCAATCGCTTGGTTAAAAATCAGTGGAATACATGATAAGAAAAGAGAGATATATGAACAAGAAATATAGCGATATCGTAGATTTGATATGTAGAGGAGTATAGAAGAAAGAATAAAATGATAAGCCGCAGAGAACACGTATAATTGTATTGCGCCTAAGGCTAGGATATGGAATGACAAGACATATATGATCGGTGCTTGACATCACAGCACTGAGTGTTTGACACTTCTATTACATTAGGGCGAGGCACGTCCTCTGTAGTGTCGTCTTGTGCCTTCGAGATTATATATTTAGCCAAGTCTCATGCATTCTTTATCTCCGGTCCAAGTAAGCAAATGTTTATATGAGTGTATCTGAATAAGAAAAGATAAAAAGGTAAATAGTTTGGACATGAAGGGTACCTAAGGGTATCAAAGATGAAGTCTATGTTCTACACTCCTACGGGAGATAGGACGAGTCCCCGATAAAGTACAAATGCATGTACAAAGTATAGAAATGTATGGGTATATGTCATAAGATATGATAGTGCGATAAAGTACATGAAGATATAAGTTAACAAGATATAGATGTTACAAGTAGATGACATGATATGAATATGAATTATATGATATGAATATATGATAGATAAATATATGAAAAACATATGAGAGAAATCACGAGTATATGAAAGCACAGTATATGAAAATCATAGGAAAGTATAATACATGACAATTACAAGATGAAAATATAGGGAAGTACAAGAATCTAGATGAAAGTATATGACAAAATATGCAAGTACATGAAATCACATTGCTACTGAATGACAAACAGGATGAGATTCCCTCTCGAATCTGTCGTGAATGTCAATTCTATAGTTAAAGTGAATCATACTATTAAATGCGAAATTACATTGCTACTGAAGGACAATTAGGACGAGATTCCCTCTCGAATCTGTCGTGAATGTCAATTCTATAGTCAAAGTGAATCATACTATTAAATGCAAAAGCACATTGCTAATGACTAACAAACAGGACGAGATTCCCTCTCGAATCTGTCGTGAATGTCAGTCCCATAGTCAAAGTGAATCTATCTTATTAAATCACGAAATTATATTGCTACTAAATGACAAATAGGACGAGATTCCCTCTCGAATCTGTCGTGAATGTCAATTCTATAGTCAAAGTGAATCATACTAGTAAATGCGAAAGCACATTGCTAATGAATGAAAAACAGGACGAGATTCCCTCTTAGTCGTCATGAATGTCTAATTCTGTAGTCAAAGTGAATCATGCAGATTAAATGTGAAATCACATAGCTCTTGAATGACAAACGAGGACAAGATTCCATCTCGAATCTGTCATGAATGTCAAGTCTATAGTCAAAGTGAATCATACCGTTAAATGTGAAATCACATGGCTACTGAATGACAAACAGGACAAGGTTCCCTCTCGAATCTGTCGTGAATGCCACTTATATAGTCAGAGTAAAAATACAAATGCAAAGTATATGACAATATAAGATCGTATAAGAAAGTATATGATAGTACACGAAAAGTATATGACCAAGTACAGTACATGAAAGAGAAAACCATATGAAAAGTATAACAGGAAAACAGTATAGGAAAATAGTACATGAACAGTACATGAAACAGTACATGAATACAATATATGAAATTAGTACATGAACACATTACATGAACAGTACATGATAACAGCACGTGAAAACAATACATGATGACAGTACATGATAACGGTACATGAAAATAGAACATAACAAATGGTATAGTATATAACCATGAAAGTACTATATGTATACGAATATGACATGCACAGAATAGGATATGTAATATGAACCATTAGAAAGATAATAGATCAAATGATAAATACTAGAATAAGAAATAAATGATATGAAAGGTTATATGTCAAACGTCACATGATAGAAGTGTATGTTATATGAAGATGATAAGATAAGTGTATTTGTTGAGACGATCATAGTTATTGGTCGTCCCTGTATATGTTCCCACTAAAGCGTAAAAAACAGCATGGGTTTTAATCAGTGTAGTTCACAGTAGAACAGGATGGGGGTGGGACATCCCATCCCGAGTGAAGCGGGCCCGGCTGGGAGATAGGTGCTCACCGCCTTTGCTTCACTTAATCTCATATTTTTTGGAATAGGTATAAGTTTTGTATATTGAGAAGTAATGGGACTCGGTGTATGGAACATGAATACCACTACGGTGGTACTTATAATGTAGCGTAAATGTTTTTTCTTGGTGAAAAAAAGTGTCTGAGTTAAAGATTCCCGATTCAATACACGTGTCGATTGCACCCATGACCGCCCGAGGCGGAGATGGGCGTGACAATGATAAAAAGGGCCCAGGGGATTCACCGAGCGGAATCCGTGTGATCATGAATTGCATAGACAGCGAGAAATAATAGAAGCTTGATGAATGTAAATGAAGTTTGTAAGGCTAAACACATCTTTAAGGGTATGCGTTTGAATCTCATGAATTGAATGGTGGTATGATTTGTTGCATGTGAAAATGCATATTTGATATGATCAATGATTTGTAAAGTGAAAGCATGCGAAAATGAATAAGCATGACTATTGTTTGATATAAAAGGCATGTTTTAATGATAAATGCATGTCATGTTAAACTGAAAATTGGAATATAATTCTATAGAACCACTATACATGAAAATGCTTAACGTATAGTTTTTATCTATGCGCAGGTTATGAGTAAACGGAAAGGAGGCCAAGAGCAAGAAGCGCAGAGTCATAGAGAAGATTGTGGAGTATAAGTATATACCCCATCATTTACATATCATATCTCTTGAACATATGATATTATGTGGACAAAAGGGTTAACTCTGAACCATTGTTTTTGTGTGTCATTTTGTAAAAGCAAGATAAGTCATTTTGTAAACGAATTGTATAAGAGTAATGTTTATGGGCCTACCATTTGAAAATGCTTCCGCGTAATTGAAAACCCTAAAATGAAATGATATAAATAAATGTTTTGATAAGATAAGTAAGAAAGCGTCGAAATGCTTAAGACTCAGGTTGGATCGACCGCGTTAAGTTGAAGTAAATTCGGGTGACATTTTGGAAAAATTAAATAAGCGGTAAATAAAAGGTAAAGCAGGCGTCCAGGTTTCGGTTCAGATCCGCCAACGAATTAGGACCGGGCGCGAAGTCGCTACATGCTCTAATGGGTATCACATTAGAAATAGTGAAGATACGAATTCTGCCTAAGTATAAAACTAAAATCTCGATAAATAATGCATAGAATAGCATCAGTGGTTGCAAGCAAAATACATTCAGCAACACCTCAATGCCATTATAAATCGTCAAGCAACCATACGGTAGATTACAAAAAACTAAAAACAAAAAAACAAAAAAAACAAAAAAAACAAAACCAAAAAAAACAAAAAAAAAAAAAAACAAAAAACAAAAAAACAAAAAAAACAAAAAAAAAAAGACAAAAAAAGCAGAGAGAACAGAAAGAAAAGAAGAGTCTAAAATATTTTGTTTGAGACCCTCATCTGAAGCCCTTTGCCTTGAGTTCTTTGCGACTCGGTACCAGGGACAGGGGCACCTAGACTGAACTCTGGAAGAATTGGCATAGCAGGAGAAACCCGTCAGGAACTTTGGTGGGTCTGCTCCACGCCTAGCGGCGACAAAGTGGGCATTGTGTCAGCTTATCCATTACATAACTTCTGAAGCCAGCAGCCTCAGGTCTGAGCAGGAAGAAAATCTGGCCAGAAAAAGCTTTATGTAACATAAGTCATTAAACTGTGAACAGAATTACCACCTCTGTGGTGGAACCTCAAAAGGCGCATTAAATGTATCATCGGAATGTCACGCGCCACAGATGCGTTGGGACATATGCACATTAATAATCTCAAATTCTCCATACTTAAGGTCCTGAAACACAGTATTTTTCCCCAACTAGTAGGGTATAATCTTCCAGTCGAAAAAAAAGGGGCATTATGAGTACTGTGACCTTTAGGCCTAGACCCACTACTCAATAAGGCCCGAGGCGCCGCGGGCCATTCCTGTTTTATCATGAAGCAGCTAGTGACCTCACAGTATTAAAACCATGCGGGTACTAATTAGACAGTGGAATCTTAAACCCCGTGCAGGATCGGGGGTCCTGATGGTAATCTCCATATATAGAAGGTTGACATGATAGTAGTAAGAAAGAATTACGTAGGATATTTATCACAGATACAGTATCCAAATCTCATACATCTCAAAAACATAAATCTTTAATAAGGGAGAATTAGTCTTTGATAAGGAAAGAGAGATTTTATCTCCAAAATCACGATATTATCTTCCCTATTGATTGGGTTTAAAACTATAAGCGCACAGGCTGACATGAAGCCCAAATGTCGGGCTTAAAAGGAGATATGGTATTTGATAAAAGGCATTAAAGAGCTCGGCTTTGTAGCGACCCCTGACGATCCGACCTGAATGGCAGTCGAACGAAACACAGGGGCCTTTCGGTTTATTTCTTTTTATTTTTCGTGTATAAATTTTTCTTTTAATGTCACAACCGAATCCAGGCCCGACCCAAATGGCGGATACGAGCAGAGCCTGTTTACTTGACGTTTTCAATTATCTTGTCAAACATTTTCTTTATCATTATTTCTCTTTTAGGTTTTTCCGATTTGCGCGGAAGCATTTCAAATGGTAAACCCACAAACATTTACATTCATAAATACAATTCACAGTGAGCATTCTATGCCATGCAAAATGATAAACAAAACAAAGCATTTCTTTAGAGTTCGGTATTTGTTCTAAAATCCCATGTTCAAAAAGGAAATGATATGCATATGGCAGGGTATACACTTATACGCCGCAGCTTGCTTTATGACTCTGCGCTTCACGATCTTGTCTTCTTTCCTGTCTACTCGAAACTTGTGCATAGATAAAAACTATACGCTAAGCATTTTCATGCTTAATGGTTCCTATCTGAGTTCTATTTCAATATTGTTAACAGCATGCATTCAACATTAAACCATGCCTATTATCAACATATACTCATGCTATTCACTTTGCATGCTTTCATTTACAATTCATTTATCATATCACAACATGCAATTTCAATGCATCAGTTAATTACAATTCAGTTTATGAGATTTAAGCATATAAATAAATCCATTATAAGTCAATGTTTGATTTATTTCGCATTTATTCAATTCACATTTCTAATGGATTCCGTTTGCGAATCCGCCCTTATTATCATTATGTAATGTGCTCACACATTTAACAATTAGATCTCATGTGGATGTGGTTTGTTGCACCAGCGCCTTGGTATCACTTATTCGGTCTCCCATCATGGCGGATGCCGTTGGTGCAAGACATGTGGTATCGCCAAATACCATACGTCATCATGACGGATGCCCGATTAAGTCATCTAACAAATTAGGACATTCTTCAATGCCATACTTCCATCACTGTGAATGCCGATTGGTGCATACCGCCAAGTGGGACATTGGAAAATTTTGGGGTGCCTTCATGACAGTCTTAAAATTTGGTGCATCGTCAAGTGGTTCGATTCAGCTACTCCAATCAAATTTCGAATTCCACATTTATGAAAGTTGCTGGTAAGATCATCCTTATATATTCACATTATTCGATTTTCAAATAGCACATTTCATTCTGATACTTTTGTATTATCTTGAAGATATGTTCAATCTATGTACTTATTTCATATATATTCATGCTCATTTCATATACTCATTCATACTCATTCACGTACTCATTTCATATACTCATTCATGTACTCGTTTCCCATCTTCTTGGTAAACTACCAAAATACTTGAAATAAGAATAGAGTCGAAAACAAACCAAAGCTATCAAATCTAAACTCCTTCTCTTCGATCTCGGTCCTAGGTTGGCGATCATCACGGTCCTGGTCGTGGCATTTCTTTGCCATAGCGGGTGGATGATCAGTTGTTGAACAATTTTAGTAAATTACAAATTTATTTTTGTTAACAATCTTGGGTTAAGACACTAAGTTTGCCCAAAAAAACTTAGTCCACGCTGGGGCCAGCGAGAAGCTTCTTCGGTAATGATGGTATGTTTTCACTTAGTTCTATCCTTATTTGAACCCTGCGACATTCATTTCTTGGGGTTCTTTAAACAGCCGGTATGAATCACGGGTTTCGCGGTGCAAAAATATATGTCAAAACGGGGCTGCCTAAATGATGATTTGCCAGTACCACTTTGGCGTAGATACCGGTACCCTTATCCGCTAGTGATTTTGATGCCGTTGTTAATCAGTACCGGTGCCCTTTGCGTCATGAATGCCGATTATACTCAGTGAAATAGAGTACCACCTAAAGTTTTGCAGCGATGAGGTTTGCATTTCTGCTCATTTTCTTCCACAAACCTTCTCAAGATTCGTTATATCAAGAATCACCATGAGATCCACCCAAAACATCTCCAAGAGTGGTTTAGAATCAATGAAAACCCTTTTCTCTCAAGTTAGGGCTTTTCCCCAAAATCCAAATCAAATAGGATGAAGTTAGGTTTTAGTTTATTGCATGGGCCTCTTCAGTCTTCTTGTAATGTTGCTTGGTCTCATACGAGTAAGGAATGGGAAGCAAAGCCAACAAAACTTGATCTACATTGTATGAGCTTTTCATTTTTGCCCATATCTTCTTCCTTAAAAGCGTGATTTATCGCTTCAAATGAATAGAAAGGCATTTTGAGTCTTTATCAGCCCACTTTAGTGGGTAATTCTTTTATCTTAAATTCTTGGCGTTTTATTCTTTATAACCATTGACCCTTAAGTCCTCATTGCAAATTTCTGACTTTCACTTGGGTTTATTTCGGTTTCGCTCATTTTTCATTTTTAGCATATAATATTAAATCATACGCCTCACACTTTCAATTACATTTCCTGATTTGTCAATTTATCAATTTTCCCGGAAGAACCCAAGTTTGGCTCAATTCATATCCGGAATATATAATAAAATTATTATAAAAATTCTAGGGTATTTTTGGGGCATTACACGGCCTACCACATATGCCCAAACACAAAGGCCTAGGCCGAGGACCCGATTCACCCATCTGAGGAGCAGGTGACGTAAACATCCAAAGAACCCGTATCAAAGGAAAGTGCCCAACTTCCATAATTAAATCTCCACCAATTAGGGAAGTAGGATATTTCTTAATAATTGTCCATCAATTATCCCTTATTAATCGGTTAACAATAAGGAAAGAAAATCTCTCACCCAATGGGGGAAGTATCTGTATCATCATTCAACTAGGAAAGTTATCCTGATCATCCATTATAAATACCAGGCCACCCCACCGGTGAAAGGTACGCACAAAAATTCATTCCCTAAGCAATTGATCTTCTTCTCTTCCATCGGAGAGGCAATGGGCGATCCCCGCCGATCCTCTTTGTTTTTTATTTTTATAAGAGGCCCGACATCACAGGAGCGGCCGGAGCCGACCCATCAGTAGTCGAGCTCACTTCGATTTCGGTTGGCATCATCGGAGTTTGGCGCCGTGCGGCGGGCAAGCCAGGTTCCTTCTGAAATCAAAGTTGATCTCAATGGTGATGATATCCTTTCGGAACACAGCAGAAACCACGCCAATCCCCGGGATGCGAGGCCCGGTAAAGCGGCGTAGATGGCGAGCCTCCGGAGCACTTCTGAAGCTACCACACGCCCGTCTGAAGCGAGATGGAGGCGATCCATCTCTCTAACCAACGTTTGCTAAGAGAGTTGGAGCAACTCACCAGTCAAATACAAAGCCCCCAAGAGGCGTGACAAGCCCGAGGAGGCCAAAACACCATTACCCAAGAAGAACAGTAACACCTCGACCTCACCGAGAAGCGGATGGAAGCGAAACTAGCCCAAGCCGGGAAGCACCCAGGCCCTTACAAACCCTGGAGGTGCAATGAAAGAGGCATGAAGTAGGGACCAAGCGGCGATAGGCCCATCCCTTTATCCAACGGGAGACGAGGCGGTCGTGGGAGAAGAGGTTCAAGGACATCTAGTAAGAGCTCATCCATATGAAGTGGTAAAGGCCAGAGCTCACGGTCTACCATGGAAGCTCTAGTCTGCAAGCGAATCATTCACGGTAGAGGTGCTGCACTTCCCTCTTAGGCAAAGTTCGAGAATGCCTTTAGATTGAAGCGTTTGGCGGAGCGAAAGACGTATAGATCACCTCAATACATATAGAACGGATGGGTTACCTGGATATAAGACCCCACGTATGATGTCGAGTGCTTGACACCCCATTCAGGGCATCGGTGACAACCCGTCAACTCACGAAATACTCGTGGATGTCGGGTAACCCGACACCACTCACGAAAATCGGTCAGAGTCTCCTTTGTACGGGAAACTCTACCCAAATACAAAATCTGTCCCAACTCCAATCATAAGACAAATACATGAGTAAAAACGGTCACTTGGGCCCATACGACAATACTCGTCTGTGGCACTTTAGAGTGGTTGTCCCAGTTTGACTGCAAGATCAACTACGGAAAATACATAAAATGCCGTATTACGAGACTCATACCTGAGTAAAAATGGCCACTTGGGCCCTACATGCACTCATCAACATATGCCCAGCTATATTCCAATAATTCAGATTTATTTCATTACTCTTAATACGAATACATATTAAAATCTACAATTCTTATACATATTAAACCAAAAACCATCCAGCTTTGAAAAACCTTTAAAATAAACCTCTAAAATGAGCGATCTTCTCGGCGGGGGTGAGCTATGTAATAGTGATTACCCTAAATGGGTTACTCCCACCTAAGTGCATATCTGATGATCCAATATAAATACATTTTCCAGTAAATACGTGATCTACTTGAATGTCTATACCATCCATCTCGAGTCCTCAGGCTCCTCACACTTACCTAAGCCATGTATGAGAAAACACCATTTTCAAAGCAAAACTTGTTGTTCTAGAAAATAAACTACCGAATGTAGGTAAAATATGGGACTACCCTCCGAGGTGAATGTGTTGGAGAACTTCCCGAGCTTGATCATGAGTCCTCATCCAGTAATGATGCATTTGGAGGAATCTCCGACCCCGTTCTCGGAGAAAATCTATTAATTCCTTTCGCAACCATGTTCACTTTTCAGAAAACTCGTGTCATGCACTCACACCTATGTATATATCACTTATGTATATATTCTCAAATTTACATTCACACCACATGTAATTCAACAATATGGATCAACCAACACCCAAATTAGCTCACTTAAGCAAATCGTAATGTCATCTCCAATGGCCTACAAACACAATTATATTCCATATAATTATGTCATTGTATTAACACATTATAATCATGTATTAACCTATTCATTTCCACACAAATCAATCCATTACACAAAAATTAGCTCACGTGGACTAATTAACGAACATGAGCAATTCAATTTGAATCACTCAATCAAACACATTTTCTCACAAAAATATTTCATGAACTTTATTACATCTCTTATGTCACTACCATGTCCATATTTTCTTATCATATTTAATATCACTGTTACCAGTCATTATTACAGTGTAACTCATTCACTGACTTCTGGAACTCTTTTACTTGAGTCCAAAACCCTGTGGCATCAGTGTGGCGTATCTCTTGTGGTTCTCTTGAGTGGAACCGAATTATACCATTTCCGGTCTCTGCTCATAAAACACAATTTATTTCATAAATTATGAAACAAACAACCCAAACAACCCCTACATAGTCACGGACTTTCCAAATGGGCTCCAAAAATTCCTACAATTCGGTCCTAAGTTTTGGGACCGATCAAACGGCCTCTCACAGCCTCAAACCTACACAAGCATTTACAAAACACCTTGACAGAGGTAAACAGTAAGTCTGAGCCCTACCTCTGAGTTTGTCGAAGCACCCAACTTTGGTGTCCACACGTAGATAATGACTAGTGCACCAACTACAATCCTCTCGAACTTCGAACCCGGCAAGCGAAAGCAGAGAGATTCTTCACTTTCCTTTCTCTCCTTTACTTTCCTTTTCCTTTTCCTTTTCTTCCTTTCCTCTCCTTTTTCCTTTTCTTCCTCTACGAATTGTTTTTCCTTCTCTCTTTGTTTTCTTTCTTTTCCTTTTCTCATTTCTCATATATTTATTATTCTCATTTCTCTTTGGCTCCATATGAATTATTTTTCTTTATGTTTTATTATTGTGTAGCATATCTTTATCTGTACTCTGTTCTTTTTTGTTTTTCTCTTTTATATCTTCCTCTATTTATATATCTGTTTTTCTCTTATTTCATCTCTGTTTGGAATTCTTGGTATGGATCAGATGAAATTTCTCTACTATCAAACCAAATACATGCATTTATCCATTCCATTCATTTTCTTTACATGATTCTCTGTATCAAGCCAAACCATGCTGATCAGTGTGATATGTTATTCCCAACATAAATTGGTATTTGACATCTTGATGCAAATGTCATTATCTGAGTGCCATGTGGCGTCCCTATACCATGTCATCAGACCTGCATCTCAGCGTGAAATCCAGCCACAGGGATCTTGAGAAATTGGCGTGTTGCTAGTTTGGCAAGGCGATTTAGGGAGAAAGTCGTTTGATTCATCAGGATCTGGAAAAGTTTGGTTTTATAAAATAGTTATTTGCATTTTTTGGAAAATTAGAGATTTTCTACAGATATCACAGTCAATAAACATCAACTATACCATAACACTCAGGGTTAATGTTTATCTATGGCACATAATAGTTTAAAGCGATGCAATGCCATTTGTCCAGCTCAAAGCCTGCAAATGGCAGAGCATACTTGATATCGGCTCTGGATGGCGTATCTCGTAAACTGCCATGCTGAAATATAACCTCGACGGGGGCAGGCTAATGCCCGATAATTGGAATCACCCCTAAATGGGTTACTCCCCACCTAAATTATGCGTCATAATCTATATAAACACACATTCAAGCAAATACGTGATCCACACCACTTGAATGTCACAAATGACCAACCCATGTCGAGTCCTCACGCTCCCTCGCACTTGCCTAAGCCATGTATGAGAAACATTATTTTCAAAACAAAGATATTTGTTTTAATTATGGACAACCCCTCCGATATATAAGTAGTGGATGGAGCTCAATAATCTATTTAGTGGACAACCCTGCGATGTATCAGGGTGGGTGTAGGTCAAAGCTGATTAAATATCTTATATGGACTACCCTCAGATATTATAACCAGTTTTACTCAAATAGTATCATTTTTTAGTCATTATCAGAACATTCTCATAAAAATATCTCATACTCATCTCTATTATCTAGGGTGCCTCAGTGCATATGGAATGCATGATGCCAATTCCAATACAATTTATATAACATGCAAATATATAACATGATATAATTTACATGCATTTAATCACTATTAGCATATTATGAATTTACAATCATTTTAAAAATTAATATGATGAATGATGTAATCTGACAATTGAGTTGTGATTACTCAGCTGGCATTTATATCTATAAAATTTGTTTTGTTGAGACATATTCCTTGACGTTAAGCCTGGGACCTGCGTTCCAAACCTACCTTACATCGTTCTTATGAGGCAGGGATTTTCTTGTTTAAGATCATGGCATCAAAGGCATGATTTGATAATTTATACCATTGAGCACCAGACAACCTCAGTTAGTTTGTCTCAGTAAATCTAAGTTTCCATGTTGGTCCTGAGTTTGATTAATTCAGCGATTGGGTTGAGGATATCAATGTACGAGATCATCGTAAAAACGCCAATGAAATAACCAGTGGATGTCTATGCGAGGTTTGTTGAAACCTCATGAAACCAGACCACCGTTGACTCTTTGCATGAAGCGACACTCTTTCTTGCGGAAAATTGGTGGTCGAATGCGCTATCGCCCTAGAGGAAAGCTACGTTCTATCATGAAACAGTCGAAAGTCTGGATCTTTTTTAGCTCGTTGCATTAACGTGATAAAGGAAGGACCATTCGCTGTTGTCTGTTAATATTATTGATTCGTATTGCGATCATCATCTTGGATTTTGGCGTTTGACCTTCATATAGTAAGATCCGTTTCAGTGTATATCATGTGGCATGAATTTTATCTTATGGTGTTAACATTCCACATCTGATTCGTTTCCGTATAATATGGTATTTCAGTTCAGAACTATTCTTTTCGGAGTTGATGAAGTGATAGGTAGCTAGATTTAGTGAGGCGATTCCAACAATAAAATCCGTTTAAGATCATCACGAGATCTAGAGAATAAATTTGGATTTTCGACAAAGTCACGATTTAGCCTTTTCGGAGGTGGAAATTTAAGATCTTTGTTCTCCCTCCGCCGAGAATTCGTCAAAGTGCAGATCTGATAAATACATTGCTATGCCAATGTGCACAATACCATGCATGTAAACTCGTCTTCGTGTTAAGCAGCCCCATGCGTGCGCTAATCCCTAAACAGAAGGGATAGGTGGCCCGCATTGTGTCCTCGAGCTCCCACGTTGACTCCTCCACTCCATAGTGCATAGCCACTTCCCTAAGCTGCCCTCAGGTCTTGCCTTCAAACACGATCACATTATCAAAATGCGTTGAGTCTCCCTCATAAGTTCATGGTTATCAACCTCAATCATCCCCCATTCACATAGTGTTGGATCACGATGCTATCCAGGGCATGGAAGTGAAATCTTATCATGGACACTTGACATCTGGCGGTGAAATCGGCCATTATAGCAGGTGCTACCTCTGAGCCATCTCTAAAAAGGCCCAATAAATCTTGGCGATAGCTCCCACGCTTGCCGGGCGGCCACTCCACTGTGGCGTCACAGCTGAGCGTGAGTCTAGCCACCAGACTCTCTAAAGGTGACGATAAGCGCATGCATAGCTCTTCTCACGAGCTCTAGCGAACGAAAGGCGGTGTGTATCAGCTCACCGCCTGGGTGCCTCCCCAATCAGATTAGGACCGGTGATGGAGCTCTCTGCCACCTCGGTCCAACAGGGAGTGATCTCACTGGCCTCCATGGCCCACCTCATGAACATTTGTACTGCTTTGATCAACATTGTTGTGGTGATTCCACACAAGAAGCGAGTGCTCTTTTGACTACCCTTACGATCGAAGGCATGCTCGCGGCATGTCCTCTAACACTGTATAGTCCTCTCGAATGACCATCATTCACTGGGTGGAAAGGTTGTACTCATCGTCAGTGTGTGCTGTAGCCTTTTGAAACTCTTCCAAAAGTGCGTATATTCTCAGATTATATATAGCTTTCATGAATGGACATCTGTGGGACTATCATATCTAAATCTCCTCTGAAGCCAAAATCTCTCGAAATGTGAAGGTCATCACTTGCGGCTAAAATGTGACTATGACGATCATAACCTTATGCGCATCATCTCTCTGCGATTGTCATGGCAAGTGGGTCACAAATCCATTGTGATGTGCTCCCAGCACTTCCCACTCGACCCACCTCAATGGCTAAAGTAACCACCTTTATTACAGTGCCGGCCTTAACATAAGCCATTATTCGTTGCTAAAGTCCCCTACGTGTCTCTTCATTACGCTCGATGTGGCGTGAAGATCTGGTACATCTTCGTGCCACCGAGATACCACGTCGTCGAAAGCGATGAAACTCCACGAGAATCTTCTTTCTCAAATGATTCCGATAAGAGACCATTACCGTTATCATACCGAACCATCCGACGGGCGGTCATTCTAATCTTATACACCTTTGCGGTGCGATGGACACTATCTACTGCGTCTTGCCCTTTGAGACTCAATCACTCTACTTCAATAGAAACGGTGTAGCTACTTGACTCTGATTACCGCAGCGCATATCATTGTACTATGTGGCTTGTCCCACGATCTCAAGCATATATAGGGACTTCATGCAGCCGCCTCTGTGACTTCAAGCTGGCATCATACCATTTGCATTACCGGGATAGTATTGTCTGAGAGTGGCATAAACCTCGGAACTCAGTCTAATACAGGACACCATGACCAGATCTGTTGTAATCTTGGGCTTTGCCAATTGCATTACCTCGAACTCTGCGCCATATAAGTAGTGATTGCTAAATCTTCAAAGAAGACTACATTTATGACTCCATATCGTGTGTAGGGTAATTTTGCTCATGATTCTTGGCAGGAGCGATAAGCCTCTTTACCCTCCGGTGCATCAAAACACATCCGGTGCATTGCAAGGCATCTGTGCGTGTGCCCTATCACATCAGCTGTATCTGGATAAGGAGGCGATAAAATCTCCTCTTCAGCTCAAGATTATCTCATCGATTCAATCCAGTCGACATTTCTTGAGTTGACCTCGTCATGATCCTTTTTATTGGAGAAATCCTCGATGAATCTCACCAGTATGCTAATAAATCAAAACTATGTATCATAAAAAGTGACTTGAGCTCTCTAGCTGTCATTTCAGCCCTTTTAGGTGTGGGCTGATGCGTTTTAATGTTAATCTCTCAGTGGCCGGCTTTGCATACTGACTTAAAATCGTTGGTCTATGACCATTCATGTGCAAATATCAAATGATACTCTATGCTCCCACTTTGGCCCAGGGTAGATCAGATGTATGGCAGACCGACAAGCCCAGTCCTAATAGTTTGATCCACCTATGTATTAGGATCCATGAATCTTTGTGGCGCATTAGAAGTAAATCAGACATCTTTTAAATAAAGTGCCCATACTTGGCGTCCTAGCGTCTTAGGATATATCCACCAACTCGGTGATGGTAACGGTGCGAAAGTACATCTTGGAGTATTTGGCATCCTCTCAGCCCGATCAAACAAATCATCAATCCTCGGTAATGGGTACGATTCTTGATCGTAACCTTTATTATTTATCATTAATCAATGCACGATCGAAGATTGTCAGCTATTCTTGCGGAAATGGCGGAATACATGGTGAAGTGCTGGTCTGTGTTTATATCAGTGCTCTGTATTGGACTGCAGAATCATAAATATTTGGTGCAAATCCTATCTTGCAGTCATAGAGATGAGTAAAATGCGAGGTTATAACTAAATCACAAAGTCTACAACCTAATGGGATAATCCTTGTAGCTCATCAGGAAAAACATCACATGCTAGCAAACTACTCGAGGTAGATCTAGGTGAATTATCACCAGTCTCTGGGAGACATTTCCATTTATTAACCCTCTATTTATCTTGACATGGACTGTGTATATGGAGGCAGAAATATCGCTGCTTGTCCCTGAAGAACTGTACAGTGCGATCTGCGTGTAGGCGGTAATCTCTTACCCTCGCGATCAGATAACGACCACATGGTAGCCGACGATCCATCCCAAGATGACATCGAACTCGACATGTCCATGATCCTTGATCCGCGTGAGTAGAGTCCACGACATATCATCCTATTCTCTCCCCTAATCCACAGGGAGGAACTCACGCATCTGAAGGCTCCTCGAGTCTCAACTCAAAACCAGCTCTAATCTGGCGATTAAATTGTGGACTGATCAGAAGCACGGAATCAAATAACACTCTTGCCCATAGGCGAGATATCTCATGCGTTGATTAACGACAAACTGGAGTGTCAGTCAACCAACCGTACAGACACTGGCGATCCTTGCTGTTTGACTCCGATCTCTGCTACACCATATATGACCTCTGTTTTTTATTAAATCAGTGTATTGTCACAGCCAGTGGCTCCTCTTACTATGTGGTTGCGGAAATGTCTTGTATTCTGTCTGTCTGCCATAAGTGGGCAGTAACCGTCAAACACTAGGATCACACATCTAGAAGGTCCTCTTTATTATCATTTATTGTGGCCTTTATATCGCGGCGTTCAGAAACTTCACGATCCGTCTGGCGGATGGCAGCGGTCTGAACTCGTGAACGCTAAGTACTGCAGAGGCTATTCCCGGCTTAGAAAAGTGACTCTCGTATCTTGCTGCTGTAACAATCCGAGTTCTCAGGGCATCCTCACATCTCTCTCTGTAATTAGGGGCTATCGACCATGGAGTCCGTATCACTAGCCAGCGAAGTCACCACAATTACGGCCCGAATGGACGCCATTGCATTCTCAAATCTCTGTATGGCATGTTTTGTGGCCGTGTCATCAGCCAAATCAGGTAGCTCTACGCAGACTGTACATGTTATCTGGTCACTCAATCACCTTCAGCTCCGGGAACAAGGCGCCGCATGCTCGCGTGTTCTCAGGAAAGTGATGCACATGACGGCTCTTGACTGCATGTCGCGCCTCTGAATCTGAGACCTTACCTATTCCACCATGCGCCCAGGCCTGCATCTATTTGGAGCGCGTTGGTTTGATCAGTGCTCAAAAAGTTAATCCACAGCCTCCAACCTTTTTCTGCTGTATGAACCAGTAGTGCCACGGCCGTCTCCTCCCCCGATAATTGGGAGGATGATCATTAAACCTCAAAGTTTTTCCAGGACTATCTGGCTACTGCTATACCCATTTGTGCTGCATTGCTGTCACCTCGACTCAGCAAAGGCTGTGGTTAAATGCGGTGGTGGTCGAATGTCGGTGGTGTGACCGGTGCCTGTGGACGCCCTCTAAGTCCTCTTATTCTGTTAGCCCATCTACATAGTTAAGTGAGTTCAGTAGTGATATCTCAGACCTCAGCAGTGGGGACCCACTATTCCTTGTGGGTGTATATACCAGGTCATGTAGATAGCGACCATAGTAAGCCATTTTGTCAACAAAATTTTATTTTTCCAAAATTTTTGTCTCATTTATTTTCTTTGTCAAAAAAAATTCACATTAATTTAACTCTTGGAAAAATATAAAAATATATATTATATTTTTATTTTTCCATTTCAATTTTTACTCAAATAATTTTATAAAAATTTATTTTAATTGATTTTCTTCAGTTTTACAAACTGTAAAACTTTATAAAATAATTTCTTTACACCCTCCCCCTCCTTTTTTTTTAAAATTTAATTTTGGACATTTGTTAGTACCTTAAATCAGTCCAGTACTCAGCCCGTTTGATGTTAAATTGTTAAAGATTTTATTTGTATCCACTGTTAATCGTTATTAAATTCATTTCGTTTCTTTCATGATCTATGTTTATACATTATAAACTCAAAGTATTTTCTAACATACATGCTGCCTCACAGCACTAGGCCAATAACACAGCGTTAACATCGTTCATGTTCTTAAAATTTTCACACAACAGATTCATCCAAATCACACACAAAACACACATGCGGTGTCTTAGTTTTGTTAAAGTGCCTTCTAGGTAATCTCATACCTAGACCTACATTGAACCACACCAAGTGATGGATGCCAGACACGAGCTCCTAGGTATTCGTATACCTAAGCTCGATGCAAGCGTGAGCCCCATTCGGGGTGTCGGGTTGACTCTTTGTCAACTGCGAATACTTTTCGTGGATGTCGGTAGCTTGGAGCATCACTCACAAATCGGGCAAAGTCTCCTTTGTACGGGGGCTCCTGCTCAAATCTGAAACCTGTCTGACTCCGATCATAAGACAAATACATGGAGTAAAAAGCGGCCACTTAGGTATACGACAATACTCAAGTCAGTAACTATCATTTCTCTACCATAGTTTTCAAGAGTTGATAATTTACTCTTATATAACATATGGTAAAGTTTAAAACATTGTGCATATATCCAGCTCAAACACAAAGCCACGTTGAAATAACGTGTCGGCCTGGATGAGTAAATGCCGGCTGTGCTCTGTTTTTGAAATAATGATTACCGGCGGGTGAACAATCTTGATAGTGGAATCACCACTAAATGGATTACTCCCCACCTAAGTGCATATGTCACTGATCTATGTAGCTTACACATTCAAGCAAATACGTGATCCTACTTGAATGTCTAAATGACTATTCATGTCAGGAAATTATCCTCATACATACTTTCAGCTATGTGCTGAGAAACATTATTTTCAAAACAAAAGTGTTGTTTTGTTCCTTTGAACAACTAAAGTGCCGAAGTAGTGGGTAGACTCAAGATAATCTATTTGATGGACAGCCTCGAAATTCTATCAATTGGGGCGAGGACTCAAGCGAGTTTCTATCATTGCTGGATACCTCCGATATTACATGGACCTCAGATAATTATCATTTTAGTCGACCCTCAAAAACAATTCTCTCGAAACCATTTCATGCACTCACTCTATTGCTCTAGGGTGCCCGATGGAGATGCATGATGCCAATTCAATACATTATATAACACATGCAAATATATATAACATGATATACGTTTACATGAACACATCAAAAACATATTATGCAGTTCACGGTCATTACAAAAAATTGACAAAACGACAATTGCGATCCACGAGCAATTCGATTTAGATTATATTCAAATGCATTTTTATACAGAAATTATTTACAGTGAACACTATTATGAAACGTTTAAAACCACTTGATTCTTCATTTTACTGACCCTCCTACACTGGGTTCCAGCCGTGAACGAATTCCACCCCAGCCATTCATTTCCTTATCAAAACTATAAATTTATAATAATTGCATATTGTTTGCCAAAAGCATTGATTATGGACTGTCAAGTGGCCTCCCAAATTTCATGTTGATTCTAGTTTAGGATCGATCAATAAAATTAAACCTCATTCTGAATCATCAGCCAAAACATGATCAAAATGACCAGTAGGATAAATCCATACCTGCGTTTGGCAAACCATTAAAACGAAGCCCACGTAGGCTTCAGCTATACGTGAAGCCGACTTTCCTTCTTACTTGAAGGAACTCAAGTGGTCGGATCGCGTGAACCTAGAAAGCTGCATCTCTTATTGAAAATGAAAAATAAAAGCTCTTGGATCTTTTTTTTCCTTTTCACGATTTTGTTACTGCGAAACTAAGAGAGGATGGCTTGTTCATTATTTTGTCCTATTATCGTTCAGTCAGTTCAATAATGCCGTCAAATATATCTTGGATTTTGACATTTGGCATTACCTTGGCCGTCCATTTTCATCAATGCTCTACTCATGCAACATGTGTAACATGAGTACATGTTATGATGTTTCTTCATACAATTCGTTTTAAACCTTAATTACCAGTGTCTGATGTATAAGCGTTACAGTTCATGTCTTAAATTAGTGAAATTCAGTGATGGTAAAATAGATTCGCGAGACAATTCAATGGTGTCAGTTTAGATCATAGATCTGAAGATAAAATTTTGGATTTTGATGAAATTACTCATTATTTTCGAGAGAATTGGAAATTTCTACTGTGGTCTTATCGGGCGCCGGCTATCAGTAAGGCCTGACCATTGATATGGTTTAACATATCAGCCATTCTTGGATCTCATGGACTAGACTCTCAGTGCTTAGTCTCCCACTTTATCGGAGCTAGGACATACAGGAAGCCAAGTTATCACCTTGATATAAAAATGGAGACTTGAAGGAGCTGAGGTCATGTGTTCAGGATTCAAGTGTTTGAGTCATTAAGGTAAATATTCTAGGCGAAGGAGTTTAGCCTCCTTAGAAACATATCGTGGGGCTAGGGGTGTAGTCAGACTGATGTTCTCTATCTCAAGAACCCTCGAGCGAGAGCATAGGCAGGGTGCTTGCCAAAGATATATCAACGGTGAAGAAGCCCTCTTATCAATAAAGGCTCTTATAAAGGAGAGGCGAGGGCGACAAGAAAGCAGGAGCAAGCCACAGGAGCGGGAGGCCAGGGGATTTGAGGAGAACGGAAAACGGTAGTCTAAAGGCGAGGGGCAGTGGGGCAGCCCTGGGACCCACTGGGCAGAGTGTAGCGAGTGGTATTCACCTCGTGACAGGTTCACCCATGACCAGTATAGGTGTCTGGTCTACAGTCTGACATAACTAATTTAAAATTATTATCTGGGTGAGTCAGACCAATGAGAGACAATGATAAGCGGGTTCCCTTAGGGATCATGGACACGACAGATGTTGCCTGGTGAGAAAGAAGTGAGTATACGATCAGAAGCGTGGGCATCTTCCGCAGTTACATGAAAGCCCGGAAGATCCGGGACTAAGTGACCACCACCACAATATTAAGCTGACCCATTATTTTAAAGCGCCCTTGGGAGAAATCCATGTGATCCTGGGAGGAGGGGGATTTGCTGGGCGGGGGAGTCCGGCCTTCAATCAGGAAGGCCCATTTGCGCAGCATTAGATCATGGGAAAAATTAGAAATACAAGCGTATCGAGCTTCTCGAGTTGGATACTACCATGCTGCTACCGGACGCTCAGAGCATGGAAGAAGTACCAGCATCCCATGACGATCCTCACAGTGATAAGGGCCGTCATAGCCAATAAAACAATCCCACACAGTTCCTTATCGGCAGCTGGAAGCTGCATTGACATATCCTTCACAGCTTTCGATAAAATGGACATTGGAAGGGAGAAGCTAGATCCAGTCAAAGCCTACCTACGAGGATTCTCTGGAGAAAGAGTGTTACCTCTGGGGTCGATACAATTAGTGCTCACTTTGGGATACCCCCCATGCTAGGCTCCAACAACAGTAAAATTTCTCATATTAAATGCGTCAGCTTCTGACATATTCTTGGGGTATTGTCTCAATACCACTGGGCGTCCCCTCCATTTATCACATGAACATCCAAATTCCCAAGCACATAAAATGGGGTAGGAATGATTCTGAAACCGGCGCATAGCGGTACTTAGCATCAATGAAACAAAAGGGTTGACAACATCTCATGGGCCAGGCTCGACATGCGAGGCAATTAACCACGAGCTGTGCCTCAAAGAACGAGCTGTATGGCTTGTGACCAGCGGAACACCTCGTCTACATAGGGTCTAAGGCGCTAAAAATGAAGCCTTCTCATCCACTTTTTAAAGCGCGAACTGGGGTGTTACCGCACGGAACGGGAATACGAGGGCGGAATCGACCGGCGAGTAATCACCGAGTTAGTCGAGTTAGTCCTTCAAGCGGTCGAGTAAAATAGGGCTTCGCCTAGAAAAGCAAGGATTAATGAAGAGGTCGACAAGCTACTCAGCTTGTGTCAGGGAGGTTGAATAATGTTACGAGTGGTTGGCGTTGTTCGTCGAAAAGCAAGCGTGAATGGCGACTTTGCATCAGTTTACAAATATCAACGAAGTGCGCGAAAAAGATAACTTCCCTCTACCTCGGATTGACCTCATAGTGGACTCCACTGCCGGTCATGAACTCCTCAGCTTCATGGGCCTTCTACGCTTCCTAACGAATCAATATCGGATCAACTGACGAGAGAAGACCTCATTAGATTCTTTGGGCGGAACCTACTACTCTTAGGGTGATGCCCTTGAAGTGAAGAAATGGGGCCCACCTACCAAAGGTTAGTGAACAAGATGTTCCAAAAGCAACTTAGAGCATCTATGGAGGTATATATAGACGACATGTTGGTAAAATCGAGTTAAGTAGGGCTCACGCAACCCACCTAGTCGAGGGCATTCCCGGGTGAAAGAGCTATAATGAAGTTAAACCCACAAATGAGCCTTGGTCTCGGGATGTTCTTGGGTTTTTATAGTCAGCAGCTGAGTGAATAGAAGCTGAGCAGGATAAGATAAAGGTCGTTCTCGTGTGCACTTGACATTAAAGGACATTCTTTGGCCCCGAAAGAATGAAGCTACGCTAAAGGCAGCACTGTCCAAAACTATGCATCATAGGCCTTTCTTTCGAGGAGTTCGAAAAAGGCCTTCAATGGGATGTGCAAGGAGGCATTCCTTTGCACTCAAAACCTACTGAGCTCTCCCAGATTACAGTAAGCCAGAACTCCTTACCACACTTTATGGCCGTTTAGACTTCTCAACTAATTACCACGGTCAAGAACGGGATAGGGTATAAGCTGACCAGGTTTACTATTAAGTAGGAGCTTTGAGAGGAGCGGAGGAAGGTATCAAGATGGAGAAGTTGATCCTAGCGTTGGTAGCTTCATCTGAAAAACTCTTACCTTACTTCGAGCTCCTTGCCATGAAGTCAGTGAATATCCAGATGAAGCAAATCTTTGCCTGAGCAAAACCTCTAGAAAGTGAGTAAAGTGGGCTATAGAATTTGAGTGAGTTCGACATCATATACAAGCCAAGACAACAATAAAGGCGGATCTTGGTAGATTTCATGTGAATTCTTTGGTGAGCCTCACTGAAGCTACCTAACGAGCCTCCCCCATATGGAGGCTATCATTTGGGCAGAGCACTTCAATGCTCAAGGCGGTGCGGTCTAATCGACCTCTCTAGATGGGATAAATAGGAATACATAGATTCGGCTTCCCGAGCCTCCGATAGCAGTAGGATGTAGGCAGATCATAGTTAGACTAACCTCGCCCCTCCATGGGCGATCAACTAGAGTGACGGTGACCCCCGATTAGTAGTAAAACAAATAGAGACTCTCAGAAGCCAAAAGGTGAGAAGATGATCACATGCCTCAAGAAGGTGCGAGAATTGTAAGGTTATGATTCAGGTCGAACATGTATAGCTTGAGAGAAAATTCCAGTGGATTCCTTGGCAAAGCCCAGCATGACCTCATAGGAAGACCTTGGCAGGCCCGATACGACAGGCACCTCCGGAGACCCTCGATGCACTCGACAACGGAGGAAGTCTCCCCACTGTGATGTCCAGAACAAAATTTGGATGGACCCCATCTAGGATTACTTAGTAGAAGGAACATTGCCAAGCGACCCAAATGAGGCATCCAAACTCAGAGCAAGGTCGGCAAGATTCACCGTATATCGGGAGACCCTTTATAAACGAGGCTTCTCTACGCCCATTCTAAAGTGCGTAGGGAGGGAAGACGCCAATTACATACTCAGGGAGGTACACGAAGGCATCTGGGGCAACCACATCAAAGCTCGGACCTTAGCAAGAAAAACCTTGAAGCAGGGGTATTACTGGCCCACAATGCTCAAAGGCTGTAACCAAGTGGTCGAAGAAATGGGCGCCAGGGACGGCTGGAATCATCTCATCTCACATCACAAGGCCATTAACGTCAATCACGAGCCCCTGGCCTTTTCAACAATGGGGGCTAGACATATTGGGACCTCTACCCATTAGAAGGAGCTAATGCAAATTTATTATTATGGCCGTGGACTATTTTACCAAGTGGGTCGAGGCCGAACCCTTAGCAACAATCACATAACATAAGGTATGCAACTTTGTCTGGCGTTCTATAATATGCAGGTTTGGGATCTTGAGGTCCCTGTTTGCCTTTGATTATATAGACTAAAACCCCTCAAAATTAATAATTATAGGAGCCTTACACTCTTTTTGCATCAATGTTAAAATTGGATAGACTTGCTTTAATGAATGGGTTCCTTTGTGTGGGGATTCAAAAATTTTGGGTTTAGTACAATATTATACTATAAATATTAGATCATGATAGTAAATTGGATGTAAGTCCGGATATCATTCCCACAGGAGATTGACAAGATTGAAATCAACTACTGACTACTTAAGGTCATGTTTTAGACTTAAAATGGATAGTGAAAGTTTAATCTAGAAACTAATAATCATCGAAGTATAACAATTATATGATGAAATGATAATGTCTAAAAATAAGAACAAAATTCTGCGGGTGAATCGGTTTCTGTGAGAAAATGAACACTATCAAAGAAATGCGTAAGGAAACAACCAATTCTGCATTAAAATGCATTGCTGCATTCTGCGATGGGTTTGGATTTGTCCAAGATTGCCCCTGGCATGCAATTGGATTTCTCCATGTTCACTAGTTAAGAGACTGCCTCTGCTTTTCTCAAAGACAAAAAGATTTAACCAGCTACTTGTATTTTTGAGCTTCTTGCAAGATCTGGGTATTTTTCTTTCTCAATACTTCATACCCATTTCCTGAGACTACAGATCTTTTGCTTCCCTTCTCAGGGTTACTGCAAAACTTCTACCATCTTATTGATGGCTCATCCTTTAAATCTAACGGTTCTTCCCTTCCCTTGATCAAATCTCAGCTAACACGAGGTTGGGAATTCCCCTTTAGATTAAGGTGAAATCTCTGATTATTTGTATTGATAAATACTCCTCAAATCATTATGAGTAGAGATTTTATGAAATGAACCCTCGAGCTTAGTAGTTCATCAATGGTAGTCTTATACCCACAAATGAGCCTCGAGCTCTCAAGAATCTCCAACTCTGTGTCATGTAGGGCCTCACAAAAATAAGAGCAAGCCTCCTTGAACTAATTATTCGGTACTATAATTGGGAAGCGTTGGTTAAGTTAACGTCAATCAAATATTAAATCAAATGTTTCTACTCTAAATTCTGAAAAGGCGTGAAACTAACAGTGAAATCCAATCTAGCAAGGCTGCGTTCTAAATCTTTGCATTACAACCAACAATAGATCATTGTTCAGATACCTGATAATTGTAATAGAAAAATGAATTCGAAATTTATGCATAATCCATTAATTTTGACTGACATTTGTATAAGAAAATCGAAATTAAATCCAACTGGCGGTACCACACGTTTCGCGAGTTCAAATCCAGAAAATAAAAGAAAAGAAAAAAAAAAGAAAAATCTACTCTAAAATATACAATGAGTCCTTCTCCTCTCCCAGTTCTAGGTATCAAAAAGACAGAGCTGCTCCTATTCTCAGAATACATTTATAAGCTGTCAAAGAAAAATGGGCCTAATTCACAAAGCTCCGTGTGGATTTCACTAAAGAAAAGCCCACTCTTCCTCTACTTCCATGTCGCGACCGATTTCTCCTCATTCCGCACTGCTCGCTACGACTGATAACTTCGCCGTGGACTTGGTTCCTTGCAACGCTTGAAAGTAAAGGGTCGCGACATCAATTATAGTCGCGACATTGTTGGCTTAGTTATTTTCAAAAATTGATGTCGCGATCTCGTTCCTCCTTCCTTTCTACTACATTCTGCGTCATAACCTCGCTGGGTTGCGACCTCGCGCTTTGTTATCACCCACTTCGCTCCGAAGCTGTGACTTCTTTCCTTGTCGACAGAGACGTCGCGACCCCGCCTTTAGGTCGCAACCACATTTCTATTTCATCGCCTTAACTCTAGTCGTGACTTCCTTTTCTCTGTCAAGGACTGATTTTCGACCGTCAAGATTTCACTCAGTCGCGACCAACGATCGTCACACCTCCTTTATTGGTTTTCTCGCTCTTCTCACATGTTCGAATTTAAGTTGCGACCTTAATAATTGGTCGCGACCGCTTTTGATATTCCTTGCCTTTCTTCTGGTCGCACCCTCAACCCTTAGTTGCAACCAGTTTCTTCATTCCACCCTCTGTTCCAGGTCACGACCTCAAGATGATGTCGCAACCTCATGGTTGCTCTGTTTCTGGTTGCATTTGGTCCCAATTGCTCAAACGTATTTGTGACCTGGATTTTTACTCGTTTCTTCAAAGTCGCGACTTTCGAGGTCCTTCAACTCCTTCGCTTAGTCAAGAACCTCAAACCCCATGTCAGTGGACTCTCCATCCGCCCTTCACGTCGCAACCCGAAAGCACATTGCGACCTCAAGTTGAGTCCTTCATTTAAGAACTAGTTGTAACTTCAAATTTTCTTGCAGAGACTACGTGTATGGCTTCGTCAACGAATCAACGTCGCGACCTCAAATTGGCGTCACAACATCAGTTGTCTTCAATTGGCGTCGTGACCTCAGAGTAATGTCGCGACCTAAGATTCTACCCTGAATATTTCTATCGTCTTAGCCACTATTTCTTGGTCACAACTTCTATTAATGGCTGTTCTCACTTCAACGAACCTCAATTTCCAATCACAACGGTTTGATAAAACCTTCCATTTCTCTCTCAAGACTAGTCTCGTGATGTCGCGGACCTGTAGATAACTCGAACCGACAGCTTCCTTGGCTGCGACTCCAATTTAAGTTGCTACCCCATTTCTCGTTTCAGACCGATTCTTCCGGGTTTCACTGGGATCTTCGATTTTGCTGTAATTTTCTGCAAAATTGAATTGGAGTAAGATATCCATGTTTCTGCATATGAATCATTACTTATCTTGTAAAATACTTCCGAAAAATGGATTAAAAATCAAATGAGTTTTTGGACTCATCAGTCCCTCGTGTCTGATAATGGGAAACAATTCGACAATCCTAAGTTTAGGGATTTCTGCACCGAGCTCAGAATCAAGAACTACTACTCATCCCCAACTCATCCAAAGTCGAATGGGCAAGAAAAGGTCACTATCAGGACTCTCAAGGCAGCGCTGAAGACTAAATTAGAAGATCTAAAGGGAAAATGGGTAGAATACCTCCCCGAGGTGCTATGGGCTCACAGAACTACGCGTAAGTCAGCAACTTAAGAGACCCCATTCGCTTCCGTCAGACCGGGCAAAGAGGTTCCTATCGAGGGTCTGACAGTCGCCAAGGACGACTGTAAGCGCCGAACACGAACTGCAGGAGGTTCTTCGCCTGAACTTGGATCTCATAGAAGAAAAGCGGGAGCAGGTCCTTAAGCATATTGAGGACTATCACAGAAAGATAGCAAGATACTATGACCGAAGGGTCAAACCTAGGAATTACAAGCCTGGCGATATGGTTCTAAAGAAACTTTTGCCAGCGAGGAAAGACCCCATGCATGGGAAGCTGGGACCCAATTGGGAAGGGCCCTATATCGTATCTCGTGTAGTCCGACCTGGCAACTACGAGCCCAAACGTATTAGAAAGCCCTACCCCACTCATGGAACGTCAACACCTCAAACTAGCTCTACCAAGACTCCTGGAATGTAAGCCAGCATCCTACATTTTGATTTTAAATAATACCTCGGGATGTTTACTTTGGGTCATGACATCATGGTGGGTCAAAAAATTAGTTATAATGATAAAGCAAGGAGCTCAGCTTGGAAAGATCTGGGTGCAAAAAACGCATGTTTTACAAAAGATTGTTCTTTATTTCAAAGGAGTTACAGTTAATACGTTGATCACAACACGTAGCTGCTCGCACTTAGACAAAGCACAAACAGTTCTCTACTCCTCAAAAAGAAAAACCCACAAGGAAAAAGAAGAGAAAAGAGAAAGCAAGAAGCTTTGTTGGTAGAAGCTCTGAAAAGTCACATAACACAAATACATAATTTCATTTCAAGAAAATTACAATCACCTCAGAGGATTACAAAATCTTTCTTTACATCTCAAAAAAAAAAATTATTACAATTAGCAGAGTCGTTCTTCACATCGGCCAACACCTAGTCAAGGCAAAAACCACAAGAAAGAGAAAGAAGAGGAGAAAGCGAAAGAAAAGGAGAAAGAGAAAAAGAGAAAGAGAAAGAAGAGGAGAAAGAGAAAAGAAAGGAGAAGGAGAAAGAGGAGAGAGGGGAGGACAGGAATAATGGAGAAAGCGAGACTTAAAAGTTTTCCCTCTGAAGCACACCGCCCCCTCCGAATACATTCCCCAATCCAGTTCCTTCAATGGGCAGGACTAGGGAACAACACAACCCCCACAGGGGGGAAACTAGGAAAAAACACAACTCCCACAAACAGCAGAGCAGAGGAACCAAGCGCCGGCCCATGACCTCCAAGCTGACGTCGCACAGTGACAATCGAACCTTGAAGCTCCATCACTTACGAACCCAAGCACTATCGAAGGCATGAAGTAAAATGGAAGCAGTGTATAACTCACCCTATCGAAGGAAGGCAGTTATTTATAAAGAGGCTCGGGCGTATGCCTGGGGAATTCACGCGATCTGCACCGATTCCCCACAAACCTACATTAAAGTTGCGTGCACTTTCCCAAGGAAAGGGATATTAAAGAGCCATGCGGCACAATTTCAAAGAAGCCCAGTAGTTCACTTTTCAGAGCTTAACTTCTCAAAAAGGCCTCAGAAATTTCAATGTGTTCCCGCAGCTCGCCTTTCGAACTTAACCGCTCAAAAGGCCTTATGTTCCCGTAGAGCCCCGCAGGCTCGCTGAGTGCCCAAACAACTCAAAGCACCTCAGAGCTCCAGAGCCCCAAATGTGCCTTAGCTTCGAGAGAGCCTAAACACTCGGAGGCAAAATAACCTGCAAGGCGCAATGTACCCCCAGGCTGGGTAGCTCGCCTTAGAGCTTAACTCGCCAAAAGGCACACAGCTCAGGAGCCAAGCACCGCTACAGAGCTTAACCCAAGCCAAGAGAAGACTCAGAGGCCTAGGAGCCCAAGAGAGCTCGGGCTTTTCATCAGAATCGCTAAAAGGCCTTTGCAGCCTGTGGGCCCCTACCGCTGAGAGCTCAAACAACAAGAGGAGGCCTCAGTTTTAGAGCCCCAAGAGGCTCAATTTGAGAGCTCAAACAGCCTCAAAAGGCCTCAGAGTCTGTGAGCCCCAGCAGCCACCTTGAGAGCCTAAATACGGAGGCGTAATAACCTAGAAGGCGCAATGTCTAGAGCTTATACCAATTTTCAGAGCTTAACTGTCAAAAGGCACACAGCCCAGAGCCAAGCAAATTTCGCCTTTGTGAGATTAATCGTCAAAAGGCCTCAGCCTAGGAGTCAGCGCTCTCAGCTTCGACCGCTTCAAAAGGCACACAGCCTGTAGTTTTCAAGTAGCTAAGTTTTCAAAGCTTAATCAAGCCAAAAGGCCTCAGAAATCTGTGGAGCCAAGAAGCTCAGGCCAGAGCTTAACTACTCAAAAGGCCCGTAGCCCAGAGTCCATCAAATTTCGCCTGAGAGCTGAATCGCCAAAAGGCACACAAATTTCAAGACCCCAACAAATTTAGCTGAAAAAGTCACAACTCGGGGTGTAACAACCCAGAGTCGGATAGCTCATTTTCTGGCTAAAATTAGATGTAATTCAAGAGCCGTTTACCAACTAAACAATAAAGAGCGATAAAATTAATCAATGAATCTCTGCATATCAACGAAAAGTCAATGTCATAAGCAATAAAAATCCCGTGTCGCCCGATATAACAAGGTTAAATAAAAGTCTAGCACTGGTGGCTCCAGCCCCAATTCACGAAAGTAAAGGGGTCAGCGTAGCCCAAAGGGCAAGGCAAAGAGTCACTCTGAGGAACCCGAAGATCATCAGCAAGGAGCATGACTGGGGGGCCCCGAAAGCACTTCTGGCCGCCACACCCCCACCCTCGAAGTATATTCCCCACCTCCTCATCGAAAGCTGGGATGTTGAACTCTAAGTCCGGGAAAGCTCTGTGGCTCCCAAGCCGAAGGTAAGCCACCCTAGCCCATCAAGTGCAAGCCTCGTCTCTGAGCTCTGCTATCACTTCGCCCCTCCGATTAGCTAAAGCCTCCTGCCTCTCAAGGTCCATCCAAAGCTTGCCGAGCTCTTCCGTCAAGCGCTCCACGGAGCTTCCAAATTTCCAAAGCCCCTGCGAACTCCCGGCCCAACGGTCGTCACTTTAGCGCACTGGCCACCTCGATACCGCAACTCCTTCCTCTCTCGCCAAGAAGAGCTGGTTTCGACGACTTTCAAGTCCTTCCAGGTCTTTTTTTTCTTTATCCTCTGCCCATGCCCTCACCGTCGGGCATACTTCAGTCAACCAGGTTTCACAAGCTCCTGGCCAGTCCTTTATCTAAGTCAAGGCCGCCCCTTGAGGTCGTGGAGGCAAACTCAGCCTCATAAGACTTCACCGCCTTCATGCTGGTAAGAAGCCCCGTTAAGAGCTAGCCCTCCTTGCGGAACCAGCGTAAGTAGCCTACCAAAACGAGAAAGAGTCAATTAACAATATGAAACAATGAAATGGATCAAGCAGGAAAACAGGACGTATAAGTGGTTCATGGAATGGAAGAGCTAAAGCCTCCTCAAGCCCAGACGGAGCGTCCACCTTCTTGGGGTCGGGTCGTGATGAATAATGGAGGAAGCAGCCACGACGGGCTCCTGCGAGAAAGCATAGAGTCCTCATCCCCACGCACCCAAGCTGACCCCTTCCCACATCATTTGGCATTTGGAGGAGGGCTCGGCGCTCTAACGATATGGGACTCCATCTTTGAAATAGGAAGAGACAACCCAGGGGCTCAGTAGCCCTCCTCGAGAATCTCAGCTCAGTAGTAGACAGAGGCGAAGAAGAGACCAGCCTTTAAGATCTTACCTAGGCGGGCGGCTCTCGAGAAGCTGGGTTTAAGCTTCAAGCTTCGCTCCTTTTCTTCTTTTCGACACCTCCGAGCCGAGCTCAAGCTCTCCTAGGAGTGGGCACAGACAAAGGCTCTGGCCGGAGACGAAGAAGACTTGGAGACAGGGGTGAGAGAGGCTCATGGAAGGAGGAAGACCTCGGAGCGAGGGAAGTCGTGCGGGCTCGCACCGGACGGCGCTCTCGGGGTCATCGGACCCTAACGAGGCTCAGGGTGCGCTGTGGGTGGCACTGCGACCATCAGCTACCTCTTCATTGTGGGATAAGATCAGATTATACCTTTGAAAACCGCTGGCTTAGAAGCTGAGTCGGAGACAGTGGGGACCCGAGATATTAGACCGAGTTGGACGAGGGAGGAGGAGACTCAGGTTCTTGGGGGTGGTCCAAGAGATCGGAACACCAAGCATGTCTTCTTGATCAGCGGGATTATATTCCCAATTGTGGCCACTAACAAAAAAAATAGCGTTCCTTCCAGAATTTATCGGAGGATGGCATGTCGGAAATAATGTTTAAATTTGGACCGGCAAAATGTATAAAGGCCTTCACGAGACTCTTTTGCTTGAAAGGTCTAGTAATAGGGCTAGGCTGGGAACCCCCAAGCCTTTATCCTGAAAACAAGGGAGGCAGTAGAAATGCCCAGGAAGTTGGGGGAAAATTTGCAGGTTAGGCATACGTTCAGTGCTGAAAAACACTTAATGAAAGTGTAAAGTAGGCCATTTTCAAAGGCCGCCTTAAAAAAGAAAACCATCTTAGGAACATGAACGACGTAAGAGGTGAGAAAGTTTGGACGCTAAACATGGATACCAGCCATAGGTCTATAGCGCGTGTAAAAATTTCCTGCTTTTAAAGGCTCAGCGGAGCTAGGGCCCATTGCATCGAACACCTCCTACTTGACCCAAGATATTTGATCGATGGGAGTACTGATCTTGCTAATCCTCTCTTTGCCCTTGCGAGCGGAGGGGATGACCACGCCCGATGGGCCACCCCCAGCGGATGCAGCGGGGAGACCACAGGCCACCGCCTACCTGTTTGGGATCGGCCCTCTCGGCGGGCACACTTCTATATCTAGGCGTAAAGCGGATGGACCCAAAAAGAAATGCATATGATTGGACAAAGATAAATAAAAGCTGAAAAGAAGAGGCAGGGGCTCCAAACACATCCAAACAGCAGAAGGCGAGACGGGGAAAGCTAAAAGAAGAAGGAAAGAAAGCGTCTGCGAACTACGAAAGAAAACAAAGAAAACGATCCTCAGGAGGGCAAGACAACAAAAGCGATTATGAGCAACGGACAAAGATGTTTCGAAAGGAGGAAAATCCAAACCCGTAAAAGAAGGACTCGCGAGAGGAATGCGGAAATGCTTGCGATGGATGTCCTAAAAGGGGCAATAGAGGCGATATGTGAATTCAAACATGAAAATCGAAAGTCGCCATTATCTACAGGCGTTTGACAGCGACATATTACTAATCAAACCTGTTCCAGTAGCCCGCGTGAGGGGTCACACCTGATCCGCCAAAGCAGTCTGACCCGCGCTTCGCTGCTTTAGCGAGACTGGGGAACTAAGCGATTGGGTTTAAAACTATAGGCGCGCGACCCAGAATGCAAGCCCAAATGTCATGCTTAAAAGGAGATATAGAAGCAGGCCTAGTAAAATACATAAAAGAGATCGGCCCACCACATAGGCCCAAACACGAAGGCCCAGGCCGGGGACCCGGTTCACCCCGTCTGAGGAGCAGGTGACGTAAATATCTAAAGAACCCATATCAAAGGAAAGTGCTGACTTCCTAATTAAATCCACCCGATTAGGGAATGGGATATTTCCCTAATAAGCGTCATTAATTATCCCTTATTAATTGGTTAACGATAAGGAAAGAAAATCTCTCACCCAATGGGGGAAGTATCCGTATCATTATCCAACTAGGAAAGTTATCCCGATCATCCATTATAAATACCAGGTCACCCCACCGATGAAAGGTACGCATAAAAATTCATTCCCTAAGCAATTTATCTTAGCCTGCTTGGCGGAAGGAGCCGACAGGCATTGGAGAGGCAGGGCGTCCGATCCTCTTTGTTTCTTACTTTTGCGGAGGGCGGGCATCACGAGCATGGGACCGGCCGACCAATTCGCCGAGCTCGGCCCGGTTCGGTTGAAACATCATCACCTATAATCGGAGAATTCGGGTATAAAGATAAAAGGCGCACGAGGGAAATGTATGCAATTCCAACTGCACAAACTTTCTTCTTCCTCTTCTCCATCCTTCTATTGACTTAATCATTGAAGAGGCGGCCGACACACCGTTGTCAGACCCTCCCTTTTTTTGCAGGTTTACATCGTGTCGCTAATGCCCCAAAGGTCAGACAATCCAAGTAACAACAAACTTGACCATCTTATCTAAAAACTAACAAGTGTCTAGTAAGGATAGAATAAGTCTTTGTAGACTTCTGCACCATCATTTAAATAATTCATCATCTGCTAAGGTAACAGTATTATTATAATCCTCAACATGACATTCTCATGGTTCGACTATAGTTTTGATATCAAATATAAAAACATACTAATTCAAACCAAATTATATACCAAAGCAAAGGATGAATGAATTGACCAATGATATTAATAATATGTGTAAATATATAGATGCATGGAAATATTTTACAACTTTGTTTGATGCATAATTATTTTTTTTAGAACTATATTTTTATTTGAGATATTAAAAGATTTAAATTATAAAAAAAAGAAAAGAAAAGAGAAGATTTCCATTTCAAATCTTGTATTTGGCGCTTGAACTTACATACAATGAAACAATTCAAAGAAATGATCACTTTCAAGGAGTAGAGATAACGCACATAATGGGACACTCAGCATAGTACACCGGGGCTTGGGCATAAATATTCTACGCCATATTAAATTATTACCTTCTACGTTTAAAAAGTCCTGACAAATGATGTCTGAACCGCAGCATCAACCTCATAGAAAAATCACCAATTTTTCGTCCACCAAGCAACCCCATTAAAATAAAATAAAATAAAAACATTTTCTGTTAAAAAAATCGTTATTTGAGAGAGGTAGACCCAGTGCCAACCCACAAAGCTCCATTTATCTTAAATAAATTTATTTCATTCTTCCCTGTATAAGTAGGTCAGCACCGAAGAAGAAAGCAGAACAGCAGAATCAACCAGAAATCTCATATGGGGAAGAAAGCCTCAGAAACGGCAGGGAAAGCTATAACATGCAAAGGTTCTTCTATATTCTTTAATTCATCTACTTGCTTACTCGTTGGATTTGGTTTCACCACTACCCTTGACCTTAAAAGTTAAATTGATTTATTTTTGTTGTGTCGACTGGAACAGCTGCAATTTGTAGAAAGCCAGGGGAGGATCTTGTGATAGAGGAAATTGAAGTAGCCTCTCCACAAGCTTGGGAGGTCCGGATCAAAATAATATGCACATCCCTTTGTCACACCGATGTGACCTTCTGGAAAATGGATTTTGTAAGTAACTCTACCTAAAAATTTACATGTTATAGCACCCAATGAATTCAGTTGTCTTCAAAATAAGATTTCCGCCATGATTTCTCCAGGGACCTGAAGGATCTTTTCCAAAAATTTTAGGCCACGAGGCGGTCGGGTGGGTGATTAGTCGATCCTTACTCACCTTTTTGCATTTCTTTTATAACTTAAACCTTTGAATGTGTTGGATCTTACTGAAAGGCGAAAGCTTTTGTGTGAAGAATTGTTGAGAGTGTGGGAGAGCTTGTGGAGGAAGTGAAAGAAGGAGATTTGGTGGTGCCAGTGTTTCTGCCGAGCTGCAACGAATGCAGGGACTGCATGTCGTCTAAGAGCAACCTTTGCACAAAACTTGGGAGCAAGTTCTATCTGGGTATGCCCAGGGATGGAACCAGCAGGTTCAGGGATTTGAAAGGGGAAGTTCTTCACCATTTCTTGTTTGTTTCAAGCTTTGTGGAGTACACTGTTGTCGACATAGCCCATGTTGTCAGCCTCAACCACCACTTTCCTCCGGATAAGGCCTGCTTGCTTAGTTGTGGAGTATCAACAGGTACGTAAAAGCAACTCATTCATCATCCATACACATTCAATGTTTTCACACAGTTCACGATTCATTGATGGGACTGATAAATTGAACCAGAACATTGATCATGAATTGAATTGATAATTCTCGCAATTCACTTATTGTCAAACAATAGAGTTTCTGCAAAAAGATTTCAAAGAGATATATTCTTCTCTAAAATAGAGGCAATATATAGATACAATTACATCCAAAAAATTAGGTCCTAGAAAAGGAAAAACAAATTGTTTACATGTCATATCTGAATTAATTATTATCGTGATTTAAGGATTAATTACACAAATTGTTTTCTATATCTATATACGAATTAATAACGGGATTTCTAGGATTAATTACCGAATCAATCTAATATTGAGACCTCCCCCTGAGTTGGTGCATAGATGTCTATCATGCCGACTTATCCAGTACTAAATGAAACACCTTCCACAGAAGCGCGCTGTGAGCATATCCTTGGCTGACTCTCGGATTGAATAAATGAGAATTGTATAATCTTTTCATCGAGGTTCTCCTTGATGAAATGACGATCAACTTCAACATGTTTAGTGCTATCATGTTGAACAGGATTTTGTGCAATTTGAATGGCTGTCTTATTATCACAATGGAGATTCATAGGTGTAGCATATGCAATCCCAAGTCCCTCAGTATATTCCTTATCCATAACAATTCGCATCTGCTTGTAAAATGTCTGCTCGAAGTCGACGGCCTTGATCTTGCTCTTACCTGCAGCGCTACTTTTCGAAATTGATTACGCTTCCACAAGTAAAGTAACCCGGATGTGGACATACGGTTGTTTGATCACTTGTCGAATGCATGTATCCTTCAATGTTAAGAGATACCATTTTTTGAGAACAACAAACCTTTTCTGGAGCACTCTTTAAGAATCTTAAGATCCAGATGGAAATTTGCTTTCATATGTTCTTCACTCGGTGCATGCATGGCGGCTCCCACGACGCTCCGCATATGCTATATCGGCCTTGTGTGATCGTAGATTAATCTTCAACTATCCCTGGCGATACGCGACCCTTGTCTATTGGGAGCAGTTTGGGAGAATTCCGAGCTTATGATTCATTTCCATGGGCATCTTGGTTTGCAATTAAGCATTCCAGTTTCGGTTAGAAGATCTAGCACATATTTTATTTGTGAAGCGAAGACTCCATGTTTTCATCCTTGTTACCTCAATTTCAAAAAATATTTAAGTTGCGAGATCCTTCATTCCAAATTTAGTGGCTAAATACTCTGTAAAGCTTTCATTTCGCATGGGTTATCTGTCGAAGACCATATCATCAACATACACAATTAAAGTTTCATTACTTTTCCTTCTTTGTGTTTTATAAACAAAGTGTGATGCGAGTTACTTTGCTTATAAGTAGGAACTCCTTCATTGTGATCGAGAATTTCCCAAACCATACTCTAGGTATTTGACCCCATTACAATGACTTTTTAATTTCTGAGACTTTACCTTTACATGAAGAACCATTTTAACTCAGTGGTAGCTGTAGACCTCTTCTTCAAATCCATTGAGGAAAGCATTTTTAACATCAAATTATTTCAGAAATTCAATCTCAATTTCTTTGCTATAGATATAAGAATGTGAATTGTATTGATCTTAGCCAGCTGGTGCAAAATATCACGATAGTCTATCCCATGCAGCTAGCGCGTATCATACGCTAACTAGTCGGGCTTTATATCTACTCGATACTTCCATCGGTTTGAGTTTCACGAAGTGAACTGCCATCTGCGTCGATTGGCTTCATTCCTTTAGCGATGGAGGCAGTTCCCCAGTGGCATTCTTTTGTAAATTTACTCCATCTCTTCGTTCATCGCCTTTCTCCATTTTTGGATCAGCGATGCATGGGCACATTACTAGGAATAGAGCGTGGACGAATTGATTAACGATAAATCATCTGATTCGATCAACTGTAGATGACATAGTTGTTAATTAAGATTATTTGGTCTTGGCTTGAGTCGAGTTCATCTTTGTTTTTTGGAACTCCCCTATTAAATCTTTGTGGATATCTAGGAATTTGGCATGTTACTACTGCGGGAACATATGTTTCATAGACTCTCGAACCACGGGATTCATACTTACTTGAGGAGGAACATTATGGGTTGATTCTTCGGTTAATGAGTAGTAGATAGAGCTTTGAGAGTATCGGTGGTGATTCACTCTCCAGTTTCGGTGTGATCATGACCTTGTTACCTGAACATGCTTAAAATGTTCATTCACCTCTTCAACTCAATGGCTCATCCACCTCCACCCTCTCTTGTTGAATCTTCTGCCACTCCACCTCTTGGCAGTAAACTCGCACCTCCTCCATTCTCTTCATGAGCTCTCACGAAGATAATTTTTAGAGACTCCGGAGTAATAGGGGCTCCTAATTCTCGAAGAGGCATCTAGAGTCACATGTAGCTTTCGAGTTTGTGGATCCTGCTTTATATCCTTTTTTAAATTGAGTAGCCAACAAAAACACATCGTTTTGCACATGGATCGAGATTTATTTCTCAAGATTTTGGGGATGAACATATCTACGGTACATCCAGCTCGGGGTTCGAATTCGGAAGATGGGGTGTAGAGATTACAGAAATTCTGTTGGGAGTTTGAAAGTCTATTACTCGAGAAGGTGTTCAGTTGATGAGGTAGGCAATAGATTTCACAGCTTCACCGCAATAAAATCAAGGCATGTTCATGCGAAGGAAGATTTCTGCGCGCTACCTCGAGAGTTGTCTATGCTTTTCTCTCTGCCCGATCCATTTGTTGTGGAGCATAGGTGCATGAGGTCGATGTGAATTCCATGGTTGCTTTGAAAAATTGCCGAGAGAGGCATCCTATAAACTCGAGTACCATTGTTAGATTACTTGAGCCACGAATCTGCACGATCTTCAGGTGTGAGCCATTTTGTGAATTACGGAATCTTAGACACATCACTTTTTTAATAAAGTAGGACCTGATCATTCCTAGTGCATTCATCAATAAATGTCACAAAGTAACGAGCTCTAGATATAGAGGGAACCTTTGTAGGACCCCAATCATCAGAGTGAATAACCTCAAAAGGTTCTAAACTTTTATTCAGACTTGGTGAATAAGAAATACGGTGGCTCTTAGCCGGTTCTGATGTCCTGTTCGAAATTCCTATCATTGATCTGAAAAGAATTGTGGTTGCAATTTATTAAGATAACCAAAGAAAGATGTAATCTACGGTGCCATAACCATATAGTTGCTCGAGCCTTGTCTTTCTTTGCTAGTTTTGATTTGCACAACTAATTTTGAGTCCTGATCTACCAGTCGACTCACAAGTAGTAAAGTTTGCCTAGTCTAACACCATAACAGAATCTTAGGGTTAGAATGTTCTGAAAGACACAAAATGAGGGCGAAAGTTACGAGTACAATGAGAGTTGAAGTAAGTTGGCTAGCGGACAAAGGTTGTATTCAAGAGATGGAGCAAGCAAAGGGCGGTATCTAATGTGAGAGTATTAGAATAGATAGCAGATCCATCCTAGTAATGGGGAGAGTGCTACCATTAAGGCGGTGAAATAAGCGATTAGAAGAAGGAGATCAGATTTTAAGCCCATTGAGTCCCACGTCATGATCGGATGCACATCAATAGTAGTTCTATTCTTTAGGATTGCAAAAATACAGATGCTTTACCAATAATGCACGGATGGGCAACATTTGCGGTAGGCGGTTGATTTTCTTCAGCGATGTCATCATAGCTTTCCGACAATCTTTCTGAGGGCTTCTTTGAAGTCCACCACTCCCGAACTCCACGAACTGCGAGGTGATGTTGGGTTTCGAGGAAAAAATGTATCGATGGTTTCTTGCGGACTTCTTTGGGATTGACACGCTGCGATACCATGTCAAACAATAGAGTTTCTGAAAGATTTCAAAGAGATATATTCTTCTCTAAAATAGAGGCAATATATAGATACAATTACATCCTAAAAATTAGGTCCTAAAAAAGGAAAACAAATTGTTTCTATATCTATATACAAGATTGGTCAACTATCATGATTTCTAGGATTAATTACACAAATTGTTTCTATATTTATATACAAGATTGGTCAACTAACAGGATTTCTAAGATTAATTACCGAATCAATCTAATATTGCAGACACTTATCGAACCTTATAAACGAGCCGTGATTTGACCAAACACCAACGACCAACTACCAACTACTTCATCATCATTTGGATGTTGAATTGGTGGGTGTGGGTGCAGGAATCATACAACGGAAGCCAGGAATCGCATAATTAAATACAATGTATGATAGATATATTTTCATCACTCATTACTAACTTGTAGTAGTGCAGAAAATCTCTTCTAGAATCCACAGGACCTTCCAAGCTATTCTCTACATAACAGATCTGCGTGTGGGGCGCTGATCCTGGCCCAGAAGGTGTCTGAAAAACACTGCGAAACCTTACCGGGTTTTGTTTCTCTCCTCAAGGTGTTTTTATTTTCTCTTTGAGATTCTCGATCTCTAAAATAATACGTAAAACTTAAAACACAGGCTAGTAAGCAATGTATTTATAGACTGCTAACCCTAATCCTCCTAGGGTTTTATAACACCTTGGGCCCAATAAATAGGCTCCTTCTTGTATCTTAATAATCAGTTAAATGGCTCTGTCATCTAAGGAGCTAGCTTGGGGATCCTATGGCCCATTATTAATTAAGGCTCTTGATCAACGGTCTAGATTATGCAGGCATAAATCCAACAATCTCCCACTTTGCTTAGAAGCAAGTGCGGGGCTAAATAATCTTATGGGGCTACTCCACTAAAAGCCGGATGTGAATTCCAAAATTAATAATGTTTTATATCAAATGTATTTTCCTCTTTGTAAAATATCAATAATTAATTGATAATTTTTCTATAAATCAACTAATTATTTATTCTCTTGTTATCAGTTTCTCTAACGGATCCCATGCAACAGCCGTGACTTTCAATATCAAGTCTAGAAACATGTCAGAGGATGTTTCATACAAATTTCATTTTGTATATTTCACTTACATCTTGATAATCAAATACCATAATCCCAATTATCAAAGATATTGGTCGGTATAAAATAAGTCACTTATTGATAACTCAAAAGGAACCATAGTAACTTAATTATCTATTTATAATATACTCAGGATTAGAAAAATAACATATCTAATATACTTTGAGATTTAATTCCTTTCACGAAATTTATCCTTGATTAAATCTCTTAGATCCTCTCGGAATGACCATAATTCATTCCAATATTTTTATAATAATGGCTTAAGGCCAGTCATTTCACTAAAATATTGCAGTCTAAATAAAATTTGACTTTATTGCTGGTGTAGAACAATTTATTAATTATGAGAACATGTGATCATGTCTTCTATGGACGTATCATATGATCATATACTACATAATTAATACGGACCTTATAAGTAAATATGTAATAATGTTAATGTGTGTGCATTACATTTCCTTACATTTTAGATAGTATTATATTAGGAAATTACAACTTGTCTGCTCCACAGAGCACAAATGCCTTAACTCTCACTCACTCTAAAGTAAGTCTGGGACCCTCTTAAGACCCATACAATTTACATGTTTCTCAAACACACGTTTAGGAAGAGACTTAGTAAAAGGGTCTGGTAGGTTCTCCTCAGATGCTATTTTAGTAACCACTGTATCTCCTCTATCAATGAAATCACGGATCAAGTGGTACTTTCTTAATATGTGTTTCTGCTTTTTGTGATACCTTGGTTCTTTGGACTGGGCTACGGCCCCATTGTTATCTGATAAAGGGTATTAATAGAGCGATCTGCACTTGGTATCCACATGAAGATCAAAGAATTTCTTAAGCCATCTGGCTTCCTTTGCGACTTCGGATCTGACCACATATTCGGCTTGATGCGTGGAGTCGGCAACCTGAAGAGTCTGATTTAACACTCCTCCAACAAATGGCTCCCCCATTTAGAGTAAACACCTATCCTAATGTTGATTTACTTGAGTCAATATCCCCTTGGAAATCTGAGTCCGTATAACCAAGTGTTTTAAGACTCCCACTGGAATACACCAACATATAATCCCTCGTTCTCTTTAAATACTTGAGTATATGTTTCACTGGAAATTGTCAATGTTCTCCGGGATCACCAGTTGGTGATGACACTACTCCCACTGCATAGCAGATATCTGGCCTGGTACATAGCATAGCATACATGAGACTACCAACAGCCGAAGCATAAGGTTTCTTACTCATGAGTTCTTTCTCTTCAGGAGTTTTTGGTGATTGCTCCTTAGAAAGATGAATTCCATGTCTGAAGGGTAGAAGTCCCCTTTTGGAATTTTCCATGCCAAACCTGGTCACTATTTTATCAATGTAGGAGGCTTGGGATAAAGCTAACACCTTATTCTTCCGGTCTCGTAAAAGTTTGATTCCTAGAATATAGTTAGCTTCACCCAAGTCCTTCATATCAAACTGCTTTTTCAGGTAACCCTTTACGTCTGACAACACTTTCACACTGTTTCCAATTAACAGAATATCATCTACGTAAAGTACCAAAAAGACTACCACTATTCCTTGAATTTTCTTATACACACATGGTTCATCAGGACTTTTCTCAAATCCATATGAATTTTGATAGCAGTCTAAAGCCTGATGTTCCATGACCTGGATGCTTGCTTAAGCCCATAAATAGACCTATGCAACTTGCAAACCATGTGTTCTTGACCTAAGGCTATGAACCCTTTCGGTTGCTGCATATAGATATCCTCTTCTAGCTCTCCATTTAGAAAAGCTGTTTTGACATCCATTTGCCAAATCTCGTAATCGAGAGCTGCTGCTACAGCTAAGAGAATCCGGACAGATTTAAGCATGGCTACTGGCGAAAAAGTTTCATCATAATCTATGCCCTCTTTTTGGGTGTAACCTTTTGCCACCAATCTAGCTTTGAAGGTTTCAACCTTCCATCAGTCTCTCTCTCTTGTAGATCCACTTACCAGGTGGTTTATTCCCTTTAGGTGCTTCTACAAGAGACCAAACTGAGTTAGAACCCATAGATTCCATCTCACGGTCCATTGCCTTTTTCCACTCTTGCACATCAACATCCTCCAATGCCTCTTCATATGTGGTAGGGTCGTCATCAGGATTATCCAAAACGACTTGATAAGTCTCTCCTAACAAGGCATACCTTGCAGGTTTACGTATCAGTCTCCCACTACGAGTTTGCTGCATTGGTTGTTGTACATGTATAGAAGGATCCAAGTTTTGCGGTGCATGTGGATTACCAATCTCTTCATTATGTTCTTGTTCTTGAGTTTCTTGAATTTGGTCTCAGGTTGTTTCCTGTGTTTGTTCACCTTCGGGTACATTTTCCCTCTTTGAACATCAACAGGAAACAGGGGTGGAAAAATAGGAGTTTGTGGTGGATCTTGAGCTGAGTCAAGCTCTTCAGAACTGCTTTACTCTTAGGTTTTAAAATTTTTCATATAATCCTCTTCTAAGAAAGTGGCATGAGTACTCACTATCACCTTCTTTTCCTTTGGATTATAGAATATTCCACCTCTCGTTCCCTTAGGGTAGCCAATAAACATACACATTTCTGTTCGAGATTCCAACTTTTGTTGTTTCTGTACCAAGACGTGTGCTGGAGCACCCCAAATCCTAATATGGTTCAAGCTGGGCTTGCGCCCTTTCCATAATTATGTGGGTGTCTTTGAAACAGATTTAGACGGAACTAAATTTAGTATGTATGCAGCTGTTTCTAAGGCATATCCCCAGAACGATTCAGGTAATGATGAATAACTGAGCATCGACCTCACCATATCTAAAAGGGTTCTATTTCTCCTTTCAGAGACTCCATTTTGCTGAGGCGTTCCAGGAGATGATAATTGAGATATTATCCCATCTTGAGCCAAGTAAGACTTGATGTGAAGCCCCTTTCCCAGCGACATTTGGGAGGTCAGACCAGTCAGGGATGCCATAAATCACTCAATCACTCAAAATCATATCTTTTGCGGAAGCAATTACAAAATTTGGGCAAGCCCATAAACATTTAACAAAATACATTTAACTTTAACAAAATACATTTACAATGAAGGCATTCATGCCTTTTCAAAATGATTTACAAAAATAGATGTTCAGAGTTCAAATTGTTTTTACCAAATATCAATATCCAAAAGAAAACATGGAATGAATGCACATGTCGGAGCATACTCCGAAATTTCCTTCTTTATGACTCGACGCTCCTCGATCTTTGGTCCGCTTTCGATCACTATCTATCACTCGGTACCTGCGCATTGGTAAAACAATACGCTAAGCATTTTCATGCTTAGTGGTTCTATACAAATCCATTCCTCAGTTTCAGTTTAAATCAAATTGCTTACAATTTAATAGTTCCAAAACTTTCAAACCATTATGGATGATCAATATAAATACAATACATATACTTGACTTTCATGCTCTGATCGATTATAGTTTCATTGATCATCGAAAATACACTTTCATATTCAATATTTACATAGTAAATCCAATTCAATTATGCTCACAAATTCGGATTAGTTACGCAATTCAATTGATGCGAAAAATCAATTCGAGTTAAAGAAAATCAGACGATTATGCTGTCAATTGGTTGTTCCAATCAATTCGGTTACGTCGATCAATTCGGTTATGCCATGCAATTTAGCACATGTCTTGATATCTGAGATATCGAGTCACCTGCTGCAGTCCATTGTTGCGGTCGGTATCGAATGGTTTATAACGAGTACGGTCCCGGGGCTGGCGTGATTATAAACAATCAAATAGTGAACACTACGGAATGCAGTCCATTGAAGTGGCGTCGGAATTATTTTATCGATACAATAGTTCGCGATCTTGCTATTTGGCCCTATTGGTATACGATCTATCCTTAATGCGAAATAAGCGGTTAACATTCTATTAAGGCGTTGAATCCTTTTATAGCAAAATATAGTACAATATGTCGCTTTGTATAAATAGTTTATTTTTCAATAATCATACAATTTTTATATGCAAACATTTCTGATCACTTTTATGATCAGTTATGATCAGTTCAATATGCTTTTAGAATAGCGTGCAAAAACTTGAAGCGAGGAATAGAGGTCGGTGACAATTCAATGTTGCACTTTGATTCCAATTCCTGGAATCTAATCTCAGTTTGTTTTTCATCTGCAAATCGGTCCTATTCCAAAACCATTAAAGAACAATATTATTAAACACGTTACTGATGGTTTTGGTTGGGATTGATTTCAGAGATTAATATGATTTCCAAATTCGACAAGCTATATATAGATGGATTCTTGACTCGATGGGCTTTCATAGAGTCGAGAATAGATCAGTCGGACGAAGGGTTATGACAACCCGATTTGGAGGTCATACAGCGATCAAATCTGAGCGACGAGCTGACCTGACCTGGATAGGCTCGATCTGTCACCTCTGTCAAACATCTTCTATCCTCCTCAGGCATATGAATAGATTCTTGACTCAATGGGCTGCGGAGTCCGAGGAACGCAACGGAGTTCGTACGAAGGAGTTATGACATTACAGTTGGAGATCATACGCAATCAAATCTGAGCCGACAGGCTGACCTGCCTGGACAGGCTCGATCTATCCTGCTAATTGAACATCTTCTATCCTCCTGAGAATATGAATGTGATAACCGGCTCAATCAGGCTTTCCATAGGTCGAAATCTTGGTCGGATTCGGACCCGAAGGAGATATGACCTTAGAAGTTCGGAGTCGTGCGTAGTCAACTGCGGAGAGCTGACTGGTGACGAGCTGACCTGACCTGGCGAGCTCGATATAGCACCTTGGTCCTGACATCTAATATACTCCTCAGGCATGAATGTATTCTTGACTCAATGGGCTTTCCATAGAGTCGAAACGCCAGTCGGAGTTAGGATTGAAGGAGATATGACGCCAGGGTTGGAGGGTGGAGTGCGTAGTCAGCCCCGGACAGTGACACGGCGACGAGATGACCTGACCTGGGCTGAGGCTCGATATAACACCTCGGTCTGACATCTAATATACTCCTTAGGCATAGATGTATTATTGACTCGATAGGCTTTCCATAGAGTCGAGGCGCCCGAATCGGGTTGGAGCGAAGGAGATATGACCTTCCGGTTGGGTCATGCGTGAGTCGACGAGACCAGTGACCCGGTAGTGAGGCTGACCCTCTGGCATGGATTTGCTGACCTGCGCATGACCTCTGTTTGCATGACCTGCAATGCATGACCTACGTTGCATGACCTCTATTGCATGACCTCTCGCGTTGATGTTGAGTAAAGACCATAACTTGGTCTACAGGTCGAATTGAAATTCAAAAACTGAACATCAGTTCATTGATGTGGCCCTGACTACTAGAATGACTTACTTCCAAATTCCATTTATTTCTGACCAAGAAAACTGGTTCTAAGGTCGGTGATTGACCGGCTAGCCTTGACGGCAGGATCTAGTGAGGCTGATCTCGAGAAAAAGGACCATAACTTGGTCTATAGGGTCGAATTGAGAAATTGAACCTAATATCGAGGATTCGTTGATTTGCTCTGACACCTGGGACTCACTACCAGATTCTCTTTGTTCTTTTAAAATCGAACCACAAGTTAGGTTAAGCCTTGCCAGCTGTGATGTGGTAGACTACCGTGGTTTAAAATCTGATAAAACGATACCACCAAGGAAGATAAGCCATAGCATGACCTTGGGGTAGAAAATATGTGGAAAGACCTACCTCCTAGAGTTTGTCGAAACTCCCGATTCAGTCTTTGCCCCACGACTCTTGTCACGGGAAGGATTTTCCCTCTTGCTTGTGGGAGACCTATGAATTGTCGTTTGGGAATCTAGAGAAAGTGAGAGCTTCTCACTTTCACAAAATATCTCACTCTTTTCTCTTGTTTTCCTTTTCTTATGGATGGCAATAAATCTTTCAAAATGAGAAACTTCCTCCCTCTTTCCTACATGCCACATACCCATTTCCTTTGATTTGTTTCTTTATTTCTTTTTTTGTATTTAGGTCATACTGTTCTCTATTATTCTTCATTTAAGTCTCTATTATTTTCCCTTTATTCATTTATTTCTCTAATTTCACGTAGACATATAAAACTTACTTACAGGTGTGCTGGTCCCCCATTTACAATTTCCATATTTTCTCTTTTTCACTTGGGTTTTATTTACGGATTCAATAATCGTTTTAATCAATATTCGTAAAAATTTCGAGAAAAATACAAGTTGGCCCGATTATACCGGAATATATAATAAATTTTATTATAAAATTCCGAGGTATTTTTAGGCGTTACATGAACTCTCAGACAAGTATTGCCGCCCTCGGTCGAGACCAGCCTGCGATATGGATGCGGTGGCTTCTGTACCGATGCCATACTCTTGAAATTTATCAAAGCTTAGGACTTATGGGCGCGTGGGTAAACATAACCATATCTTGGTGATCATCGGAGTAAATGTGATAAAATACTCATGCCTCGGGCTTGAGCTCATTGATCCACATACATCGGTGTGTACCAATTCCGACTATATAGTGTACGATTTCCTTTGGCCTTGAGAGCACTCTTTGTCATTCACGCCCCTGGCTTGTAGATTCCGTCTTGGTATGAGTTCAAGATCGAGGAATTTAAATTCCGCACCCAACCAAACCATGAATTCTACTAAATTAATATGACCCAATCGTAAATGCCACATATAGGTTTCATTTGAAACCTTCATTTTCTCAGATAAAGGAAATTGCTCATCATCAATATTTTCAATAGCATTAATACTATAGGACATAGGAGTTAAAAAATATATACCATTTATCAATAATGAACAAATAAAAGCGTTGTACTCTTTGTTGGCGAAATTAAAAGCGCAATGTTAAACCATGTTCAACTAAACAACTAACATAAACCAAATTCCTCTTAAAATCCGGAACAAATAAACAGTCTGATAAACATAAAGTCTTATTATTAAAACATAACTTTACTTAGTCTACTTGCCATTACGGAGACATATTCCCATTTCCCAACTTCAAGCTTCTTTGTCCTTCTTGAGGTGGTTGCTTTGTTTGAACCAGCGCAAGAGTAACAAACATGGTTAGTGGCTCTGAGATCAATGATCCATTGTCATTGTAATTCTCCACTAAACAAGCCTCGACAACATTTATACTACCCATACCTGGTTTTGGGCGATCCTTGCTTCCCGGTGACCTTTGCATTAAAGCACTTGAAGCACGCCTTTCGGCTTCTTCATTGCGGTTGGTTTGATGGTGAACTTGTTTCATACCCTTTGTTCTTCTTTCCGCCCCTTGGGACCACTTTGGTTTGAAGAACTTTGTATGATAAGCTTTACCTTCCACGAGAGACCTTCGGCGCTCTTAAAAGCTCGTGCATAAAGTTCAACGAGGAAGTAAGCTTAGGTTTGTTCATATTATAATTCATTTTAGGTAGCCAAAACGTGGGTAGAGATTAGGATCATGTCGATCTTCATCTCTTGATCCACGGCTTAGCCCCCATCACCTCCATGATCTTAATGTGGCCCATCATTTTTAGACAATGGTCCTTTTATTTTCCTCAGTCCTTCTGAGTGTTCATTAATTCTTATAGGCGCTTGTCTAGCGATCACGCTACTTTTAGCAAACATCCGTCAGAGTGCGAATTATTTCTAATACACTCTCCATATCATTAATTTGCTTTGCAGATGCTCTAGCAATGGCGAGATTATAACAGCGGTACATTTGTATTTGCGTGCCCGATCTGCAATTAACCTTGGCAGTTTATACAAAGCGTGCGGTGGGCTCTTGGGGTTTGAGTTGTTGTAATGGGTACTATTCTCTCAAAATCAAGGATAATGTAAAGATTGATTTTCCATAGGTCGTAGTTATTTCCATTCAATGACTTTTGACTCAAAATTGTAGCTAGAGGATTAAAGGATGCCATTTTCTGAATTTTTTTTAAAAAAAAAACACATATGTTAACACGTAATCCCACCTGACAAACATCTGAAATATGATCCGTAAACTCACTGGCCAATAATGTTTATTGCAACAATAATTGGTTTCCATTACAAATACTTCGTTGGGCGAGCGTTTGTAATAAACTAAACTTTGAACATGGTATGCAGTGTCACACTAAGTTAGCTCGGGGAAGGTGAGGTGGGTCGAGACTCTTTAAAAACTACATCGCCCAGACCAGGCGCCCAAATAACGCTAACACACACCATTCAAATTGATTTTAAAAAACAACCATTGTTTCAATATTCTTTTTGGGCCTTTAGCCAACATTCTGAGCCTCGTTAGGAGGGGTTATTAATATAATTAAATTTGAATGTAATAACCATTAATTTAATTTCAAAATTATCTTTAATATCTGGCATTCTTGGAAAGCATTTGGGTCATTACAACCTTATTAAAATTTTGAAATTATTTTAGATCCAATCCAATAAAATCGGCCATGCTTATGGTAGAATTACATCACATAACCATTTTATTATTGGACCCTTAATGGAGCATGATTTCAAATAATTAAATTAATTTTTAACCTTCACCCATTCAATATTTTATTATCAATTAATTAGGGTTTTCCAAAATAATATTATCTAGATACAAAACAAATATTATTATGCACATGTATATATCAAATGATGCAATTATATGGCACCACCTATTAAATGACATGGTAAGCACATATCATATTTATATCATATAATTTTAACAATTATAAATATAGAATAATTAATAGATACTGTCATGGTTTCTAGAAAAGAAAATTCTGGCTGATATGGCGAAAGTGGCTGATATACGCGTACTTAACTGCTTTCTTCGGTCTTCAAGTTCGTAGGGTATGGTAGGGTCAAAAATCAGGCTTTTTAGGGTTTTGGCGCAAAACAGCCTAACATCTTGCTCATTAGGCACGTACCAAAGCAGTGGCCAAGCCGCCACCTGGCTTCAGTTGTCATGAATTTCTGGGGAGGGTAAAGCATCCCGAGGAACCACCCTACAAAAAATCAGCCCATTATGACAACGCAGTGCCCCTTTTAATTGTTTTTAATAATCCCGTTTATATAAAAAAAAATTTAAATAAAATTGAAGGAAAAAATAAATAAATAAATCAAGGAGAAACCTAATCTGTGAATTAGCCTCCTTGTTACATCCCCAAAAATATATATATATACAAACAAAATCTATCATGGATTAAAAGTAAAAACCAATCATTCATTCATAATCTGAAAAATTATAAATAACGCTAAATGTGAGAATGTAGGTGTCATATATCTAATATACATCATATATACATGAGAAATAAAATTATGGATTCGATCTTCTCCTTGTGTGGGTTATTGAGAACACGTCTGGAGTGCGGGAATCATACGGTGGGCGAGAATGTGTGATTAAATCTGATGTATGATAGATATGTTTTCGTCGCTTTCATTGCCCTTTGTAGTAAGTCACGAGAAAATCTGTACAGAATCGGGCCTTGGCCTTGTGCTCACGTGACGGATCACAACGTGTGTGTATTTGTCATAAAGCTAGAAGGTTAATCGAAAAGCTTATTTCTGACGCTACGGTTTTGTTATATACCAGTGTTTTATTTTCTGGATCTCAATCTACAAATATCGTAAAACTTAAAGCGCGGAAATTTAGTAAGCGGTATGTTATAGGCTGCCCCAACACAATCTTCCTAGGGTTTATAATACCTTCAGGCGATAAATAGGAACAAATGCTTGTATCTTAATAATCGGTTAAATGGAACATCGTATTAGAAATTTAGGCTTAGGGATCACTGTGGCGAATTTATTAATTAAATTTCTTGTCCCAGTGATGCAGATTGTTACAGGCGTAAATTCAAATTCAAGGTGGGTCACTGCTCCAACAATCCCATTCCTGTGGAGTGAAGATAAATGTGCTATGGAGGGATTGGAGACAATCTTCTGACGTCCCCCCTGATTCCATTCCGCATTCGTCTAATATTGTATAGATTGTGAAACCGTAATCATAAACAATAACTTTCCAATTCAGGGTAGTGCGTGATTGTCCCATCCACGTCCATGACTCTGAATATATTTCGAAAAGGAAAATTCAACTACTTTGATGTAAAAGCCAAGCAATGGGCACCAAATCAACCAGCTGAAGTTTTCTTCGTCCATATGAAATTTTTTTTGTTTTAATTGTTGATGAAAAAGCTGATAATTGGTGGTGGGGGTATAGGAATAGGAGCGGCATGGAAGGTGGCAGAGGTGGAGGACGGGTCTAGTGTAGCCATTTTCGGACTTGGAGCTGTCGGACTTGCGGTATTTCAAATAAACCACCGGTTCCCCCTCCCCCCCATCTCCCTGCGGCTCTGGAACACAATGATTATGCATTACCCCCAAATCCTAATTGATTGCTACTTCATATCAGGTGGCGGAGGGAGCAAGGCTCCGTGGAGCTTCAAAGATCATAGGGGTCGATTTGAATACCGACAAATTTGAAATAGGTGGACCTCATTTTTTGCCCAATCATCCCCTTCTACTGTCCTGGTTGAGGAAATTGACTGACTCTTCTTCTACATGGCAGGAAAGAAATTTGGGGTCACCCATTTCATTAACCCTACTGCCTTGGGAGAAAAAACAGTGAGCCAGGTGAATCCGTGGTTTCATTGAAATATAAAAGAAAGTTAGGGAGAATTTGAATGACTTGTGCAAGCAACTATCCTACTTGTGTTTTGTATGATCAGGTGGTGAAAGAGATAACAGATGGGGGTGCTGACTATTGCTTCGAATGCATCGGATTGGCATCCTTAATGAAAGATGCTTTCAGTTGTAGCCGAGAGGTCATCTCTCTCTCCATCTTCAAAAAGATTCCAATCTTTTTTGCCACTAGGAAGTACAAAAGACATGCCACGAACAAAATCATTATATCAAAGACAAATTATAAATTAGCTCTGAGATTCACATGGTTTCTGATGACAATATCATTGATGCTGTTCTAACATATTTTTCTTCAGTAATGTAATCATTGGCGGTGGTATTATGGATGTAGGGGTGGGGGAAAACAGTGATACTGGGAGTAGAGAAGCACGGGTCAGAATTTAATATTAACTGCTACGAAATCCTCAGAGGCAGAAGTGTCGTTGGCTCCATGTTTGGAGGACTCAAACCAAAATCTGACATCCCAATACTCGCCAAAAAGTACCTAGACAAGGTAAGTAGTTTTCATGGGCCCAAAGATTTATTTGGAAACAGGAGGATGTAGATAAGTGGTAAGCCAGGATTGATTTGTATCATGCAGGAGCTGAGGCTGGATGACTTCATCACACATGAGGTGAATTTCCAGGACATCAACAAAGCTTTTGAATTTATGGCTCAAGGAAAGAGCATCCGATGCATCATATGGATGGATAAATAAAATGGGTTGTACGTCATGTTATTTGGATTCTATGATGAGAGGGAGAGGGTTTGTTTATGGATAACCAACCAAATTGTTTCTCCACCTAATAAAATCTTTGGTGGATTTGAGGTGATTTCAAAATGCCAATCGGATTTACGCAATCATGTTTGTACTTCTTTATAATTAATTCATCCTCATGGACCCAATCAGGTGTAATTTAATTAGAGCATGATGTTTTAGTTGTTGAAAGGATAACAATTGACCTTATTTATTTGATTCGATTACCTTATGTTAAATTTTAATTTTGAAAAATAAATTAATAAGACTTGCTATTTGTTATTGATTCATTGCTTTAATAACTTAAGTTTTTAATTAACATGATATTTTAACATTTGGTTTGAAGCTTGGATGAGTCTCTATACATCAGTCATCACATAGAAATCCAAAAACCCAAGCCTGAGCTAATCCACCATCTCAAAAGAATTGCAAAATTTGTTATACATAGAACCCACTGATATTGGTTGGGAAACAATTAATGTTGGTGTCCTTCCGCCAGCACTCTATATACTTCCGTAAGCGGAAGTTCTATCTTCTTTTAGACCTGTACAACGTTAGTAAATGTTTTGAGTTTTGGGTCTCAAAAAATATTGTTTTTAACACTTTCTATAAAGGTATGTTCAATGTAGTTCATTTTCATTTTTGTATTTTTGTATTAAAGCCGTCATTTTTACACTGAAGTCATAGATGCTAATTACAGTTTCATGTTTATACTAAAACCGTAGTTGTTAATTATATATAAGAGTATATATATATATATATATATATATATATATATATATATATGATCATCTCTCCTATGTGGCATCAAAGAGTCTAGATTGAATTATAATTTGGAATGATGCATAAAATCAATATTTTTTTTAAAAAAAAATGGTCATTTGACCCCAAACTCTAAATGTTTTTAAGTTAAAAAAGTAATTCCTAGTGCCAGTCTGGTCATTTTACCTAATAAAAGCTAAATCGCACCTGCTGCTATCATTTCTATGATGTTCCAAAGGATCTGGTAGTCAAAACCCAGTAGCTACCATGAGATATGGTCTCAAGATCAGCAGCATTTGATGAAGAAATTCCATGCGCTTGGATCTGATTCCTACTATTCTGGTAAAAGCTAAAGAGCTTGGATGTAGATTCTAGGCTTTATGCAAAATATATCTTTTTGAATGGATGTCTCAGTGGTTGAAACTATGGGGCTGGTCATGCTCAATGCTTTTCAATTTGATGACACTTTCTAGTGACAAAGACCTAGCCACCAACTAACAACGATATGATTATGATTGTCAATGAGAATTCACCATAAATTGCAAGCAATTTCAAATTCATAGTTGAAAACTCCCCATAGAATGAGAACCAGAAGCTTTGTTACTGGCTAGTTGTTCTGAGATATCGGAACTGCTCTGGTAAAGCCAAGTGCTACCTTACTATAGTTTGAGCTTGCTGAAATCAACCTTTCGAACAGGGTATGTATATGCCTCGTAGTTGATTTGTTGACCCAAGCAACTCAATTTTGTCAGAGTGGTAATAAGATCAACCTGAAAGAAAAAAATGCCAAACCAGAATTGAGATCAAGCCTTGATAAAGCATATTAAGAAATGAAAAATCATGAGTTGAACTGCATATTGTCGATCAAAATTCCTTCACCAAATCATTCTACTCACTAAATGAATTAATTCAGTCTTAATTTCAAAGCATAGGGAAGTACATTGAGCACAATCCCCTTGGTGGTTCCTTCCTTTTATTCTTTTCTCTACACTAGAAAACTTGACAAATCAATGAATAATATCTATCTATTTCTATCTATTTTCCAATTTGAAAGTAAAGGAAAAAGAGGAAACTATCAAGTTACTGACCTCATAATCAGTCTGAGAAACTGTTTCTCGGCTGCGTTGGTATTTCTGAACCCATGGAGTAACATCTGGATCCATGGCCAATAAGGCCTCAGTTGCCATCTGATCTGGACCTAAAAATGCTGACATAACAGCTAGCTGGCCAATCCAAGAAAGAGAAAGAAAAGAGCAGGGTCAGTGAATATGACTCATAATTTCATCAATAGTAATAAATGAAGCTCACCTACATAGGTGAAGAATATCCTTTACATTGTTGTTGCTGTTTTTCTTGAAATAGAAACTTGGATTAATGTGGATCATTTGCATAAAAAGAAATACAGCATAGATCCATGAAGGATTAGATATGAGTACATTTGCAAATCACAATAAGCAGTTCAAATTAGACTTAAAATAAAGAAATTCAAGAAGATGAGAATTTGTTCAGGTTGAATCTTCCAAATGGGCAAGGAGAGTTAGAAGTCAGTAAAAATTACATCTCATGCTTCATTTTAACAAATGGTTTGTAAACAAATTGATTGGCAAATGTTTGAAAAACAAATCCTTTAATACTGTTACTTATCTTACCAACTATGTCTGGGCTGGAAAAACAAACTCCATAAACCAATCTATGGTGCTTTTATGCATTTCAATGTCTCTTTGGTGAATGAACAAATCTGACATCACCCATTGAAGCTTGTGCAAATATAAATTATAGAATTGATTTGAAATTTGAAAGTCAGTAATCATAATCCAGTCTGGACTGATATTGCATTGTTAGGTTACAGCATGATTATAATCTCTGTGACAAATAATCTTTTCCCTTCACATGAAACTCCAGAGCTGAAATTTGGGGCTGCTCAAGAAATAGTTGGCTGACAGTTTGCAGGCCCAAATTTATATTTTCAAAGGCCATGCTACAATAAAAACAAGACCCTGAAATTCAATTTGGTGTCAAAAAATGATTGATGAATACCTGGCGGGGGCCAAAGCCAACAGCTTTGAACTTATCTTTCATTTCCTGGACACTAGCCTTATCCCACTGAGGAACTCTTCCCTCTGGATCTGGCTCCTGAGAGTCAGCCCTCCCAAATTGCTTATCAAACAATCCCCACTGTTAAAACAAAGCACAGTTTCATACATAAATGCACTTCTTAACTCTTTTAATGGGAGGATAAAAAATGAAGAAGATCTCTATCGGTAGATAAAAAATGTGTACAGGCCAAATGCATGCATACATGCAATTTTTATGAGATGGTACTTCCATTCTTCAGTCCAACTTCATGCACTCACAACTGGTTTGGTTGAGAGAGGAAAATAGGACCATAAGAAACTCACAGTAGCCCATTAGTGGGTAGAAAAAAATGATTATACCACTGGAATGGAAGAAATAACTGTACAGAAAGAACATGATCGTAATTACAGGCATATCCTCTTTTTGTCTAACAAGAAAGCTGCATGCCTATCTAATACAACACTCACACTCCAGACTAGTTCTTTTTGCCTTGAAATAATCCTTGATCCATTAGATTGTTATTCTTCACCAAATCTGTTTCTTCTCACTCATAGTAAAACTCATCACTGAAACCCAAGAAAACATGATAAGGTTTCCTTTAAATTGAACTCAAAACGGTTTCTTGAAAATTCATACACTATTTTAAAAGCTCATTTTGAACTAATTATGATGGAAAAAAGATTAGCATAACTTAAAACTTAGCCAGGGCACATATGGTGACCAACTTTTGAACAAACCTACCCTTATGAACTATATGAGCGTAGAAGTATGTCTGATGTTTCAATTATATGTGAATCACAGCACCAAATTTAGAAACGAACCTGCCCATTTGAGCCATATGCAGCATATAATATATTCCCTTTCTCTTCATTCCCACCACATTTACGTATTGCAGCAGCTATAAATGTAGACTTCACAGCAGTTTGAGCTGCATTGAATAAAGAAAAAACTGAATCTTAGGGGCATTATGTTACTTTGTTAATAGCTACATGCAAACTAAATAGAAACATTATTTTTCTCAACATTGAAAAATGAATTTGCTATGTTTTTCATAGAAACAGGAACTAGTCTTCTTGGCATTTTAATATGATGGTAACTTGTCAGTCAATAAGCATAAAAACACATGTTCAAGTTTTCATAAAATGTAGGAAATTTTAGCTATGTTGTCATTCTATACCTCCTAGAAGTGCAAATCAAGATCCATATGGGCTAGTGGCCTTATCATCATTTTTGGTGATACATCTTAAGGATAATGCAATTGATGACAATTAAACATCTAACCTGCATATTGGATGAGATCTGAGAATGATAATGGTCCTCCCTTGGAATATGAATCTATCTCCTTCTTTGATTCCTCTAATGAGTTCAAAGCTGCAGAGAGCCCTTTATTCTCAGGTCTGCTTATCTCTGAACTTCAAGCAAGCAAAATTGTGAACAAGAACAAAATCAATGTAGTGTTTGAATGAGAAGAATGCTTTACAACTTAAACTCATAAAGAAATATATTTGGAAATTCAAAACAATATGACTATCCCTTATTGAAAATGCTCACAAGATATGACAAGTGCATCTGACTTCACTTTATTCATATGAAATAAAGTGGATACTCTTTTTTCATATTTTGAGTACCATACATATTTTAAGGTGTTGCCATATTACCTGAATCGTATTGATCCATTTGGGCCCCCAGATTTTGTAGCCTACAAACTTAATCAAAAGCACATGAGTGTTTTTCCATTTGTTGCAGACCAAGTAAAAGATCCTATACAATTGAATTTTCAGAAAGGTTGTTTCTTGCCTGACCTTATCATAAGTCATGGCATCATTCAGGGCTAAAGTTAGTAGGGATGGGATGATATCAGGTTTTCCCTGAATGTATGCACAACAAAATTAGTGGAAAAAAAATTAACTGCCAAGAATGTGATCAAAGTCTGTAAGTGAGGCCAAAATCTAAGTACACAAAAATCATTGATATTAACTAGGGGTGTGGAATTTACCTTTATAGCTTTAAAAAGAGTTCCCTTGACATCCGCTGTTAAGGAAATGAAAAAGTAAAAGGAACATTTAGTTCTTGATGAATCCAGGAGGCCTTGCCAGAGAAGGTTAGGTATTCGACAACTTACAAAGAAATTCAGAACGTTGTCTGCGTTGTATCAGATCAGCTGCAGCAGCCATTTCAACAGATGGTCCTGAGCTTCCTAGTAATTCCTAAGGAGTGATTACAGCTGGCAGAAACTCATCATCACATCATTCTAAACCATAGTATTGTATTCTTCCACAGGCGCTAATCCATAGAAAATTATATTCATATAAATCTGTATATGCTTGGAAGCACACTTAATAGCAAGTGAATGTCGAGTCCAAACAATTTAAAGCCATTTGAATCAACATTGGTTTTGCGTGGTTATGAAAACAACGCTTCTTTGACCCTGGAGGGTCTATAAGGAAGTGTGAGAAATAATGGAGCAGAATGGTATGGTAATCATTTTTTTTGCCAATTACACAAAGAGGGCAGTAAAGCAGAGGTTTAAAAAGGTAGAAGAGCAACAAACTACTTCAGGATTTGCTAACTCAGAGAATTAACATTCCTTATATACCAACAACATAAACAAATGTCCAATTGACCCACAAATCCTAGTACTACGGGAACACTGATTCTGTGTCACAATTCATGAATTTGAGAGGATGGTTAACAGAAACACAGATTTAAACCAAATTTGCAGGCAGGCAGGCAATTGGTAGTTATTTTGAGTCATCCCTTGTATCAACTGCAATTTAAACTAGTAGAAAACCTAGGCATCTGAAGTTTTAAAGCAACTGGAACCTATTCTAAAATTTGAGTGTACATATTAAACCCATGTATGTTTCAAGGATCATAGTGTTTCAAACCCTTTTTCCACAACAATAGAAATGAATTGAAAAACCCAGCAGAGTAGCCAATGTAGTAACATGAAATGAGGAAGCACTGGAAAAGGGTCAAAGAAGGAGTACTCTCACCATGCTAAGGGTAGCACCCACGCATTTGAGGACGTCCCTTCTACGGAATCTATCCTCATCAGCTCCATCACATTCAATTCGGTTACAACGGATCGTCCCCTGATGTTGAAATTATAAATTAATTGTGCTCTAGAATGTTTGAAATTAAAGAAATCAGAAAAATACATACTGCGTGAAGGGAGTGCCGAGGGTTAGAAGATGGTTGAGGCGCCGTTGGAATCAAAGATGGGGTGGTTGATAAGAAGGACACCCCCATTTCCCTGTATGTATGTATGTACGTTCCTTCTCTCAAACTTTGTAGACTGAACTCCACTGGGAGTGAGAGGTGGGAAAATACCAATATTTGCAGGGCGAGATGATGTCTTATCCTATCCCAACTCCAAGCTTCTCAAGGCATCCGGAAATCTCATACCCGCCACGTTAACCCCACTCACCCTTTTCCAGACCCACAACATGTGTTATTCTTATTAGCCTTTTTTTCTTCTTTTTTTTAATTTAAGGAATTTTTTTAGAGGACCCCTACTTTTAAAGGAAAAAAGAATGGCATTCCTATGCTTGGATGAACACCTTCCTTCATGTTTAACTCATGTAACAATATTTCAAAAAAGACGTAACATAAAAAGGGAAGGATCCCGATTCAAGTTCCGATGGGAATAATCTACACCCTTCCCTATATTTGAGATGCTGGATTACCGCTTAAACTAAAGCATAATAGATAAATTGAGATTGAGCTAGGCATGATAATTAGATAAAAACATTTAACAAATTTTCAAGAAAATAACTTTCAGTTATTGAAATTTACCTATATAATTTTATACAAGTATTTTTATCTAATAAATAGAAAAGTTAATGGTGAAATGAGAAATAAAAATCATTCAAATGTACATTAACCCAAAAAATTGTTATGTTTTGCATTTTTAAGAGATGAAGATCATTTGCATTGATTCTTAAATGTATCTTTTTAAGATAATCCTTCTTGAATCTATCTTTTTAAATGGGTTGTGAGTGGATTAAAAAATGTTTTAATTAATTGGTGTCCTTTATGTATATATTTTTCAACTTCATATAAGAGCATTAGGGCAAGAAAATATCGCCTGGTTCAAACATTTTCCCAATCCAAAACACAAATTCAACCAGGGGGAAAGTGTCGCTTGCCTGCGAATACAATTACGAAACAAAAACATATGCAGAAATTAAAAAAAAAAAAAAAAAAAAGAGGATGGTAAAAATGAAATGATCACTTTTTTATTATTGTTTTGGTTGACCAGCAATGAAGTGGTCACACGAAAAGAACACGTTATTTCCAGCAGATGCCCTCCATACTTCTTTTCATATCATTGAATTCCACCTCTAATTACTGAACCACCTCCACCGTCAAACCAACTAACTTCCCTCAAGAAATTAATAAGGCCAAATGATAAAACCGGTGGCCTTTTTTTTTAACGTGCTCTCGTTATGGATTCTTCTCCCTTTCATCTACATTTCTATACACCCTCACCTCGCCTCGCCTCGCCTCGCCTCAGATATCTGGACTCGAGATATACACACGCTCCGCAGTTGTATATAACTTAACAAACTACAATGCCACCCCCGGAGCTTCCATAAATAATCAGGAAAGATAATGTGCCGTGAATCCACCAGCATGGCCTGTCTCTTTGGAGGAAATTGTTCCGCTGCAACTAATCTCTACCTAATAATATTCACAGAGGTGTTCATATCCGGGGGTTCCTTGTGGCATAAACAATCCGGTATAGGGTTCACATAAAATGCCTCTTCTGAACGAAACCTATCCATGCCCTTTGTTCCAGAGATGGGGCCTTTTCTTTTTCGTGGAGACCCTTGCCTGTGCAACCAAACACAAGGAAATAAGAACAAACTTAGTGAAATTTTTTTTAGCAGATTTGTATCACATTACATGATCTAGTTATTGGGGGTTCTTCAACAGATTATACAGACCACTTTGAAGGTAATCAAGGGGTGAAGGGGTCAAAAGAATCTTCTTCCTCAAATAGCTTATAGATTGAGGTTCAACTATTGCAGAAATAAGAAAAGAGAAGCAACTGAACCTTCCCAGCCATCCCCTAATCTAAAGTAGAAAAGCCTTCTCATATTTTTTTCCTCTTCAACACCCGAAAATGAACCTACAGATGAATATCTGGCTTCTGTTCTCAAGCACCGCAGTACATGATGCAAAACCCAACTAAGGGAAATAGCCAATGAAATAAGATGTCATGATCTACTGATTATGTAGAGTGCTTAGAGAAGCTTCAGTCCTCATGGAATCTTAGAATAATCTAATAATCAGTCTTTTAGTGAAACATCATCTTAAGAACTCCAGTGGACATCAGGACAGCCTCACCCAAGAACAGACAACTCAAACCAACCTGAAAAACCCTAATCCCATTGACTCATGATCAGAAATCCCATAGAATAATTTAAGACACAAATGCCCATTTCATTGCTAAAAGAAAAAAGATGTAGCCTGCCATTATTCATTATGACCATAACAAAGGAATTTTCATATTGACATACCTTTTTCTGTGCATTTCAATAATCTTATTTGATAGGTTTTTGCCTCCTTTCAGGAATCCCCACTCAAGTTTGTCAAACAGATGAACAAGAGCTTTCCTGATGTACAAACCACACAGAAACAATTTCAATATACAGTGACTATTGGGAGCATGAATAGTGTGAATAGGAAGTTACAAAAATTTGGAGATGAACTCAAAAATAGAAACTATCTCACCTATCAGGAGAAATTGTCTTCCTGTGTCCCAAAAAACGACGATGACCCTCAACTGCCCTTGCCATGTTTCCAGAGTACGAAGGAATAAATACATCACTCTCAACTGATACAATATAATCTAGTGCAGCCATCTGAGATGAATGATTGGCAAACGGTTCAATCTCATCAATGGATGCCAGTTTTTCCTGACATCAATCACAAGATGTGAATCAATATGGCAAACAACATTTTTCTTTCTCCTCCTTTCTTTCTTTCTTTCTTTCATTTTTTTCTTACTTTTTTTGGGATAAGTTGACAAGCTAATGTCACTTATGTCAAGGGTTGGCAGATAAGAAGATAAAAATGTGAATTAATGGGCAAACATCAACTAAAAACATCTCAAACCAAAATACCATGTGGATACATGCATACAATTGGAACATGTGCATGGAAAAAGGCACACAGACACACAGACAACCTACACTTCAGGCACAAAAGGAAAAACTTGAGACATACAGAAAGCATCAATAAAAGAAGCAGCAAGAGATGAAATTTTCACAATCTTAACTATGGAGGAAACAGTATAAAACAAAATCAGTTGCTTGCTAAATTAGGCACCTTAGATATGGTTTTGAATCATACAGCTCTTTTGCATCCTTAGATATAGACTACATGTGACGCAAGCGTGTGGAGATATCATAGATGTCCATTAACCATCCAGCACCCTTTCGTATTTCTGTATCATTATTGTTTTTCATAGCCAAGTTTTGCCTCATTGGAACATGAACCTGTAACCTCCCACAAATCCTCCCCATCTCTTTACCACTTAAACCAAGACTCAAGGGCTCAGCAACCTTTTTTTTCTCATCTAATCTTAGACTTCACATGACCCAAGGCTGTTGACGGGGTTCGATAAGGACCCCTACCCAATTTCAACTTCCCCTTAGTTAACCCAGACTTGACCCCACCAAGAATTAGGGAATTTCCTTTCTTTTTCTTCTTTATGAATAAATGCAAGAAGGAAATATATTAACAGTGCCGACTAAACGGGCACACTACAAGTAAATTCAGTTTTAAATCACAAGAGCCTGGTGTACTTGGTAACACATATATATCCAGTGGCCCTAGAAGCAGATCCAATCACCCAAGCCACTTAAAATTCAAATCTAGTTATATCTACATTGTTAGTTATATGTCACTTGTAATTGCATGCATCTACACCAGATAACCTGATGGTTTTGTTATAATTTTTTTTTTAGTTAAATGTTTTTCCCCCTTTTTTGTCTACATTGACATACCCGGCCCATGGAAAAGTGCAATCTCAAAAGTATAAGCAGGAAAACTTCCTTTTCCAGGTGATAAGAATCTCAGCAGGACTTTTTTTTTGATAAGTAAGAATCTCAACAGGACTTGAACATGTGACTTCCAAGATAGCAGCACACATAGGATAACATCTGAGCTGCAGTCCACCAGCCACACTTGCAAATTTTGCCAGTTTTATAAGTACCAGATTTACGCTTGATATCTACTTCATGGGTAAGGAATTCATGTAACATTAGTTCCTACTATTATCAATGCACTAGCAGGTGACACAAGAAATACACATGGCTCTGTTTAATTAGTTAACTTGACAACTGCAACCATATTTATGACTACTTGAGCTTTATGCAACTAAATTGATAAGATTGTAAACTTTTGGGATAAACTTCCCGGCCAGATGAATAATTCCTCAAACGTTTAACAATAATGCTCAATATCACAGCCAATGTGACTGCCTAGTAAATTTGAACCTTCACAAGGTTTGCATTTATAGCAGAAGAGCTTCATTGTATAACACTACAATTAACTAAAAAGAGGATGTGAAAGAAAAACCAAAGCATCAAAAAGAACATTCATGAGTGCATACCTTGCTCCTTAATATGGGAAAGCGCGATTGCAAATCTGCCATACGAGAATCACCCCCATATATCTCTCCAGCAGCAATATATATGGGAGTGCTTGATGGGTATCCAAGAGCCGCTAGGAAAATTCCAACCTCCTTTGGAGTTAAGGGACAATACCCTTTGGCTCTCTGTTCTCTGGAATCAATATCCTTTACTTTCCAATATGCTGTGTTTTCTCTACAAGTTAGGAATAAAATAACAACAAAAAAGAGTCAGCAAATATCTCTGATAAAGGACCGTTCATGAAATACATATAAACTGAATGCAAGTAAACTTTTTTCAATATAAATCACACTACAGAACATCTCTTGCCTGATAATCCTAAGTTCTTCAGCTTCAGCAGGGGATAAATCATGCGTGCATCCACTAAAAGCCAGCATATCCTTCTCATATCGTAAATGTAGAGCAATGTAAGGACCATAGGACCTCATCCTATCCACCAACAACTGCAAAACCAATGGAACAATAGACTTACACAATGAACATTGTGTTACCCTCGTGAAAGAACAGCCATTGAAAAGTCCAATAACTTATATTTAATTATTACTTTTCCCATCGCCTCAATTCGAGGTGCAAAACGGAGGGCTTTATAACAAGCACGGCACCTCAGCTTCTGAATGTCTGGAGGCAAATTATTATTGGCCAGACGAGAATCAGACTTTGCAGCTCTGATAACCTAGGGAAAATGTACAGCATCAGATGATTAAATGACCCAACAAGCACGACAACAATGGCACATTTCACCAAAGATACCTGATAATCATCCCACATGCTAGCTATCTCATTCTGATAATAATCTATACCAGACCAGCTTCTAAAATGCTTAACTGCTCTAGGAGCAGTCACCAGTTCCTTGGGGAGCTTTTTTATGACCGTTAAATCATAAGCTAGAGCACTAATAAAATGATCTTCATCAAAGACATCCGAGAAGTTACTGTCATTCAAACAGATAAAAAAATTATAGCATCAATTTTTTAGCAACTTGACAGAGACATTAAGTTTAAAAACAATGAATAACTGGTACCTAGAGTCTTGCCAAAATGACCTCTTATCAAGTTCAGGAATTACAAGAGTGGCATTGATGATGCGGGCAACAGCTACCATGTCACATATCTGCCATTCAAAAATGTGGCTGCTATTCAGCTCCATATAATAGTCATATAATTGTAATCAAGAAGCATGAAACTGTTCATGTTTCCCAAAGCTTCCTCACCCCAGTTCTATATAATCCCAAACTAATAAAGTACATACAGGGTTTTGGTCAATCAAATTAAAAATTGCCACCCATAAACTCCATTAATTCTCCAATTGAGCACACATATCATAAGCAAAGGAAGTTTCTCAAAACATAACAACAAAGCAGTAGTAGGGATTCAACAACTGCAATTGCTTATATGATATAATGGAAGAGTAAAGACTAAGATCCTGTCATACTCCATTTTCAGTCACTCCACTCAGCTACAGAAAAAGGTAAGAGTAAAATCAAAATATCCATAAAATAATGACTGTTGATAGGTATATGCCAAAATCAATATCAAGAGCATGTAAATTAAATCTCAGGTATTAACTATTAGCTGATTCCGTCTCTTTCTGTAACATACAGCTCCATTTGATTGCCAAAAAGTGAAGATAATCTTTCTGTAACATACAGCTCCATTTGATTGCCAAAAAGTGAAGATAAACTTGGAGCAGTTGCTATTCGAATATTACAAGTTATCTTTCCTTTTCTACCAGCTTTTTTCTTTGATAAGTCTTTTTCTACCAGCTTTTAACAAGCGGGTGAAGCATTTAGGGGAAAAATTCTAAGTTGGTATTTAAAATGGAAGGGGAATAGACAAAATACACAGTTGGAGTAGCTACAAACAAATAAGATGAGAGGGAGAGAGTACCAACCCCAGCCCGCATTTGGTTGAGCCCACCATTTGTATGAACGAGCAGGAAACCGCGTGACTCCACAGGAGCTGAAGGAACAATAGGACAATGAGAAATAACTACACATATTTCATCATGCACACTCCAGGTCCCATTCAAATCTTAGAGAAAGGAAAAGAAAGGAAAATTGCTAAAAAAAAATACATAACTGCAGATTCTTTCTCTTACTATTTTCAACATCTTCCTTTCCTTTCCCTCATCCTTTCCAACATCCAAACAGAGATTAAGGAAACCAGTCTCTTACATGTGTAGTTTGCACTACGGCCAACACAGGGCACGAAATCCCGATTTTGTGGAGGCTTCCATAGCTTGTCCAAATCCAAAGTCTCACTTGCACCATCCAACTGTCAAGTCTAAAGGAGTGAAAAGATGGAAGATGCATGATTGCTTTGCAACAACATATGCTGGTAAAGCTATGAGACTCAGACCATAGTACACAGTTCGGAACTTGAAATCGTCTTCCCAAAAGATGCATTTTCTAATATTAAGCATTTCCTTTTGTTTCCCTTAGATTATGTTCGATTGTTTGAAAATTTGAGGGAAAATGTAAGGAAAAGAAAATAGAGAGGAAAAATCGAAGGAAAAAAATGTGAAGAAAAATAAAAATAGCAAGTCAATAAATTAATTTTATTTGTACATTCAAACTCATTAAATTTATTTTAACTCATCAATACGAAGGTTAAATAATTTTAAGATATATAAATTTCTAACTAATTTCATTTATATATGATTTTCTCTAAAAAAAAATGTAGAATAACCAAAAATCATTTTCTTTCCTCGTTACTTTCCCAGAACCAAACATAACCTAATTGTTTTCAAATTCCAAGCAAAGACCTGACATAAGATAAATGAAATTACCCAACTATTGGTTTCCAAGAAGAAAAATAACGGGAAAAAGTTTCCCAGACTTTGTATTTCATTCAGGGAAATATTGGGTTTGAGTAGAGTTTATTAAAGCCTTCCATGAGTAAACATTGAAGTTTGGATATTTTCATTTCCTTACTTTCCTACATTTCTTGCCTACCAAAACGGATCCTAAAACAGATTTTCTTTTTTAAAGGGAAAATGATAGAAACACGAAACCTTGCGGGAAGGCAGCGGAGCTTTTGATAAATGAGGTGGAGCCAACTCTTGTATCCATTTTCGCTCGGCGCTCAACCTCTGGTACCCGATTTCATGTTGCTGCAAAAACGAATAACCACACCTTCACTTCAAAATCGATAAACCCTAGGCAAAACCCAAAATAATAAATAAATTTGAAAATTTTAAATAAAAAGTTAATAACAATATAGGAAAAAAAAAAGTTTTCAAAACCGCTACTGAATTCGATGATCCAAGTTAAATAAAGATAAATAAATTTATATTGAGAGAGAGAGAGAGAGAGAGAGAGAGAGAGAGAGAGAGAGAGAGAGAGAGAGAGTAATAGTAACAGAGAAACCAAAAATAGAATAACATAGAGAAGAAAATCTGCAAATGATTACTAAATCCAGTGATGCTGATCTAAATGAACATCAACAGACGATCTTAAAACATAAAAAATAAAAAAAATTCTCGTCATGATAAAATATTCAGAGGATACATGACTCGTTATTTCAAATCTTTGAGAGAAATGTTGCCCTCAGAAAATTAGGGAAAAAGATAGCATCCTGAGTTTGAAAAATAAAAATATTCTGAAAATCATAAAAGTACGAAAAATAAGGAAACCTAATCAAATATGCAATTCTTGAAATCCTAGAGTTGAAAGACAGCGAAAGAAGCAGCGAAAATGGGGGTAATACAAAGTGGAAGGTAGATGGAGTGACCGTGGGGAGCTTATACGAGTCAGAGAAGTCCGGGACTTTGGAGGACGGAAAAACGTGTACGTGTACAGAGAGCAGAGCCACCACTGCTATCGAACATATGGCCCCTATTAGCAACCTCCTCAGCACCACCAATCCTCTCCACCTGCTTCGTCTCTGCATCCTTTTCTCTCTCTCCCTCTCTCTCCACAACTCACTGGCTACGCATTCCTCTTCCACTTCCTCACTGTTTTCTTCGCACTCCCTCTCCCTCTTCCTCTTCGCCTGCCTCTTCCTCTGCGTTCACTGCCGAATGAGTCGGTGCTTTGTTTTTATTTCTTCTTTCTTGTTTCCCATCCGCGCTTGGCTTCGTTTTAATGCTTTTAGGCTTTCTTTTATTTTCTTTTTTCTTTTTTTTGGAGAAATTCCATTTTCCTGTATAATAATAAGGTTATTAATGAATCACGATTAAAAAAAAAAGTTAATGAATCTGTTTTAAAATAAAAAATAAAAAATAAGGTTAATGAAGACCCCGACCCTTTAAGCTTCATTTGGGAATTATTATTTAATTTGATTCTCCATATTAAAAACTATAATATTATATAAATTTCATGCCAATCCAGCTATACACGATCTTATCAATATTTCCTTTAATCAAAATTTTCTCACAATGGATTGGTTTTAAGTTTTAACGTATACCCAGCCGTCAATTGATTTTCTCCATTTCGCTAAAAAGCTTGCCGTTACGCCGTATATTGCTTTTAAACCTCACAAGTCACAACTTTGTAGGAGTGTCCCAACTTAGTCAGTGAATAATAAAAGATTTCAACCAGAGACCAGTTTAATAACCATTGCAAAAATAGTAAAAGCTTTCAAAATAATATATATATATATATATATATATCTAAAGTGAGTCTATTGAAATTAAAATTAGCCTCGCCATAGGACGGAGATGTCCAGGGAAAACAACACTTGGGCTATCACAAAAGAATCTACACCTTCAAGTTACAGATGAGCTAAATATGACGTCTTGCCCATATTGTGTTTAACTCTATGCATTTTGGACGAAACTTTTCGAAAAATAATAAGAAAATTAAAAATAAATCTTAAAAAAAATGTAATTTAAAAAATAATTTTACATGTGATGTAATTTTTTACGTATCATCAAGCCACGTTGTTTTGAAGCTTGAAATTTTTTAAAATTATGAAGATGTCTCTTTAAAAAACATTTTCAACGAAATACTGTAAAGGTGTATCTTCAAAATATATTTTTAATATAAATTGAAAATTTTTAAAATTATTGAAAATTCAGTTCATTCAAAAATACTTTAATGAATTAAAATTTTCCAAATTATAGCATTATTTCATTTAAAATACATTTTTAGCTAGAATTAAAATTTTTTAAATTACGAAGTTGCCTCTTCAAGCATACTTTCAATAAAATAATAAGAAAGACGTTTCAAAGACATTTTTAATGTGAATTAAAAAATTTTATAATTACGGTCGTCGCTTAGCATATTCAATTAAATATCAGAAATGCCTTCAAAATACATTTTTAATGTAAATTAAAAAATTTCAAAATTATAAAGATATATCTTCAAAATACACTTTCAAAAAAATAGGACAAATGTGTCTTTTTAAAAGATACTTTTAATGTAAATTTAAAATTTTCAGAATTATAAAAGTGTTTATTCAAAATACACTTTTAATAAAATATTATAAAAGTATCTCTTTAAAATATACTTTCAATGTAAATTGAAAATTTTAAAAATTATAAAGGTGTCTCTTCAAAAGACATTTTCAAATAAATAATGTAAAATTGTATTTTTAAAAAACACTTTTATTGTAAATTTAAAATTTTTATAATTATGAAGGTGTTTATTCAAAAGACGTTATTAATGTAAATTAGAAATTTTAAAATTTTAGAAAGTAAATTTTGAAGAGACAATTTTTAAAAGTCTCTTCAAGAGACATTTTTAAACTATCTAGACTTTGAAGAGAAAGTATCTTTCCAGGTGTCACAAATTACACTAGACTTTGAAATATTTTTAAACCTATTGTTTTTAAAGAATTTTTTATTTTTTTAAAACTAAACGCCTTAAGAAAGATTCTCCAACAAGCGTTATCTAAAATAAATTTACTCAAAATATATTAAAATATCAGATATCTATTTTAACTAACCACTTTTTCAAAGTTTACCCAATAACGCTTATCTATTTCAATATCCATTTCAACTAACTTTAATTAACTTTCAATAATAAAATTTAAAATACTATTTAATACTATTACGCCATCACCATATCGATGACATCACGTGTTGATGCTGCGTTACGCCACGTCATCAAAATTCTTAATTTTTTAATTTTTTTAATAACGATCATATTTATAACGATCAACAAATTTAAAATTTTAAAATTCAATTTTTCAACGCAATATTTTAAATTCGCTATAATTACTAGGCACTACTTAAGCAAATGTTATTACAGTACTTGCACTCACGATTACTACTATCTAAATTTGTTTGTCTATTAATAAAAAGAATTACATCTTCTTTCCAATATTTTCATTTTATTATTATTGATAATATTCAATTAATCATGACGCAACCTGCATTCAAAATACATTATTCGATCTTCCTTCATTTCGTCTCCATTTTCATTTCTCTTTTCTTCTCAGAAGTAGATGCCAAGCCTCGCAGAAGTAGATTGCCATAGATTATTAATATTTAAAAATAAAAAATATACATAATATATTATATATTGCAACAATTAAATTTGTGTTCTAATTGTTCATAATTTCATAATTTGTTTTATTTTTTCGTTAATCTTCAGATTTTTTCCTCGCTTTATACATTAATTTTCTCGAAAATTTCCTATTTTTTCAAAGTTGTTTGAAATTGCTCTAATTATTTACACTCGCTTTATATTTTTGTAAGAGAATTATACATGGTTAAACGAGGTCATGAATAAGATACCCAACAATTCATAATAGGTGATAAATTAAATGAAATGCATGAATAGATAAATTAAATAATAATTTTTTGAGCGTGGATTTAGAAAAAACTAAATTTAAATACGAAGAGGAGGCGACCCAAATTTCTAGACGCTTCTAAACCCCCCATTCGACGCTGAATCCGTCTCTACAAACAAATTTTATGTGAATTGTGATTGGATGAATTAATAGTTCATGTCCGTCACTTCATCGCTCAGACTTTCTAAGGTTTTTTTATTTTCAGTTTTGGAAAATTGTTATTGATAACTATTTTTGAAAATATAAAAACTATTATTTTATTATTTTCTGAAATTGTTAATTTAAAATAAAAAAATTTAAGAATCAAACGTTTTATTTTTCAAAATAGAAACCAAACAAAGAGTCAATTTCCAATCCCAGCTTGCAAAACAATGTAAGTCCATAGGATGAGAGTGCAGATCTCAATACGACTCGCATTCATTGAAAGACCGCGTGCATGTGCAGATCCTAAACTTGTGTTACCACTTACCACTAACCGTCCGGTGACTTCTTTTTTTTTTTTATCAACCATGGAATCTTAAATTACAGTTAATGGGATTCAAATTAGTGGTGGTAATTAAAAAGTAAATATAAACCAAACCAATTGAACTACGAGTCTCTCTGGTTTTCGCTAAATTAATCATGCAGTTGCCTAATCTCTCATATGTCAAAAGAGGTTATGGTCCATTCGGCCAGGAAGATTGAAGCTTTAAATTAAATTTTCAGAAAGTCTTCCTTTAACATGGAAACAATGTGCATATAATTTGATAGGTGGAACCATTAATGTTGTTTTTAATGCTGATGGCATGGTATGTGGGATGTTCATGTCGAGAACTGAAAAGGGAATAAAAAGGGTGGTGTTGAAGAATGGGTGCCTCACGTGAGTGGGAGAAGAGGATAGGTTGGAATATCAGGTGAAGTGAGAAATTATAGGAAATGGTTGCTAGCTGCTGCGGGGTTGTCAATGTTATACGTGTGTATGAGAAGTAAGAAGTGAGAAGTGAGAAGTGAGAAGTGAGAAGTAAGAAAGTCCAAAATTAAACAGCTAGCTAGAGCATAGACAATGATGTGATCATGAAGACGACAAAGGGCGGGGAAAAAGAAAAAAAAGAAAGGAAGATTGGCATTCCTTGCTTGATCAACGCCTGCCTTTCAGTTCTCGTGATGCCCCCCACCCTTTTTCGCTTTCTGTGTCAATGAAATCATATTTACTCAATTCATTCTTAGCCATTACACTTCAGGTCACCGCCTGCCTCCACACTCACAATTTCAAACACAACACAAACGTACAAATCCAGAACTAATTAATAAAGCGGTTTCTGTTTCACGATGCCCAAATGCCTCTACTTCTCTAAGCCCATCCCTTTTGTTTTTTTTCATCACTCACACGTCACGTGCAAATTATTTATTCTTCTCTCAAATATCATTCGCAAACTGCCCCCTTCAGTTCGTTTTATTATTTGTCTCAATTCTCAAGTTTTCATTTTCTTCAAAATAGTAAGAACGACTAATATCAAGATCACGTTTCATACGTACGCGCGTTACATTCTGAAATGGCAATCGTATTCGTTCCCTTAAATACCGAATCTTGTTAACGAAAACATAAAGAAAATTTTGGAGTTATTATATATGAAAAATGAAAACTATAATTACCATAACGATCCGCACAATCGTGAGGGAGAAAGACGATCAGTCCCCCGCATGGTAGAAGAACATTTCTTCATTTGATGATATCGGCTGTCAACATGGGCAATCCTTCTCGCCCTTTTAGCCATAGGTTCATTCTTCGGCTCCCACCTAACTAAAATAATTTAAATATAAACATATACTTGACTCATTACTCCATTGTCATATAAGTATGTTTTTGGAGCTGGTATAATAATTTTTAATCTTTATATGTTAATCTCTTAATTGTTATATGTTTTAATTGTTATCAAGGTTTGAAATAAGCGATAAAAGATAATATGGATATACGGGAGAATCCAGACCTGAAAAGTGAATAGAAATAAAAGAAACAAAAACATAAACTCTCTAGGTTACTACTAGTCGAAGACAAGCGTGACATTGGGATGAATTTAAAGAACTTTTTCTATATGAAAAAGGGAATTAAAAAAAATAAAGAAAAATACCTGTTTGAATTTTCCCTAATAATTTGGATCCTTCCAATCAACCAAAACATGGGTTCCTCCCCAAGGTGTATTATGAAAGGGACTTTATTATTATTGAAGGAGTTGAAGTATATAAATATACTAATATAAAGGCAAAAAGATAAAAGCATAAAGACAATAAAAGAAATCCTAAATATACTCTACTACGCCCCCCAAGCATATTACATTAAATATCATTAATCTCATACATAGTGAAAAGACAAGAGAAAGATAGATTCGCAGATGTGATTAGCAAAATGGGCTCACAGCGGAAACACGAACAACACACAATCCAAGACGACGAACTGTGTCACGAACAAAATTTAAAATCAATCTGCGCTGCTTCATACGGCAGAGCCGAAAGACAAGACACAGAGCAGATAAACGACACCAAGGTTGTTCTAATGCGCATTGTGGATCGGTGACCGAAACAAGAAGTTTCAATAGTACGATTTCGTTCCATCAGCTCGACAATACAGTTTAATAAAGCATATACTCAACCTCAATGGAAGAACAAGCAATAATGCGTTACTTTGTAGAACTCTAGGAGATTGGATTAGCACCAAAGATTATAAGAAAAGCACATGCATGTGGAGGTACGATCACTGTGGTTACTGTACCTAAACAGACGGGAGAAACCATGCAATGTCTCGAGGAGGTCTCGCAATAAGCCGTATACCCAGTGGATCTCTAAGTGTCACAGATAATGAAGTTGTACGTCACCACTCCCCAATGATGTTCAGATGGCGCATGCATAAACAAGGAGAGTTTATTCACAAAAAAGGAACATCCGCTAGGGTCATCAAGAGATAGTTGAAGCCACCCAACCACCCAACTGCACGTGGTGGCATTTTTCGAGCGTAGTCTGGTATGGGATGAAGGTCAGTGGGGGAGAGGGGATGGATAAGGGGTTGGGAGGATGTCTTAGTGAGGGTACCCACCAACAAAGCAAAGGCATGGAGATCACCGCTGGCGAGAGGATGGGCGCCAAGAGGCTGTGTAGCGGGAGGTCGAGCAAGGACTCAATAGTTCGGGCGAGCTAGGGAGGATTGATGGGGATGAACTCTACGCACAGTGAGTGGGAAGAGGGTCGATGTGCTGGGAGGGAGGTCAGGACTCAAATACTGGGTGAGCCTCCTGAGGATTTCACTGGGGGATGAACCCTGCAGCCAATGAGCCCGACGCATTCAGAGTCGCCAGAACGATGAGGCGGAGGGCAGAGTCTATGTCTATTATCAGGCCGGAGGCAGGGGGAGATGAGAACAGGAAAACAATTTCCACAAGCTTGACATGACGGACGCAGCATCTTATGGAGAGCTGATCAAAGTGAAATAGCGGCACTCCGGGAGTGAGGGGAGAAGTTGAGAAAGGCAATAATGTGACCGATTTGAGGGAGTCAGGCCTGTGGGAAGAATATGGATGCAACTAGGGAAAACATAAACAACCGAAGACACGAAGTTTGGAAGGGTCGGGAGCTTTGTTGAACAACCTTTCAAACAAGGAACCAAGAACCAAAAAAGAGACCAATTTTAGGCAATATATTTATTAAATAAACAATTGTAGCAAAGGCATACAACCAGAAGGTTAGAAGAATGGACGCCTGATGTAGGAGAGTGAGACCCGTTTCGACAATGTGTTTGTGCCAGCGTTCAGAATACCCATTATGTTCAAGAGTGTGGGGAGGTGTAATGAGATGGGATATACTATGGGTACCAATGAAGGACCGAAGAGTTAGAAATTCACCCCCATTATCTGTGTAAAGGGTTGTAATGGTGGTAGTGAAATAGCTGGCTGTGGTTCTCAAGGTGACAAAGGTTAAAATGAAACATCCGATTAATCACGTAATCTGCAGCCTTTCATATATACTTCAGGTATGGTCAACAAAAATAACGTAGTAGTGAAAACCATCAAAAGAGGCAACGGGGGAGGTCCAAACATTAGAAAATATGATCTCAAGTGGAGAGGAAGAGGTAATGCTTGATGTAGCAAAATGTAACTTGTGACTTTTATTAATGTTGCAGGAGTTACAAGAGAAGGAACATAAATGTTCTTCGGGAAAAGAAATGCTTAAAACACTAAGAAATTTGCGAAAAATGGGCAAAGACGTATGACTAAGATGACTGTACACATAGATAACGAAAAAGCAAGCAATCGAATCGAGGAAGATAGAGCTAGGCTAAGACGCAAAGGGGACCGACAAGAATACACCATCCCCACTGTGGACGCCCTTACCCGACCCGACCCGCTGGCGGATCCAACCAGTCCGGGACGCCACTAAATCACTCAAAATCACCTCAAAATCATATCTGCTTAAGCGACATTTAAATCAAGCCCATAAACATTTACATTTAACAAAATCCATTTACAATGTAGTATCCAAGCCTTTTCAAACGATGCATAAAAATACACAAGCTCGGGTGATTCAAATTGTTTATACAAAATATCCATATCAAAAAGAACACACGCAACGAAGGCACATGCCTGAAAGATACCCGAGATTTTTCTTTATGACTCGACCATCGCCTCGACCTGGGTCCGCTATCGATCACTATCTATCACTCTGCACCAAGACGCAGAACAATACGCTAAGCATTTTCATGCTTAGTGGTTCTATACAAATCCATTCCTCGCTCTACTTTAAATCAATTCATGCAATTTAATAATTCGTAACTTTCTAATCTTGGATTTATTTCAATATAAATACATTACATACTTTGTTATATATATACACAAATTATAGTTCATTGATCATCCCATAAATACATTTTCATAATCAATATTTCACAATCTCAAATCAATTCAAATATGTCACAAATTAATTTAGTTATGACATTCCACCAATTCTCAAAATCAATTCCGCTCCGAAAATCAATTCGCTTATGCCAATCACCCGGCAGGTCATTAATCACTTCCGCTTATGCCAATCAATTCGCTTATGCCTATCAATTCGCTGAGGTTCTTTAACGACCGAATCTATGTCTTCGAGCACAGATATCGTGAGTCATCGCATCTTCCGCTGGCCGCTGGACTCCGTTATAAACAATCAAATAAAGGAACACTAATGATACCGCCTACTACCACGGGACGGAAATGACACACCAATAGCTCGCAGATCTATTCAATCTTACCGTATACCAATCTATCCTTAATGCGAAATAAACGTTAACATTCTATTATGGGCGTTTCAAATCCTTTATAGCAAAAATATAGTACAATATACGCTTGTATAAAATAAATTTATTTTCAATAATCATGCAATTTTTATATGCAAACATTTCACAATCACTTTTCAAATCAATTAAATCAATTCAATATGCTTTTAGAACAAAACATGCAAAAAAACTTGAAACGAGGAATGTGAGTTGGTAGAACAAACCCAAAATATTTGCACTTTGATTCCAACTCGGAATCTCAATCACGCTTGGCTTTTCTCCTCGCTGCTCTCATTCCAAAACCATTAAAGAACAATATTATTCGCTGCATTCAGTGGTTTTGGTTAGATGGATTTTCGGAGATTATGAGTTCCAATTTAAACATTCTATATGTAGATGGATTCTGACTAATGGGCTTCCATAGAGTGTAAGAACACTGACCTGAGTTCTGACGTAGGAGCTGGGACTTTCCGGCTATGCCATACGCCAACTCGAATCGACGAGCAGACCCGAACTGGACGAAAGCCTGTCTACCACTCCGTCACTTATACCCTCAGGAATATTAATGTATTCTGACTCAATGGGCTTTCCAGAGTCCAAGAACACCCAAATCGGAGTTCAAACGAAGGAGAGAGACATTCAAGTCGAGGTCATGTGTATCAACTTTGACGAGTCGACTAACCGACGAGTCGCGACCGGCGAAGAGCTCAGTCAAACACCTCTGGCCTGACATCTAACATCCTCTCAGCATATGAATGTATTCTTTGACTCCATGGATTTACAGTCCAAGAACACCCAAATCCGGTTCGGGAAGGAGATATGACCTTCCGGAGGTCATACAGTCAACTTACGAAATGAATTCGAATCGAATTTTGCAAAGACTGCTTCGACGGAAAGATCAGCCGGGACGAATTAACGCTTCGACGAATTTTCATCGTCGACAATTAACGTTGGATCTAATCTCATTTGACGACCAATCGCTTGATGACCACCGCTTGATCGCACACCGCTTGACGAATCTCTGGGCTTGACGACCATTGTTCGGACGCACCATCGCTTTGACGGAAGACCGCTTGATCACCACCGTTACGCACCATCGCGATCGACCACCGCTTCACGCACTCACCGCTTCGACAACCACCGCTTCGACGACCATCGTTGACGACACCGCTGACGACCACCGCCGATTGATCACCGCCACGATCACCGCTTCATCGACACCGCTTGACGTACCACCGCTTGACGACCTTGGTTTGACGAATTCACTAACCCATTTGACTGCTCGCAGTAAAAAGAACGCACTGGCTCACGTAGGTCCTAATTAAGAAATTCAAAAGTCGCACATCAAGTTCAATACGTGGCTACAATTTCACAGGGGAACTTACCGCCAAATTCTTTATTTCTCGATCCAAAACCTGTTCTATACCTGGCCATTAATCGAACCTGACAACCGACCGACCAGATGATGGCTGACCAAGAAAAGGACTATAACTTATTCACAGAGGTACAAACTGAGAAATTCAAAATCCTAACATCAGTTTAATTGATGTGCATTTACAATTTACTAGAAGGACACACTACCAACCCCTTCACTTCGCACCCAAAAATCAAATTTAAGGTTCGGGTTAGTCACACACTACCACACGCGGCTCCCACATGAAAATTAACCAACCCTTCCCTAAGCGCGTATAACTACCCAACAATCCTTAGTAGAGAAGAAGACCAAGTGGTGAGGCACTTACCTTACGAGCTTGTCGGAAAGTTCTGCTCCTGGGCTCTACTTGTACTTCTCGTCACTGTGAAGACTTCCCTCTCAAGGCTTCACGGAGACCTATGGTCCGATCGTTTGAAAATCTGTAGAGGCGGAGCCCCTCTCCTCTAACTTCCTTTCTCTATTTTTCTTTCTACATCACCTTAATCGTATTTTTAAAAAGCGATGAAGCCTTCCTCCCTTCCTACATGCCACATACATGTCCTTTGATTTTTTCCTTTTACTCATTTATTTCTCCTAATATCACTTGCATATAAACTTATCGACACCGACCTGGTCCCCATTTTTACAATTTCTATATTTTCTTTTCATCATGGCTCATTTCTCATTCAACAATCATCCAATCAATATTAAAAAAAAATTTCCGTAAAAAATACCTGCAAGCTACTAATTATACTTAATATATAATAATTTTTATTATAAAAAATTCTTGCAGATTGTTACACCTACGCTACCCACGAACCAAAGGGACCCCGTGTGACAATCCTACATTTGAAAGAAAGAAAGAGTTAAAGAACAAGACATTAATAGGGTTATCGGAACAAAGGGCCGAGACCAAAATAAAGTTTTTAGACAAGGCAGATACGTGTAGCACATTGGAAAAAGTAAAGGTGTAGGGAGAGAGGTAAGGGAGAAGGAGTCGATGTTGGCAATTGATAAACCTGAGTCATCACCAATGATAACACTGTCAGATGTGGTGTATGGCTCATGAAGAGTCGGAGTAGTAAGATTCGAAGTCACATGGTGAGAGGCGCCCAAATCAATGACCCAATTTGGAGAGGTACTAGGATCGGGGTAATGGATTGCAGTGTGAGCATAGGGTGTAGCGAAGGTCGGGCGTGAAACCTAGGCAAGGGTGGGGGGGAGAAGCAAGGGTCGAGGCGAAGAGAGATGATTGCACTGGCGAGCAGAGTGTCCCGTTATACCACAAATTTGACAACGCCTGAGGTACTAGCTATGCCCGAGCTGGGGCTGTTGAACAAGATGTCGCAGAGACAATGGAGGAGGATGCCCGAGGTAGTGGTTGTTCCCAACCTAGGTTGGTGGAGCTGGTCGATAATACCTAAGTTGGGTGTCGGGTAGGGCCCATGACTGCTGAGATTGGTTATGGTTCTTATCGCCATGGTTGTGCGATTGACAATGGGAAGAAGGGCCAACCGAGGTAACCAAGGCAAGGTCGGGCGAAAGGGCAACAAAGGTTAGCTGAACCAAAGTTGCAATCGGGCCTCGTGAATTAACAGAAATGGCCAAACAATTCCTCAAACGTATCAGAGTTTCTCAAACTTGTATATGGGATATATTTCAGCAGCTCGCCAAGTCCGCTCAAGACACAAATCTGACAAAATTTCATCAAAGCTCACCGTGACATTCATGAGAAAGCAAGAGTCAATTGTGGCTCGAGATCTGCATATAAGCCACGGTTCACCTCATTGGTAATTTGCTAAAGATTCCTAAGAATTCGGGATAACGACCATTATCGCAAGGAGAGACATATGTCTTATTGAGAATAGTCCACGCAGCCCGAGTAGTATAGGAGGTAGAGATAAACTACACTAGGGGTGGCAAAGAGACAACCCAATAATCGCATCAGGCACTTGTCATTTATGGAATCCGCAGAAAGATGATTTAGATTCGGGGAGCGAGAAGACTGCATAGCACATCTGAGGACACGGTTTCGAGTCATCGAGTAAATCCAAGAATCATACCCAAATAGAAATATGCGACTGAGACGCTTACACCAAATAATTTAATACGCTAGTTTTAAGAGATTGCCCGAAAGATCGACATCAGAACGACAAGCTTACGGCGCTGATCAACCTGCCTGAAGACCATCGAACGACGGCGGCGCACGACGATACAAGCAAGACTACTTCGCCATCGGTATGATAGCGACTAACAGCAAATCTGATCATTAACAATGGCTATGACGACTACCGCTTTTGTTGCTAAACTTACGACTGACACCATTACAGAAGACACTATTATTTGATCATGAATATGATATATATACCCAACATTAAAGTAAGGTGTAAAATAAATATTTAAATAAATCTTAACACTAAAGAATGAATGACAGTCCGTCGATCCAACTCAACCCATCCTAAATAATATACACAAAATGTGTATATGATCATTATTATCGATTGATTTAGTTGATTTGATATTGTTTTTAGAACGCACACGATTAGGTGATGACTGCGTTATATCAGAGCATTTGATGATATTATGTTTTGTGGCAGAAATATTGTTACTTTAACGTCACAGAATTCACTACGACGTGGCCTTTAGTGGCTGTGAGTCGAATCATGATTCTTAGAAATTAAATCACAAGGGCAGTCGCAGAAGATTAAAGGATGTCAAGAAGGAATAATAAAGAGCACATGGGTCCCCTGCCTCTCTGCCTGTCACAGACTCACAGCACATATTCACGGTGATGGGCGGTTGCCACAAGCAAAGAACAACAAAGCACATGTATGATGTTTATGGAAAGGCAGTCGTCCATCCGACATCCATCATCTGCGATCTCAGCCGTTCATTTAGACTAATGCCCAATTATGATCACATGTGATTCGAGCTGTGACCCATTCCCATTAATTTATCAAATTCAAACGTTGTTATTCACATTTTCATTTTTGACAATTTTATCCTTCCATTTTATTACATTCCACAAACCCCACCCAACCCATGACCCAACAATGTGGAGAAACAGAAGTGTGTTTTAGACTCAGTTCCATGATACCATATCGGACGGTCACAATGGTGATATTTAGTGGGTCTAAATCTTAAGGTTTGACCAGAATTAAAGAACCTTGGATCCGGTGGTTGAGAATTTCGAGAACACGTTTGGGAAAGCGGGTTGAGTTTGTAAGTCTAGCATTGGATCCAGTGATGATTTCGAGAACATTTCGCTTATTTCCATTTAGTACACATTTTTATGAGGGAAGTTGTCAAATTTGAGATTCAAATCAACCCAATAAAGAAAAATGATAAAGAATTTGAATGAGTCAACAAGACGTATATAGCGTGCACGACTTATGAAGTGTCAACCACGTAATTTTTGTAAACAATAACGTTACACAAATTAATCAATAAACCATATCATATGTATATTAGCAAGAAAAAAAAAAAAACTTTAACCCTAAAAATAGGATATAAATACATGTCTGATTTATTTGAGTTCAAATTGACGTGCATATGGACCATATCAATAATGAATTTCTATTGTCTTTTGGGGGGAGTAGGTGTATGTACCATTCAATGAGTAAATTCATTCCCTCTTTTATAGTATGTACCATGATATAATAATTAGGATCATGAGAGAACCTTAAACTTAATGGAAAAGTTCAATCTCAAAATTCGGTTTGAGAGGTGGAAAAACCTCTCGATCTTAAATACAATTCCACACAAACTCCATACTTTTGTGTGGAATCGATGTGTGATCGTATTATTTTATATTTCTTGAAAAACCGAATGTCCACAAATGAAATTCATTTTGGATGACTTACACTCGACAAGATTCACTTAATCCACATTCAGACACCGAATTATCATTTTTAAATTACACACGGCCTAACGTAGTTGCACGATAAGGCCTTTATCTCAATCGTAGTGCTCCAACCAAAAAGCATTGTGCCTCTAATAAATGTAAAAACATCTTAAACTTAAGCATTCACTTCACACTTTACGTAGAATCGACGACGACGATCATATCACCGATTAATGTCCAAAAAATTTCTTTAGCTGGAATCATAATTGGACATTTTAGAGTGGTAGAGGTTGCTTACCTAACACTTAGACATGGCACACAAGAAGAAAGAGAGCAAAAGAATCGAGTGGCCAAGAACTTGGTTGGGCATAGAGTGGAAGTGAACCTCAATCGTTTTCAGCTCAAGCGCCTGAGCGAGGGAAGTTGGAATGTTAGATGCATCATATAAACTAAAATAAATATTCATGTTAGTTGTCTTGTATAAATTCGGATTGTGGGGGACTTGATGATTTAGGCCATTAAACGCCTCACTGGGACCAAAACCAATTTAATCGATGCTTATTGCTTAGTCAGCACTTAGCAGACGGGTCTTCTAGTTTTTATTTTAAATCTTAATAACAAAAATATAGAAGATGAGTTCAAACAAAGAGATAAATGGAGCACAAAAAAACAAAGAACATAAAAGAAGGGAAAAATATTGAATGGAAACGCGCAATAATTAATGAGTATTTGGCTGTCTTTGGCATTACATTACTGCGTTATGATTCTTATAGTGGTCCTAATACCTTATTAATAATGCATGTTTATCATGTTGGATCAAGGATGTTTAAGAGGGCTTGTTAAATGATCAATTTTCTTAATAAGATTTAAATTTAATATAAATACCATGTCTTTTACATCATTTCTTGAATAAAGAGGCAAACCAATACAAATGAAATCTATTAATGACTTTCAAATACCCAAATGGATAATAAAGGGACTATGTAATTCTTATTTTTGAAAACTATTATTGATAATAGTTTTTGAAAATACAAAGAATAATATTTGGGTATTTTTTGAAAACTGTTTTTATTTTCCAAATTTATTATTTTTTATATTTTTTGTGTTTTGTCACAAAAAAAGCTATGAATTAAACTGTTTTTTTTTTCTTTATTTTTAAGAATATAAAACAATTTTAAAAAATAGGCTCAAATATTTAAATTACACAAAAGTGGTTCAAACTCGAAATCTTTTACGAAACCAAACTCTCATAAGGTTGTTGGATTTAGTTATATATATAAAAAAAAAGATTTAAATTTAATATAAATATGATTCCTTTAAGGTTTGTGGGACAGTGGGCGTGGGCGCCATATAATGACCAGCCATCGAGGGCATCCAGAAAATGGCAGAATATTTTGTTTTTCTGTCACATTCCCTATCTCTGGCCATTGGGTGAGTTCTCAACAGATGCCATGTCCTTTCATTCCTTCCCAAACTAATCGGCTCTGAAAACAATGACCACATTGTAAAGGCCCCCCAGATATTATTTTTTTTATAAAGATGATCTATAACTATGCATGCACACTAGTTAATCTTTTAGTACACTGTATTTTTTTTCGATTAAATTAAGCTATCGACTTTTTATTAAACATTTTTGTAAATAATTTTCATTTTTATTTTTAATTTATTCATTAGTTTTCCTTACAAAAATTGTTGAATCATTTATGAAGCTTATAATCATTACTATAAAATTAAATTTTGTCTTAATTGTTTGTCAAAATAATTTGGAACTTACTTTTTACAAAACCTTGCTAATATTTGGTAATACCTTTAATTTGGCCACTCTAATCTTCTGTTTTTCTTTTTTTTCTTTTGGCATTTATTTATTTTACATATAACATTACTATATTCTTAGAAAAAGTTCGGAATCTCATCTTACTCTTTTAACACTTGAGGTAGGGGCAGGCTTCAAAGGCTTCTGTTTTTCTTTTTGTTTTTGGTAAAAAAGTTATACTTGGTTTAAATGTTTTTGTTTTTTATTTTTAATTCATGAAAACATATGCACACACATGTTGGATTTATAATGTTTCGATTCAAAAACTCAAATGAGCCTAGTTGAGCAGGCTTTTAAATTTTGGGTTCTGTAGCAAGTGTATATATCATATTATAGGATAGCAAGAGTTGTTTTCCTTCCGTTTCTCAGCAATCAAACAGATGAGTTAATCTAAAAAGAGATCATAGCATGGAGTGAACTTGCTCCATGTGAATGACTGAATGGCTTCACCAAGCACCGTTTTGCTTCTGTTAAACCGACAACGTTTTGCTATTGAAAGAAAGGAAGGTCCGGTTTCATCTTTTCTTAACCGACTTGGCGTGAATGCCTTGAAGATAGCAAATTAAGTCAAATCCGTGTTTAGAGAAGAGGGGAAACAAACGGGCCCATCACCAATTCACAGGATAAGCTCATTCAAAAAATTTTCTTTTATTCAAAGTAGATTCAATAATCTAATGGTTAGTAGATAAACTCGAAGATATTTTAAGATAAACTTCATTGAATATAGAAAAAAAAAAACCAGATTTTCAACTATTGTACACGTCCAAGCACGATACTAGAACCAATGGCAAAGCAATAAGTCCCAGCTTGCTAACAAAAGGATAAATTTGAAGCAGCCTATACATATTAAATTCAATCTTATAAACTTGCTCTTGTAAAGTCGCTCGCTTAATACGATATCGATCTCGATCAAGAGGCCATGAATAGACATTCAGACTAATATTCGGATTCATCGCTTATTTATTCAGTAGTTTATAAATAAACTGCTTCCTCGGTGCCTTTGAAGAAAATTATTAATCATTAACAATAAAGAATGTTCTCGAGGTAATGGCTCAAGGATTAGGATATAGACTCTTAATTAAAATAAAGACTATTATATAACATGCAGCTGAATTTAATATAAAAAAAAAAACAACAACAATAACAACAACTAAAGAACAAATAAACTACCCTGGACCACCATCTTCCAGGGCTTCGGCAAATTGGGCTTTAGGACATTATCCACCAAATCTAAATTTCTTTGTCTGGGCTTTAGGGGTCTCCTTAAAAAAAAACGGTCCCACTTCTGTTTTCCAGATTGAAGGCCCAAAACTATAGTTAGTTTGTCACTACAACGGAGAAGTAGTCAACACAAATTCTAAGGGAGATCCTAGTTGAGATTCACGATGCTTGGGACATGATTCCACTAAACATACGACCTCTGGTCAATCCTTATTAACGTGAAATAAAAAGGAGAAAATTTATTAGGGTTCACTTGCTGGCTCCATCTAATGTTTCTACATTTTGGTTCTAAATTTAGTGGAAAAGTTGACCTTTTGGTCGTGTTTTCAAATTTCAAATTCTTCTTTATTAGCCGATCCATCGAAGAAGCTACAATTTGTTTGCACAAGAAAATAATAAAGATATGTACAGGTGAGAAATAATAGAATCTGAAAGGGAAAAATCTGCTTGTTATGGAAGATGTTTTATCTGTTGGCGCACCAATTGGTGCATCGAGTTATGGACCACTGTGGGAATAATTAAATTCTAAATGTTAAATAAAAAGCAAATTAAAATAACCGCATATACGTGAGGACACAAGAAATCAAGTTACGCTGCCTCTACTAAATTTATTCCCGCGGGCTGCCTCAGATGATAAGCGCTTTCACTATATATCAATTGAAAAGCATAAATGTATCTATACTTGGCATGCGCCCCCTTTCGTCTAACGTCGCTTCACCTAATTTCCCATAAATAAAACATGCACGAGATCCCCACTCCCAAACATCATCTAGACTCCCACAAGGCCAAACAACATCTTTCAACAAGATTTATAAAAACCTTCCTACAATGAAAGAAATTGGGCAATACCTACAACAGGTATTCAACCCCTACAAGTACCTTTTTTGCACGTGTTTCTACATTTTTGTAGTATATTTGCATCAAAACGCGTCCCCTATTTATCATCCTCCAAATGAATCAAACCATGATAATATGGATCATATGTTTCCTATTTTAGCTCAATCAAGCTAGCTGAAGATTCGTGTCTTCCATATAAATCCCACCATTCAAGTCAACTGATTTCCATCAATCAAGTCAACTGATTTCCTTCCATAGAAATCCCATCAATCAAGCCATCTAATTTCCTTCCATATTCACAATTGAAAAATATTTGTTTTTCATAGAAAATCATCAAATATGATCAAATTTGGAAGATTTGATCTACATATATCTCTATTTGGTCTTCCTTATTCGTCCTTGAGAATATCAACTCTTGATCTTCAGAATATTCTCTCTAGATTCGGATTTTTTTGAATAAGATAAGTCTTGCCATCCAGCTTGATCTACCAACCTGTACACCAGCTTTGAAACAACTCATGTTATACTCCCTTATAGCTTCAATCAAATGGCTGAAACATGCATCAAAATTTTGCCTAAGATTATGACAATAAATATCTTCAACATAATCAAATTTGACTTGTTATTTCTTTTTGTATAGATTAATATATTTTTTTAGGTCCAAAATAAATATTTAAAAAAATGACTAGATTCACTAAGAAATCTAAACCTCTTTTAATTTAAAGTTGAGAGGGGCCAATTTTAATCCATGGACTTCTAAAGATGATCGGGCTGTTCTTCAATTCCATTAAAATTAAAGAAAAGAATAACCAAATGCTTTAACTTGTTTAATTTGAAATTACTTGTCGAGAGAGAACTTTAAAGATTATGTTTTTGTGCAGAAAAAGATTGGGTAACCACCAATCTTTATTTATGAATTTTAGATGTTAGGATTTAAATTTAAATTTATTTTTATAAAATTATTCGACTTGACAATGAGTTCAAGACAACAAAGTCTTGTTTAATATGGTGGGGCACTTTTCCAGTAATTAAGAAAAAAAAAAAGGGGCATAAGCTAAAAGATAAGAACAAGTGGAAAAAACATCCACAAATCACATCTTGTTTTTGTTAGAAGAGACCAAAAACCACGTGAACAGAACAGCTACATGTTTCTTTAAGCCCTAGATTAAACTTGGAAAACACATGAGGAAACTGCCAAGAGGTTGGTCATCGGGAATTTTGCCAGCTGTCAAAAAAAGTCATTTTGCATTAATACTGTTAAGCATGCAAGTTTGGACTTTAAAAAACCAAAGGAAGTTGCCATGAAGTTTGGGCTGGAGACTTTTACAAGCTGTCACCTTATAGGCTCATAAATAGATAAGAAAATTCTCAACGTCTTCCGAAAGGCAAAAGTCGGGTGGACCGACAGTTGAACTTAGGACCAGTAGAAATTTCTTGGAATATCGGGGAAGGAATAGGGAACCCTACATCAACTCCCCAATCCTTGTATAGAATTTTTGTCTTATCATTCCATTCCAAACTTCTCTTTTGGGTTAGAAATATATTTACTTACGAAACCCTTATTTCGAAATCCCCACGGATCATGAAGAGGACGTAGAACTCAAAATGAAAAATATATCAATCAATCAATTTATAGATATACATGGAGCTTTTTGCTTTTCCTTTTCATGTAATTCCCCAAGAGGGATGAATATATAGACGTACGTAACAAGTATATATACACACAAACAACACCAGGGTTCTTACTAGTTACTTCTTTATTCCAAATACTTCTTTGAGTTTGGACTAAATTTTCATGTTCTTTCCCTTTTGTGTTGTAAAATCTAATAATTGCCTTCATCTTACAAGAGTATGGAAAAAGAAGAAACGATTGAGGAATCTGCCCTAATGAATAATAAATCCTGGTAGCGCCAACTCCTATACCCTCTCTCTCACCGTCCTTGAATACACCAAAACATCTTCTGTTCTGTCATGCCTGGGACGAAGAAGTTTCGACCAAAACCCGCTTTTCTTGTTGGGAAGGCTGCCGCCATGATCCCCAGCCCGCATGCGCGTAACAAAAGCCACTGATCTGCTCTTCGTCAGCATGTTTTTCCCACTTAACAAGAAAGAGAAGGAGGATTTCGCATGTGAATGAAAGCGATAACGTTGCATGGGAGACGCACAAGAAGAAGCCTCGGAAGAAGAATAGGAGGAGAGAGATGAGGAAGAAGAAGAAGAAGAAGGTATGGCGGTTACAGCGCTGCGCGAGCTGGTGGAAATCTGAGAGAGTCTTTCGCTCAGACATATCGAGCAAACTCCCGGTGATTGCCGGTGTTTTGGGTGCTTCCGGCAAAGAACTTCTGGCTTGGATCTGCCGCCGCCGCCCATCTGATCCTTGGATCTCTTGCGATATTCCATTTGTGTTTTCGGGGGTATGGTTTTTTTTTATACGTGCGTGGTATATATAGAGAGGTCAGAGGAGGCGCATTTCCATGAACCTTCATGGGGGTTGCGTCGTGTCTTCACGAAATGGGCCTTTTGGACCGGGCGCGCGTGAGTTTGAATATTTGTGGGAGATGACTGACTAAATGGACGGCTGGGATGGATCAGAGGTGGGGGTAGGGTCCAGTTGAGTTACGGAGTCGGTGGCTGGGATCAAAGTGTAACGAATATGAAACTTTTCATCATTGTTGGGGGCGGCGTGGAAATCTGGCGGAGTAGCCACGTTAGAAAACCTTGCACAATTCAAATTAACTATAAACTATAAACTATAAAGCATACGGCAAAGCGGTAAAAGGCTAATAGCATTACCCCTTTGCGTGGGAAATTTGTCTCCGCACAACACAATCTCTTAGCTGCTTCCGACGAGCCGTTGTCTTGTTTACTAAGTTACAATGTTATTCTATGCATGATTTAGAAAATGAACTTTCTAAATCACCTTCCTGGTAATTGTATTTTAATACTCAGTTAAATTATTGGATAAAGCTTGAGTTCCAAAGAAATTCATCCCACTACAAAGGTGTTAGTTAGTGAAGTATGAAGCTTCTTGTTGATTGTCTTAAGCCCATGATTATGAAAGCTGAGTGGTGCTGTATTTTAAATTAATGTTACGCATAGCTATTAGAGACCGCCAAGCTTAGTTTTATTTATTCTTCTGACGACTTCTTCCATGGAAATGGTGGAGCTTAGGACTAGTTTCTCCATGACTATATCTTCTTTCTTGAACTACTCATGCATCACTCTATCTACTTTCTTGTGATATCTTTTGAAATTTTTTCCTTCATGAATTATTTATTTGGAAAGATTATGTGGCGTGCAATTAGTTAGAATTGAAGAGGAGATTATATATTTTCTTTTCAAAACAACAATAAATTTATACATCCACTTGGACGAGATTGTATCTTTTTTTCCCAATAATAAATAGAACGTTGAAGAAGGAAACCACGTATGACATCTTCTTTTAGGAACCTCGAGCTACGAAACTGGGTATGTTATTTCCATTATTAAAATTAAGCTCGACCCACTAACCTGCATTTACCAATTAAAAGAATACCCTTAATATCTTTTAAACTCAAGAGTAAAGATATTTACCTCGACGGAGCGTGAATTATAATAAATATAATTTATTATAAGAACTGCTATTTATAATAAATATAATTTATTATAAGAACTGGTTCGAATACACACATTTAGCACGGTTTTTGAACGTGTATTCGCCCCTTTCTCCTATCAATAAGTTATATATGTAAACTCCCTTCATATGTCGTTAGAACACTCTTTCCATCAATTGTGGTAAAATACCATGTGTATCAAAGCTGATGCTGGTAAGAAGGTATCATGATTTAAGATCTATAAACTGGCTAGCAGATCAGGATTTAAGATCTATAAACTGGGTGGAAATCTCTCATTGGCCAAGAAGGTTTCAAACTATGAATCTATATGCTTTTATTTTATTATTATTTTATTTTACACGAGATGAGTTTGAATTCACATCTCAATACATGTGTTAATTTCTCGTATTATGTCAATAATTGGTATCGTGAGCAAGCATTGAATTTAAATATTCGAATCATTATTTTATAAAGATTAAATTTTGAGATTTATCTTCGATTAATTCGTCTCACTAAAATGAATAAAAAAACTTTAATTAAACAACAAATAAAGACCAGCCTTAACGCGTAGAAGGAAGATTTTTTTTTATTTTTCCTTGCAACGCTGACTGGATCAATGTCGGTGAGGGGCGCCGTTTATGTTAGTCCGCCACGTTTTCAGCGCTATCGTTGGTGCCATTATCGGCCGCTTTAGGCACGCTCGCATAATTCTGATTATGCCTTCCAATAAAGGAGAAATATAATCATAAAGACTAAGCAAATTGGACACATATCACTTATTCAATACGAATCAAATTTTCTTTTAAGCACGCCCATATATATCCCGTGGATTTGAACTCTTTGTGAAATTATATAATAAATATCGATTTCTTTGATTTTATTATGATTGATTATTGATTCGCATGATTATTAAAGATACTATTTCCTTTGATTTTAACTCAAATAAAGAATTAATTTCATCTTGTGAAATTTCATTCAAATGACAATTTATAGCTGTAAGGTTAACTAATTTAGATAGCTGCCAAAGTAACCTAAATTAAAGTGAGCCTTGTATTTATTAGAATTGCATAAAAGGAATAAAGGGAGACTTATAAAATTCTTAATAATTCTCTTTATAATTAGGAGAATGAGACTAACCCAAAGGAGAGTCAATTTTTGCTAATTATTAATTAATGGTTTTATTTTGTGTTGCTTAGAAAGGTAAAATGGTTACCCAAAGGTAACATATAAATGACACAAAATAGTAAAGTGTTTTAAGCTCCCTCCAAGTGAACACTGGATATGTTAAAATTTACCCAAAGGAGAATTTTAACGATATCAATAGTTCATTGCTATTTATTTTATACTTGAGGCCTTATTGTGAGCATTGTTATATTTGTACAAGCCTCCCATTTCATTACACTCTCAGATCCGAACGACCGCTTTTGATGGGTCGAACTTTCGAATCCGCATGAGCGGTTCAATTTCACTAGCGACGGACTGAATTCTGCTTTACTAACTGATAAACCTCCCCGAAGCCATGGATGACAGATCCGAGCAAGTGGAACAATCAAAAGTCTCGGGGCAAGATCCAACAAACTTAGTCCGACGCTTACGATCGACTATCGCAATAATATCAAGCACCTCTCTTCCCTCAAACCGAAGCTCGCTCTGACTCGAACCAAGTGAGGAGCGCCCAAACGCGCCGATAAGTCCTCGTGTGCACATTAATGGTCGACCACCACCATGAAATATGATGGTCGAAAGGTATTTAAAACATATCTAAACATGACTAAAAAGGTCAGAAAGCTTAAGGCACTAGGCATGGTAATGGGATGAGTCCTCGTACAACTGGCCCTAACTCACTTCCATCACAAATACTCCATTCAAAATCCACTATAATACTAACAAGTGATCAAATAACTCGAATGAGCTCACCAAGAAAAGTATATAAGAGGAAGTGAGATTAAGACAAGAAGGCAGGTCTGCCTTGTCAGAATCCATGGAGTCACGAAGAAGAAAGGAAATTCAAAAGGGAAAGAACTTTCCACCTAAGAAAAGTGGACTCCGGGGAAGGTAGCCGAGTCATGATGGAAAATTCACGATAAGGCTACTTTTGGTATAGCAAGGGCATGTGAAGAAGGACCGTGATTGCGCAAGGCTCGTTCGAAAAGAGAGGTATAAATCTTTCTTTTGTATGTTATGAATCCAATCTTGCTGAAGTTCCTTCAAATACTTAGTGAATTGATTCTGGAGCCACAACTCATGTGACTAATTTAATGCGTAGGATTCCTTACAAACTGTGAAACAGCGAAAGAAAGTTCCTTCTATATGAGAAACCGTGCCTCAAGGTCAGAGTGATACCGTTGGTACCTATCGCCATTATTAGAGACTGGTCATCGATGGATCTAAACACTTTTATGTACCTTCTATATCTAGGAATTTAATTTCCTTGTCCAAATTAGATGCTACTGGATATTCTATTTTATTTAGTTCTGGACAATTAAGTTTGATGTTAAATTTACATGCTTAGTTCCGTATTTTATGTGATGGTTTATATAAAATTTCCTTGAATCATGAATTTTCACAAGCTTTAATACCCTGCATTCAAATGTTGGTTCAAAACGTGGCTTAATTAATGAAAATTCTTCAATCTTGTGGCACAGAAGACTAGGGCACATCTCTAGGGAAAGAATAGAGAAGTTAGTGAAGAAAGGAATTTTACAAAATCTTGACTTCATTGATTTTCATGTATGGGATTGCATAAAGGAAAGCAAACTAAACATACAAAGAAAGGTGCCACAAGAAGTAATGAGCTCCGAGATAATTCATATACGTATATTTGTGAACCACTGCTCCATGTTTTACAGAGAAATATTTTATCACCCTTTATGGGATGATCTATCTCGCTATGGTTATGTTTATCTAATGGCGAAAAGTCTCGCACATTGACATATTCGAGATGTTCATAACAGAGGTCGGTGAGACAATTAGATAAAAATATTAAAATTGTGAGATCGACGAGGAGGCGTAATATTATACAGATATGATGAATCAGACAAAATCGGGTCCTTTTGCCAAATTCCTTGAAAACATGGCATCTCGCGTTCAATACACAATGCCCGCACGCCCATAACGTATCGGTGTTACCTAGTTACGTAATCGCATTACACGGAAATGGTTGTGAGAAGGATGAGCTACTCTTCCGTAGACCTATTTCATTTGCGGTGAAGCCTTAAAACCGCAATGTATATCTTGAACAGAGTTCCTAGGCGCAGCTCCAAAAAACTCCTTTCGAAAGTTGGGCTGGACTCGGTAGGAAACCTAGCTTGAGACATATACATATATTAGGTCATCTTAAGAGGCAAGAATCTATAACCCACATGAGAAAAAGCTTAATTCAAGAACGATATCCGGATATTTCATCAAGCACCGGATAACCAGTGGTGCAGATTTTATCATTCTAACTACGTTGTGAGAATAACAAGCTTGAAACCCCATAATGCCGCATTCTTAGAGAATGGTGAATTAGTGAGAATGAACCAAGAAAAGCGTAGATACCAAGAGATAAGATGATATCCCACCACTCTTTGCCTCAAGAATTATCATTCCTCAACCTGTTCAACAAGTTGAGGAAAATGAGCAACATAATAGAGATGGTTCATTACCACCGTAAAAATATTACATTGAAAATGTACTGCAGAGCCACCACAAATCCCAGACCTTTAAGGAGATCTCAAAGAGAAAGGAGACTCCGCCATTACAAATGATCGTGGTGTATTTACGTGAACTGATTTTGATGTATCGGGATAAGGAAGGATCCCGCTTCGCTTTCACAAGCCATGAAAGTGATGATTCTAGTAAATGGATGAAGCTATGAATGAAGAGTTGAAAATCGGCGGCCCATAATCTGAACCGATCTCACTCGAATTGCCTATCATTGTAAAACCGTCTACTGTAAATTGGTCTTAAGACAAAGCCGTGACGCTTAAAGGCAATATCAAACGATTTATACAAAGCCAGGGTCAAAGGTTTCACTCAAAAGGAAGGTATTACTACAAAGATACCTGATTCCAGCCTAAGAAAGATTCGCGAATCATCATGGCACTCAGAGCTCATTTCCGATTTAGAGTTACATCAAATGGATAGGAAAATCGCATTCTTAAATGGGAATTTCGATGAAGATATCTACATGGAACAACCCGAAGGGTTCACAAAGAAAGGAAATGAACACCTAGTTTGGTAAAACTAAAGAAATCCATTTACTTGCCTTAAACAAGTTTCCAGACAATGGTATATTAAGTTTAATAATACCATTACATCTTTCTGGATGAAGAGAACATTGCTGACGTTGTATATATCCAAAGTTAGTGGGAGCAAGTTTATATTTCGACATCAGACATGATTTATATTTTTTGCTTGCTAGCAGTGATCTTGATTTATTAGGTGAAACCAAGGAATATCTCTCTAAAAACTTTCATATGGTTGATATGGGTGAGGCAAACTATGTTATTGGCATTGAGATCTTTAGGGATCGATCTCGAGGAGTGCTAGGTTTATCTCAGAAAGGATATATTGATCTAAGCTTGTAGAGATTTAATAATATACCATGTTCATCTAGTATTGCACCTATATTAAAGGCGACAAATTAAGTAAAACGCAGCGCCCAAGGAATACGGAAAGCGGAAAGAAATGAAGAAAATCTCTTATGCATCACCGTGGAGTTTGACGTGAGCGCTCAAACATGTACAAGACCTGATATCGCCCACAGAGGTAGTTAGGAAGATACCAAAGTGATCCAGATCTCGAATACTGAAAAGTCGCAAAGAAAGTGACGATAAGACTTACACAGACAAAGGATTATACGCTCACATACAAGATTTGAACACCATTAGAGGTTGTCAGTTACCTGACTGAGATTACGGGTGGTTGTCTCGATAAATTTAAAGCCACCTTCAGATTTGTCTTTATAAGAAGAATGGGGCAATCTCAGAAGAGTGAAAAACAATCAATTAATGGTCATCCAAGATGCAGGCCGAGTTTGTCGCTTGTTTTGAAGCTCGCTCACGCTTACGGTCATGAATTTTGTCCTGTGGCTGTGTCATTGACTCTATCATAAAGTAACCGTCCTCCTCGTGATGGGTGGGGGGGTCATCATAAACATACGATAACAACTAACACCAATCTGCTTTCCCAAGAATGACAAATTTTCTGTTGACGAAACACATGATTTAAAGTATTACTGTTAAAGAAAGAGTTCGTAAACAAATGTCAATTGAAAATATTAGGACCACAATTTATGGTTGCCGATCCATTAACTGAAGGATTACCTCAAAAGGCATATTTGTAATGTTATGAGGATGAGCCTTTGAGTAATTCCATAATATATATGATAATGAATGGTATTATGTAATTGACACTCATATTAAAATTGTTTATGTTTATTCTTGTTTTCAATACAAGACGTTTTATCGTTTCTATACCTAGTTAATCATTCCACACAAGACACAAATTATAGCTATTTATTGGCTGACCTAAGTTAAGAAGCGGTTATTTACGCAGGTGCATGGAATAAATGATATTATACCGGCAGACCGCCATGACTGACAGTTTATCTAAACTATCCAAGATATTTATACGGCCTTTGACAGACGCCAAAGTTTTTATCGTAAATCGCGATCACGCATGGCTTTTCATAATTATTATTGCTGGAAAATGTTATTTCCACATTAAAAATTAAGTGAAGTGCCCACTAACCTATAGTATTTAGCTAATTAAAAGAATACCCAATATCTTTAAATTGTTATAAAGATATTTACCCTTGATGGAGTGGGTAAATTATAATAAATAGAATTTATTATAAGAACGGTTATTTATAATAAATAGAATTTATTATAAGAACGGTTATTTATAATAAATATAATTTATTATAAGAACGTTATTTATAATAAATATAATTATTGTATGAACTGCTATTATAATACAATATTATTTATTATAAGAACGTTATTTATACAACATAATTTATTATAAGAATAGTTATTCAATTACACGTTTAGAGCTATTTTTGAACGTATTCTTGGCCCTTTCTCCTATCAATGTTTATATATAAACCTTCATATGTCGTTAACACTCTTCATCAATTACGTAAAATAATTATGCAGATCAAAGTTCGATAGCAAGAATAAGATATCAAAGATTTAAGATCTATAAACCTGGCGGAAGAGATCAAATGACAAGATCTATAACCGGGCTTAAATCTCTACGACGCAAGGTTTCCTTAAAATCCAGATGAATCTGAGCTGCTTTTATTTTATTATTATTTTATTTTATTATCAGAGATGAGTTTGAATCGGCGATCCAAATATCATGCGAATTTCAGATAAGGTCAACAAGGTATACTACAATGCTAGATGTCCAAAAAAAAATAAAATCTAAAACACTTTTCATGAAGGAACAGAAAAACCCTTACTAGTTTAAATTAACCATGAATATTGGGTCAAAAGAAAGTGGCCATATACGCAAGTAGTTGTATCAAGATTTGAGTGGTGGAAAAGGAAAAGTTTGGAGGGAAAAATCAATTCATGACTTTTAACAAATTCAGACAAGAATCTGGACCCAAGATCGGGTGGGTCTTACTGTCACCATTACTTCATTTTCCAAGGCCTTACTGGACTTGGGTAAAACCTAACCATAAAAGTCCATAACCAGCAGTACGAATATTCGCATTAGAAGCCTCCCATTCGTTCGATCATTATTGAATGCAGTAAGTGCATGATTCGAATTGCAACAAATTTTACAAAAAAGTGTCAAAGAGGGATGGCTCATGAACGCTCAGCGAAAATTCCAGGGGGAGAAGGGCAGCTTCAACTCCAAAATATGACCTGTAAAAGGGACAGTTTGAGATGGGGAACATATCATATCTTCTCGCACTATTAGGGGGCTTTTTAGGCATTTAGTGTACAAAAAATAAAAAATTCCTTATGTTTAGAAATATACCTAAATGTAATATACTTTTATCACGGTACAGATTCTGTAAAAGATATATTTTTAAAAGTCAGATTTTCAAGAACACTTTCAAAAATCAAAATTTACTAACTAAAAATTGTTTTCGCAGACACTTTCAATTTTTCAATCTCTTAAACTCAAATCGCCATCAAATAAAACACGACTTTAAAAACTCATAAATGAAATTGGCTCTCAAGATACACTTCTCTTAAACGTCAAACGTTATACTTAAAAGTTCTCACTTTTTAAAAAACACTTCATAATTTTCAAACACTGAAAGTCATTTTCATATGACTTTCTATAATTTAAATTTTTCAATTTAATGTGCCGCTTCTCTCAAGACATTTTCTAAATTATCAAACGTTGAGATTAAAAGCGCCTTTTAAAAAAGACACATTTATACTTCGGTGTTTTTAAATTAACATTGAAAGTTTATTTTAAAGAGACACTTTCTCTAATTTTAAAAATTTTGAATTTAAACTCAAAGTCATTTCCTTCAAAATAATGGTTTTCGTAGTTTTTAAAAAGCTATCTCAAGAGAGATTTAAATCATTGAAACAAGTATATACTAAAAACCGTCTTTTAAAAATACCATCATAATTTTCGAATGTTAATTAACACTAAAGCATTCTTAAAAAAACTTTCTGGTATTTTTAAATTTTGAATTTAAGCTAAAAATACCCTTAATGTGTATTTTTAAATATTTAAACTATACTAAAGATCTTTTAAAAAAATTATAATTTTAAGTTTTGAATTAATAGTAAAAATATCTTTTGAAGATATACTTTCTATAATTTTAAAAATTTTGAATTTAAGTTGAAAGTGTCTTTTTAAAATATATTTTTAGTTTTTCGAATTTCTAAGTTATATTATTGATGTAAAGAAAATTACATTATAGTTAGGATTATTTTTCAAACTACATTTTTTTTTCTAAGATTTTTATTTTTATTTCTTTATTAATTTTGGAAAGTTCCCACTATCATGCAGCCATCAGATCGGCCATGGATAAAAACTAGTGCACTTTTGTCGCATTGTTGACAAAGTCACTCAGTCTGTCATTGCGTACGTTTGTAATTCCACTTTACCTATCAGATCATCTCAGGATTTCCTGCATTAGAGCCACTTTTTCAAGCCAGTACTGCCATGCGACCTCTAACGAAACATCCTCTACCCATAATAGATATTCAATTCCTCACATTTGGATCGGAAAATTTGGGTCCTTTGTAAACGCTGTTTGATTGGCCTAGAACAGAGGTGAAAACTCAAAATCGCAACAACCATTTGTGTCAGAATGACTGTCGAGAATGCTTCGCTATTTCTCAATCGGACAGAGCTTACAGATGTGTTCCCAGATCTGATCGCTGGAATAAATGAACCTGCCAGCTCAATTTACCTGATTCCTATACAGCCACTACAAACCTGTCAAACCACAAACTTAGGTGTACTTGTCCCAAAGAATCATATCAGAAAACATTTAGCATTCGCCAAGATAGCTTTACCTCGACCATCCTAATAATCAATGAAAGCAACTAACAAACTATGAACTCTATTGGTTTGAATGTTAATATGAATTTTCTCAATCTCTATTTTATAAATGAATTTCAACCATGGACGGTTTGCTGATCCATGACAGCTGGCAATCATTTTATGAACCGATGCAGTCATGGGGAGCCCCCCCCTCAGCCGCAGCAACGACCTCTCCATCCCAAGTGGAAGATGGAACCCAAAACAAAATTTATGACATAACAGGGAATAAAGCACAAGGCTCAGTGCATTAATATTGTTTACCCATCATACAACTGTGTATCATCTGTTAAACCAGCACAATCCATTGGCAAGCAAGGCGGACAATTCTCCAGTTAATGATCACAATACAACCATTAAACAATTGAACTGGAGGGGCTGAACACTTGTTCCACTTATTTTGCCTACAGAGCTGCCTCAGTAGCCTCAGCAGTTTTCACTTCTCTTGGGCATTGAGATACATACGGCTTAAGCTGCAAACAACAAACCATATACAATCTCAAATTCATGGACTCAACATCAGAAAAAAAATGACAGCGATGCTTCCTAACAAAATGAGAAATAGAAACCCCATGCAAATATTAGGTGCCATTTTTTGGCTTCAGTAGCTGCAAAATTGATATTCCAAGTTATAAGCTGCAGTTTCCAAGAGGCAATTCTCAACATTTTATCCATATAAATTTAGATGTGCAAAGAGATTTCCCAGATTTTGACTGCTTCGATACTAAAGCACTAAAATTATATTGAAAATCAGGAACCAATGCGTTGTTAGCTAAAGAGTTTGCATCAAAGCTGAAGAGTTATTACTTTTTCTGAAAACATCTAAAAAACAAAACATTAACCCATGTAGTTGCTGCCAAAATATGCTGCAAAATTCATACTAGGATGGAAGACTTTTCATAGTTACATAGGTAGAATGAAATTTTTTTTTTGATCGGCAAAAAAGAGCAATATACTAACACAAAAAAGGAGGGGGGGAGGGGGAGGGGAAGGGGGGCATTCGCGCAGGCCCCACAGCATACAGGGACTCTCCCAGAAAAGGAGAGGAAAGACCTACCAGCCAAAGAAACTAGCAGCTAGAGAATACACAAAAGTACACTTGCAATAGAAATATCCCCCTCATAAATTAACCCAGCCCAAGAAATAAGAGAGTTAATGAAAGATAATTTTAGCCTATCATAAGAGAAGCTATCATCCTCGAACACTACCCTGTTTTTTACTTTCCAGATTGCCCAGAAGATCCACAGTGGAGTCACCTTCCACAGCTTCCTAGCTTTCTTTCTTATTGGGAACAAGTTCCACCCCAATAACAAGTCTCTTATTGGGAACAAATTCCACCCCAATATTCATTTTTCACATTATAATAACAGTCCATAGATCCCCATGACTTTAATGCAATGAAGAACAAAATGAAAATAACACCAAAATTTTTCTCTTGATTTATCTTTGGGTTTGTAATTGAATTTGATAAAAATGCATAATGAGGAAACTTATCAGTTAGTACCCAATTGATTCCTTAACTATGTTTCAAGATCAATTGAAAAGAGAAGTAGGTAACTTCTTTTCGCTCAAAACTGATGCACACAAACAAGGAGTGTAGTCCTCATTAATTTATGAAAAATATTTTCCCCACCAAAAATGGCCTTCTCTAATGTTTATAATTGGATTAGAATCTTAAAGGCAAATGCCATTGGTCACGGGTTCTCCATACTGATGTGTTTCCAATAAAAGAAAAAAAATCCCTTTAATATGTTTAATCTATAGAATATGTGATGCATGTGTAATCAAGAACAATTTGAAAACATCTCTTTCTATTCCTTCCAGCTTATAAACTTTATCTGAATCCAAATAAGCATAGGTGTGGAAGGAAAAGGTGCAAAAATCCTAATAACATGAGCTGAAGCTACTAGCCTCAAGCACTTCAAGGCAAAGAGCCCACCTCACTACATGGGTCCAAACCCTCCCACAAAGAGTTCCTCTAGTCCTATCAAATTAAATCATAAAAGTAGGTATAAAATAACTGGCTTAAAAGAATTCGTAGGGAGGATTACAAATGCTGGTCCCTTTTAGAGGAAGTTTTCGAGGCGTAAACTAGAACTTGGTTCAAGAAGGGAGACAAGAATACTGAAGCCTTCCATAGGATGGCTTGACTGCTAGGAGAAGAAATTGTATAAAAAATGAGTTATGGAAACTCCGGTTTGAGGATGAGGCTTCCAGCAAAGAGGGAAGTGGCGCCTCTTTTCAGCTGGGCACTCTTCTCGATCCCGAGGTCGGGCGCCTTGTCTTTCCTCGGTCCGAACTTCAAAGAACTGGGAGGGATGTGGTCAATCGTCTCAAGTCCTATGCAGAGGAGGTCACAGCTGCTATCTCGATTTGAATGGGGCAGCCCCTGGACCCTGATGGCTTTCCATAGCTTTTTGGCTGGTTTAGCTGGATTTCGTGGAAGGAGGAGGTCAGGATTCTTTAAGGACTTCTTTGACCGCATTGTTCGTGAGAAATCTCAAATTCTAATTTTCGGGTTTTGATCCCAAAAAGGTAGAATGTGTGGATAGAAGACTATGTGACCTATTAGGTCAGGTGGTTTATACAAGCCAAGGTGTTTGCTAATGTGGTTGAAAAGAGTGGTAGACAAGTAGTGTCAATGTACCAAAATGCGTTTGGTGGAGGAAGACAATTTCCGATGTGTTAATTGCTAACTAGGTCAGATGCTTTATTGAAAGAAAGAGAGTGGCGACGGTAAGCTAGATATCGAAAGCATATGATCATCTAAATCGGAATTTCTTACTTGGTGTTATGGAAAATGGGCCATGGAGTAAATGGTTAAACCGATTAAACGGTGCATCTCACATGACGTTTTCAGAGCAGAATGGAACCCCATCGGTTTTTCCTAGCTCAATCCATGGCAGGGGATCCTCTTTCTCCTTATCTTTTTTATGCTAGGATGGAAGCTCTTAGGGGTGGCCTAATGAGAGAGCAGCCATGGGGCTTTTCAGTCACTACATAAAGAGAAGAAACGGAGAGGGTATGGTGGTTTCCTATTTGTTGTATGCATCTACACCTTTTGTTTTTCGGCGGTATGTATCAAGGGCTGGGACCTTGCACACCCGAAGTCAAGTTGTCAAGGGTTTGGCACTATCTCGGCTTGAGGATTAATTGAACGTTTAATTATTTCGCAGGGAGCACGCGCAAGTGGATTCTTCGCGCTTGAATCGGGGTGCAAGGTCAGCTTTGGCTTCATCCCATTTAGCCTCTCCGGAGCCCTCTATAACTCAGGCCAAGTGGCTCGGGATGGAACTAAAGAAAGGTTTAGGAAGAGGGATTGGCCTGTGGAAGAGACAATATATATCTAAAGGTGGGAGGATCACTTATCTCAGAGTACTGGTCGAGCTTACCCATATACTTTATGTCTCTTGCCTAGACGGGTTGATCAGACCTAAACGTGATTCAAAGAGATTTTCTGGGGAGGAGGCAATTTGGAGAAAAAGCCATCTTCAGGAAGTGGCTCGACGCTTGTTTAGACAAAAAAATGGAAGCTAGGAGTTAAGAGCCTCTCTTAATAAAACAAGGCTCTGTTTGTGTAAATGGATTTGATGCTATGAATGAGAGGGACTCCCTTTGGAGAAATGTCATTTTGTGGAAGTTCAAAGGAAAGGAGGTGGTTGCGCTCTCCGAGTCGTGAGGATGCTTATGGTACTGGGTCCGGAAGGAGATTATAAAGGAATGAGACACCGTCTCGCTTCACTTTCTCCGGGGAATGAAGGAGACTCGCAAGGATGCTCGAGTGGGAAGAGGCCCTCTTCCTCTCTACCCCGCCTTTTGCCATGGCACGGCACAAAGAAAACCTTTGTGGTGTGCGTATAGTCGGGAGCCTTCATGTGAGGGTGGGCCTGACTCCCGTTTCGTTAGGCCTTAATGACTGGGAAGTGGAGGAGATTCAAATCTCTCCAAGCCTTTAGGTGAGAGCTTTATAAGGCTTTCAGACTTCTCTGCACTTTGGGAGCTTGGTGCTCTTTTTTCATATCTATAAATATTGCTTTTTACTGATCAAAAAAAAAAAATCTTCTCCAAGCCTTGCAAGATAAAAGAATTCTCCCAAACCAAGATGATTTGATGCCTTATGAGAGAAGCTAAAGATGGGTGCTTTTTGGTGAAACTTTTCTATAAGGTTTCATTTAGTCAAATTCGGATTGTTTTTCCCCACCAAATTTATCCGAGTAACTGAAATCTAAACTGGGGATGAGTTTTGCTTGTTTAAAGCTTCTCAAAGGGAAGGTGTCGACTTCAATCAAAACAAAAATCGGGAAGAACCCAGCCAATAGATGTTTCCTAGGAAGGATGAAGAGACTTCACATTTGATCACATTTGTTATTACACTATTTTCAGGCTAGGATTGTTATGATCTTCGCTTGATTTTCGGTTAATCAAGTGTTCCTAAGCTCTGCTCTTAAAACCTCATCTCGTATATGTGTCCCTGTGTGGGAAAGAGACTGAAGAAGGCTGGATGGCAGCGCCCTAACTTTGTTTACATTAGGAAAGAAATAACATTGCTTTGAAGATAGAGAGCTCTCAGCTCAAAGATGAAAGCCTTATTCCTTCAGAATTATTGGTCTGGCATCAAAATATGTATGACCATTAGTTCAGATCTTTAATATTTTTCTATCTGGTCAGCCAAGTATGCGCGGGTTTCTTGTTTTTCTGTCTCCCTTGATAAACCCCTCTCACAATTCCCTGTATACTCAGCTCCTGGGGTCTTCTTTGTACTTAATATATTGCTTTAATTACTCAAAAAATTTTAAAAAGAATTGTAATTTCTTTCCAATATATATAGAATAATATTGATCAAAAGAATTTTCCAACTCCAGTCAGGTCCATTTGCAAAAATATGAGACCGGTAAACTTAATCAATCAGCTAACTATATCAACAGGCCATTACAGCTAAGTAGCCATTCAACCCACCACAAACAAAAAGAACTCCCCACAGAAAAACTAAGGTGTACATATCTGTGTACCTTAAAGTCAGGTCAAATCGTAATTTACATAGTTTGGGAGTAATTTCTCTTGCAGCATCACAACATACCCAATTTGAACCAAAGGATAAATGAGTAAGTTTTAGATAGAGTTAGGGAATGATTAGATTCAGCACTGAATAGAGGTCAACCTGATAAATTAGTACATTTCAAACAAAAACCAAATACTTGAGCTTTTAAATTGAACAAATGCAACACACTGTACTTCCATATTCTGTTTTGATTCCCTTCTGTATCTCAATTTCATGGAAATCAAATGACACACATTGAATGGCTTATCAGCCTATCAAAGAGTAATTGACATCCGGGACAGAATTAAGAAATCTCAAAATGTGGATTTGAAACCTAGCATCCAAACTCAAAAAACCTCTACCCAAACCCAAAACCCAAACATGTGAAACTCTACAGGATCCTTTAATAATTATTCTAATCTGATTAGCCATATTACTGTTCATTTTTCATGGAAAAAGGGAACCACTTGAAATCAAGAAGAAAAATTTCTCTAATAAATTTTTGATGATATTTTGAAGACTTAACCAGTAAATGCTAGTCAAAATATGATATTTTAATGATTCAGAAAAAAGAATGCGGGGCAATTCAAATGGATTTGAGAGAATTACAGAGTCAGCTTTAGCCATGAAAGAAGAAGAAGAAGAAGAAGAAGAAGAAATGGAAAAGTAGAATAAAATGCGATGAGTGGGAAAGGAAAAGAACCCCTTTGCGAGTATGCAGAAACCAGGCTTGCAATTCTTTCCCTTGTAGTAATCTCGTGGCTCTTTTTGGAGGAGAGAATGTCGAGGGACGATGTGTTCGTTTTCTCTTGAACGCTCTCCCGATCCCCAATATCAGTCGCAACGCCATTCCTAACCCAACCTCACACAACCTCTAATAAATTTCTATTTTACAAGTTCTGCACCACTCATCAACATAAAACTATGATTAGGGTTAGGTTAGGGTTACCTGTTCTTCGAACTTCTCTTCTCCTCTCCCTGTTTCCTGGCTCCTGCACTCGAGCTAAGAGTAAACTGTCAACCCCTTTCTTTTTCTTTTTCTTTTTCTTTTTTAAACTTTTCTAGAAATTCATCATACGGTATATAAACAGAGATTGGGATATAAAATTAATAATTTTCAAAATTAAAATAAAACTCACTTTTGGAAGTTAAAAGTTAAAACTATTGGATATTTACATTATCTAATTTTAAAACAGAGACTGGGATATAAATTGTGGTAGATGAAGAGTTTTAAGAAGTTGTAAATGATATTTAACCTTTTTCAATTTAAAAGATGAAATCAAGTGTTATTTTATGTAAAAGACTAATTATCCTTATTTAATATACTAATTAAAGTATTCTAGTCTATGCTATTTTTAAAAATTAAAGTGGTATAAAATACCTTTAATATTTTAACATAAAAAATGGTCCGATTAGTATTCTTCTGTGCATATAATTTTTTTGGGCAACTTTTCTGTGCATATAGTTAAACTATAATAATTTGTACATAAAATAAAATACAAGAAATTTCATAGACTTACCTGTAAAAATGTTCTTAATTCTTTTTTTTTTAAAAAGAAAAGAAAATAATATAGATCTTATTTCTGGATCACATAAATTGTTCATATTGAACCAAAGAAACAGAAATGTACTTAAAAGTGGAAGATTTTCAACTCAATAATATCTTGATTAAACCGATGCAGAAATAAGCAAAAAATCAAGTGATTGCTATTTAGAATATTAAATAAGAACAAATGAGTACAAAAGTACAATATCTAGCTTAACTTATTCATAATTCATGTTTGTATTATTTTTTATAAAAATTATTAATTTTCTAATTTTGCATTTATAAAAGCTTCTTTCTGTAATTACACACGCATTATCTCTTTGAAAATTACTTTACAAAGTTTAAAAAACGTGACACTCCTTAATTTTAATTTAAAAGTCATTATCTTTAAATTTAATTGAAAACTTTCTTATATTTTATATATAGGATTTGCTTATCTATATCTATACTAATATAAAAAGCATTTGTCAATATTATTTCCATAAATACCCTTACCACTATATAATAATATCAAATATTCCCATAATATTTAATAACAAAACTAATAAAGAAGAAATCCCAGATTTGCAAAACATTCCCATAAAATTATCGTAAATATATATAGAAATTATTGCAAATATTAAATATGTATTTAATAATAAAATTTATTTTAATATTTAATAATGTCAAATCTTTCCATAATATTTAATAATGAAATTAATAAGAAAAAATATGAGATTTTCAAAGTATTCACAGAAAATTATGGGAATCTTATGTTACGGGTTGCTAGGTTTATTTGAAAAGAATAACAAGAGATTTTACAGTACTAATAAAAAAACTTTGCTTATGTATGATTTTAATTTTTTTGTTTCAAATACCCCTGTTGACATAAGAAAAAAATCCAAAAGATGCACCACTTTGTTTTTCTGCATATTTTGGCAGCAACCGAACAGACAACAAAAAAAATAGCAGCTGCCCATTTGACTGCTTGGTAAGGTTCTAACTTACAGTTTTCTGATGGTTAATAAAAGATTCTACATTGCCAAACATTGGATTTGCAGAAATTTTTCAGGCTCTAGACTTAATATAATCTAATTTTCTTCATGATACTGTAGTTTTCCTTACATGTGGCTAAATTTCTTAAAGACTGATAATTATTTTGAACTATGCAGCACATAGGTATCAAACATATTGTTTTAGTTTGCAATATAAAAAAAACAGCTATGGAGGGAGGCATGTTTTGTTATGTTCACGTAGGCGGAGAATTGGTCAAAGGTGCTGATAGAACAGTCCAATACATTGGCGGTTGGATCATCTTTATTGAGATTGATGAACCTATGTTACATGATGAATTTAGATCAAGGGTTTGTGTGAGGTTAAACATGTAGTTAGATTTAGTGAAAATTGAATTCACTGTTAAAATCGATCTATCATTCCTTATCCTTTTATGCGACGATGCATCATTCGCCAGCATGTTTCGTCGGAATGAAATTTATTATCGAATTTATGTTTCTTCATTTGGATGTGAGGATTGTGACTCCCGTAACTCTAAAGTAATTATCTAGTTACTTAAATCTAGTTAATCTCTTATGCCCCTCTATTTTTTTTCTAATAGCTTCAGAATTTCTTATTGTGTGAATGGTTTGTAACTGTGAGCTTTTTTTTAATCAAAGAAACATCCTAATGGATGAAAGTAATTAACATTCTGGCTAGATGATCATGATATGTCTATGGAATAGGAAATTGCATACATGATATCTTGACAAAGATTGCTTATACCTATTAGTTCTAACTTGAAAAGGAATCAGTACCCAGGAATGGGACGTAAGAAAGCAATAAATTCTCCTGACATCTTTCTCTGATACGGATTGCTCTCTCATAGACAAAATCTGATGGACCGCCCATGATATCCTGAGCCTTAAACTCTTCACTGTGATGGAGAGCTATAGTCTTCTTCAGAATATTAAAATGATGAAAAACTTTTGAGACACAATCTATGAGTCTCACACATTTATTTACATCCCTTTTGTTTTTCTAACAAGTCCATCACCATACATTCTCTTTAAGTAGACGGATTTGAGATTTTCTCAAGAAAATAAAAAGGGATATTGATGGATCAAACTATAGTGTTCAATAGAGATTTTTTTTGAGAATACGTACAATGAGAGGTAGGAGATGATCAAAGCACTTGAATCTTTCTTTATTTTGGCAATGAGCGCGAGGATTTCGACAAGGAGCAACAAATTCTCCGAATATGGAGATCACTACTTAGCCCCGATGGTTTCTTTTTCTCAAAGCCTTCAAACGCTATTGACACCTAAATGACTAAAAGAAGGATTTTGCGATATTTTGGGTGTTTTCAAATTTTTTTTATGTCAGCTTGAGGGTATTTTCGAGACAAAAAAAAAAATCAAATCACACATGATAAAGTTTTTATTTTTTATTTTTTAAATGCATCCACCCTTTTTTTATATCAAATCTCTTGTTTATTCTTTTTTTAAATAAACCTAAATGGGGGCAACCTATTAAAATAAGATTCCTAAATATCATAAATATATTATCATATTTAGATGATACTATTGTGTAATATAATCATAATTTCATTATATAATTACATCTATCTCTTTAATTTTATATAATTTTGAATATTTATTTTAACTTAAACTTTTAAAAATATAATATATGTTGTAAATGAAGGGGTTTCTTTTATTTATGAATTTAGAATAACATTTACATAATGTGGCTCTTAAAAGTTCATTAATGAACTCCAATTAATCAAGGCTTCATTGAATGGTTAATTATGGTTCATGAAGTTCTTCCTTTGTGAACTTCCTTAACGAGTTCCATTCATATGGTAAATATATCAAAAAGCCTATAAAAGGTTCCTCCTTCCTTCGTGTAAGATCACTGCCATAGAAACTATAATTTTCTTATTCATTTCTCTTCTCTCTCTTTTTATTAGTTTCCATCTCCATATTCACTTTATAAATATACGATACAAAGAGTACAATACTAGTATATCTCTAATCATAGTTTGTGTTGCAATTACACAATTATTTACAACATGTTATCAACATAAGCTTTGTTCGAAGGTATTCTAATCCTAAACTTAAGGTTATTTTTAAGTTTGCAAGTATTGGCATTTATCCTTATTCAAAGTCAAAAGCTATATTATTGTTAGCGATTTATCATATACTTGATTCTTATTATTTTATCATATGTCAAAAGTTTGTCAATAATGTTAAATCTCACAACACTCAAGTTTATGACATATGATAACTCAAAAGAATTATCTATCTTAGATCATTGATGCTAATAAAACTATCGAACTTTTTAATGAAAATCATCATCGTAATCCACTGAGTTAAAACGATTCCCCGTTGAATTAATAAACTTCCCAAACTCATGACATGGAGATGAAGATTACCGCGGCCAGATCATGGAAGAAATTCTCAATACACCATATTGATGATCCCTCAAACTGGAAAAAGAAACTCACCACTGAATGGAATAATATTGAGGTAAAATGGGAAGTACACATGAGATAAAACCTTCCAAGAACCATGAGAATAATTACATAAATATTCTATGAAAAGACATTGGTCGCATACCTATCGTACATCCAAACATTTGGCTGACCTCTACCAAGCATCAATCAAAGAAAAAGGAAAATAAATAGAAATGAACTTTATTGATAGAAATGAACTAGACTTAACTTATTATGATACGATTTTTGAGGTCCAGGAAAAAGTGGACTATTTGATGAATGATGAAACATGGCTTGAATGATATTTATATCGTAAAATAAAATAAAATCTCATTTTGTTATTACATCCATTACATTGTTATTTATATTATATATAGTTTTTATTAGTTGTATATGAAATTCATATGTTATTGCTCTCAAGATAAATGAAAGTGATGCATGTCTTGCTAACTGTGCAATTACTCACGCAATTCTTTGAGATAAAATATACCTTATAGATTTGACATTAACAAATGCCGATGTGAGTACCATATATGGTACTGTAAACTTAATTGAAGGCTCCAGAAGAGCAAACAAAATGCTCCCAAATGGAACTAGGTTTCATATCAATGATGCATTATATTATATCAAATCCACAAGGAAATTTATCACTTTTAAAGATATCTTAAATGGATATCATATTTAAACAACAGAACATATGCTACATAGATGTCTTCACATTGCCTCTATTGTTTTTGGCAAGAAACTCAGAATGGAAAAAAACTCAGCACTTCCTCCTGGGCAGCTGAGTATCATACAACATAAAACCTACTGTTATGTTGTCAGTGGAACCGTGGTTCAACGACCCAAAGACTTTCTCGTCTTGCTAGACAAATGGGCCACCTCGGGGTCCTCAATGATGAGGAGAATCATAGAACACTCACATGGGCATCCACTAAATAACCAGGAGATTCTTTTGCCCAATGAATACCCATGTGCTGTTTGCTCACAGGGTAAATTAATAGTCATACCATCATTTAGTAAAGTAACATTTTAGTCACCAATCTTCTTAGAAAGAATACATGGGGACATATGTTTAATTTTATCCATCTACCATACAAAATTTTTCACATTTCATGCCTAAATAGATGCCTTATTAGGGTGGTCAGCATGCTTCGTTCTCTCTGAAGGCAAGAATGTTGCCTTTAAGAGGCCTCTTTGCATATAAAATGATCAAATTACAAGCCCAGCTCGATTAGTCATAACCGAACCAAAACACACATATACAAATTTATGTCACTATTACCATGATTATTAAGTCTAATCCTCATTAACGCATCAAAACCATAATTTGATCTAAAAGAATCCTCCAGATAAATTTATGACACTATTACCAAAGGACTATTGTCTAATCCCGGCAACTGCGCCTAAAAAACTTGTTATCCATACATATAAACCACCAATCTCTTTAGAGTAAATCATTTTCAAAGTCATTTTGGTCCTGATATCTTCAAGTGCACAGTCACAAGTAATAAAATGGATGAGTCCAAATATCGATCCCTACAGAGATCTCAGAATTTTAACTCAATCCACCCCACTACTCCACTTTTAATACTATTTGGACCACAAAATGGAATAGATCCAAGATTACAAAAAATGGAAAATTAATAACAAAGGAAAATAATCCAATCCATCCAAACATACTGAAACAAAGAATAAAGAAGAATAATTTCTAACAAAAGAAATGAATAATTAAATAGTTATCCCCAAGATACATCAATAGAAACAGCTATAGTGGAACTACCGATTCCCGTAGTTACACTGAGATAAAATCTCTCATTATCTCGTTTCAGGTGTAATCGTCTGATAGCTAGAAAATGGATCTCCACATTCATCATTATCTATTCATGCACTGATTCTCTGAATACAGGAATTAGATAACTACTTTTAAAAGGGACTTCCTTAATCCGTATTTTCGCAATACTTCATACCCATTTTATGACCTGTGAACCTTAGCTCCCAAGTTACCCGGTGGCTGCGTATATACACTTCCGAATGCTCCTCTCAAATTAGAATAGATCAACCTTCCTGATTAGACCACACTAATACTGGATTAGCCTCATTATCCTAATGTCGAGGAACTTTGCTTGTTTAAATAGATAACTCATTCAACTCGTTTGATTTCATGAGAAGAGGATTTATCTGGCTGAATCACAAAGCTCAAAAGATCCCTTTAATAATGTGTTAGTACTGGTACAGCAAGGCTACTTCTCAGAATGTCTTCCCTGTGGTCACTCAAGAGGACCTCCTTAAATTTTAGCAATGACGCAGAATTCACCCGGGTATAAGAAACTATATTCATATCCCAAAGACAATAAACCCAAAACCGTAAGTAGCCCATTAACCCGAAATTAACAAGCCGTTGGAAACGATCACAAAGAAAGATAAATTTCCGACCATAACGCTCACTTAATGGAACCGGATTCTCAATTAATGGTTCATACGATACAAAGATTCTCCGATCATAAGAATAATCATAATTTGAAATCAAACAATCGACCTTAAATTTTACCAACTTCGAACATTCCGTAGTAATTCTGAAAAGAAATTGAAATTTATTCGCCATCTCAACGATAACATCCGTATCTCGTAAAAATACAATAAAAATAAAAATACGAACATAATCAAGCCTAAAACGACGAAATAAAAAAAAAAAAAGAAGAAAAAAAGAAAAGAAAATAAAGAAAAATGAGCTTTCGTACCTATCCGCATTCTCTCGTCTGGCCGCCAAGTCAGCTTTCATGAGTCGATAGCCGCATTTATGTGGTTCCTCAATTGGGCCCTTAATCCCAATGTGTAGCCTCGCCAGATTTAGAGTAATCCGTGCCCAAGTCACTATTCAAGTCGCTGATTTCAGCTTCCTCGTCGCGGACATCATCGATGTCAGCGACATCAATCTCACGCCGCGACACGTACTTACTCTACGCGACTCGATTTATTCTTGACGTCGCGATATCACTATCTTGTCGCTTACATCTTCTCACGCTTCGCGTTTCGATATTCTTCCTGATGTCGCGACGCTGATATCTTGTCGCCACCTCATTTGTTCAATCGCAAATTTTCAATCGATTTCTGATGTCGCGACATCAATATCTTATCGCGACATCATCTTATGGAATCAGAGGCTTCGATCGTCGCTTCCTCGATGTCGCTGGACGCCAATATCTTATCGCCGACATTCTTCACGCCTTGCGCCTTTGATCTGTCGTTCTCGGCGTCACGACATCGATATTCGCCGCTGACTTCACTCGCGAAGCCTCACCTTCAACCGAAAGCGTGTCCGTGTCGCGACTTCGATCTCATGTCGCGACATCGCCCATGGCTTGCGCTTTTCTTGATGGTTTTTGATGTCGTGGACTGCTTCGCCGTGACATCATCGGCGTCGACATCAATCTCACGTCACACATCAACTTAGTTCTCGGCTTTCGACCGGTTGCTCTTGATGTCACGACTTACTTCACGCCGCGAATATCGCCACCATTTCCTGCGCCTTCTCAAGAGCAAATTTCAAGTCGCGACCTCAATATTTTGTTATCCATGTCGCCACTGAATCGTGATTTCCACTTCCCGATGTCGCGTAATTCTTCATGACCGGATCGTAAACCCCAAAACCGGCATCAATGACTCAGCCATTCTTTTCATTTCGCTTCCGCTATCTCGACCGCACTCTTCCTCCACTTATTGCCGTATTTTTCACTTTCTTTCTCTTCCCCGCTAATAAAATTTGTGAGTTTCTTCATATTTCAGATTTTAATTATTCATTTCTAGATGAAAATCGAATGTGAAAATGGACTAAAATAGATGACTTTTTAAGCTCATCAAACTCCCAACTTAAAATTTTGTTTATCCTCAAGCAAAGAAAAGAGAGGAATTGTTATCCACCAAGAAGGACATTTTTCGCTTTGTTTTTCATCCTCCTTTATCCGTCTACCTTTCTAATCTAGAACTAAAAGATATCATTGCTAATTCAAGCTTCAAGTAGATGAAAGAATAAAGCATGGTATACTTTATTACAAAATTTTTGATAAACTAATGTATTTACACGCTTTATTTATCAAGTCTTACTCAGGTGTGTGTGCGTGTCAAGAATCCTTCTCAACTTCTTCGTTTTAGCAAATCTTATGGGAGTTTTCTTAAATTGTTTATTCAAGTCCCATATGCTTGTTTTTCATATTGATTCACTAATGTAGGTGATTCCAACCTTCAAAAATCAATCGCCCGCTTGTAATGTTAGGCTCAAAAAAGGGTAGGAGGAATGGAATTTTAGGTTGAGATTACCCAAACTCTGCTTTTCTCCCAATCGCTATTTCCTCCTCAAAAACTCCCCAAACTTTATGTTCGGGGATTCTACCTTGAATTTCTTCTTCAAAGTCAGATGCCCCAATTCTCTTCTGTAATTCGATTGGGGGAATTTTTCCTTCTAATCGCCCCTTAGGAATATATGTTTTTGTCTTTTAGGCTTCTAACACTCTTAGCGAACTTCTCGTTAAGAGCTCCCATACCGATGCAGGTTAGGTACTAGGTGTTGAAACAATCCCTAAGAACTTAATTGTTCAAGAGAGTTAAAGCACAAGACAAAAAACTATTCTTTTTAGCTTTCTTTCCTTTTGTATTTTCCCGTCTTCGATCTCTCTTCCTTCACCTTCGTACATCTCTTTTGCCTTCAATCAAACTCCCCAAACTTCATCTCTTTTCCTCTCCTTTGAGTTCTTGCTATCATAGGTTCTTATCGAAGTTTAGTGATAAAGGATGGCTTAGGCTTTTCATTGGCTTATTTTGAAGACATGGAATATCGTGGCTCAAATTCAGGGACTAAGGTGTATGCAAAAGCATATACATAGTGGGTATCGGAAAAGCTCAAACTGTTCAATAATGGCCTGTATCATTTTTGTCTAAGTTTTCAACTAGGATTTCGCCTCAATCAATATTCAAACAAGTTCTAGGACTGTGGATTACAAATTCTGAATTCCCATAAATTTTTCCTAATTTCGCCAAAGTTTCAAGGGTCATTAATCGAGGTGTATTATTTCCTTCAAGACTTGTGTTTATTCACCGCTCATACTAGTTACCCAAGTACTTTGTTATATCGTATCTAACTAATTTCTCGAAGCTTTCAACCCAAACTCCGGAACTTGAACAAAAATAAAGACATACTCTTAGTTCCAAGCCATCATTCATGTTCTCCATTCTTTCAGATAATCGTAACACACAAATGTTATTTTGATTCTAATGCAAATAAACTAGCATTGTAAACACAATCCACACATCATGATCAACCAATTTGTAAATCAACAGAATTTTATTCAAATATCAAAAGGACTTCAATATTGTTCTGAATGTTTCAATTACAAATATTTTTCACTGTCATCCCCGGCTTCTAAAACTTATCTTTCGTAAGTTTGTACTCCCCGCTTCAAAATTTAAGCTCTCCTAATTTTGAGCTCCTAATGAGCGATTCACCATTAACAAGGTCAGGTAAACAAATCAAATGCTTCACCCTTTCTTTGAGCTTCTTGGTTGATGGATTCTAACTAATCCATATTCCCTTCCCATCCACAACTTCAGAAACAATGTTTTATGGAACACGAGGAATTGTTTGTTTCACTCCACTTATTCCATAAACAATAATTCATCCTCGACTCTTCCTTTCACTCTCATTCTCCCTTTCCTTCATTATTTTTGCTTGTTTCTAATTCTTTGTTCTCCCATCCTTTTTATAAAGGAGTTTGCGCCTCTTTGGGAAGAATTGTGTCATTTATAATTTCCTTCAATTTTCTAATGGGAGGATTAAATGAGATTCATCGATTCTGTCCCTTCTTATATTTTCAACCCGTATTTGGCTTTTTCTAGAGAATTTGACGTTATCTTTGAATCTCTAATTCTCCTCCGATTATGCTCTTGAAAATCGAGAATATTCCACAAACCATTAGATCAAGAGATGGATTTCTCGCTTTCTCAGATTATTACTATTTATTATAGCATAAATTGAAAAAATTTGGGGTAAATTAGTTCCATGGACCTGAATGAAACTAGACATTGGGTTTAAAGTTTTGACATTGCCTGCTGAAGCACTACATTAACTAATGGGCACAAAGTCTATACATTAGCTACCTGGAAGTTACGTTATCTAAGTTTCTAAGTTATGACAGAGAATGTTCTTTATTTATGACTAAATTTCATCAATTTGGCTTTTCTTTCCACTTATTATTCTTCATTCTCACATCCGTCAACCCTCTCAACCCGTGTTATGAGTCTCAAAACAAGGTACAAATCCAACTTAGTAATATCACAAATTTGTTCAATGTCATTCAAAAAACAACCACAACTCAATTTATTTTATCATGCAGAAATTGACAATTTCTATTATTTCTCATATTCAATAGTTAAGCATTCCACAAGATAAAAAATAAATTCCCCAAACTTGCAATATGCTACTAAATATAAAACTCTAAATAATTATTTCAACTCAATGCAATAAAAGATAGAGAAAGAATGAGAGAGACTCCCCCTTTATTCCAATATGTTATATCACCGTCCCAATGTGATTTTTGTGAGATCCTTCTTTTCTCGTGCAATCTCATTCTTTCCACAACTCGTCGCTTTAGCTTTTAGGTCGGACTTCCTTTCATTCAACCAATGTATCAATGCATCAATGCTTCTATGGGCCGCACTCCGTCCATCACATTCCTTTGGGCTTCCTCTTCATCTCCTCGCCATTTCCTCCCAAATTCACATGAGCTAATGTTGTATTCAGCAAGATTTTTCCTATTTGTATACTGGTTCTCACTTTCCCCATGTTTGGGATTAGTAATTTCCCTTCCTTGTCCAGTAGGAAGGGATGGAGTAGAGAATTTGCTGAAATAAGCTCTCATTAGCTCCTTCCATGTGTTAACAGATTCATATGGTAGGGAGTTAAACCATGTCAGTGTTCCATAATCTCAGAAGAGAATGGGAATAAATGCAGCCTGAATAACTTCGCTCCACACCATTCAACTTAACAAGATTAGCCATCCCGAGGAATCTTCCTGTGTGCTCGCTTGATCTTTCAAAGGGGATGACCGTAAAACCGATGTCAGTTGGACCATACACAAGAAGGGTTCGAGTTCAAAATTATTATACTTGATTACTGCCTCTGGCTCTATTGCTAAATATTTATCAGGATGAATGAATTCCATAAATTCTCCATAGTGTCATGCTCCTTGAGGTCTTTGTCGATATTCCCAAGCATTACACCGCCTAACTTTATCCGCTATGGTCAGAGCAGCTCGCCTTCCCCGAAACTGTAAAGTACACTCGTGATCAATAAGACAACATCAATCAACAAACATTTTCTTACAGGGCTGTTATAATGTGGCTACAAAGAGTCAATGCTTGAACGCTATTTTTGTTCTTTTCTTTTAAAAATGTCCAAATTCAAGATTTCCTTCTTCATCCGAATATTGATTTATGTATTCTTTCAATCCGGTAATCCAAGTGCCATAAAACTTATTAACTGTAACTAAAACACATATACAAATTTATCACTATTACCAAGTGCTGACTATTGTCTAACTTCTAAGAATCCACTCAAAAACCCGTTAACCTAATTCAAGAACTATACTTATGACACTATTACCAAAGGACTATTGTCTAATCCTAAGAATCCATTAAAAACTTGTTATCCTTATACTATATAAACCACCTCAATCTCTGGGTAAATCATTTTCAAAGCTCTGGCTCTTTGGCCTCATGCTCGCAAGTCAAGACAGTCACAAGCAACAAACTTGATTAGTTCGTTATCGGATCCAGCCGCGCAGATCTCAAGAATTTAAACTAACTCCACCCCACCACTAATTTCCGTTACTATTTGGACCAAGACAAATGATATAGATCCAGATTACAGCCGGAAAATTAAACGAATAAAAGGAAAATAACCGAACCATCCAACATAATCGGAAAATAAAGAATAAAGACCATTAATTTTAACAAAAGAAACAATATCTAATAGTTATCCTCGTAAGATACGATCACGAATAAAGATAAAGCTTGAACTATCGCATTCCTGTAGTTAATTATGATAAAATCTCTCGATTATCTCAAGTTTCAAAACTGGCCCAAGGCGTTGTAGTACCGGGATCTCTCCACACCCACACATTTCATTATCTAATTTATGACCTCGATTTCCTCGATCACAGGAATTAGATAACTACTTTAAAAAGCAATTTCCTTAATCCATTTTTCTTTGCAATACGATACCCATTTTATGGACTCAAACCAGCCCAAGTTATCTATTGCTAAGGATATACAACTCTGTGACGCTCCTTCTCGAAATTAGAATAGATCAACCTTTCCTCGATTAGATCACGCCTAACACTCTGATTAGCCTCACTATCCGAATCGAGGAACTTTTGCTTGTTTAATAGATAACTCATTCAACTCGTTCTTGATTTCAAGTGAGAAGAGGATTTATCTAAGTGAACTTACAAAGCTCAAAAGATCCCTAATAAGAAATATTAGTATACCTTCAAAGAAATGCAGCCACTTCAGTGAATGTCTTCCCTGTGTCACCAGAGGACCTTTGAAATCGAGCAATGACGCAAATCTTAACTGCAAGAAACTAAGATTCATATCCCAAGCACAATAAACCAAAACCGTATAAATTCATTAACCGAAATTAACAAGTCATTGAAACGACCACAGAAAGATAAATTTCGACTCATAACGCTCACTTAATGGAAGCCGGATTCCTCAATTAATTAATTACACGATACAAGATTCCTCCGATCATAAGAATAATCGTAATTTGAAATCAACAATCGAATTCCGTAAATTGGTCAACTTCGAACATTCCGTAGTACTTGAAAAGAAATCAATTTCAGATTCACTTTCATCTCAAACGATAACATCCGCATTCTTAAAATACAATAAAAAAATAAAATACGAGAACATAACTGGGCTTCTAAAACGACTCCGAAATAAAAAAAAAAAAAAAGAAGAAAAAAAAAGAAAAGAAAATAAAGAAAATGAGCTTTCGCCTATCCGTGACCTCCGCCCTCAGGGTCGCCAAGTCGCTTTCGCGAGTCGATAGCCGCGCATTTATAGTTCCTCAATCAGCCCTAATCCCAATGTACCGTGGATTTCAGGAGTATCCGTGCCCAAGTCATCGCTCAAGTCGCGTAATTTCCGCTTCTTTGTCGCGACATCATCGATGTCGCGACATCAATCTCACGTCATGACATCGCCTACTCTATGTACTGACAGTCATTTCGATGTCGCTGGCTTATCACGCATTCACGCGGCATTCTTCTATCGCCGCAGGTGTTTCGATTGTTTTTTCCCGATGTCGCTGGGACGCCGATATCTTGGCTCACTCGCATTTGGGTTATTCCAGCCAATCGATACCGGATGTCGCTACATCAATATCTTATCGCCGAATATCATCTTATGGAACTCGTAGGCTTCGATCGGTCACCCCGAGCGTCGCTGACGCCAACACCTGTCGCGACATCTCTTCACGCCTTTTTGATCCGTCGTTCCCGGCGTCAATGACATCGATATCTTGTCGCGACCTCACTTGGCGAAGCCTCACCCTTCAATCGAAGCGTGTCCGTGTCGCGACTTCGACCTCATGTCGCGACATCGCCTTATGGCTTGCGCTGATGGTTTTTGATGTCGTGACTTCACTTCTTGTCGCGGACATCGACATGTCGCGACATCAATCTCACCGCCGCGACATCAACTTAGTTCTTCATTAATCGGTTGCCTTGATGTCACGACACTCATCGCCGCGACGCCGCCATTTCCTTGCGCCTTTCAAGAGCGTTTCAAGTCGCACCTCAATATTTTGTGTTATCCATGTCGACCGAATCGTATTTCCTTCAATTTCCTCGATGTCGCGACCTAATGACCGACCGTAAAAACCCTAAAATCACCAACAATGACTCACGCTTCTTTCATTTCGCTCCGCTATCTGACCGCACCTTCTCCACTATTGTCGTATTTTTCTACTTTCTTTCTCTTCCCGCTAATGTACTTGGTGAGTTTTCATATTTCAGATATTAATTATTCATTTCTATGAAAACTTAAACGTATTCGTACAGATGACTTTTAAGTCATCATTACTGTCAAGGCTATTAGACTTGACAGTTTATGAGTTTACCTCCTAAACTGTAACACCCCGAATTATAGCATAGTAGTTTTATGACATGTTTAGGGTATAATATAAGTCAAACTTGCATTTTTCGGAAATTTAAATGCTAAGTGTGAAAAAGGGTAAATTGGTAAAATGTCAAATTAAGGACTCAAAGGACATAAAATAAAAAGATTATATGTTAAGATGAGATATTAATAAGTTGATTTGCAAATTTAGGGACCTAATGGACAATGAGTGAAAAGGTTATATGTCAAGATAACATGTTGGGAAGTTGAATTGCAATTAGAATGAAGAAGAAGGTCTAAATAGCAAAGGGGAAAAATGAGCCAAAATTCATTAAAAGAACAAATGGGTATTTGAGAGAAGATATTTCTCATTTTGGTTTAGAGAGACTATAACGCCTAAAAATACCATAGATTTTTTATAATAATTTTATTATATATTCCGGGTTTAAGTTGAGCCGACTTGGGTATTTTCCGGGAATTGTTAAATGAATACTGATTTAATAGATTGTAAGGACAAAATGCTTCAGCCGTAAATGATTTAGATTTGAAAGGATATATGCTTAATGAGAATGATTTGCACCTTAAATTAACCCAAGTGGAAAAGGGCAAATTTGAATGAAAAATAGAGGACCATGGCCACTGTAATAAGTTTATATGTCTAAGGTAAATATGGGATTGAAGTGCAATAGAAATAAGTGTGGGCTATATTGCCATTCTCGGGGAGAACTTAACCCAAAATGCTTTGAAGCCAAACAAGGCCTTGAGAAAATGAGATATTTAAACCAAAAGTAAAAAAACGAGAAGTGAGACTATGTGGAAGGCCAAACATGGCCTTACACTTAAATGAGTGACGAAGACCAAAAGGTGTCTAGGGGGAGTCATCACAACCCCGCTGGGAGAAAGAGAGAGGAAGAAAAGGAGAAGAGATAGGGCAAAGTGTGGGAGATCAAAGTTTGGTTGGTTTGTTTCCACTCTTGCTCCTAAGAGATCAACAACTAAGAAGTGAATATTTGAAGAGGTTAAGGTAAGAAATAAACTCAAACCACATTGTTCTTGTGTTTGAGTTGGAAAAAACCCAAAATGTGGATAAAAAGAGTTTTGTTTTGGTTGTAAATGAGTTTTGAGATTGTGTTGAGATTGTTTTGTATTGTTGGTTGGGATTGGTTTTGTGTAGTGTTTGTGTAAAATATTGAATTTTCAAAGGAAATGCCGCTGTACTTGTAAAAACCCATGTTCTTGTTTTGGCTATAGATTTAAGCAGTAATCATCCAAATTAAGTGATTCCAATTGGTAAAGAACCATAGGAGATAGGGATACAAATTTATAGAAGGCACCAGGAGCAAATTGTAGCTCTAAGGCTCCCAAATATATTTAAAGGTGAGCTCTGGGTAGCTCACCGGTTATGCTCGTTGGGTATTGTTATAGTGTTTTGGCCATAAGTTGAGTTTCACTTATCCAAATTGAGTATCTAAAAATTTAAGTAAAATAGACTCCCCTAGGAGGAATAATTATTTGTGGCTGAAGTGTATACAAATTGTTACCCCAAAGTTCCCAAAAATCTGTCAAAGTGGAGCTATGTATAAGAACAGTCTGATTCTGCTTTGCAATTGGAGGAGTTTGAATGTAAAATGCAATAACTTGATTTTTGGTGATCCAAATTGGATGATTCTAGTTGGAGAAGAAACCTTAGAACCATAGCTTCAAATGGGTAGAAGGAACCATTACAAAATTATGGAGTTAAGACCCTTGAAATTGGGAATAACAGTAGATAACTGGGGTGAGCTGGGCATACTGACCAGTTTGGCATTAAAATGCCGTAACTTGAGTTAGTTTGATCCAAATGAAATGATTCCAATTCCTACTAAAAATAGACTCATAGAGCTAAAATTTTTTTGAAGGAAGCATGAGCAAATTATGGCTCATGTGTCCCCGTAAAATTTTCAAGTGAAGGTGAAGGCAGACATAAACCCCGACCAAAACTCCTAAAATAACTTTTACTAATACGTGATTGTCATTGCATTTGAATAGGGGGCTTCACGAGGAGGAAAGCTCGCATTAGCTCAGATTCCAAGATCTGCAATCAAAGCGACGATTTTGGCTTGTTCTATCTTCTCCTATTCGCTTCAAGATTTGAAATATTTGTTCTTAAATGAATAAGTGTTGGCTATTGAATTGATTTAATTGATTTGAGAAAAGTGATTTAAGTAAATGTTTGCATATGACAATTCGCATGATTATTTGAAAATGAACTGCTATACAAATGTAATGACAAAAATTATATTTTGCTGGCAAAGTATTTAACGCCCCATGTATCGTTAACCATTTGTTTCGCAGCTTGAAGATGGATTGGTATACCAATAGTCAAAAGAAGGCATCGCGAAGATCAGATAATTTGTCACCCATCAACAAATTTAGCCGGGAACTATACTCCAGAAGGTTTCACTAATTGATTTTTTTAATAACCAATCAGCAGCCCAACAGATCTGCATCGTGTTATAAAACCGTTATACCGGCTTGCACCAAATGGACTCGCACGGATTCCGAGATCCAGATAATCGAAAACAGGCTAAATTCGCATACGTAATCGAATCGGACATTCGTGATAACCAACATAATATACATGCAGATTAATTTGAATGAATGTTTAATCCAGTCATGATTTGGTTATCAATGATTTATTGCATATGAAAATGTATATTTGGGATGATCAATGAACCATAAATGATTAAATATGAAATAAGTATATGTATTGTATTGACATTGTTCATCCAAAAAGATTTGAAAGTATTGTTTAGCAAAATTGCATGATTTGACTTAACTGAAACAGAAGAATGGAATTGTATAGAACCACTAAGCATAAAAATGCTTAACGTATTGTTTTTATCAATGCGCAGTGCACTGAAAGGATTGAGGTGATTAAAAGCGACCTAAGGTGCAAGATTGAGGAGCGTCGAGTCATAAAGAAAGAATTGCGGAGTATGCTCCGACATATGCATTCACTCCATTTTTTTTTGAACATTGATATCTTATAAAAACAATTTGAACTTTGAACACCTATTTTGTAAATCATTTTGAAAAGGCATGGAATGCCTTCATTGTAAATGTATTTTGTTAAATGTAAATGATTACGAAGCCATTTCTAAATTGAAACAAAGAAGATTTGAAGAATGAAACAAAAGCTTATATGAATAAATGGTTTTGATTGATGGTTTACGTAGCTGGCCCCTGGGAAACAGGTTCGATCCGCCAATCGTGTCGGATCGGGCTCGGGGGTCGCTACAGAGACTTAGGGCATACGGGTTGTGGGAAAGAAGAACCAAATTTGGGTTGTCTTCTCTTCAATTGCTTTGGAGTTCTACTTGATCAAGAAAAAGGAAGAAAATGAAGCTTGGTTGAGAAGTGTAAGAAATCAAGGTATGAAACTCTTCCATTTGTTAGCTAGAAAACTATCCTAACTTTCTCTTTGTCATGTTTTGTTAGGAAATTTTCTAACCTCCTTTGGTTATGTGTGAGTTAGGAAACTATCCTAACTCATTCTTTATCTATGTTTGTGTTAGGAAAACCCTAACTCTTCTAAATGTGTTTTTGGGTTGGTTTGAGTTGGGTTATATGGTTGTTTTGAGTTTGTTTTGTTTTGGTTGGAATTTTCGGGATGAAAAAGGGGCAAAAATGCCCTATTTCGCCTTGCCTCGATTTAAGGCTACCCGCCGCGTAGGTCGCCAGGCGAACCAGTCATGTTTTTTTTTTTCCTTTCTTCACTTAAACCATCACTTTTTTCTTAGGCTTACGATTGAGCTGAGCAATAAGCATGAAATTGGATTAACTGAGGATTTTAACAGGCGAATAAAAGGGTCCTTACATGTATACAAGTTATATGATCTTAATTACTAAATAAAATGTACGTGACATGGATATAGGTACAAACCTCACCGTCTCGACGTTTAGTTTCCTCAAGCGTAATTTGTGTTCTAAATTTCTTTCGCTTGTGTTATCTAAATAAGAATGTGATTAAGAACAATATAACAAGCTCAGTAATACATATAATTGTATGCCTACCTAAGATCAAATAGTGAATGAATAAGAACCTCTAATTAGTGCTTCGAAGACTCTGCTCGGGCCTATGACACTCATGCATAAGTGGCTACGACACTTCACATGCACGCAGACATTCCGCTTGTGTCAAAGACCTGTTTAGTACCGCACTGCACTTTCGCACTCCATCGCACATGGCCCCTTTGATTCGTCGCACCCCACTCCGCCTAAGCAAAGAGTGGGGATGCGGCACGTGACTAAGACTCTTTAACTTGTTTTTTTGTCATTGGTGGGTCCAATTTATATATATTTTCATAAAGAAATAAAACTTATAACATATACAAATAAAACAACCATCGTAGTGGTGTCTGTCATACATTTGCATATATCCCAGCCTCATTTTACTGCTCTTATACACTCTCACTATTACAAAACTCTACATTTACCATACAAAAACAAATCCAAAACCTACATGGTGGACTCCTACACAGGTTGGCCCATCAGAGCGCGGAATATCACGGATTGCCTTGGCATACCTACACTGATAATATCACTCGTATGCTTTATAGCTTAGTAATTCATAAATATGGACGACTACTATAACGATCGTCACAATACTTCATAACATTTTATTCATAGTACATGTTACTTCTCATATCATTATAATTAAATTACATATTACATTTCATATCATTTTCACGTTTCACGCCTTTTACAAACATTCCAAAAATTTCATCTCATCTTATGTCATGCCTGCATATTCCAAAGAAGTTGATATGAGAAAAAATTGTATGTACCTGAAGGTACTATCACTATACGAGACAGTGATCTATAAATTGTATTGTATTATATAACTGCCATCGTAATGATCCAAACTGATTCATCTCATCGAATCTAAATCCAGGGCCACTTCTTTTGTCTCTTAAACTGAGATGGTCGTAAATATCGTTATCCATATATACATGCCTATCTATCCAACTACCCGGTCATAAGCAGACAATCAATTTTATTATGTTTTTTTTTTTTAACAATCTTTCAAGTATTAGAAAATGATATCCCATATACATGAATAACTACTGATATAATGTATACATATTAGATATTCATTATCAAAAAATCTCTTATAAACATTTAATCAGACTTGCACCCTTTTCATATAACAAATTATAATGCTGTATTCTTTTTTCTAACTTTCATAACACATGTTATCATGATCATCTTACTATGATGCATTATTTCATAAAACAATAAATTTATATAGCCTTTATAAATTTCAGCCTATAACCAATTTCGTTCAACAGCTTCGAGGCGTAGCCCAAGTCCATTTTCGACTACAATTTCAATTCTATAAACGGATTGTTGTGAGAAAGTAATCTTCTAACTTAATATACCCCTATGTCTTAAGTTTCTATGGTTCAAAATCAAGGGCCATTCGACTTTAATTTGGGAGATATGGTTCAAACACCTGAATTGCTCTGATGGGGCTTTCCAAGAATAGAACATGGAATTGTGTTCTATATTTGAAAATTTTCTGGGAATGTTAGAGACATAATTTGACCATACTTTCTTCATCAAAGTTATTATCCCAGATGTCTAGTTTATACAAAAATTTGAATCACCTCATTTGGATCAGTATAACTCAAGTTATAACTTAAACAACCTAATTACTCCAGCTCGCGAACTGCTTCGCTGTGTTTCGTGGACGTAATTATTCCCTTACTTCGACGAATTTCTCTCGTGTGACAATAAAGACTCACCTGCTATACTTCCTTCATAAGTTGTTCTCCTAAGTCTAGCTTACGTAGAAATTTTAACAACTCAATTTACGAGTGAAACTTAACTTATGACATAAATACCAAACTGTCTGAACATTAGAAAATCAGACAAATCAACCGTAATCGAATTCAAAACAGAGCCTTACTTGGACGAATTTTTTGGGTCCAATGGGGTCCAAATTTTGATACACTTATTTCAGGGAGATTTGTTCTCCTAGAAGTTTAGTTTACCTAGAAATTTGAATCACTCAATTTGGATGAGTGATGGCCAAGACAAAAACGTGGGTTTTGGAAAAATCTTCACAATATCTCCCCTAAAACCCCAACATTTCCTTTATACATAATCTCCTCATTTGAGGACCATAAACCAAATAACAATCAAAACCAACTTAAAACCAACAAAAACAACAAAACAAAGAGGGAGAAATTAGGGTAGTTTCCTAACCTTAATTTTCTTGAAACCTTATCTTCCTCTCTTCTCTCTTTCTCTTCTTTCTTCTTCCTTCTCTCTTTTGCAAGTAGAACCCAAGACAAAAGAGAAAATCAAACCAAATTGGCTTCTTCTCACACAAACCGTAACCCTAGCTCCCTTTGAGCCAAAATGAGATATTTCTCTCATTCCAAGACCAGTTTTTGGTCTTATCCCTCATTTGCTATAAGGTCATGTTCGGAAAAACCCATTTTTTAGCATTCTTTTCCCATTTTTGCATTTAAAGCCCTTCATTTATCTTTCATTTACACTTTAACTTATCAATATTTCTATATTGGCATATAAACTTATTATCATATGACCTTTAGGTCCTTGATTGGTAAATTATTAATTTACCCTTGACTCTTTGATTAATCTCGGTTTTTTTTAATCATTTTTCTCACTTAGCATTTAAATCCTAAAAATAGAGATTACTATTATACCCTAAACATGTTATAAAACAACTAGGGCATAATTTAGGGTGTTACAACTCTTCCCCCCTTAAAAGAATTTCGTCCTCGAAATTATTACTTGAACTGAATAGTTGAGGGTATTGTACCCTCATAGTTGCTTTTGACTCCCACGTAGCTTTCTCTCGCCATTAAGTCAAAAGAAGACTTTCACTAATCTGCACTTGCTATTCCGTAATCTGCTCACTTCGAGCTAACGTGAGCTGGGCTCTTCATCATAGGAGAAATCAGGCTGCACTTTGCACTCCTTGCAATGTGCGCAGGATATGTGCTTCGCCCGATCTCAGATGCCACATAGACGCATGGAACACACTGGGCGTAACTTTGCTAACTTTGAAGGAGTGCCACCGACATGCCACCGTCCGATTCTCTCCAAAACCTCATATGGGCCAATGAACCTCGGACTTAGCTTCCATTTCTTCCCAAATCTAAGCACCTTTCTCTATGGAGATACCTTTAGGAACACTTTATTACCCACTTCATATTCAATGTCCTTCATTTTCAAATCGGCATATGACTTTTTGCTCGCATCACCTGGCAAATTTTAACCTTGGTCGAATAACCTAAACTTTCGCTTCCTCAGATCTTTACTATGTCCGACCAATCACTTTTATGCTCATTCAATTATGTCCAACACATAGGAGTTCTACATCCCATACAAAGCCTCATATGGTGCCAAGCTAACAAGCTTGATTGATAACCTGTTGTTATAAAGTGAAAATTCTATCAATGGAATATAAATCTATCCCAACTCAGCAAACTCCATTACACATCCCCGAAGATATCTTCAGCACTTGAATCAACTGACTCCGCCCACTGTATGTGGAATGCTATAATTACCAGTTTTTCGAGTTCCCAAGGCTAACTGTAATTCCTTCCAAAACCTCGATGTAAATCGAGGATCTCTATCCGACACAATAGACAACGACACACCATGCAATCGCACAATCTCATCCACTTATAGCTAAGCTAGTCGATCTATAAAATAGTAAATCCTGACTGGTATAAAATGGGCCGACTTTGTGAGCCTATTAACTATCACCCATACATAATCATGCTTCCTTTGCGTAAGAGGAAGACTAGACACAAAATCCATAACAATAGTGTCCCACTTCCACCGGGGTGGAACCCGAATGATTTAATCAGACCTGATGGTACTGGTGTTCAACTTACTTGTCGATTACGCCAAACATTTTGGACACATAATTGGGTCACATCCCTTTTCATTCATCTCCACCAATAATACTGTTTCAAATCCTGGTACATCTTGTTACCTCCAGGATGCATGGTAAATGACATATTATGAGCTTCATATAGTAACTTTTTCTTCAACTCATTATCAGCTGGCACACATAATTTATTTTGGAAATACAAACTTCCATCTTCTTTTATTGAAAAATCAGTCTTATCACAATCTCTGACCAATTGTACCTTTTTATGCATCTCTTCATCATTTTTCTGAGCATCTATAATCATTTCGCTTAAACATGTCATATGACCGAGCTAATATAGCTCCATCGACATACTATTCTCCATTCACCGGCACAGATAACAAAGCTACCATTGCCTTTACTCTCCAAGGCATCTCGCTACCACATTGCTTTTTCGGGTGGTAGTCGATTATGCGGGCCATAATTCTGAACAACTCCAACCACCTTCGCTGTCTCAAATTAAGCTCCTTCCGGGCTGCTAACAAATACCTGAGATTTTTATGATCCGTATAAATTCTCGTGATTTTCACCATATAAGTAATGTCGCCATATCTTCAAAGAAAGTCACTACCACAAACTAATTCAAATCATGTGTATTACCTCGCTCATGTGGCTTCAACTTTCTGGATGCATATGCCACAACTTTACCATCTTGCATTAACACACAACCCAGACCAATTCTTAAAGCATCACTATACAAAGTATACTCTTTACCCAGGGTAGACTGCGTCAATACTGATGCTTCAACCAACATTTCCTTCAATTTCTAAAAACTATCTTGACATTTATTTGTCCACTCAAACTTTAATCAGTTTCTGAGTAATTTAGTGAGTGGAGAAGCTATGATAGAGAATCCGTTCACAAATATTCTATAATATCCTGTTAGGCCCAAGAAACTTCTCACTTTGGTCACACTTTGGGGCGGTTTCCAATTCACCATAACTTCAATCTTAGCAGGATCAACTCTTATACCCTCAGTAGACATAATATAACCTAGGAATGAAACTTCCTTTAGCCAAAAATCACATTTTCTAAGCTTAGCATACAACTTCTTCTTTCTCAAAGTCTGTAGAACTATTTTCAAATGTTGCTCATGCTCATGCTCATCTTTAGAATATACCAATATATCATCAATAAAGACCACGACAAACTGATCTAAATAGGGTCGAAACACCCTATTCATCAAATCCATGAATGCTACCGGTGCATTAGTCAACCCAAATGGCATTACCAAGAACTCATAATGGTCATATCGTAGCTCTGGACCGTCGCCTCTTACACCACATCCGGCCACTCTTAGCTGATAGTACCCTGATCGCAGGTCTATCTTTGAGAAGACACCCGCTTCTTTTAACTGATCAAAGAGATTTTCAATTCTCGGCAATGGATATTTGTTTTTCATTGTCACCTTATTGATTTGTTGATAATCAATGCATATCCGTAGAGTGCCATCTTTATTTTTCACGAACAAAATAGGTGCACCCCAGGGAGAAACATTGGGTCGGATAAGACCTTTATCTAGAAGCTCTTATAGTTGAATCTTTAGCTCTTTCAACTCAGTTGGAGCCATCCTGTATGGTGCCCTAGAAGTAGGAGATGTTCTTGGCAAAATTCAACAGAGTTAAATCCTACTCTTCTTCGTATGGAATGTTTAGGTAACTTGGGAACACATTCGAACCACAACCAGAATATTTCCACCATATTTGAGACCTCTTTAGAGTAAAGCACCAAAAGCCAAAAAGGGCTCACATCATTTTTCAATAATCATCGAGCTTTGATAGCTGAAATCACATCGATGGCCAAAGGAACGAACACCATGTACTAACATCTGCATCGATCGTAACATTTAAGCACTAATGCTCTTTTATCACAATCAATTATGCTGTTTAGAAACCAATCATTCTAAAAATCAAATCAAATTCACGAAATGGTAGAGCAATCAAATCAGCAGAAAATTCCCTATCCTGAATAACTATAGGGCAATTCTTATACACTCTATTAACCTTTACACTTTGCCCTAGGGGACTAGTTACATGTATATCATATAAAAATCTCCCCACTGACGTTATCTTATCAAACACATGCTCAATGCATACATATGAATGGGTAGAACCAGGGTCAATCATTGCATTCATCTTAATATCATATAGAGAAAATATACCAGCAATCACTTCAGGAGCATCCTGATCCTCACGAGCCTTCATAACATATGCTTTGTAACGCCCTGAAAATACCCTAACAGTTTTTATAACATGTTGAGGGTGTAAAATAAATTAAATTATATTTTTTTAGCGTTTAAATGGTTAAAAACGAAAAATGATAAAAACCTGGAAATGTTACAAGAGCTAAATAAATTTGGTAATTTGTAAAATGAGGACTTAAAGGTCATAACACAAGAAGATTATTTGCTAAGTTAGAAATTGAATAAGTTGATTTGCAAATAAAATGAAAATGAAGGACCAAATAGCAAAAATGGAAATTGGACTCATATTTGGATAAGACCAAACATGGTCTTAGAGAGAAGGGGAGATTTTTCTCTCATTTGGCTAGGGTTCACGGTGGAGAAAGAGAGAAAGGAAGAAGAGAAGAAGAAGAAAAATCCATGTTTGGAACTTTGGTTTGGAAGTCATGAATGGAACTACCATAAATGTCACATCCCACTTTTATAGGTTGTGACCGGCGCTAGGGAATGGGTAGGCTTAAGGCCACCAAAACCCGTAGCAAGCCTAAGTCCCATAATTTCTACCGAAAATCTCTAAGGTCTATTCGCTTCTATAACTAATGACAACTCATATTCGCAATACCAATCTAAAATCTACTAATAATTAACTCAAATCTCAGTATCATGATATTATTCAAATAACATAACAAATAGACCCTCCCGTGGTCATCCACTAACAAAAACGACCTCAACGGTCTCATCAAAAATATCAATAAGGTTTCATCAAAAGCAAAATTTATCCAACTCAACTATTCAAAATTTATCGATTTAACCAAATAATTAACCTAATAACCAAGTTAATTCACCATGGAGCCTTCTGAAACTTAGGACTCTCATTCACCAAAATAAACAAAATAATAATCCATTACATGTTTCAAATAGGAATCCAAGTGGTCAAGAATGCCAGCCCGGATTCTCCTTCTCCGTCCCACCCCAAAAGGAGGAAATCAACTGGGGTGAGATAACTCGTGAGTAAAATATCACCATAATCTGTGAGGCTAGGTACTCGCTGCCACCACAAGGATGGCTATGCTCAATCAATCAATCACCGCATTACAGGTTGGTGCAACAAATAGCGGCAATACGAACAACAATATCAAATGAGACGAGGTTTGAAACACGTAAATATAGTTTACCATTCAGAACTGCATTCCTTTTACCTTCCATACTAGAATCCATACATTCCAATCAAAGATCCAGAATCCGCCAAGTTCTACGCCTAGAGTTTTACCACCTCTCTAGGAAGGCACTGGCTTTGCCCGCACTAGAGGGTACCATGTGCACATAGCCTGATGACCTCCCCATCAGTTAGGCTTTCTGTGATTCATACCATCAATGACATTAACGATTACAAGTTATAGCCGACCGCATTCCATGCAACAAGATAACACCAAATACAATAAGATAGCTGGACCGTGCTCGCATGAATATTCATCGTGACACGGACTTGTGGCATATGACAAATTCAATTCAATGAATGCTCAAGAATAAGGGTCTTAATCATAGTCACTATTTCTACGATCAAGTCAAACGAATGAAAACACCGCTATACATTTCTCAAGGTGCAAGTACGATGATATAAATTTACTCACCTCCCTATTAATCCAGTTCACTAGGCTATTCACCCTCGAACGTGAGCCTCTCCCAACTTCGTTTATGGTACCAATGTTCATGCAAGAAAAGAAATATAAAGATAACGCCAAAACTATAACAGCCATACCTGTTATCCACTACTCACTACAGCTGCCACCCGCTTCATTTAATCGCCTAACTTGAGCTTTTTAAATAATTTTTTTTAAAATCCTTTACTTTCCTACCTTCAACATTCTGCCTTTTAACATCATCTAAATACCCAAATTATAATTTTAATATTCACTTCACAAACTAATTCTTATATCTAATGTTTAATCACTAAACCTGTTTTTTTTTTAGCAGATTGCGCATCAGTTAGTATTTTTGCCTATATCTTCTACCGCCGAAAAGACCTGAAACCAGTGGCAAAATTTCACTAAATATCCATATCTTCCAATGATGTCAAATTGACCCCTAAAATTCATCCATTAGGGTCCTCCTATGATTCTTTTCCAAGTCGACCTCAAACAGAAATTCACATTCAATCGATTCAACCCTTAATCAATTCAATTACCACCTCAATTCATTCTAAACACATTTTCCCCAAATTTTAAAACATACCAGACCTAATTCATACCTCTTAGGGTCACATTATATAGATTCAAATGCAATTGCAATCTAGCATACACATTAGAACAATTAATCTATTCCAACAGCCCTAATTGACCATCCAAATAACAACTATTTATCACTCAGCCCTTTCATCCAATACAGACCATGCAAACCAAAATTAAAAACCATGGAGCTTAATATACCCCAGTTCCCACCATGAAAAATCACAGGTTGATCTAAAGGGATCATTGCAACAAAATTTTCTTCCTTCCCAAGAGTTCACAAACAATGGAGAACCTAGGGTTCTTCAATTCCTTTCTTTGTTTTCTGCTCGATTTTCTGAGGCAATATTTTAAAAATTAATTAAATATTGCACTTAAGTCTCTGCGGTTTTTCTTGAATTTTTTTAAGGCCCTGGGAATTTTTAAAAATGTCTCTTTGGCCCTTGGTCAACAAAATCTGCTGACTTTTCCCTACCCAGTTCACTGTTCATGTATTTTTATTATTATTTTTATTCATGTATTTTACACTTATTTATAACATATATTTTGACCTTTTAATTTGTTCAGAAAAATTCCCATAATTTATTTCATTCATTGGGTATTTTTAAAATTTATTTTGAATAATTGCTCGTAATTTGACCTCATCAGTATATTTTCCAAAATTCCATTTAATTATAAATAATTCTAAAATTATTATAAATTCATGATGGACCTTAAAACACCTAAAACTTAAATTCCATGAAAAGAAAAAAAAAATCATTTAAAAAATGTTTGGGGTGTTACAATAAATTTCTTTTTGTTTAAGTTTGGTAGGAAAAATCCTATTAGAAATGTTACTAATAGTTTAAGACATTTTATGTTTATTTGAGTTTTGGTTGGGTTGGTTTTGGCTTGTAAGGAAATTTTGGTGAGGAAGGTCAAATCGCTATTTTTAGACATTTAGTTCGACACCCCTTACGCCTAGGCGTAGGCACGCTAAAGCGAGAGCTCCACAGTGGAGGTCACTATGCCCAGGCGAACCCGAGCCCAAGTTTAATTTTTGGTCCGCCTAGGGCGTTGCAGTGAGCCGCCCAGCGCACTCAAAGTGCAAGTAAAGTCAGTGTTTTGGTTCCTTTCTTCAAGTACTTAACAATTATCCATTGGATTAATGATAATCCCACAAGCTGAAGGAAAGTGGTTCGTATAATTATAAAATTATAAGGGAAATATACCTCAGACGTCGTGATCTCGTTGTTGGGCAAACACGTTTTGTCTTGGAATTGCCAATGGACAAGAATGATATAACGAGTTCGAAATGCATATAATATATGCCTACTTAATAATCAAGAGAATGAATGTGGAAAGAAAGAAAGAATGTGGCAAAGCCGAGCCTATAGAAAGTAAACCTAACAAACCCTTAGAATAATTTTAATAACAACATGATTCTAAAATTGTATTAGAATATGGCTACGATGAGGAGAAAAGTCTTAATTGATCGAGACTCCAGACTGAATCAAAGTGCAACAAGATTTTTGGTTTGTTCTTCACACTTCCTTCCTTGTTTCGGTTTTTTGTTTTGTTTGAAAAAATAAATCTAATAGGTTTTATATGAATATGCATGTCATGTGTGCTCCGTTTGAGCCATAAATGAATTATTTTGTTCTCCACATCTCTCTCTCTATATTTCTAAAATGTTTGAAGGATTATGAAATAAGTGGATTTATTGAAATGAATTGCGATAACTTGCATATTGATTTGTTTTAAATCGATTTGTTATAACTGGACAGAAATGAATTGCACATGAAAATTGCATGAGTATTTGAAACCAAGTATTTGGATATAAATGTATACACTATTGTAAATTTTTATGAATGATTTGAGCTCTTATTAATGTTAACTAAATTTGAAGCATGATATCGCAGATACCAATGGGCGGTCAAATGAACAGCACTTCTCAATAACATAATGATGTGTCACTCCGATCCTATTCCATGGACAAAAGATGGTAGTAATTAATGAAATGATTTTAATAACCAAAGAGTCTCAATGACCAGATCGTGTTGAAACCCTTTTTTTTTATATACTAAACAGAGTCTGTAGGACCGTGCTGATTAATTATCCCGCAAGTAACCGAAAGATAGGTTAAATTTGCTTAAGGGAAAAAATGAAAAGAAAATTTAGAAATGATTCAGGTTTCAATGATTTATCAGATATGAAACGTGATACATTTGAAACACCAATGAATTGTAATTTGAATGTATATAAAATGAAAATATACATATATGTATTGTACCGCATTGGTCATTGAGAAATTATACAAAGACATTGATTTAGAAAAAAAAATGCATGATTTACTTAAATTGAAATGAAGAGAGAACGATATAGAACCACTAGGCATGAAAATGCTTAGCGCATTAATTTATCATTGCGCAGGTACCTAGTGAATAGGTACAAAGGAAAAGACCGCAACGATTCATGGTCAATGTTAAGGCCTCACGGAGTTGAAGTAAAGCTCCGACCATGCATTCATGAAATATATTTGACACTTTTTGTACAAACTCTAATTTTGTTTTGTAAATATTTTGGTATTGAAAACGACTTATAATGCCATAATGTATAAAGGCGGGTAAAATGGACCAAATGGGCAATGTAATGTCATATTTAATGGAAAATGTGTATTGAAACAAAATGATGGCCCCTCTTAAGTTAAATTAGTATATATACAAATATATTTTCATAAATATAAATATCTTTTACAAAATGAGCATTGAAATGTGTTTTGACCCACAAAAAGAAAAAGGAATTGTATCTAAAGAAACTACATTCCTGACGGGCCTGGGCCTCCGAGTCGGGTCGAGTACGGCGGTGCGGGCCGCCACATGCTCGTGTTGGGGCTGTAGGCATAAGACGATCTACTATCTCTAACAGCAGGCCTCCTCGTCCCTATGCCGCCCGACCGACCTCTACCTTATTTAGAGTCGACTGCAGCCACGACTCCCTCTTCCTACTCGAGGACTCCTATTGTCCCTTGACTCTTGAGACAATTCTTCCATAAAGTTTAGTGCTTCCACATCCAAGCACCTCCTGTCGATTAATCATAAACTCCTAAATTGTCGTCGATGGCAAATGAAGGTACCTGAGTTTTTGCTCAGGCTAAGCACCTTACCAAGATCAGTAATTAACATGTCGGATACATAAAAAAGCAATATTTATGTAGGTTTTAAGCCCCCAACTCATGTTTTGCTCTCATTTTTGTGTAGAGAATAGGTGCTTGACCGCTCTAGCGTTTTTTTATACGCGGGTGCGTGCTTCTTTTTCGAAACCCGTGCACATTTTTGTAGTGGTTTGGTTCCAGAGAACAAATGTAGATCATAGTCAGCCGACATACCATTGCCGAGGCCTCTGCAAAGCTACAAAGAAGAGGAGCAGCTTATGGCTAATGGTACCGGTACCAAAAATAGTGGTACCAAAGACCCTGCTGTCGCTGAGAGTACTAGTGCACTTTTCGGGTACCGGCACCACACTTGATCGGGTAATCGGTACCCAACATAGCGATCTCTCGCAGGACATGAGCACTTCAATCTTCGTGCGCGCTGCCTGCCTTCGACCACCACTTTGAGATCACTAATGAGGATTGTATTTAAGCCCACTTAATGGAAGAGTTAAGGGGGATCGGATTCTAGGGTTTGGTCTTGAACTTTTAGGGTGTTTTCTCATAATTTTCTAGGGTTCATAGAATGAGTAATTTTAGTTTTCTCCGATTCTCGAGTTTTTAATCACCAGAATCTATCACTGGTTTCTATAACTTGGTATTCTTTAAGAGATTCCGTGTTCGATATCCCAACCTCGCAATTGAAGTGTTAATGTCACATTTACAATTAGTGTTCTAGTAATCATGTGAATCGACTCTCGCCAGAATATCTTAAACCTATGATAGGGTTCTAAATCTGCGGAACTCACCCGTCTGCTGCAATCCTCAACCTCTCTTGTGCTTTAATGGGATCACGATACTAAACACTTACAAAACTCTGGCAAAACCTTAGTTTGAGATATTCTGACAACGTGTGAACGAGACTCTCAGACACGTTGTGCTTGATCGCAAATGCGCATCTAAGAGTCTAAGTAAACGTCTCGAATGTTGTTTGTTATCGTCAATCGCTCTTGTCTTATAAAAGCTTTTAATGTTATATCTTCCATCAAGACCATTCATCAAATAAGCTCCTGGGATGAGATTGTGGCAGAGGTGGGTGTTACCTAGTTTGTGGTGAGCGAAACCTCAAGGACCTATACCCATTCTCTTCTGTTTTAAAATAGTTGTTAATCTAAGCATTCCAATCAATCAATCACAACCCCCATATTTTTACTTTTAACGCGACATTCATCGATAGCAATCCCTAAGGATCACCAAGGAAATCTATTCCCTGAAATGACCCGTGGACCCTACAGTGAGTATACTGCTCTACCTACATTAAACCCACGCTTCTGGGAATACCTTCACCCAAATGTATTCGGCTGTCCCGTATTTCCTTGTCTTCTTCCCCCTGGGGTGACATAACTATGTACTCGACCAGCTTGGGACTCCTTCGCTCTTACCCGAGGAGGAAGAAGCCCTCTAGAAAGCTTCTAAAATCTTTCTCTCTGCTGTTTGCCTCGTATTTCACTTTCATTGCTTAAAACAACTAATAGGAAATACTGTTGAGTAAATGTCACAGCGCAGATATCTTTTTTATGGACTCATTTAGTCCATCCTCCAATTCAGTTCACACCAGACGCCTCTGGGTGATAGAATCAATTCAAGTGCGATTTCATAAGATGGCTTTGAATCCCTTTCCTATTCGCTTCACCGATAAGTTCCTTTCGTTAGCCGATCTGTGAACTACTCGCATTTGTTCCCTCCCGCATATCGTAGACATATTTCGCCCCGAACTCTGGACAAAACTCATGGTACGGGATCCGAGCCCTGACTCTCAATAGCTTCCACCAATCATAAGCATTTGTTTGCAATAGAAAACCGCTTTATGCCACTCTTGATCTGCAAGTCTCATCTCCTCCATTATTCTTTGCATCTTTCCAACTGTGACCAGCCTTTTCTAATTCTTCCATAAAGTAACTCCATGGAATTCTCAGCCCGGGAGGTTCTCTTATCATGCTCCATCTGGCTTTAGGAGCCGCTGAATCTTTTCAATACTGGAGCGAGATATCCCAAGAAGACTTCATTTGACTCTCGCTTAGGGCATGACTCTCACTTCAGCGTATTCGTATGATCCGGTTTAACCCTTGATCTCCTGGGTTAACACTCTCAACTGCTTCTTCCGCTGGATTAGGAGGACGATCCATCTATACAAAACAAAAGAACATTCACATCAGGCTAACACATTATTAAACACATGCTTTTCTATCATATACTTTATTCCAGAGCCGCCTAAACCTTGGCTCTAATACCACTTAATTGTTGCGCCCCTACCTCCACCTAGGCGAAGAGTGGGGACGCGCAAGACTCGGGATCGAGACCCTTAACATGTTTTTCGCCTCATCAGGCCTAAATTTATATATATTTTCTGCAAAAATAAAACTTATAACATATACATATAAAACAACCATTGTAATGGTGTTCATAATATTTTGTACATATATCCGAGCCCCATTTACTTGTTCTTATACAATTTCACTATTACAAAACTCTACATTTACCATACAAAAACAAATCCAAAACCTACAGCGTGGTGGAATTTCTATAGTTGTATCACTGGTCCACCAGCGGAATATCAATGGACATCTCTTCGGTACCTACATGGATAAACACCTGTACTAAGCTTTATAGCTTAGTGGGAATCCATAAATATGGACTACCACTATAACGATTGTCACAATACTTCATAACATTTTATTCATAATACATGTTACTTCTCATATCATTATAATTAAATATATGATATTGTATTTATATCATTTTCTATGTTTCATGCCTTTATAAACATTCCGTACTCTCATCTCTTCTTATGTCATGCCCGTATATTCCAAAGAAGTGGATAATGGGAAAGAATTAGTATGTAATTTCAGTTGCACACGACACGCATGGCATGCTGATCTATAAACCGTAATCGTATTATATGACCTAATTTGTGGCTAATTGCATGATCCAAACGGGATCCATGTCATCGACCCAAAAGGGGCCATTCTGTTTGTAAATTGTATGTTGCAACATTGTTATCCCTATAGGCATGCCTATCTACCCAACTACCCGTCATAAGCAGACAATTAGTTTTATTATGTTTTTTTTTTTTTAACAATCTTTCAAGTATAAAAAAAAGATATCCCATATACATGAATAACTACTTATATCATATATACTTATTGTATATTCATTATCAAATAATCTCTTATGAACATTTAACTCTACTATGCACTTTTTCATGTAACAAAATTATAAGTGTATTCTCTTTAGCTTTCATAACACATGTTATCATGGTCATCTTACTATGATGCATTATTTCATATAACAATAAATTTATATAGCCTTTATACAATTTCGCTTCATAACCACTATGTCCGGAACAGCTCGAGGCGTACTCCAAGTCTATTTTCGACTACAATTTTGACCCTGTAAACGGGATTGTTAGAGAAAGTGATCTTCTAACTCAATATACCCCTATGTCTTAAGTTTCTTATGGTTCAAAAATCATGTCATTTAGAATTTTAACTCGGGAGATATGGTCTAAACATTTTGAACTACTCCTGGACAGTTTCTAGGAACAGAATATGAAATTGTGTCCTATATTTGAAAATTTTCTAGGAACATTAGAGACATAATTTGACTATACTTTCTTTATGAAAGTTGCTCTCCTAGATGTCTAATTTGTACAAAAATTTGATTCACCTCATTTGGATCAATATAACTCAAGTAATGACTTAAAAAACTGGAATTACTCAAGTTCAGGGGATAGTTCTGAGATAGGTTTCAGGGACAGAATTGTTCCCTTACTTTGACGAATTTCTAATAACAATGGGGACTAAATTTGGCTATACTTCCTTCATGGAAATTGTTCTTCTAGAAGTCTAGTTTATCCAGAAATTTGAATTACTCAATTTGGATGAGTGAAACTCAACTTATGGCCTAAACACCAAAACTTTTCCAAAACACCAAAACTGTATCAGAACTGAACAAGAATTGACTCGAAAACAGAGCCTCACTTTGACAAATTTTCTGGGTCCAATGGGGTCCAAATTTGGATACACTTATTTCAGGGATATTTGTTCTCCTAAAAGTCTATTTTACTTAAAAATTTGAATCACTCAGTTTGGATGAGTGATGGCCAAGACAAAAACATGGGTTTGGAAAAAAATTGACAGCATCTTCCCTAAAACCCTAACATTTCCTTTATACATAATCTCCTCATTTGAGGACCACAAACCAAATAACAATAAAAACCAACTTAAAACCAAAAACAACAAAACAAAGAGGGAGAAATTAGGGTAGTTTCCTGTTTGACCAATTTTTTTTTTTTATATACAAATTTATGATACTGTTACCAAATGAGTATTATCCAAAGAACAAAATATCGGTAATTACTGAGCATATCTGGTATTCTGATTTACTTGATATATAGGAAATATTGGTAATATCGTGGATATTTTATGTACATCGCAAAGCCGAAAACACAAAAATACTCAAATTCATGTAAATACCTTGTTGAACTATAAAAGACATAAATAAGCAAATATACACTTATTGAAAACAATATTCATTATAATTATCGAGAAATTGCATTACAACACAATTTAAAACCAAAATGAAGACCATGTGTCCATTACATTATTTGGATGAAGGATCCGGTCTGATTAGCATACTTATTCCATAATAAGGTCTTCAAAATATTGAGATAAATCACAAAGAAAAAATAATTTGAGAGTTAAATGGAGCTTGGATGTGTATGGATGAGTTTGTAATGAGATTGTATGATTTTATGGGTATTTATAGAATTTTTTGGAGTTAAAATAGTCATTACCGATATTTACCGATATTTATCGATATTTTACCGATATTTACCGATAGTTACCGATATTTTATCGATATTTTACCGATATTTTTTCAGAAATTCTAGCACAAGCGCTGCGGTTCCACAATCATCGATGCCGGCAAGCGGAACCGGCGATTTTAATTGACATTTTTTCTCCTCGATTTTTCCTCTAATCGATTTTTTCCTCCGCTTTTCTTTTCTCTACCGAAAACCTAGTTTTTCGCGATAGCACGAGACCGAAAAACGCATTTTTGTTCCTTGGTTATCTTAACTCCCGCAACGGCGCCAAAAACTTGTTTGATCGTTTTTTCTTTATATACAAATTTATACCAAAGGAGTATTATCTAATCCCCGACAACGGCGTCAAAAACTTGTTGAAACCATATATAACTTGTATGCTCATAAGAAGAATTGTTTTGTCATTGAACTCATTTAAAGATTTAGTTCGGTCTTAAAAAAGTCAAGTAAGTGCACAAGTCGCATAAGTAATAAAGTGTGACTTATGTCACACTCAAATTATACCCCAATGCTTTATAACATACTGGGTATAATAAATCGTAAAGGTATATTTATTCGTAATAAAATAAAGATAAAACAAAAGTAGGAATATGCATAAGTTAAATTATAAATAATAAAGAAGATTTGAGGCTATTAAAATATTATAAATTTGATTTATAACATTAAAGAGTCAAGGACCAAAGAGTAATAAAAGAAAGATATTAATGAAATGTTTAATAAAATCATGTAGTTAGATAAGTGGTTTAGTATGAAAGTTACATGGGGTTTCCTTGACAGAAAGATAAATGTGATAAGACCAAAATAAATATCTCATTTTTTGGTCTCGAGAAAAAGGAGAGCAAATACTAACAAAAGAGAAGAGAGAAGAAAAGAAGAAGAAGAAGAAGAAGAAGTGATTACAAAAATTTTAATTTGGAGATGTACGGATACATGTCTTGGGTTGTATGGAACTATGATTTTGTATCGAAAAGTATGGAAATATGGGTATTGGTATGAACTGCGATTGGGTATAGAAAAGTATGGAACCAGAATATGATGTAAACCATGGGAGTATGGAAGTCTGTTTGACTATAAAGTTTAGGATACATGGTTAAGAACCCTATCTTGTGTATGGTTTGGGTTTAGAAACCCTAAACTCCTTTCTTGTAGGTTGAGTTAAGAAGAGCTTAAGGCCCTAAACATGGGTTTGAGAAGGGTCCATGATAAGCTGAACCTTAAAATTCTGCTTTTAGATCATATGGTAGTTGAATCTAGAACTGGTTTTGAGTAAGAAATAAAGAGAATTTATAGTAAGTCCTTCTACAAAATTTTAGCCATCAATGAACTTGATGTTAGGCTTTGAATCTCTCAATTTGATTCCTGTAATTGGTTATGGTCTTTTCACCTGAAGTAGTCAAATGGGTAAGGGGTCACAAACAAGTGGGCCACACAACAAAGTATTGTCCAACGTTGGTCGCCCAACAAAGTCAGCTAAACAGTGGTCAAGCACAACAAGGGTCATTCAACAAAGGGTCGCCCAACAGGGGTCGCCAAACAAGGGCTCTGCCGCAGTGGTCGCCCATCAGCCGCCAAATGGTACGCTGAACAGCGGGTCGCTCCGTCGCGGCCGCCAAACAAGGGGGTCGCCAAGGAACAAAGCGGCTGCCCAATGCTGTCGCCCAACAGGGGTTAAGCCAAACAAGGTCGCGCGGAATGCTGGTCGCCCAACAAGGTCAGCCCAACAAAGGGTCGCCAAACAAGGGTCGTCACAACGCGGCGTCCAACAATGTCGCCCCAACAAGCGGGTCGTCGCCATCGCCGACGCTTCATCAGCCGCCGCCTGTCAAGACCGATCGCGCATGACCCTCCAACTTCGGGAAGGTCATACCCTTCGTTTGAACTCCGATTTGGGTGTTCTTGGACTCTATGAAAGCCCATTGAGTCAAGAATCCATCCATATGCCTGAGGAAGCATAGATGCTGGTGACCGAGGTGTTAGACCGAGCTCTATCACTTCAGCAGCTCGTCGCCCGTGCCGCCCGTCAAGACTGACCGCGCATGACCTCCAACTGAAGGTCATATCTCCTTCGCTTGAACTCCGATTTAAGTGTTCTCGACCTATGGAAAGACCATTGAGTCAAGAATTCAGCACAGACAGCTTGATAAGATTGGAACTCATATTAGTTCCAGAAACATGGAAACAGTAGGCAGTACAGTAACCATAGTTATTTGTATTATGACGCCTATTATGAATTCATAAATAGCTCATAAGTATACAGCAAAGCATAGTTATTTATGCATATAATGAGAAGTATGAAAAATGTAAAGATATGAATAACTGATTGTAGATATATATATATCTCATAGTGATTTACCGAATGACAATAATTATTCTGGGAATATGAGATATATAATCAAATATAAAATACATTGATTGTCTGTTTAGAACTCCAGGTGAGGGATAGATGGGCATGCCTATTAGGAAGAATAAGTCCGCAAAGATATCGCTATCTGGAATCCTGGACCCCGCGTGTGGGTCAATGACATAGATCCCGTTTGGATCGTGGCCCCAAAGAGTCACCACAATACCCGGCCCTCAGAATAGTCACCGGTCTCTCGGGACAAAGGATGATACCTTCTGCATAATATATTACAGCTACCACGTTCTCATGGATCACCTGCTTTCATACAAGGAATATAGCACTTTCGTCCCTCATGGATTATAGTATTCCGCATCCACTTCTAAGGTTTACGCATACGAAACATAAAAAGAAATGATGTGTATATGCAAAGGAAATGAAGAGAATATGGGAAGCATAGCACTGCTATGTGATGATAGTATACAGTTACAAGAACAAGAAGTAAAAGTACAAGATTACATTTAAAAGTATCTCGAAGATGACATAAATGAAACCTCCGGTTATGATAAGTATATATATGAGAAATGACAAGAATCTGTACTGTTATATGTGTTATATGCATTTGTATAAAAGTGTGGTGACTCTTAATAGAAGTCATATTCCCACTAAGCGTAAAGCTTAGCACGGTGTTCAACCCATGAACGTAAGAGGAAACGAGGACGTGACAATCCACATCGCCAGCCAAAGGCCACACATCAATAAAAGCTCAACGGAAAGACCTTTTAGTCTATTTTGTATATGAAATTTTGTAAACCAATAAATATTGTAAATGTTGAACATTTGCTATTTGGAGCTTGTATATATATTTTGTAATCCATTCGCGCGAATGTAATACAAGCAATTATTTAACATTATATGATTATGCAAGTGTAAAGCACAGGCATGATGTTAGTGACTTTCACTATTGTCCGTGCCGAAGTCGAAGGCCACAGCTTAGTGGTATCGTGAGCATCCCGGATTGGTCTCGACCGCCAACTGGTGTCTGACTCCTGAAAGGGTGTCACAATGACATCGCTCCATAGAGATTCAAAAGAATTTGAACTTCAACTGTTCTAACCACTAAGTTCTACACTATTTGAACTTCCATTTCGTGAGTAAATTTAGTAACCTAATAAGAATTTTAATAACCTGAATCCTGCTATTTAAAATAAAGGGAAAATTTAAATCAAATATAAACTTGACTCAACTTATTATCATGAAGTAGACACTTGACTTCATTTCGTGAAATTATCAATTCTCGCCATAATCTCATCTTCTATTTTCCTCCGAAGTTGAATTTAGAATTTGTCAAGAGGCAATGTAGTATAGTTTGGATTCTCCTATAACAATACTTTTCACTGAAAGGTAGGTTCATGTTCATTTCTCGAATCATGATTATAATCAATTACTTGTAATTAGAATTTCTCCGTAAGATCTCGGCATTTTTTCTTTCCTAATACTCTGGCACCACTTCTTATGATCGTTGCATTTCTTGGGCCTCCCAAGACAGGCAGCTTGCTAGATTTCTACAAAATGAATGATGTCTCATCCTTAAGATCCCAAAGAGTTTTCCCTTTGATTAGATCTCATGCTAACACTCGATCAAGATCATCTTCTGCACCAAGGAGAAATCTCTAATTGATTAAATTGATATATCACTCAACCCATTCTCAAACCATGAGCAAATCGAGATTTATCTATAACTTTTTAGAGCTCATTAGTTCTTCATCATTAGTCTAGCATAAATTCTCTAAGTAATCGGTCTATACTATCAAGAATCTCCATCTCTATGTCACTGGGAGGGCCTCTTCTTGGAAATCGTGAAATAAAACAATAATCCTTCTCTACGGGTATAAGCTACTAAAATTGGGAACAATTAATTTCAAGGACAATACCATTTAAATAAATTCAAAATTCAACTCAGGAAGTTTTCTTCTCATTGTGCAGAAAAGACCATAACTAACATAAGATCTTTCCCAGCGGAAGTTATGTTCTCGAAAACTGGATTACAGTATATATTGAAATACTGATCAGGAAAATTCCATTGTAACTGCAATCAACTAAAGAAATGATTTGCGTTCGAGTTCATTGAATTCAAAATGCAATCGTGAATGAATTTTCGTGATTTAATTTCAACTCGTAATCCAACAATTTACTGCTTTGCATCTAATAAACTAATCAAAAATCCTACGCTAAATCTAATCTACGATGAAAAGAAAAAAATAAAAAAGAAAAGAAAAGAAAAGAAAAGAAAAATATAATACAAAAGAGTCCCTCGCCACCCGGTGCATTCTCGTCTGCCTAATGCTAACCGACTCCGCCGCCCATAGTCGCTTCTATTTATGTAGTCAAAGTTTGGGCCCTAAAATCGATATGTGTGAATCTCCTAAAATTATGGCCCTGTGTCTTGCCTTCTCCGCTGCCACCTAAGTCGTAGTCAAATGACAGAAGTTTTGTGTCTTGCTGCGTGTATGCAAAATATCCACGCGAATTTGAAGATCTCAGGCCTTCGCTTCCGCCAGGCATCGTATTTCTTTGTTAAGTATAAATCTTCTTTCTTTCAGCATGATAACTCTGTCGCGACAATATTTTGTGCATTCCTCAAACAGTTATGTCGCAAACATCGATAATCATGTCGCAACATAGTTTCAGTGTAGCTTCTACAAGTTGGTGTGGCGACCCAAGTTTTCATGTCGCGACAGCATCTCTGTTCAAGTTATGTTGTAACACCTGCCTTGAAGACCAGATTGCCAGAATCCCGTAGTCTCTGTCAGCAATGCAGGCTCACACCGAGTCGACTTCTTGTTTCATCTTTGTTTCGATGTTGCGACATGACTTCTCGGTGTTGTCATTATTCATCCGCTTTTCGCGTCATGACAAGACTCTTCAGGTTCAACTTATTCGCTTGTCAGCACCTTACTTGTTATGTCGCGATTGAACTTCTTTGCATTGTGTTGAAACCTTTGTCGTGACATATAAAAGTCTGTTGCAACCTCGTTTCTCTTTGTTCAGCTTATTTCCGCGGTTACGACATTAAGATCCACATCCGGCGTATTTATCTCCCTTAGCTCAAGTATGTCGCATCGCTAATTCCTTTGTTGCGTAATTTCAGCTAGTTTAACAAGTAAGCCGGCCATTTGCTCGCGACCAACTTCTTCTTTCGCTGCTCTTCTCTCGTCTCAACCAACCCTCCATGCTGCAAGAGTCGTTGTCGCGGATGCAGTAGATTTTGTCGCGACATAGATTCCCTTATGATCTTCATTATGTCGTGTAACATAACCGATCTTTGTCTCACCGGCTTTCCCATTTCCCGTCGCATGCTTTCTTTTGTCAAGCATAGCTCATCTCGCTAATTTTGGGATCTGTGTCAGCACGTAAAATATTGTTCCAACACAATTCTCTAACCATTTGCTTAGACGTTTGTTGTGACCCAAAAAGTTTGATCGCAGACCTGCTAAAAATTGGCCGTTTTTTTTTTTTCTTCTTCTTCACAGAAATCTCTCATTTTTGAATTAGTCTCAGTGAAACACAGTTTGTAATTATTCCATAATTTGGCATTAAAACAGCTCTGAAAATGCTAAAAACAAGCCAAAAAAATGGATTAAAAATAGATGAGTTTAAAACTCATAATTTCCTAACCTTAATTTTCTTGAAACCTTATCTTCCTTTCTTCTCCCTTTCTTTTCTTTCTTCTTTCTTTTCTTCTTCTCTTCTCTCTTTAGTAAGGAGAACCCAAGACAAAAGAGAAAATCAAACCAAATTGGCTTCTTCTCACACAAACTGTAACCCTAGCTCCCTTTGAGCCAAAATGAGATATTTCTCTCCTTCCAAGACCTAGCTGGGTCTTATCCTCATTCGTCGTAAGGCCATGTTTGGAAAAACCCATTTTTTTGCATTCTTTTCCCATTTTTGCATTTAAAACCCTTCATTTCTCTTTCATTTTACACTTCAACTTATCAATATTTCTATATTGGCATATAAACTTATTATCATAATACCTTAGGTCCCTAATTGATAAATTACTAATTTACCCTCGACTTTGATTAATTCATATTTTTTTATAATTTTTCACTTAGCATTTAAATTTAAAAGATTTACTTTATTATAAATTTCTAAACATGTTATAAAACAACTAGGGCATAATTTGGGGTGTTACACATTCATTGTTACCGGTCCATGCAGGCAAATACTTATATGTTGTGTATCTAAATAATATGATAAATGGAAATAATTATATGAAATTAAAAGTAATCATTTCTATTATGTAGTGTACCTACGAGTACTTTATGTCCCGAATTTTCAAGAGAACTCCTACGAGAGATGTGTACCTGGAGAGCATGAATTATGTTATATGTGAAGACTATAATTAAGGACCACTAAAATGTGACATATATGAAAGATTCGGTTTTTCTCTACTTAAGCTATGTTTTAGCACTTAGTGGGTTTCTTCCAAGTGGGTGGAAAATTGGCGATAATCGTCAGAGACATCCCGCATTCCGCTGGGCAATAACACAAGATTAGAGTTCACCTTATGTAGGTTTTTGATTTTATGTTTGGAAATGTAAATGTAATATTTTGGAGATAGTATAATTTGTATAAATACAAGTGTACGGACCTGCATATATATAAAAGTATCAGACAATCTAAACACCACTATGGTGGTAGTTTTACAATTTTACTGTTATTATGATAATATGATTTGAAATGGGCCCACAAATGTTAGAAAATCTGGATTATCTCAGCTCTCAGACGCCCCTCTCTTGCCCTCTCGACGGCTGAAGGGCTGCTACACAAACCTTTACCGACTATTACATGTTAGTTGGAATAAATATTGAGCATCATGTTGCTCATACTCACACCCAAAACGGTTTAGCAGAGTCCCTCATCAAACGTTTTTAATTAATAGCTTGACCACTACTAATGAAAACCAAATTGTCGACTTTTGCCTGGGGACATGCTATCATGTATGCTGCAAGCTTTGTTCATATTCGATCAACAATTTTCCATGAATACTCCCCTTCAAGACTTGTCCTTGGAAAATAACCAAATATTTCTCTTAAGAATCTTTGGTTGTGCAGTCTATATATCAATTGTACCTACACAACACACCAAAATGGACCCCTAACGAAGACTTGGGATTTACGTAGGCTTTGATTCTTTGCTTATCATAGGATATCTTGAACCCTTAATATGAGATGTTTTTACAGCCCGCTTTGCGGATTGTCATTTCAATGAGAATATATTCCCACCATTAGGGGGAGAAAAGTCGGTTCTTTTAGAACGACGAGACATTACTTGGAATGCATTTACAATGTCACATTTTGATCATCGTATAAATCAATGTGAACTGGAATTTCAAATAATCATTCATTTGCAAAGTATTGCAAATCTATTACCATATGCTTTTATTGATACAAAGAAAGTGACAAAGTCACATATCTTGGTTGTGAATACTCCAACATGGATTGATATCACATAAGCATGAGACACCTATTGGCTCAAAATATATAACTCCCCGGAAGAGGAGAACTAAAATGAGAATTGATACACCTGAAGATGTATATGATATACAAAAGGCCCATGTAGAGGCATATGATAAAAAAAAAGCTCCTAAAGAGGTATATGGTGAACAAGAGGCCCCTACAGAGGCATATATTGAATAAGAAACCCTTGAAGAGGTTTGAGATAAAGAAACAGCCCCTGAAGAGGCAAAGGTACCTGAAAATTATGAGATCTCAATGAGTTATGTGCACAAGGGATATAAATGGGATTGAAATGATATTATTATCACACATTTTGGCCTAAGGGGCCTGAAATCATAAAGAATGATGAAAACTCGAACTACGTGGGTCGTGGAAGAATGTCAACATAGAACTGATTGGCCAAAATGGAAAGAAGCTATGCAGACATAATTAAACTCGTTAATGAGACGAGAAGTTTTTAGACTTGTAGTCCAAACACCTAAAGATGTAAAGTCTGTTGGGTACAAATGAGTATTTGTATGAAAGTGCGATGAAAATAATGAGATCATAAGATATAAAACGCGATTAGTAGCACAAAGTTTCTTGTAGAGACCTGGTATTGACTACGAGGAAATGTATTATCCTGTCATGAACGCAATTACTTTTCACTTTTTTATAAGCTTAGCAGACTCCAAAGGATTGGATATGCGTCTCATGGATGTCATCACAGCTTATCTATATGAATCCATAGATAATGACATATATATAAAAATCCCTAAAGGATTTAAATTGCCCGAAGAAAATAATACAAAGCCTCGTAGTATGTGATTAATCAAATTACAACGATCTCTATATGGATTGAAGCAATACGGATGCATGTGGTACAATCGCTTTAGCGAGTATTTATTGAAAGAAGGGTATGCAAACAACCCTATATGCCTATGCATCTTTATTAAGAAATCAGAAAGCAAATTTGCAATTACAGTTGTGTATGTTGATGATTTAAATCTTGTTAGGACTCCTGAAGAGCTCATAAAAACAACAAAATATTTGAAAAAGGGATTTGAGATGGAAGATCTTAGGAAAACAAAATTTTGTCTCTGCCTGTAGATCGAGCATTTCCCTACTAGAGTTTTGGTTCATCAATTGGCATATACTAAGAAAATTTTAAAGCGTTTTTATATGGATAAAGCACACATTTTAAGTTCTCCAATAGTTGTTTGTTCACTTGACGTGAAAAAGGACCAATTTCATCCTTGTGAAAAATTACTTGGTCTTGAAGTACCATATCTTAGTGTCATTGGTGCACTTATGTATCTTGCTAACTTTACTCGCCCAGATATTGTTTTATCCGTCAATTTATTAGTCAGGTATAGTTCCGCTCCAACCCAAAGACATTGAATTAAAGCACGATGCGTAGTCGAGCTCGAAGTTCAGTTTAAGCTCGACTCGAACTCGAAACCCTCGAACCGGCCTCGATCGCTCAAAGCTCAGCGAAGCTTGAAAACGGCTCGACCGAACCTCGAAACGCAAAACCCGAATCCTGACTCAAGCTTGAACTCTCGAGTTCTCTTTAAATCTTTTTTAATAAAATTAATTATTTTAAAATAAATATATTTATAACTAAATAAATAATGAAATTTATGATTTTTTAAGAATACAAAATAGAGATATATTATTTATGATGACTCCCTAGCAGCATATCAAATTTAAAAACTTTAAAATTTTATATACAAATATTTTCGAAGCTTCTCATGAAGCTGAGTCGAAAGTTACGAGTTCCTCGACTGACTGCTAACATTTCGAGCCGAGCTTGAGCTTCTCGAGTCCAGCTCACTCGAAATGAAGCTTCGACCGAAGTCAGTTCGAGTAGCTCGCGAGTTGTCTCGTCTCATTGGCACCCCTAATTGGAATGGTATGAAGCATATATTGCGCTACATCCAAGGAACAGTTGATATGAGTATATTTTATTCAAAGGAATCAAAGCAGCAATTGCTTGGATATGTTGATATAAAATACCTTTTAGATCCACATAAAGCCAGATCACAAACAATGTATGTCTTTAATTGTAATGGAATTGTTATTTCTTGGAGATCCTTTAAGCAAACAATGGTGGCTACATCATCGAACCATTCAAAGATTATAACAATTCATGAAGCAAGTTATGAATATATATGGCTAAGATCGATGATTCAACATATCAAAGAATCACGAATAGCATTTAAATTAGTAAAGTCATAAATTACCAAAGAAAAAAAATCAGTATTGGTTTAAATAGCATTTAAATAAATAAGTATAAAAATTTATATTATTAATAATAAACTTTATATAATTAATAATAAAGTTGTCAAAAAATAATAAAGTTATTATTAAAAAAATTAATGAGACGTGATAAGTAAATGAAAATTTAATATTTATTTTAATAACAACGATGCAGAAAAATTAGCTAATCGAAATACAAAAAGATATTTAGGCGAGTATAGAAATCCTCACAGCGGTAGCTAGCAATCGACCTTTGTTATATACGTTCTATTATACCGTGGAAGTGTGTGACATGATATAGAAAATGTTCTAAATTCGTTTTGGTGGGGTAGTAAGAAGAATGGAGGTAGAGGTATCGGTTCGCGTAGGTGGGATCATTTATGCATTCCTAAGATGGGTGGCGGATTGTGTTTCAGAAATTGCATGATTTTAATCTAGCTCTTTTGGGCAAACAAGGATGGAAATTTGTGAAAAATCCAACTTCACTAGTATCACAAATTTATTAACCACAGTATTACCCAAGTTCTTCGTTTTTCAAAGCTAACTTGGGGTCAAACCCTAGCTATGCATGGTGTAGCATATGGGCCTCTCGAGATATCGTAAGGAGGTATAGCAAATTATAAGTTGGTAATGGCTCCAATATACAGGTTACTACAAACCCTTAGTTAACGGATGTAAACTTTGGGATGATATCTACTGAACTGGGTGCAAATTATGAATATGTTACTATCCAACATTTGATGATTGTAGATGAAAAAAAAATGGGATAAAGACCTAGTTACTGATATTTTCAACCAACGTAATTAGGCCTTAATTTTGAATATTCCTCTAGGTTGACCGAAACCAGCAATTAAATGGGTTAACCGGGCGTGCGTCAATGGGATATCGCAGCGATCGATAACGGGAAACCGCCGCCGGGTGCGATCGTTGCGACCGTGCCGTCCGATTTCGCGGCGGGTGACACCGGTTTGTGAACAACGGGGGTGGTTAAGTCGATCCGCCGTCGGTATGTGTTGAATTAAATCGCGCCATTTGGGATGTCAAATGGGTAAGATGGTTTGCTAACCTCTAAAGGTCAATCCGGCGATTGACGATTATGTCGTTTATCATCTGCTCTGACCGTGCCTCACGACGTATGATGTTTGGTACCATAAATAAGATCTAGCCCCATGTATCTTGCCCTCAAGTCGTATAACATAGTTAGTGATAGGTGTTGTTATTTAAACTCTTTGTGGGATCTCTGACATTTAGTTCTTTCATATTGATCTCATGTTGGAACCGTGAAGTCGTGTTGAGCTCTCAACACACTGAACCATGATAAATAACTATAGTTCCTCAAATAACAACTAATAGGAAAAGTGGTATATTAATTAATATAATTTAAATTTGAAAAACATTTTAAACTTTCATACCTTGTATAAAAACTTTCATTTAAATTGTTTTTATGATATCAAAAATCAAATTGCTTTATAATTATTTAAAAAATACTTCTTAACTTAAAATTTTATATTTCCACAAAGTTTTCATAAATTATCATAGAATTTTTATTTATTTAATTTTAATTTTAATATTTAATAATAAAAAATAAATAAAATTAAATGTAAAATTATAAGTATAATACCAATTATTTAAATTAAATCTCGAACCTAGGTAAGATCTTTTTTAATAATTTTAACTATCAATCAATCAAGTTACCATATTAAAATAACTTATGAAACGTGATAAATAAATATAAAATTATAATATTTATTTTAATAATAAAATTATTAATAGGTAAAAGAAATAATAAAACTGATAAGAAAGAAAATCAGTACGATGATAAATGAATGTCTTTTAGTGGTTTAGCTAGATGTTTAATTTGTATAAAATCATTTTATTTTATTATTATTATCTTATTTTATGTGTTATTTATTTTGTTTTATTTTATCGTATTTCCTTGTTTTATTCTACTTTTTTATTTAACTCAAGCTCTTCTCACCCTTTTTATTTTTCTTTCTTTTCCCATCTTCTTTGTCCACAAACACAAAACACAATCCTTACACCCACCAACTCTCCGTTTCCACACCCAGTGCAAACCAGGGACAAAAAAATCGGTTTTTTCGGCCGATATATTATCGAAAAATCGGTTTTCGATGGCGAGAAGAAAAAGCGGAGAAAAATCGGTAAAATGTAATTTTTCAGCGAAAAATTGGAAAATCTGATTTTCCCTTCAGCGCAATCGCGTCCCCATGGGTAACGTGCGCTTATCTTGAAATTTTTGAAAAAATATCGATAAAATATAGGTAAATATAGGTAAAATATCAGTAAATATCGGTAAATATCGGTAATGACTATTTTGACTCCAAAAAATTCTATAAATACCCATAAAATCATACAATCTCTTTACAAACTCGTCCATACACATCCAAAGCTCCATTTTACAACTCTCAAATTATTTTTCTTTGTGATTATCTCAATATTTTGAAGATCTTATTATAGATATTATCTTACATCAAGATGAATCCACTTCATCAAATAATGTAATGGAGCCACATTGGTTTCGTTTTGGTTTTAAATTACTATTGTAATACAATTCTCGATAAATTATAATGAATATTGTTCCGATAAATTAATATATTTCTTTATTTATGTTTTTTTTATAGTTAATAAGTATTTGTGAATTTAGTATTTTTATTAATTTTTAGTTTCTGAGTATTTTTGTCAATATCGTAGATATTCTGGAGTATTTGATATGTCTCAAATAAATCAGTGCCGATATCGTAGTACCGATATTTTGTTCCTTGGTGCAAACCCACCGTTCCCCAATCTTTTCTTCCTATCTTCTTCCTTTTATTTTTTTTTTCTTCCCTTCTTTTCTTTATTTTTCTTTTGTTTTAAGTCTTTTCCTTTCCTTTTTTATTTTTATTTTTTCTTTCTTTTTCTTTTCTTTTTTCATTTTTTTAAATATTAGATTAAAAGACATTTGCAAATCTAATAATTCCATATTTTTCTTGAAAAATAACTCATTATAGACAAAAATACTCTCTGTCCTTTTAGATTTTTTTACATGCATCTTGTAAAAGAAATTGTTGATCTTATAAGAAAATAATGAACGAATTGTTGTCAAAATAAGATAAAAATTTGAAGAAGGATTAGATTTTCGAAATTCATCTTTCAAAGGGCCTTTTAATCAAATCACTTTTTTTTTCTTTTTCCCATCATGCTGGAACCCCATGCCAACGATGATGTAGACCCCTAAAATTTGGAGGCTTATGAGGTTTTTCCCTTTGTAAGAGACCCATATTGGAAATTAATAAGGGAGAGGGACTTCCATTTCCTTATAAAAGGGGGCCTCTCCTCCTTGATTTGGAGAAGGAAAAAAAAGGGAAACCATGGGCCTCCCCCACACAAAAGAGTGAGAGGCTATAATGATCCTTAATTAAATATTTTTTTTGTAGGATAAATTAGGGCATTGACCTATATTAGTTCCTTAAGTTTGTAGGTTATATTAGTTCCTTCAGTTTGTTTTTTTAAAGAGACTATGGGCTTTCTCCCACATTGAGTGTGAGGTCCTAAGTGGTCTCAAAGTTTAAAAGTTTTTTTTTTTAAAGTAAGATGGCTTTGGGGGCAATCTTGGCTCGGGGGCAATCTTAGGAGACGATCCCAGCTTTGAAGGCAATTTCAGCTTGAGAAGCGACTCGGTCTAAAGAGTACCAGGTAAGTTTTATTGACTTTCTTTTTATTATAAATTCTTTTTTTATATAGTTATTTTTTTAATTAATTGTATTGTATATATATTTAATTTATTGTTATTTTTAATTATTTATTTAATTTATAGCCTTATTATTTTATTTTCCTTGTAAGTATATTATTGCTTTTTGATGTTTTTTTTAATAATTTATTTTATTTTTCCTTAACATATGAATCATCACCCACCCTTAATTTAATAAAATCCCCAAATTTAAAAAATTCAAGTTCTAAATTTTCATTTATCAAATTTTAAGTGTCCAAATTTTAAAATTCAAATTCCAAATTTTAAAATTGCAAATTCCTAATTTCAAAATTCAAGTGCCATAATTTTAACATTTAAGTCCCTCAATTTCTAATTTCAATATTTCAAGTTTATAATTTCTAAAATCAAGTGTCCTAATTTCAAATTCAAGTCCCTCAATTTTTAATTTCAAAATTTCAAGTTTCCAATTCCCAAATTACCAATTCTCTATTTCAAAATTCAAGTGCCCTAATTTCCAAATTAAAATTCTCATTTCAAATTCAAAATTTGAGTTTCAATTTAAAATTCAAGTCATCAGGTAGTTCTTGTCCAAATAAATCTCTCCGAGATGGCATCAGGAAGTCCTCTCGAGTGGTATCCGGGGAAATGTACATCCTACCCGAGCTAGGAGGGGATATATGGATTTGGGAGAACCACAAGTTGGGCTACTGGCGGGCTAGGGTGGGTGGCCCTTTAAGTATCTTGGGCCTGGTTAAAACTGGGCGAAAACCATGGCGCGCGATGCCTAGTTTTTCCTCTTTGGGAGCGATCGTCTGGTGAAAAAAAAAGAGAACATGTTTCAACGTCATATCCTGGGGAATAATGGCCATTAATGCGGTATTTTCCAATTTGATTTTCTAACTTTGTTGAATGTGCATTAGATGCCATACGGTTGCCTGAGTTGACCACGTTTGGCTGTATAAAAAGGCTAGAAAATTGTGAGGTTCGTTGTTCCATCAGGTTATCCCACGTTCTTCCGACGAAGGATGATTGAGCGTTCTTTGAGAATCGGGGTGGCGGATTGTGGAATGAAGGATGATTGTGTCGATTATTTGAGCGTGCTTTCCAAGCATGAATCGGACCAGAGATTGCATGGTTTGAATAGAGTCGGAATTGTTCTGGGTGGCCTTTGGGTGGTTCCAAAACTCGAATGGAATCCTCTGCATCCAAAGACACCCCCATCCAAATCATCGTGGCTTTTACTCTTCTTGAGCATCCTTTCCATTTTTTTTTTGGTAGCGATGTTGCTATTGCTTCTTGTTCTTCTTGTTCTTCGACTCCTGCTACTGCTTCTTCTTTGGCCTCTGCTCAGTATCTGATTCAGGGGAACTATATAGTCGTTTAATGCGACCCCGGCAGTTGTCACTTGTAATGACATGAATGTAATGATAAATCTTTGTTTAGCTGGTCTGATAAAATGTGCTTTTAGCATTTATGTACTTGGTTCTACCTCTATATTTTCGTACTTTACTTTCTATCTCCAGGCAAGGACTAATCCATTGGCCATCGGCTGGGACATTCAAGGATCCCTGTTAATTGAACGACTTTGGGTGGGGGCCCAACAAGTTATGACAACAAGAGGGCCCACCAATCCGGCCCGTATTCTCTCGCTGTGCCCTAATTGTTGAAGTGTCACCAGGAAGCGAAGCGACTAGTGGAGTGATGAGTTAGCGTCGTATTTAATGAGCCCGTAGGTCTTAGGCGGTTGGTATGTAGGGAGTCATCATTGGGCTTTTCTTTTTCCATTCTTATCATCCTTAGACTTACATCTTTAGCGGATTCGAGATCTTATCTTTGCTTTGCAACCTTGTGTTTGTTTTCGAATCGTTCTTCCAATCGTTTGTTCAGTTCTCAATCTTATAGGTAATCCTTATTTCCGTTGGAAGTGTGTTGAATCTTTACTACTGGCCTTTCTCTGACCATGGGGTAGGTCTGGGGTGAGGGTAGGTTTAAGGCTTATTAGGCCCGGGTGGTTTATGCCTAGTTTTGATGATTTTGCCTTTTTTGTTTGGTGTACTCCTTGGGGTTGATACTCGCTCTCTCCCCTCCCTCTGATCTGTTTGTAGAATGACGAGAGGTGAGGAAGAAACTTCCACCAGTCAAGCCGTTCGCAGACGAGGGCCCATGCGATGGGCGTGTTCTACAAGCCATATCATCTCGTCCTTGACAATGGAGGAATTGAGAATCTATTGCGAGATCCCCGATAACTTTGACTTGAAGTTAATGGACAAGCCGGACGAGTCCACTTTGGGGGGAGAACACAATGCTGTGTTTTTTACCTGAGAGCAACTTGCGGCCGGACTTTGTTTCCCAGTGCTCGCCCTTATCAAACATTTTTTGCATTTTGCGAAGGCGCCGCCTGCCCTTGTTCATCCTAACATAATCAGGATTCTAAATGGATGCGATGTGCAGACATCTTATGCTTCGACCTTTCATTGGGAGTTTTAGCCGCCTATACTTTGATAGTGGCGAGGGGGCGGATGTCGTATGTCGGTCACTGGATTCTCTCTTTGCAGTTTGTGAATGGACTCCTGATTCTCCCCAAAAGCAGTACAGGGAGTTATTTTAGTGAGGGCCTTGGGATGAGACTTGGCTCTCAGGCTTGCCGTTGATATCAGCTAGTCCACCAGTCTTTCCAGTGTGTAAGGGTTAGGGAATTAGGTTGAGCTTAGATACAGATACACACATATGTCTTTATGTGCGACTGATTGTGGATCATTAGTGTAGGGAAAAACTGGAAGCGGGGTTAGTTACGTGGGTGGAAGGCGACATAGAGATTAGTATTAGATTGTTAGAGGTTTCCAGCAGGAGAGACGCCCATTCTGAGTTCTTCTCACGTTAAAGAACCATGCTGATGTGAAACAGAGCCCGACTCCCTACAGTCTTCGGATTATTCCTCGTTTGCTGCCGTTAGAGATTGTGGAAAGGGAACACTTCGTTACTTCTGATCTGCTAAGTTTACTCACGGGCCGTGCGCCGTCCACAAGGGATCCAGAGGCCGAAGCATCTCACCGGGAACAAGCGTCACGGGCTTCACTTGTATTGACCCCTACCAGTGGGGATTCCAGCTCAGCCTCTCTAGGGCTAGGTCGGGAAAGGGTATCTGATGTTTGCTAAAGAGAGGACCGGTTCTTCTCCCCAAGTACCACAAATCAGAAATAAGGGGACAAGCCGGGTGAAGAGTACTCCTGGGGCCCAAGTGGAAGATTTTATACCTTGGGTTCGTCCTGAACCTAGTCGAGCTTCTACTTCGGAAGAGGAAGAGGAAGAAGAGGAGATGACAGGGCTAGTCGATCGTTATGCCGCCAGGAAGCGAAAGCGGCAGGAGGATGTCGAGAGGGAGGCCGATCAGGCGAGGGGAAAGGATCGGCCGCTCCTACGGATGGGGTTTTGGAAGGAGATCTGACGTCGTGATTCCGACCCTCTCCTGAAACGGGCTCTAATGACCAATTGAGCCCCGAGGACATCGCTCGTGGGGAGCCAAGGGAGAGTACCTCGATTCCGCTTTTGTATTCTGGTGGTCCTCCTCTGATCGAGTCGGAAAGTTGCCGGAAGCGTACTAGCTTACGTTGCGGGGCGTAAGGCGTTGCCACACGATCGTATCTTTGCTAAACTCTTATCTTCCTCCTCGTGGCCCGGCCCCGGCGATGGAGGAGGTGACAACACCAGGGTCTAATGACATCAAGCTCATCCTCCATCGCTGGAGGCCTTTTAATCGAGGTGAATCTGTAGCCGATCCTTTAGGTGACTTGTACCTGAGAAAGCTACGAATGCCCGTAATCGCCCGGGAAGCCGGATTGGGTGAGGAGTATTCCGTGGTTGTCCTTGTTGGTACTATAAAAGAGGACATCCAGAAAATAGTCAAGGCGGGATCTTGATTGCAAGCAGCAACTACGTCGATCGGCGAGTTGGTAAAGTGATGAATTCTTCTGAGTTATGGAATCTTAGTTTTGCCGTTTTACTATATATGCTTCTTTGCATGCCATCACTACCATTCGGAACATGTCCCTCCAACACCATGAATTAGTTGTCCCGGTTAAAGGGATCTGCGAGCTTACACGAGAGAGTTTTTTATGTTCGGTCGAGGCTTTCTACCTAGGAAACTTGGATACTCTTTAAAAGGGTTCAAATGACCATGACGCTTGGAGCTAGAGTGGGGCCGCGAATGAGGCTCGGGTGGAGCGAAGGATACTTGTCATGAAAGCGATTGATGGCACGGGTTAGAGACTAGGTGGCGGGTAATGCAGGCGCGGAGTGGAGTCGGGTTGTCAGAAGAGTCAATGCGCATGCGGCCCCCGCATCGAGGGGGCCGGTGAAGGCGAGTGAACTTGACTCAGGATTCGACCAGCCACATTCAACTGTGAAGGAGGCCTCTGGGAAGGGGAGGAATAGAATGATCGCCTAACCAAATGGCTTATTGTCTTTGGTTATGGAGCTAGGGGGCCACCAAAGAGGACTTCGCGGCTTTCCGGGAGAAGAGTTCCACGGAGAAGTCGGCATTGGAGGTGGAGTTTGATGGTAGTGGTGATGCGATTTTCAACTATGGCTACGGCTGCTGTGCTTTTGCGCACGATATACGTGGAAGCAAGCCCATGATCCCAATCGGGATGCCAGACGCATCGGCTACTTTGACTCTAGATTTTTGTGAATCTCGATACTTGGGCTCTTCATCTATCTTGCACAGCGGTGATCTAACAAAGATTTACGGAGAAGATTTGCCCGACCGAGGATCTCCACAGGCTGGCGGGGAGGTAGATATTCCGTCTGGGCCCCTGACTGGACCAGATAAGGAGCCCAAGGTTGTTGCCGAGGGCTAGGGTTTGAAATCGTCCTTCGCTCGTCGAGCTTACTCTTTATGTGGGACATTTTATTATTATTATATTTTTTTTTGGAGAAGTACTTTCCTTTCGTTAGCTTATGTGGGATATCTCATTCTGAAATACCTGTCCGGGATTTTATACTGAAAGTTGAGTGCTATCATTCGGGGTGTATTGTGATTAGATAGCACTTGCGCTATCGAAATTTGGATAGGTCTTCTTGTCTTCTGTGTCAGGACTTTCATAGCTATAAGGCCGGCGGGATATGTTTAACTATGCGATGGATAGGTCTTTGCGCCATCGGACTTCGTTGACAATTTAGGCGTTTATCTACAGGCGGATGGATCCGTTTTAACGCGTCATTTGGACTTTGGTTTGTGGGTTGGTGTTACCTAACGGTAGGATAAGTCATTTTAAAGCCATCGGGCTTTTTTTTTTTAGTTTGACCGGATAGGTGTTACCTAATTGGGCTGGATATGTCATTTTACTGCAGCTAAAGCTTTTAAGTTTGACCGATTGGATATTATAATTGAAATTTAGACGGAGTCATTTTCTTTGCAGCCATCGGAAATTGCTTTTTAGTTTTGGCCCAGGTTGAATTATTTACCCTAATCGGTAGGATGTCATTTTCTGTGTCATCTGGACTTTTTAGTTGACCAATTGGATATTATCTAACTAGGCCGGACATGTCATTTTACTACGCCATCCGGGCTTTTTAGTTTGACCGATTAAGTGTTACCTAATCGGGTCGGATAGGTCATTTTCTGCATCATCCGAGCTTTTTAGTTGACCGGTTGGATATTATCTAACTGGGCCGGACAGGTCATTTTACTGCGCCATCCGGGATTTTTATTTTGACTGGTTAGGTGTTACTAATCGAGTACGGATAGATCATTTTAAATCATCAGGGCTTTAGCTTGATCCCGTAAGCAATAGGCGACATATGTGTTTGATATTAGATGTTTTTATTGATAATACCTCTGTAAGATGCGTAGCGTTCCATTCCGTCTGAGGGGTCGTCGGTTGTCGATGCATGAATCGGATTCACGGCTCGTGTTGAATGGTCCCTCGATTAGGTTGGAACTTTCTTTTGTTCGGATAAAGTATGATATTCTCAAATACTCTTCTTAGGACCAGATTCCCTGGTTGGAACGTCCGAGGTTTGACCCGTTTATTATAAGAATTTGCTAACCGGCACTAATAGGATGCTATGCGGATTGCCGCTGACTCTCGCAATTCGTCTAGTGTGTCTAGATCCTTGACCATTAAATCTGTATTCCCTTATTCGGGGCGTGCATGGGATGGTGGCGCCACAATTTTATTGGGATTATGGCTTCCATCGTAAAGTATGTCATAGCGAGAGGATATACTAGTGGGTTTAAAGGCTGGTAGTTACGTAAGCCAGTACCCCGGGGAGTTCATCTATTTGCCTTTAATTTGAATCTACTTCCTTCTCCAATCTTTGTCGTGGGGTTTTGTTTGAGGCTCCACGCGAACCATTGCTCTGAATCTTGTGGGGTAGAGTATAGATTTTTATATTTAATTCTTGAAGTTTGATGAACTGGGTGTCGAATTGGGGCCGATTGTCAGTGCGATTGATGCGGGGATGCGAGCCGGTACCTGATATTCTTCGGATAAGTGGGTGACATCCTTATCTTTGATTGAGGAGAATGCTTCGGCCTCGATCCATTTGCTGAAATAGTCAATGGCTATCAATAATAACTTCTTTTGGGCCGGGGTAGTAGGTAGTGGTCCGACTATATCGATCCCCCATTGAGCAAAGGGCCGGGGCTGCTGATAGAATCGGATCTTGCCAGTGATTTCGGGATGGGACGAAGCCTCGCGGCTGATGCCGCACAGTATAGTGGCGGCATCAGCTCTCATGGTTGGCCAATAGTACCCTTGGGTATGGGCCCTATGAGCCAAAGTTACCAACGCGAATGGTTCCCATATTCCTTCATGCTGAGATCTGCTTGCCTATCTTGGCTCGTTCGAAATTGGACATTTTGAATCACGGACGCCTAAGGATCACTTGAATAGTTGCCATTACCAAGAAAATCTAAGTATTGGACTTGAAGTTTGTGGGCCTTGTCCTCTCACTTGGGAGTTGTCACGTGTAGATATAGTGTAATGGGTCCATCCATGAAGGAGTCCCTTGTCCACACGGTTGTTGTGGGATTTGGTGGTGAAGTTATTTGATAGTAGATAGGCGGAAGTATATGTTCGGTGATTGGTAGAAGGTGGCCCGCGAAGCGAAGCCGCCTTTTCGTGGGGATTTACGAATGTGCTCCGACTTCCCATGTTGAGCTACTCAAGCATTGTTTCACCAGGGGGACGTATTTTTCCATTCGGGGGTCTCGGGATTCAAATTCTTCGTTAACTTGCCCGACCACCAATTGGGAATCACTTTTGACTAGGAGCTTGCCGGCAGATAAGGCGGCTGCTAGTTCGAGCCCGGCTAGGATGGCCTCGTATTCTGACTCATTGTTAGAAGCGCTAAACCCGAGTCGGATGGCCTGTTCGATCTTATCCCTGGATGGGGATTTTAACTGTAAACCAACGCTTGCCCTGGTTTGCCTAGACGCCCCGTCAATATTTAGTGTCCACGGTCAAACTATTAGAGCCGGGTTTCGGCGGGAGTTACGCTGTAAAGTCAACGGCGCACAGAAAGCCTTGGCTTGTATTGGATATCGTACTCGCTTAGTTGATTGCTTTCTGTGAGCCATTCTTCCCAGATAAGTCGAGGCTTATGTATGGTGCTCAGGAGTCGATTAATACAACAATGGGGTGTGCACGGAAGTAGAGCGAAAGTTTCTTAAGCCCTTGCTTCTCCCCAGGGTCGCGGCTGCTCAAGATGGCTATAACGGGTCTCCGCATCGGCTAGGGATTTGCTGACGAAGAACACAGGCCTTTGTTTTCCGTCTTCATTCTCTTTGAACAATGCGGCACTTACTGCTGTATCTAAGATTGCCAAGTAGACGGAGAGAGTTTCGCCGGCTTCGGGGCTTCCGAGAATCGAGGGCTCGGCCAAATACTGCTTGATCTAGGTAAAAGCCCGATCACACTCCTCATCCCATCCTGTCCGATTAGCTCCCCTTAGGGTGGCGAAAAATGGTTTTAAGCGGTCCGTGGACCGAGAAATAAACCGTCCCAAAGCAGCTAATCGGCCCGTGAGTTGTTGCACTTCTTTTCTAGATCTCGGGGTTGTAGACTCTATGATGGATTTAATTGGGAAGGGTTGGCCTCAATGCCCTTTTGAGTCATCATGAATCCCAGGAACCGTCCTGCACTAACCCCGAATACACATTTTGCGGGATTGAGCTTCATACCATAGGTCCTAAGGAGGTCAAACGCCTGCTGAAAATGAGTAGTATGATCCGACCGCTCTTTGGATTTTATCAACATATCATCTATATAAATTTCCATAGTTTTTTCGATTAGTGGCCGGAACATCTTGGTTTCGACCTCGATGGTGACCACGACATTTTAATGCAGAATGGCATTCGTTGTATGAGAATAGCTCGTGAGGGGGTGATAAGATCATTTTCGGCATTAGGTGGTGCATGGGGATCGATGGTAGTGGAGAATGCATCCCAGGAATGATAACATGCCATGCCGACCGGCGCGTCGGCTATGATCAATGCGGCAAAGGGAAGCTATCCTTAGACATGCAACATTAAGACTGGTAGTCTACGATACCCTTATTTGGCTTTCTTCGAATCTACCACCACATTAGCTAGCCATTCAGTATTTTACTTCCGATGAACCCACTTCCAAAAAGGTTATCTACCCTAGCTTGAATGATTCGTTGGCGGTCCGGTGAAGCTGGCTGGGATTTCTCGCACAACGGTCCGGGCGGACGGGAGAACGCGACCCCAGGAGGCGCCTCGGCCGATCCCCACATGCGTTCTAATGGGCCTGCTAACACGTCGGGCGTTAGCTTTTAGTATTTTCTTGCACGCCCTTTTTTCAGTCGAGGGAACTTAACATTAGTGCAATCGTCCGCGCTATACGGGTTGCAGGGATCTATCGCCAATTGTTCTCGTTTTTTAAGCTAGGCCTGCATACGCCTTAATTAAGCGTGATGATGGATGAGTCATGCAGAGCTGGCTTCGGGCCCTTTCCCCTTTACGCCGTGAATCGACAAATTAGATAGCACCGACGAGCACTAATTGGCTACCCCCGGAGCACCGCCTCTCGAAATGAGATAATCGAGATAGCTTGCGGTAGGTCGAGGGAATCGCTTTCATGGTATGCAACAGTTCTACTTACGATAGCATTGCAGGCAACCACCTTCAAATCCATTAGTACTGCTAAGTTACCTGGGTCCTGCCTTGACAGAGAGAGCAATATCACCCACCGTCAGCATGGTGGACCCATTGAATCCTGACAAGACTCTGCCGGCCGAACTGAGATGACTGAGTGGGACTTTCATCTACATAAAGGCTGGAAGGTGCAAATACCTGGGGCCGCCGCCGCTCTGATCAACGAGACCCCGCAGACATCGAACCGTTAATACACAAGGTGAGGCGGGCGCACTGGCAATGGGTGATGACCCTGTCACGAGGCAGGAGGAAAGGATATGCGGCCATCGAATGGTCAATCATTGAATCGCTCGATATCGACGGGTATTTACTGGCTCGATTGAGGCCACGCCGGAGCATTTTCGCCTATGCTTTTACCGGTACTGATCATCGATCTCTCTGGGCTCTCAAAGACGGTTTATGGCGTCGGCCTGATGATGCCCGTGAGCAACAATAGCCTGGCTGGCCGTAGCTGCGCTCGATTCCCGCCTGGCCTCCCGAATGAACCTTCCGAGGTGCCCCGCCCGACCACCTTTCACCAAGAACTTCAGCTCGGGCAGTTGATTTGTTTCATGGTCGTGGTCCTTTATGATAGTCACTCGACCGTCATATCCGGATTTGCCCGCATGGGTGGGGGCCATTTAAACTCGGGGTGATCCTGGATGAGGGGGAGCAACCAATCGTAGGAGATGTTAAGAGGGGTGAATCAGGAGTGATCCTCTTCTTTCCTCGGGCTGTTCTTAGTGCTTTCGCCCTTATTTTGACTCCTTTCCGTTTTCAGTCGACTTTCAGGCGCTTTAGCGCCCGGGCGCTATCATTACCGTCAGAGGCGCCCAAATATTATCCTCCAGTGGAGTACTGTCCTCCGAGGCGCTTCTTCCATGGTAAGGTGGGTCGAGGGAAAGGGACTAGAAAAAATGAGTAGTCGGCCCAAAGCTTCTTCGGAAGTTATGTAAGGCTGCATCCATACTATAGGTATCAATTTGCTGGACGACTTGTCCGAATCTCCAAAAGGTGTCATCCCTGGATGGATCTGCCCTCCCACTCAAGATGGATTGGAGCGAGCCGATGTTTCTTTTGTCAAGGAGCACAAATACCGAGAGACTAATGCATCCTATAATTCAAGAAACAGAGTTTGTAGGATTCTTCGGGAGTTTATGGAACCAAGCCAGAGCATGACCTTTTAGGCTAGCCGGGAATACCTTACATAGGAGTCGATCGTTCCTAACGTTAAGGATCATTCCTGGTTAAAGTGCAACATATGGTCGTATGGATCAGAGGAGCCGTCATACATAGCAAACGAAGGAATGAAAAATCCGCAAGGAGGCTCATAATCCAAAATATGCTGGCCCAAGGGAGAAGACGACATGTCGTACGGTCCCTGGACAGGAGGGTAAAACGTTTCATGCAAGGAGGTGCCCAACGGGGTGTTGCTCTGCTGAGGAAATTCTTAAATACACCCCCACCAATAGATATATGTTCCAGTATAATTTCGAACTGGGGCCTATCCCTGCTAGCTTCTCTTCGCATATGGCGGCGCCGCACCAATTAATAGCCCCACTGATCGGGCGAGGAGGTCTCTTTCTGATCTGGCTTCACATTGTTCGAGGTGGCTAACGACGGGAAGTGCAGAAATAGTCTCGAAGAGAGCTCACATCTCACGGCCGATCACTATGGTCGTGCAGGGCGGGCCTTTGCCCTTATCTCCATTCCGTTAGGTACAAAGGGCGCGCTCGCGGGCTTTGACCGTTTGGTTTTCGTGTGGGCCCTAAGCGCCTGCTTCTCCTATTATTGTAAATGGTTTGCGTGTTCACGCAATTCGGCCATCTGTCTGGCCTGCTCCTCTTGCTTAGCCTCCCTCTCTTGACGCCAGCAGAGAAACTAGTCTTTGATGGGTTGATTCGTTGGGTTGCTAGACATGGTGTGTTAACTCGTACATCCAAAGCGACGACTGGAACTACTTCAAGCTTTCTCAGCAAAGAGAGACTACTAGGAGTGGATGAACCTGTGTCTCGCAGACGCTTTGAGATTTCTTGCCAGGCGTTTCCAGCGATGGCTGCCAATTATAGTCTCCAAAATCTTCTCAAGTCACCGATCGCCGGAACATACACTCTGCCCCGGCAACCCGCAACAAAACAACTAAGAAAGCGACGGAGGCTTTAATTGCCGCTCTCCATGCTCAAGTTAGAATTTCCCCTCTTTTTCAAAATTCAAAGTCTTTTTGGTTTCGAGAGTCCTTACCTTATTTCATGTCATACCTTTATTAGAGAGGAAGGGGATCCACTTTTCGTGGAAAGTGGATAATTCCCTCTCAAATTGGAAGGGGAAGGTGGCTCATATCTCGCATGTGGGGACTGGTTCTTCCTTTTAAATGGGAGATCGAAGGGGGAAGGTGGCGGGTAGGCGTGTATCCACCGCATGTTGAGTGAGTTCTTCCTTTTAAATGGACATATTCACCAAATACAGGACCAGGGCGTTTGTCCACCTTGAATTGTGGGCACTGGAAGGGGCGCATACCGCTCCTCGGGAGAATCTGTCGGCAATCCTTGTCGAATAAATCCTCTCGAGATTGCATCCAGGAATCCTCTCGAGAGATGGTATCTAGGGAAATGTCTGTCCCTTCCCGACTAGGGGAGGATATCTGGATTTGGGCTCCTAAGTTGGGCTACTAGGCGAGTGGAGTGGGGCGAGCCCTTTAAATTTGTATTGGGCTGCTTTGGTTAAAGGGCACATCGCAGAAAACCATGGCACCCACAGTACCTAAGCCAAATAGAAGAACCAAATCCAAAAAATCGATATGATATTAGCAAGAACCTCTAAAGTTTAAGTATCACTCCATAATTTCTTGTGGAACCGATGTCAAATCAAATCACACTATATGGGAATGAGCTCCTCTCAACCTAGTAAATCATGTTTTACAACCCTAAGTGCCCTTTATCGTAAAGTAGATAATATCTACGTGATTAGATTGGGTTTCCAAAACCTCTATCTCCTTCTATGTTATCATTTACGGTCAACAAACCTTCTTACTTGGAGTGCGAAGATATTGATCTTATATTCATTATCAAAGAACCAAATATAGACATGTATTTGACCAAACTCAAGCTGAATAAATATTGTAAAATGATGAGGATGATTGAAGAATGAGTACGAAGAAAGAACCATATTTTCTAACTTAGTAAGTAATTATTTATTTATTGGTGATATTCATAATTAATTAAAATATTTAAAAGTACAAGTACAAAATATTGTAGTACGTAATTAAATATGTAAAGCATTTCATAATGTTAATTAATATTTCATTTCTAACAAGAATTTAAAATTTATATAAAAGTATTTAAATATTCTACATGATGATGATATATATAAAGTAGAGATAGTGGACTAGTTATCTTTTTAGTATTTTTAACTAATATTTGATATTTATCTTAGATAAAAAATTAAAATTATATTTTTTATTTAACATTAGCCTTCTGTGTGTATCATTTTCTTTTCAAATTGTAGACAAGTTCAAAATTTTGAATAAATAAATATAAGTTCATATGAGTTTTAAGGATAAGTTCAAGTGAAGAGTGAAAGTTAGGTTCGAATTATTGTCTTTTTAGAATTTTTGTTAAACTTCATTTTAGACATTATTTAGATACTAAAATTCAATTTATGTTTAATTTTTTTTTTTAATTTGGAGTAATTTTGGACATTATATTAGAATTTGGTTGTTGATAACTATTCAAATTCATAAGATAATGCTTGAGTCATTTCATTCTAGCCTTCAGTTTGAGGTGTGAAATAATCTTAATGCACCTGAAGCCTGCTTGAGAATTAGACATTTAAAATTTAAATTTTAGGTAATTTTTTTATTTTATTTTGAATTGTTTTCTTTTCTTTTTTTCATTCTTTAGATTTCCGAAAATTTTGATTAGAGAATATATATATATATATATATATATATATATATATATATACATACACATGCATAAAGATAAAACTGACGGTGAATATAAGTTATATAACATGTTTATCAATTCATTCTCTAATATTCCATGATTTTACTTTTCTTGATGGAATAGAAATGGCAGCCACAAGGGAGAGTAAAATAAAAAAGAGATGCATCTTTGGGCATGACAACTTGAATTAAAACCAAGTACATGTACATCTTTAATTCTCGATATGATGAGAATAACATTGTATCTTTGCACTACCAGATGTAGGGTTTTTTTTTAGTGTAGATGAGAATGGAGAAGATATTCAATTTATCCTCATACTGCTGATAAAGAAGAAAATCAATAGCACTAAAATGGGAAAACATTTTAAAGTTTATATAAAAGAACATAATAAACTTTTTATTGAATCGTGATACATATTATAATAATAATATTATCATAAATATGTATCATATTGCAAAAGAAATGTATGCTTGCTTTGTTGTGGCTTGATGATCATAATCTTGCTCAGTTACTCTTAGCGGTTCCTTACGGCACATTAAAATTTTTGAGTGGGAGAAAATTTTCTAACTGAAAAAGAAAGATTTTATGTTAGCAATAGCATAAATGATGATGGAGAGCAAGATCTTTATTCTCAAATTAGTTTGCCTTTCTGTAACCAAGCATTTTAATGGGAGAGATCCAAATGTTTTGCGAGAAAAATTACGAAGTCTTCTGAATTTAAAATGTGAGCTTGCCAGTGATTTCAAAATGGTATCATGAGTGTGTTCTTGTAAAACTCATGTATAAGAAGATGCTAGAACTTTAAGGAAAAAAAAATTCATATGAACTTCAAGGGCTCTTAATGAAAAAGTTAAAGAATCTCTTGTGAGTAAATAATGGAACAATTCACATATGGAGATCTTGCCAGCGGAATCCTGCCAGTGGGGTAAGAAGGTCTTGGGATTTGGCTGTACTCAACTTAGCTTCAATATCAAGTTAAAGGGCCCTGGCTTCACCAAAAAAGTTTAGGTTCTTTTTGTGCTCAATATGGCATTACAATGCCAATTCCACCCTCTCAAATTCTCAAAAAACAAAAAGCTTATAGGGAAAATACTCCTTATAAAACTTCTAAAAAATTTAAAAAATTTAAAAAAGACAATAAAAAATTTAAATCTAATGAGCAAAAACAAAATAAAAAACATAAAAAAGAAGTAAGATGTTTTAAATGTGGCCAGAAAGGTCATATAGCTCCAAATTGTAAAGTAGATTGCCGTTTATCGGATAATGAAGAAGAATATTATTACGAGAATGATACTTGTCTTAGAAGCGATAAATCTCAAACTAATTTAGACAAAAGAAATAGAAAAAATGAATTGTTTATGTCAAGTAAACATGACCACTTAGTGAACAGAATTGTTAATAGAAGCCAAATAAGTCAAATTGAAGATAAAGAAGCTAAAGGCAAAATACATAAGAAAAGTTCTAAAGACAACAAAATACAAAACCAAGCCCTAAAGTAAATTTATCAAATTCTTATAAGATGAAAGATATATTTCAATATAAGAAGCAGGGCAAACAACATTTTAAGATTTGCAAGAAGAAATAAAATAGATAAAAACCCAAATAGATGAATTAAAACTTTTTACTCAAAACATAGGGGATAGAATAACAATTTTAGAAAATCAAAAAGAAGTTTTAACAAGTGAAACAAATGAGGATTTAGAAACTTTTGTACATAGTATGACTATAGTACAAAAACAAAGATGGTATACAAAAATAGCTTTAAAAATCAATCCTGATTACCAGTCAACCTTTATTGCATTGATTGATTCGGGAGGCGAATTTTAAAACCATTGCTCTAGGAAGGATTGATTCCTGTGTATATTTTGGCGAAAACTTCCGGGTGTCAGCCAGTTAGTAATGATCCTGCGAAGGTGAGCCACAAAATACATGAGTGTGTTGCAAAAAATGGTATTTTGTGATAAAACTTCATTCTTACTAGTAAAAAATATAAGCCATCAAATTGTTTTAGGAACCTCTTTCCTAATACAACTTTACCCTTTTCAAATAGATAATCAAGGTTTAAAAACCAAATACAATAATCAAGAAATTCTTTTTGAATTTATTAGAGGAATAGAAGTAAAAGAAATAAATCAGAGTAAGATTTTGTAATTTATTTGGTAACAACAAATTCATTTGCTTAAAAGAGAAATACAATATGAGACTGAAAATTTAAAGTCAAAACAAATTCAAGAAAGAATTAAAAATATTCAAAAACAAATAGAAGAAAATCTTTGTTCTTCTATACCAAATGCATTTTGGAATAGAAAACAACATATGGTTTCATTACCATATGAAAAAGATTTCAATGAAAAACAAATTCCAACAAAAGCAAGACCTATTCAAATGAATCCAAAACTCCTTGAATATTGCAAAAAAGAGATTAATGATCTCTTAAACAAAAAATTAATAAGACCAAGCCATTCACCATGGAGTTGTGCGACTTTTATGTCAAGCGAGAAATAGAAAGGGAACTCCAAAGTTAGTGATAAATTATAAGCCCTTGAGCAAAGTCTTACAATGGATTCGGAGGTATCACGATACCTAACAAAAAGACTTAATTCAAAGGATTTATAATGCAACAATACAAAATTTGATATGAAATCTGGATTTTAGCGAGTGAGGTCGCCAGGAAAAACGAATCTGTAGCCGTTCTGATTCGAATTTGGGCGTTATGAATGGAATGCTTGTCTTGGCTGGCTAATCTTCCTTAAAATTTCAAATATGATGAATGAAGTCTTCAATGAATATACTAGGTTTTCCATAGTATACATTGATGATGTACTCATATTTTCTAATTCAATAGAAGAGCATTTCAAACATTTAAAAAATTTTCAAAAAATTGTAAGAGACAATGGATTAGTTATCCCATCTACAAAAATCAAATTGTTTCAAACAAATATTAGATTCTTAGGTTTTGATATTTATCAGGGACAAATTAAACCTATATAAAGAGCAATTGAATTTGCTAACAAATTCCTAGACGAAATAAAAGATAAAACCCAACTTCAAAGATTTTTAGGTAGTCTCAACTATGTAGCTGAGTTTTACCCAAACCTTAGGATTTTAATTAAGCCTTTATTTCAAAGGTTAAAGAAAAATCCTTTACCTTGGTCTGATGAACATACCTAAGTAGTCAAACAAATCAAATCCCAGGTTAAGGAACTTCCTTGTTTAGGAATCCTTCGCACAGGAAGCGCCACTGTCGTAGAAACGGATCATAATTATAGGTTATGGTGGGATTTTAAAACAAGATTTTCAAAATAAAATATCAATTGTCAGGTTTCACTCGGGAGTTTGAAGTGGTCCACAATTGAATTATTCAACAGTTAAAAAAGAAATTTTAGCCATTGTTTTATGCATACAAAAATTTCAAAGTTATGTTTTTAACAAAAAATTCCTTTTGAGAGTTGACTGCAAAAGTGCAAAGGAAATATTGCAAAAAGATGTTCAAAATTTAGTTTCAAAACAGATTTTTGCCAGATGGAAAGCAATTTTATCTGTTTTTGATTTTGAAATTGAATTTATAAAAGGTTCTTCCAAAGCGTTTTGCACGATTTCCTTTCACGGGAATTTTTACAGGGAAAATGAGCAAGCATAAACAAGACCCTATCAAACCTACCACCAAAGCTTCATATGCAATGCAAAAATCTCAAACTTCAAATCATTTCGAAGTATTGGGAAAAACCTCTCAACCATCTTCTTCAAACCCTCAAAAATTTGCTTACTATACAAAGGAATCTAGACTTTTGCTCCAGATTCTTGAAACCGATCATATATAAGCTTCTAGGGTGATTTCAACAAAAAAGATTTTTCAAAATGACAAGTATTTCATTTCAAACGAAATACTAAAAACCCGTAAATTTTATGAGTTCATTCTCGTAGATACGGAGTCTGTTCAAATTTCACATGTCAAAAACCCTGAGGGTAATGACATTGCATATTCAAAATGTAAAATTTTGAAAGTTTTAAATGAAAATGATTGGGATCAAAATCCTTTTACCCATAAAAGATTTTTCTGAACATTTTGACCCTCAAACCTTTGATTTTTATGATTACAAAAATGCTTGGTACAATACTTTTTGTATTAGGTCAAATTCTCATTCCTGGTTTTTTAACTGGGTTGGCAAAATGCAAAGAAGTTTTCCAAACTGGTTTCAGGAATGGTGGCTTTTTATTGGTGCCACTCCAAACATTTTTTGTCCTGAAATTAATAAATCTTTTGAATATTTCAAAGCGATAGTGAGGAGAACTAACACATACGGAAATAGAAGCTGTATTTTTAATCTTCCGATTTAGAATCACCATGGATTCTATGTTGGGGTTTGTTCCCACCATTTTCTCGACCATTCCTGACATTTAGGTAGAGTGAAATTAAATAGTGGGCCGCTTTAAAAATAACTCAAGCACAAACCTTTGATTACGTCGGAGGCTAGTTAGAAGCCCAACCCCAATCAAAAGCTGCACAATGTCAAAGACAAAGTGCGGGATTTAATTACCAGCGCTGCAGGGCGGCTGTGTGTCTCTGAGACTTCATTCCTTTGAGTCGGCCTACGGGGCTATCTCGAAAGTCGAAAGCAGAGACTGACTGAAACCTTGTCCAAACTCGTACGACTCGGACTCGGACGCTTCGGATAAAGGGATGACTACGACAAACAGCTTCAGCCTTCCTCCCAGCCAAGAAATGAAGACATGTGCTACGGCCTCCCATACACTCCCTTTGAGTAATGGGAATGTCAACATTTTCAAAAGCCTATGTTCCAGAGAATTCACAGGCTCAAAACTTCCAAGAGATCAAATTTTCTTTCTCTCCACTGACAGGTTCGAGGAAGAATGGAAACATTGGATTTGCAACTGGTGCTCTTACAAAGATCAGAGACAGAGGTGACATGATGGAACAGACTGTCTCCTACTTTTCAAAAAGTTGAGGCTCCACTTGCACAAAAATACAAAATGCTGACTCAAAAGGAGTTTTCTTTTCCAAAAGAATGATAGGATTCCTTTACTTTCAAAGTTCACATGTCTTTACTGTGTGGACTCAAATTTTCTGACCACGAAATCCACCCAGTTCAGACTTTGAAGTCCGTCAAATTTTCCTATAAAAGGAGGGGTTGTTTCCTTTGTGAAGCAGGCTAAATTTTAGAGTGAGAAAAATCCAGAGAGAGTTTTCTTGTGAGAAATTTATCCTGCTCAAATCACTGTACAAGCTTTCCTGATCAAAGCTTTCTTCAAATATTGTAAGTTTCAAAGTTCAATAAAATTTCAATTCAAATTTCAATATTGTTTCTTTATTAAGTTGAATTTTCTATCTTGTTTTAGTTGTTTTTACTATTGATAAATGTTCAGACTGTGCTGAACTTCAAATAGTATATCCGGGGGCGGAAACCGAAGCCTCTGAACACTAGATTGGAGTTTAACGAAACCTCTTGATACAATAGCCATACTATTGAAAACACATTGCACTACATTGCAATTTTTATATTCTTGACCAAAAATCAGGTTGTTTTAAGATCCTGCAAGAATTGGTATCAGAGCCAAGTTCTTACAAATTTCTTGATTAAATTTGTATTTATACTCTTTTAAAATAATTGTGATTCCCACAGTTAGTGTTGGTCAGCCCAGTGTATCCGTTGGTCGGCCGTAAAGCCCTGTGGATGGGTAGGTGGTCGGTGGTGGATCACACTCCCCAGGTATTAGAATGATTACTTGTAGAAAGGGTAGAAATGTCAAATTTTATCGAAAGATTGGAATGTAGTTGATACTAGTTCATCTAGGATTGATGAGCACTTAGGCCAATCGAGGAGAACACTTTCAAAGATATGAAAACAAATTATGCTGTTTCCATAGAAAGTAGAACAATATATCAAAAGTAGGAAATGCCAAAGCAAAAACATCAAGAACTATACAAAATAGGAACTTTTGAATTCAAAAGATTATAGAATTAAAATCTCTGAAAATACTCATTAAATAGGATCGAAAGAAACTATTTAACTGAACCTAAAAGGATGCAGAACAACTCAAAAGGAAAAATTCCAAGGAAATACACTACATATAGGAGCTATCCGGGTGCGACCAAACCTTTAACGGAGTTAGAGAGGGTTAGATAAACCCTATATGTATATCATCTTCAAGTGATGCAAGACATATAACCCAATTCCAAGACTCCCTTTTAGGGCTCAATGCAAGAAGCAAAATACATCCTTTTGGACGATTGTATTTCACTTGTTATCAAACTGGGGCTGGGCGCATGAATGATAAGAGCATTCATAAGGCATGGAAACTCTAAATGTTCAAACTTCAAAAAATTATGACATGGATACTAGATCAGAAATATACTCATAGTATCTGAGTATACTATAAAGTAATAGCTTTAGTAGTCAAGCTGGAGTGTCTTTTGTGCTTTGTTAAAGATCAAACATTAATTTGGCAAGCAAATGAAAAGAACTCAACAGTTATAATTCCAAAACCTATTCCTTGGGAATATTTAACACAATCTAAGGAATTGAATTTTAAACAACTCTTAGCCCCAAAACCAATTGAACAACCAAAACTTTTGTCCATAATAGAAGATGGACAAGGAAATGTTCAAATCAATTTTGAGCCAAGAAAAGAGAATTTAACAAGATCATATTCTGCAAGATCTTCTAATTCCTTTTTAGAAATTAGAACTCCTTCCAGAAGATCAAATGTTCAGTCAAATTTAAATCTAGAAGAAGTAGATTATTCATCTACTATTCCAGATTTAAAATATACACGAACTGAACTAAATATTCAAAATTCTCGAGATAGGTCTCAACATATTCTCAAATGAGTAATAAAGTGAATGCTAAGCTTCTTCGACTCATGATGATGACAGCAGAGGATGTGTTTGAAATAGATAAAGAATATTTAAGAAATGAAGCAAAATCTAAAGAACATATAGAAAAAAGCCAATGGTTTTTCTCAAAATTGACAAAAGAACAAAGAGAAAATTTTAGAAATCAATGGTATCAAACTATGGAAACAATGGAAATGAACATCCCAATGTTTACATATTTTGATATTTATGCTGCAAATAATCAAATTAATTACCCTTTTGCAAAGATTAATATGTTCCAAAAGATAGTAAATACTACTTACGAAAGAAGATAGTATCAACCCATCCACTTTGGAAGAGATAAAATCAAAGCTGAGTGTAGAAATCATAGCTTCACCTTTCAAACATATAAGTTCAAATGAAGATGAAAATAGAGGAACAAAATTAAAAGACATAAAAGGAATTCAGCAGCAAAATAATTTTACAAATCAAATATTAGGAACAATTTCCTCTCAATTAAATAGAATTGAAGGAAAATCGTTTACTAATAATTATAAGACTGAACATGAAGAAAAAGATAAAAAATCTGAAAATCTTTTATTTAAACCAATGAAACCCCTAAAATTAGGAGGAAACAAAAATAATGATGATTTAATAAAAATTTGAACCCAAAAATTAAATACAATAGGAGTAAAAGATCCTTCTTCTTCAAAGGATCAAATAAATTTTTTAAGTGGATCAGAAATAGGTACTTCTGTTTCAGAAACACTTATACAAAATTTAGATGCATCTGAAAAAGAAGAAGAACAAATAAATAAATTAAAAACTTGGCATCAAAGATCAAAATTTTTTTATCAAAGACCGACTCCTCCAGATTTACAATTTGAAGAAAGATAAACAAAACAAAATAGTTATAATAATTGTGACATCTATTCTTGGAATATAGATGGTCTTTCTGAACATGAAATCTTAATTGTTCTTCGCCAAATGCAAATGGCAGCCACTGCCTATTTGACAGAAAGCGATGATCATAATGCTGCTCAGTTACTCTTAACAGGGTTCACTGGCACATTAAAATTTTGGTGGGAAAATTTTCTCACTAAAAAGAAAGATTTTATGTTAGCAATAGCATAAATGACGATGGAGAGCAAGATGCTGTTCTCAAATTAGTTTATGCTATAACCAAACATTTTGTGGGAGATCCAAATGTTTTTGCAGAAAGAAATTCTAAAGTCTTACAAAATTTAAAATGTAGAACACTTAGTGATTTCAAATGGTATCATGATGTGTTCTTAGCAAAACTTATGTCCAGAGAAGATGCTAGAGCTTCTTTCTGGAAAGAAAAATTCCTTTATGGATCTAAGTACTTCAATAAAAGTTCAAGAATCCTTAGGAGAAAAGAAATAATAGAACAATTCCTTATGAAGATCTTTACGATGAGATCCTATATAGCAAAGAAGGTCTTAAGTTGTGTACTTAACTTAAGCTTCAATATTTGTTAAAAAGATCTAAGTTTAAAAAAGATTTGTGTTCTTTATGGTTTCAATATGGCACAAATGCTAATTCCACCCTCTCAAATTCTCAAAAAACAAAAAGCTATAGGGAAAATACTTTATAAACTTCTAAAAATTTAAAAAAATTTAAAAGACAACAAAAATTTTTAAATCTTATAATGAGCAAAAACAAAATAAAAATAAAAAAGAAATAAGATGTTTTAAATGTACGTAAAGGTCATATACCTCCAAATTGTAAAATAAAGCACATTTTATCGATAATGAAGAAGAATATTATTCTCGAGAATGATATTTCATCTTCCGAAACTGAGCAATCTCTAAACTAATTCGCATAAAGAAATAGAAAAATAGAAATTGTTTATGTCAAGTAAACATGATAAATCAATAACAAGAATTGTTAATAGAAATGATAGATCAAATTGAAGATAAAGAAGCTGGCGCAAATACATATAAGAAAAGTTCTAGAACAACAAAAATATGTTCACTCAAAATTTATTTTGTTCAGTCCATTTTAGACAAATAATCTATTTGTTCAATAAAATCTTTAGACATTATTGAAGTAGATTATTCTCAATAATCTACTTCAATAATGTCTAACAAATAATCATTTTAGACAAATTCATTTTAGATACTAAAATCTTTGTTCAATAATCTATTTGTTTTAGTATCTTTGTTCAATAATCTATTTTGATAACTATATATATGATGGGGAAGTGGAGAGCTATCCGAAGAGAGCCTGGCCATCCTACACCGATCACGGCTGTTGCAGTGGCGGCCTTTCACTCTTATCCGCCCGGGCCAGTACAAAGCCAGTGCCTTGTGTTTGACCCCGTTTGGTTTCAGTGGGCCCGTGCCATTGCCTCCCATTGTAATGGTTTGTATGTTCACGCACCCGGCCATCTCGTCCGCCTCCGCCCTCTCGCTTAGCCTCCTCTCCCGACAGCCAGAAACCGGCTCACGGGGCTGGGATTCGCTGGGTTGCTAGACATGGTGATAACCTCAGAAGGTCCAGTGGGATGACCAGGAACTACCAAGCTTTCAGGCAAAGAGAGATCACTAGGGAGTGGATGAACCTGTGCTCCGCAGATCATTTTCGAAAGGATTACAGAAGTTTCACTGCATTACGCAAATTGTAGTTCCAAATCTTCAAGCCACTGATCGTTTAACATACACTACTCGGCAACCTCGCAAAACAAATAAACTAAGAGTTGACGGAGGGTTTTTGCCGCTTCCTCCATGCCTGCTAGAATCTCCTCTTTTCAAAAATTCAAAGTCTTTGGCTTCGAGAGTCCTTACCTTATTTCATGTCACACTTCTTTTATCGAGGAAGTGATCCACTTTTCATGGAAAAGTGATAATTCCCTTCCAAATTGGAAGGAAGGTGGCCTAAGTATCTCGCATGTGGGACCGGTTCTTCCTAAATGAGACTGGCGCTGCCACAGCGTATCTCGCGACGCCGCGAGATCGTTCTTCCTTTAAATGGACATATTCCTCTAATACGTGGACCTCTTGAGCGCCGTCCACCCTTGAATTTATGGCAAGGCATGGAAGGGCGATACGCTCCCGTGAGAACTCCATTTGGCAATCCTTGTCAACAAATCCTCTCCAAGATGACATCCCGGGGAATCCTCCGCAAGACGGTATCCGGGAAATGTCTTTCATCCCTTCCCGCTGTGTGAGGATACATCCGGATTCTGGGGCTCCAAGTTGGGCTACTAGGCCGGGCTGGGTGGGCCGACCCTTTAGCTGTATTGGGCCTGCTGGTTAAAGGGCCTAGGCCGAAAACCATGGCACCCACAGTACCTAAGCCAAATAGAAGAACCAAATCCAAAAAATCGATATGATATTAGCAAGAACCTCTAAAGTTTAAGTATCACTCCATAATTCTTGTGAACTCCGACGCTTCAATCGGCTCACACTATATAGGAATGAGCTCCTCTCAACCTAGTAAATCATGTTTTACAACCCTAAGTGCCCTTTATCGTAAAGTAGATAATATCTACGTAATTAGATTGGGTTTCCAAAACCTCTATCTCCTTCTATGTTATCATTTACGGTCAACCTTCTTACTTGGAGTGCAAAGATATTGATCTTATATTCATTATCAAAGAACCAAATATAGACATGTATTTGACCAAACTCAAGCTGAATAAATATTGTAAAATGATAGAGGATGGGATTGAAGAATGAGCATGAAGAAAGAACCATATTTTCTAACTTAGTAAGTAATTATTTATTTATTGGTGATATTCATAATTAATTAAAATATTTAAAAGTACAAATACAAAATATTGTAGTACGTAATTAAATATGTAAAAGCATTTTGCATGTGTTAATTAATATTTCATTTCTAACAAAGAATTTAAATTTATATAAAGTAATTTTAAATATTCTACATGATATATAAAAGTAGAGAGATAGTGGACTAGTTATCTTTTTAGTATTTTTAACTAATATTTGATATTTATCTTAGATAAAAAATTAAAATTATATTTTTATTTACATTAGCCTTCTGTGTATCATTTTCAAATTGTAGGACAAGTCTCATAAAATTTGAATAAATAAATATAAGTTCATAAGGAGTTTAAGGATAAGTTCATGTGAAGAGGAAAGAATCTGAATCATTGTCTTTTTTAGGAATTTTGTTAAAACTTCATTTTAGACATTATTTAGATACTAAAATTCAATTTATGTTTAATTTTTTTTTTTTGAATTTTATAATTTTTGACACATTATATTAGAATTTGGTTGTTGATAACTATTCAAATTCATAAGATAATGCTTGAGTCATTTCATTCTAGCCTTCAGTTTGAGGTGTGAAATAATCTTAATGCACTTGAAGCCTGCTTGAGAATTAGACATTTAAAATTTAAATTTTAGGTAATTTTTTTATTTTATTTTGAATTGTTTTCTTTTCTTTTTTTCTTTCTTTAGATTTCCGAAAATTTTGATTAGAGAATATATATATATATACACACACATGCATAAAGATAAAACTGACAGTGAATATAAGTTATATAACATGTTTATCAATTCATTCTCTAATATTCCATGATTTTACTTTTCTTGATGAATAGAAATGGCAGCCACAAGGAGAGTAAAACAAAGAGATGCATCTTTTGGGCATGACAACTTGAATTAAAACCAAGTACATGTACACCTTTAATTCTCGATATGATGAGAATAACATTGTATCTTTGCACTACCAGATGTAGGGTTTTTTTTTAGTGTAGATGAGAATGGAGAAGATACTCAATTTATCCTCATACTGCTGATAAAGAAGAAAATCAATAGCACTAAAATTGGAAAACATTTTAAAGTTTATATAAAAGAACATCATAAACTTTTTATTGAATCGTGATACATATTATAATAATAATATTATCATATATATGTATCATATTGGCCATCGTAGACTTTTGGTTTAATAAAAAAAAAGTATTTTGAATAAATATTATGATAATTTTATTATCATAAAGTTGATATGAAGAAATGTAATTGGATTTATATATTTGTGGATCCCTTATTTTTTGCTATTATGCGTTTACCACTAAAAATGTGAGGCTCGTTTTTAATTTAGAAAAATCATTTTAAAAACGGTTTAGAGTCGCCACTGATTTTTGTTTTATTTTAAAAGGGAAAACAAAATAAGAAAGAAAAACCCTAAATGCGCCCATGATGTTAGGTGCAGAGGCTCCAGAAAACCGAGCCCAGATCCCAATATCAAGTTACTTATTGAGAAGTATGATTTAAGCCGTTATCACCCTTCAGTTCCCTAAAGCCTGATCTTTACTAAACAAACTAAGAAAAATATGGTTTTTTGACTCATCGATCAATGGATACCAAAGACGAGCACAAAGATACAACATTGCACTGCAAACATATATAAAAACGACGAGACAATGTAAATACGACAAACAAACTGGTTGACAGAAAAAATGTGTACCGGGTGGTATATCCGCTTTATTTAGAAAATAAATGTTAATGCGAATAAAAATACAAAATATTCATAATCAATTAGAAATTTGGTTATAGATTAGATGTTATATTATTTATTTAAATGATACATGGAATGTTAGATTATTTATTCAAATGATACATGGAATGTTGTGCCCCACCAAAGTCCATTTATATGTTATACAAATTAACTTTCCAAGATCCCATTTTTTAGGAATTGTAGAATTAATCATATGTTTAAAATATTTGAAAACCATTTTAAAATTGAAATTTTGAAAATTAGGAATTTTGAAATGAAATTAAAGGTTGAGAATTTTGAATTGGGATTTTGGAAATTAGATTTTGAAGCTAAGAAATTGAGTTTTATAAATTTGAGACTTGAAAATTTGTAATTTGGAATTTAAAAGTTTGAAATTAGAAATTAGGTGACTTGAAGTTTGAAAATTGAAACTTGAAAATTTGAAATCGGAAATTAGGGTACTTTGAAATATGAAATTAAGGCAATTGAATTTTGAAATTGAAGTTTTTTAATTTTGAAATTTGATATTTGAGAAATTTAAGTTGAAACAGACTCTGAATTTAAATTGTAAACTTGAAAATTGGAAAATTCTAAAAGTGAGAGACTCTTTAATTTGGAAATTATGACACTTGAATCTTGAAATTGGGAATTTGTAATTTGTGAATTTAAACTTGAAAACGGAAATTAAAATTGAAGAACTTGAATTTTGAAATTAGGGCATTTGATTTTTGAAATTATAAACTTGAAATATTGAAATTAGAATTTGAGGGACTTAAATTTTGAAATTAGGGCACTTGAATTTTGAAATTAGGAATTCACAATTTTGAAATTGGAATCTTGAAAATTGAGATTTAGAGGACTTGAATTTTAGAATTGAAAATTTGAATTTTAGAAAATGAGAAATTTGGAATTTGAAATTTGAAATTTGGACACTTGAATTTTTAAAATTGAGAAATGAAAATTTAGAACTTAAATTTTTTAAATTTGGGGATTTCAATAAATTAAGTATGCGTGATTGTTCATGTGTTAAGGAAAAATAAATTGAATTATTAAAAAAAATATCAATAACCAATTTAATTAAATAAACAAAAAGCAACAATATACTTATAAGGAAAATAAAATGATAAGTTTATAAATTAAATGACTAATTAAATATAACAATAAATTAAATATATATATAAAATAATTAATTTTAAAAAAATCTATATAAATGAAGAATTTCTAAATAAAAATAAAGTTAAGAAAACTTACCTGGTAGATGGGCAACTCATTGGGCCGAGTCTCCTTCCAAGCCGAAACCGTCTCTAAAGCCATGATCGGTTCCCAAAATTGGGACCTCAAAGCTTAAATTATTAAAACTTTTAAACTAAGCACATCCTCCCTTAAAACAAAAACTTATAGACAAGTTTAAGCCTCAAATTAGAGGCCCATTGTCCCAAAACTTTTCTTAAAAAAAAAAAAAAAAAAATCAATTAAGGGTCATTAAGGCCTCCCACTCTTTGGTGAGAGAGGCCCATGGTTTCCCTTTTTTTCTTTCTCCCCAAACCAAAGTGGAGATGTCCCCTTTTATGAGAAAGGGAGGCCTCTCTCTCTTGTCAATTTCCAATGTGAGATTGCCTCTCACAAAGGAAGAAACCTCCTAAGCCTCAAAATTTTTGGGGTCTACAAATCTGTCCTTCGATAGAGTTCATGAGTGTAATGAACACGAACAATGAAGTAAAACGAAGGTGTGAAAAGTGAGTGAAGTGAGATGAACTTTATCGAAGAAAAAAAGAGATACCAAAAGTGTCCAAGAAGGACACCAGAGCAAAGGCAAAAGGGCCCTGGACACCTTAAGAGTGGACAAAAAAAAAAAAAAAAAAAAAAAAAGATAACCTATAATCCCGCCCATGATGTAGATCAAAGCTCCATCCAAGAAGGTTCTCTCAAAGGTGAAACCTATATCAAAATCCAAACGCGGCCGCCCGCCGGCCGGTGTTAGAACGGTCAGGTGCACTCAGATAGCGATGAACACCCGCTACATCGTCATAAAAACGTGAACGCCAACAAAATAAGTAAACCACAAGCAGATTAAGCTCATGCAAATGGTATGCTAATGAAAACCTCATAATGGTCAGATGTAGACTCGCAACAAACTTATGAGCGAGCAAGTGGAAAGTAAGATAACCGAAAGAAGTCATGTGATTAAAGTGAGCAATGCTAGCCACTCGTGAATTCCTCAGAGCGATATCTCCAATGAAGCATGAACTCGAGTCCCCAACTATGGTGCGGGTGAAGGTATTTAAAATTGTTCAATCTAAAACGATGAACACAAAGGCGAAACTTGAACGCCTTTAGTCGAGATGTAGATGGTAGAGGCGAAATCTAATCGCCCTTATTTGCAGAAGAAGAAGTCCAAATGTCTAAACCTCAAAGCAAAAGATGGGCTGCATTTAAGTCCGGGCCATACGATCCATATGAAGGCGAAGTCCATGCTCTTAATCGACGAGAAATGGCTCTGAACACCAAATTGAAAACAACGGCTCTAAACGTCAAACTGAAGAAAATGGCTTTGAATGTCAAATTGAAAACAATAGCTCTAAACATCAAACTGAAGAAAATGGCTCTGAAGAAAATGGCTCTGAATGCCAAATTGAAGAGAGCGACTCTAAATGTCAAACTGAAGAAAATGGCTCTGAATGCCAAATTGAAGAAAACGACTCTAAATGCCAAAATGGAGAAAACGACTTTGAATGTCAAACTGAAGAAAGCGGCTCTGAATGCTAAACTGAAGAAAACGACTTTGAACGCCAAACTGAAGAAAATGGCTCTAAACCCCAAACTAAAGAAGGTGGCTCTAAATGCCAAACTGAAGAAAATGGCTCTAAATGCCAAATTGAAGAAGGCGACTCTGAACTTCAAATTGAAGAAAACGACTTTGAATGCCAAACTGAAGGAAACGACTCAAAAAATCAAAATTGGAGAAAACGACTCTGAACGCCAAACTGAAGAAGATGACTCTAAACGCCAAATTGAAGAAATTGGCTTTGAATGTCAAATTGAAGAAAACGACTTTGAATGCCGAATTGAAGAAAATTCATTTAAAAGCTAAATCAAAGGAAACTATCAATGCCAAACTCAAGGACAATGCACTTTGAACGCCAAACCAAAGAAACCCACTCAACACTAAATCAAGAAAACGGCTCAACGCTAACCTAAGAAACTGGCCTCAACGCTAAATCAAGAAGACGTTTTGGAACGCCAAACTAAAGAAAATAAATTTTTAACACTAAATTGAGGAAAATCTGGCCTAACGCCAAATCAAGGAAAGCCGCTCAATGCCAAAAATGAAGAAAAAATGTACCGAATGCCAAACTAAAGGAAACGACTTTGAACACCAAATTGGAGAAAACGGCTTTAAACACCAAATTGAAGAAAATGGCTTTGAACGCCAAACTGAAGGAAACGACTCTGAACGCCAAACTTGAGAAAATGGCTCTGAATGCCAAACTGGAGAAAAACGGCTCTAAACGCCAAACTGAAGGAAATGGCTCTGAACGTCAAACTGAAGGAAATGACTCTAAATGCCAAACTTGAGAAAATGGTTCTGAACGCCAAACTGAAGAAGACGACTTAGAATGCCAAACTGAAGAAATTGGATCTAAACGCCAAACTAAAGAAAACAGCTCTGAAAGCTAAATTGAAGGAAACAACTCAAAAAGGCCAAACTTGAGAAAACAACTCTGAAAGCCAACCTAAAGAAGACGACTCTGAACGCTAAACTAAAGAAAACGGCTATGAATGCCGAACTGAAGAAAAATGGCTATGAACGCCAAACTAAAGGAAACGACTCTGAAAGCCAAACTAAAGAAAACGGGTCTGAAATCCAAACTAAAGGAAATGGCTCTGAACGTTGAATTGAAGAAAACGGCTCTGAACGCCAAACTAGAGAAAACAGCTCTGGATGCCAAACTGAAGAAGATGGCTCTGAACGCCAAACTAAAGAAAATAACTCTTAAAAACATCTGCCAACTCACATGGCCGAACAAAGATCCACTGAATAAACAATATTAAAGCAAAAACGTCTCAATGAAGATCATCCACAATAAAAACCATCTACATATCTCCAAAGACTACATAACCTCAACAAATAGGAAAGTACACACCAAGGTGGCATTTGCCCGAAATGTCACAACGAGCTCATCCTCTCGATGAAAACTATCCATACCAACCAACTCAATCCAGACGATCTCGATAAGTAGGTGGGGATGCCCCAGTATGGCATCAGACAAAAGCATGATAAAACCTTAGAATATCGAAGCATGGCTCACCATCTCAACGAGAGCGATCTACACCGAACCAACAAACTCCAAATGGTCCCCATAACTAGGGGGTATGCCCCAGTATGGCATCCGACAAAAAAAAATGATGAAACATAAGAATATCAAAGCATGGCTCACCATCTCAACAAGGGCGGTCTACACCGAACCCACAAACTCCAGATGGTGCCAATAACTAGGGGGTTATGCCCTAGTATGGCATCCGACAGAAACATGATGAAACACTAGAATATCAAAGCATGGCTCACCATCTCGACGAGGGTGGTCTACACCGAACCAACAAACTCCAGATGGTCCCAATAACTAAGGGGGTATGCCCTATTATGGCGTATAATGCTCCCTAGTGTCGAAAAATCAATCGAAATCCATGCATCCATCAGTAAAGAGAGGCAACCTCAGGTCATCCAGAATCGTAACTAGAAATGGATCCAAACGCTAGTGAGGTATCTCCCAAAAAAATCAACATGACAATGTCTAGATATCAAGCAAGTCTCAAATGCCTATCCAAGAAGATGTTGTCAAAGAAAACGTCAAATCTCATTGCCTCAAGGTGGTCTTAATGATACGGATCAGAATGTAGCTAGGTGATAAGGTAAATAAAATGAAGTGGAAACGCTTAGGCTCAAATACTCCACAATCAACCTCGTGCCCTGCGGTGTGGAATGCCACATGCATAAGAAGTTTCACGAGCAATGGACACAAGAACATCCAATGGAAGTGCTTGATAATGATGTGACACAAAAAAGTAATAAGGTGAGATAGTAAAAAGGACAAGGATGTTGAATGAAACATCATACTCAAAATCAATAAACATATGAGGGCAAGGATAAAATGAGAAAATGAGGAGGCGAAGTCAAGAAGATAGATAACAAAAGAAGGGGAAAAACCTGGCGATGATATAATGAATCTACCAAATCACCATGGAGAAGAAAAATGTCATTAATAGATAGGATGATGAATATGATGACCGATTCGGGCCTCCTAGCAGAGGGATCGCCATCCCACTTTACCACTAATAAAATCTCAAAGTAAGCACATGATACTAGGATATTGGGAAGCTCGCACACGAACTCCCATAAGTAATACATACACTCAAAAAAATGATCCTCATATATCAATATACATACTCAAACACAAGATACTCGATCTCGAATCACATTACCTAACTCCTATAAGTAATACACTCAAAACAATGATCCCCTATAAATCCATACATACTTAAGGGACACTCGATATCAATACATACATGTGCACATTTATATATATATATATATATATATATATATAGTATATATATATATATATATATATATATATATATATATATATATTGCGCATAAACTGAATAAAACAGACGAGAAATGAACTGATATGCCAATGAACAAATATCTCTCCAAGAGCCAAGTACAATAAACTAACTCCAGTGAAATGACACAAGCCTCTCAAACTAAAGGTGTAACACCCCAAATTAAACCATATAACATGTTTAAGGTGTAATAAAAGTAAATGTATATTTTCTGGAATAAAATAATGCTAAAAAATAATATAAACAAAACTCGGAATGAATACAAAAGTCAAGGGTAAATTGGCAAATTGCCAATTAAGAACCCAAATGACATTAGAAGAAAAGATTGTATGTTAAAGTAAGAAATTGAATAAGTTAAAATGGCAAATAGATGAGAAAGGGAGGACCAAATAGCAAAAATGGAATTTGATGTCAAAAATTGATAAGGCCAAACATGGCCTTATCTTAGACCCAAAATATCCCATTTTGGTAGGGCATATCCCCTTTTGGTAGGGCTTTTATGTAGAGGAAGAGAGAAGAGGAGAAGAGAGAAAGAGAGGAGAAGAAGAGAGGAAGCAAATTAAGAGGAGAAGTGAAGTGAAGAAGAGAAGTTCAAGGAGGTGCTAAGAAATCAAGTGCTGGATATGTATGAATTTTGCATGAATTTGTGTATGGATCTTGTTAGGATTTTGTATGAATACTTGTTTGGAGGTTTGGAACACCTCTTTTTGTATAGAATCCTTATTTGGAATGGTTGTGGTCCTCTATGGAGGAAAAAATTTGTATAGAGAAAATGTTGGGTTTTAGAGGAGATGTTGTTCCTTTTTTTTAAACCTATGTTTTTGTTTTGGCCATAACTTGGCCCTCACTCACCCAAATTGAGTGATTCAAATTTCTAGATAAACTAAACTTCTAGGAAAACAAATCTTCTTGAAATAGGTGTATGTAAATTTAGACCGTGATACCTTAAAATTCGCCAAAGTGAGGCCTCGTTTTCGTGTCACTCCCACATTGGGGTTTCATCGGGGCTGGTATTTAGCCATAATGTAGCCACTCATCCAAATCGAATGATTCAAATTCATGAGTAAACCCGACTTCTTATCAACAAATCTACTTGAAATAAGTATATCCAAATTTGACCCTACTGACTCCAGAAAATGCGTCAAGTAAGGAACAATTATGTCTCCTCGAAATTGTCTCAGAAATGGGCCCTCGAACTGAGTAATTCCCGATTTTAAATCATAACTTGAGTTATACTAGTCCAAATTAGGTGATTCAAATTTTTGTACAAACTAGACATCTAGGAGAACAACTTTCATGAAGAAATTATGGTCAAATTATGTCTCTATCCTTCCCTGAAAATTTTCAAATATAGAACACAATTCCATATTCTGTTCCTGGAAACTGTCCAAGAGCAGTTCGGAATGTTTAGATCATATCTCCCAAATTAAAAGTCCAAATGACATGATTTTTGAACCATAAGAAACTTAACACATAGGGGTATATTGAGTTAGAAGATCACTTTCTCTAACAATCCCGTTTACAATGTCAAAAATTGTGGTTGAAAATGGACTTAGGAGTTGCCTCGAATTGTTCAGGCAGAATTGGTTATGGAAATTGAAATTGTATAAATGTGATATAAATGTATTGTTATATGAAATAATGCATCATAGTAATATGATCATGATAGCGTGTGATATGAAAATTTAAAGATAATACACGTATAATTTTTTGTTATGAAAAGATGCGGTTAAATATTTATAAGATATTATTTGATAATGAATGCTTTTATAAGGTATCACACGTGATATGATAGTTATTCATGTATATGAGATATCTTTTTCTAATACACGAAGATTGTTAAAAAAACATAAGCCGCGATTGCCTACTTATGGCCCCGGGTAGTTTGATAGATAGGCATGCCTATAGGGATACAGTTACTACAATATACAGTTTATTGATATTGAGGCCCCGTTTGAGTCGATGATATAAATCCCGTTTGGATCATTATAGCGGCCTCGTTTGGGTCATACAGATAGAGATCATTATCTCGTACAGTGATTGTACCTTGGTACATCTGAGTTCTTTCAGTATCCTTACAAGGTTCTGTGAGGCGTGAAACATAAAATCAAATGACAAGTATACGTAAATGAGATGTATATGGTATATTACATGATATGAGAAGCATAACACTGCTATGTGATGATAGTATACGGTTACAAGAACAATAAGTAAAGTGTAAGATGACACGAAAAGTATATGAAATATGATAAGAAATGAAACATGTTATGAAAAAGTAGATATGAGAAATGGATAAGTATATGTAAATGTTATATTTGTCATAAGTATATGCATGTATCTAAAGTGAGATGATCCTTATTAGGGTTCATCCACGAGTATTATTCCCGCTAAGCTATAATCTTAGCACGGGTGTTTTAAATCAGGTGTGGTATAAAGAAGGAAACCGGAGGACGGGGACAATGCATCGAGCGGTCAAAATCAACACATCACTAGGTGCCCACTGGAAGACCATTTGGTCTAATGTATATGTATTTTTGTTTCTTTTGTAAGCAATGTAAATATTATAAATGTTGAATACTTCTATATATGGAGCTTGTATATATTTTGTAATCCGTTGCTACAGAATATAGTACAAGTTAAATGTTTAACATTATATGAATGAACAATGTTAAAGTTTATAAGTTTATAGTAAACAGGAAAAAAAAATGACACCCTCGCTTGACATCGGGTGTCGAGTTAGGGGCGTCACAATTAAGTGGTATCAAAGCTTAGGTTTAGGCGTCTCTAGAAAAGCCTAAGTTTAGGAGATTCTAGATAGAGTATAAGATTAAAAAACATGTGTTTAGTAATGTGTTGACCTGATGTGGATGTCCTTGTGTTTTGTATGGAGTGGATGCGATCCTCAAAATCCGGTGAAGAAGCGGTACGAGTGTTAACCATGGAGTTCGAGGATTACACTTCAAACCATACGAATCTGTCGGAAGTGAGAGCCATCGTTGGCTAAGCCAAATGGGCGTTCGAGGATATCTCAGTTATGACTCGGGTATTAGAAAGATTAACAGCTCCAAAAGCCCCGATAGACATGGTAAGAAGACATGGGGCTGAGGAATTCCATGGGACAAACATGGAAGAGTCAGATAAGCGGGTCTGGTTGAAAGTTACAAAGAATATTAAGAGAGTAAGATACCTCCCGTCGAGTATCATGTGTAGTCTCACTATTGCGATGAGGCATATGATTGGTGAAACCCCAGTGTTGAAGTCCAAGGTTAATCCCATGACTTGGGAGTTCTTTGTCCAAGAGTTCAGGGTAAAGTACGTTACCGAGATGTAGAGGGAGTCTAAGTGGAAACAGTTCCTGAATTTGATGCAAAGGAACTTGTCGGTGGCTAAATATGAGAAAGAATTCAGTCATCTCAACAAGTATGCACCGGAGTTGGTCCTCACTGAAGCATTTTGGTGTAGGAAATTTGAGGATGGATTGCATGATTCCATCAAGAGGTATTTGGCACCTATGAATTCTCTCCAACAAGTGGATTTCTATCAATTGGTCCAAGCTATAATGAAAGTAGAGAGACTAGAAACGAGCAGCAAAGAAAGATCTCAAAGAAGTTTTCTAAGAGGAGCTTGATCCTCAGCAGGAAAAGAGCTAGAAGTCTCGGCTCAATAAGAATATAGTTCCACTCTGAGAAGGTGAGAAGGCGAGGTCGATGGCACTGGTACAAGTAGAGGTGCGGTTGAATGAGGAGAACCATAATGCCCTCTTTGCCATAGAGAGAGGGTATTTGTATTGTGAAGATTATTGACGGAGGTCTTCCATTGTGGAAATCTTGATCATTTGAAGCACGATTGGAGATTTAGGGGATAATAGAAGTCAGCAAGGAAGTGGCAGAGGAAGATCAATTGCACTACCTTCGACGAGAGATCGAGGTAGGTGTCGAGGTGGCCTGATTCAGCATAGAGGACGGGGAGGCACATTCTCTGAGACAATGGATCATTATATACCTACGGCACCGGCACGATCATATGCTATAAGGGCTCATGAGGATTAGGATGCTTCTGAGATTATAGCTGGTATATTTTCTCTTTATGATATCGAGATACATGCATTGATTGATCCTGGATCCACTCATTCGTATGTATGCATTGAACATGTATTTCATAAGATACCAGCAGTGGAATAATTAGCATATGACATGCATGTGACCAGTCCATTAGGGCACAGTATTAGCGTGAATAGCGTATACAAAAATTGCTCCATTGTTATATAAGCAAGAGAGTTTCTCGCTGATTTGATAACCTTACCATTCCGAGAGTTTGACTTGATTCTGGGAATGGATTGGTTGTCTAAGCATGAGCTATAAAGTTGGTGTGGTCAAAGACAATAGTGTTGAGATGCCACATTGGTGAGGTGATTGTACAAGACATTGGATCAAGTCTGATATCGATGTGATCTCAGCTATCTGTGGGTCTGCTGAGGAAAGGGTTGAGAGACATTCTTGGCCTTGATGCTGACTCTAAAAGTCAGTTGTTGATGTGGAAAGATTCGATGTTGAGAATTTCCATGTATTCCACGAAGAGTTACGGGTATTCCTTGAGATGGAGGTGGACTTATCCATAGAGATTGTACTAGGAATAACTCTTATGTCTAGGTGTTAACGACCAAATGATATATATACAAGTTTATGACACTATCACCAAAGAGAATGTAGAATCTGATATGACACAAAAACTTGACCAATTTATTATGCATATTCAAATTATTAGTACCATTACTATAAGACTAAAATTACTCCAATGGCATGAAGCATTTGTACACCAATACAATATATGCTCATAAGAAAAATAATTTTGTCCACTAAAACATAATTGAAAATTTAGTTTGGTCTTAAAGCTACTAGTGCACGGTCTTACAAGTAAAGTGGACCTATAAACTGGGATATCGTTCACGAGAGATTGAAAGGAGTTTAAACTGCTTATTACTCAAGTTCTGCCTATTTGAACGTCTGATTTGAATGAAAATGTAGTACTAATAAATTTTTAAAAACTAGAATCCACCATCTAATATAAATAAATCTAAATGTAAAGCGGATTGAACCGGATCATTTGCTGAAGCAAACAGCGGGTTTCAACTGGCGTGAGTGGCCGATTCTGCGTCATTCTCATTCTAATTTTCCTTAAGTGAAATACGAATTTGTCGAGAGGTAAGGTAATTATAGTTTAGTTCCTTCTCTAACCATACTTTTCATTGAGTAAAGGTTCATGTTCATTCTGAGAAACATGATTCTGTCGATTACTTGTAAATAGAAATTCTACCGTGAGATCAAAGTATTTTTCTTTTCAATACTTAAATACCTATTTGCATATTTAAGTTGTGCTTCCCAATTGAGCAAATGCAATATCTATACAACATGGATGTCTCACCCATGAATTCTTGAAAGAGTTTTCTCTTTCCTTGATTAGATCTCATTCTAAGACGGGATCGAATCGTTCTTCCAAGACCCCGAGGAGGTCTACAGTGATTAAATTGATATATCGACCCATTTAATTCTGACCATAAGCAAATTGAGGATTTATCTAAGTAACCTTTCAGAGCTCATTAGTTCATCAATATTAGTCTAACATACCCCCAAGTAGCTGGTCTAGGCTCTCAGGAATCTCCATCTCTGTGTCACTCAGAGGGCCTCCTAAAAATCAGAGCTAAACAATAGTCTTTTCATGGGTATACGCTACTAAAATTGAGAACAATTAATATCAAGAACAACACCATTTAAATAATCTCAAAGTTCAACTCAGGAAATTTTCTTCTCATTTTGCAGAAAAGACCATAACTAACATCAAATCTTTCCTAGTGGAAGTTGAATTCTCGAAAACTGGATTAAAACATACATTAAAATACCGATCAGGAAAATTCCACTATAAGTGTAATCAACTAAAGAAACGATTTCCAGCGTTTGTCTGGAGTTCATTGCATTCTTGATGTCATCGTAATTTCAACATTAAATTTCAACTTCAAAACTTCTGAACAAATCACTGTTTCAGATCCATTAACAAATTAAAATATCATGCTACGCTAATCTACGAAGAAATGAAAAAATAAGAGAAATAAAAATAAAAATAAAAGAAAAATATAATACAAAAGAGTCCTCAGCTCCCGGTGAATCTGGTTTTGTCCTTCTTAGGCTGATTGCAAAACTTCTGCGAGTTGTTTCTATTTATAGAGCCCTAAAAATTTGGGCCCCTAACTTCAATACTTCTTATGAATTCCCTATTTTAGGCTTTAGGTTGTCTTCTGTTCGCGACCTAAGAAGTTTGTGTCGACATAGTTTTGAATTTTTGTTGTGAGTTCACGATATAACAATAGTCATCTGTCGCGACCTAAATGATCTTGTGCTCATTCTTGTTTGAGTTGCGACAACATATTCTTATTGTGACCTTCTTCTTTCCTTCAGTATGATAACTCTATCGCGACAATATTCTATTCATTCCTTAAACCTAAATGTCGGAACATTGATACTCATGTCGCAACACAGTTTCAGTGCAGCTTCTACAAGTTGGTGTCAAGACCAAAGTTTTCATGTCACGATAGTGATGTTGATCTGCTTCTTCATTTTGATGTTGCGACCCAGCTTTTCTTGTCGTGATAACATTTATGTTCTAGTTCTTGTTGCAACACTGTCTTGTATTATTGTCATCTCGGTCGTGACCCGAGTCTATCTGGCAAATTCTGTGTCGCTCATAGCTTTTTTCCTTGTTCTGACTTCATTTTTTGATTCGAACTAGACTTTTGTGTTGGGGTGTTTATGTTTACCTTAATATGTTATGTCGCAACAACACTTTTACGCATACAACATATTTTCTACTCCTTGACTTAGTTTACTACAGTCCGCGATATAACTATAGACCTTTGCGTCTTCATGTGGTTACCTATTTTCTTTGTCGACGGGACTTTATGTTCGGTGACTTGTATAAAAACTTGTTGGGACCTTTTTAAACCAAAAGACCTATACAAATTTATGACACACGAGGACTATTATGCAAGATCAAACAATAGTACCATGAAACTTTTATTTGTTATATTTCTTTACAATTATAATGATTAAAAACGTTTTTTCTTAAGAATAGATAGAATTTCTTCACGAAGTTTTGATCCATGATTACATGAGTATACGGATCGAGCAAAGTAATAAAGTGGATTTAAGTCCGAGATATCGATCCCACGAGAGATCTCGAGGTTACGATCAACTACCACATTACTTTCAGCTCACTTACTATTTGGACGATGATGCGCAATTTGATGTATCCTAACAATCTTTAAAATAATGAAAGAATAAGATATTTAAACTAAGAACGAAATGAAATAATACTTAAAATAAAAAAATAAAAATAGGCGGTGGAGTTAGCTTTAAGGGAGCATTGAAAATACAAGCTGTTGTGAAACATCAATTCTATGACGACTCTGTAGCTTTACTTCATGAACCTCAGATTTAGAATCAGTCCAAAGGAAAATGGTAATGTCATGTGGATTTCTATATATGACATATTTATCGTCTGACTTCCACTGTTTCTTTTCGAATGAGGATTATATAACCACACGTGGGTTGCCTTGTTACAGGTATTTTCTTTCATGCTCATACCCGGAACATGGATGTAAACCTTAGCACCTAAGACAAAGTAAAAACATATGGTTTCACACTATGCGAGTTTCTCATCCTCAAAATTGGAGCAGTTCATTCTTTCCTTGATTAGATCCTTGCTAACATAGGATTGAACTTACTTTGTTCAAATCGAGTGAACTCTCTGCTCATTTTAATTGATAAAATTCATTGACTCATTCTCGGTTTAGTGAAGAAGATTTATCGATTATAATTCACAAAGCCCATTAGATCCCCAATATTAGGTTCGTATACCCTTGAGATGTTCAATATATGGGAATGCAGCCTAAGTGTCACTTTCAGGGGCCTTACGGAAATCAAAGCATGAAGCGATCCTACAATACGGGTGTAGGTTATAATATTTGGATCGATCTAACCAAATAAACAAAACCCGACAAGGTGATTGAGGCGAAGTTCAGTGGGCTACGATAAATTTAAACGTAATACTTCAACGGAAGTCGGGTTTCTAAATTACTTCATTACACTAACGGTAGCTCTCTCGATCAAAAGAACTACTCAGAATACGAATCGGGAAGTTCAATTCCAAAATTTGTTTGACTTCAAACGAATCCAGTAATTTGAAGAAAATAACATTCCAGATCACTAACTTCAAATAACCAACATCCAGATCCATAAATTCAAATGAAATAACAATCTACTCTAATCTAATCTAAAAATAACAGCAAAATAAAGAAAAAGAAAAAGAAAATTAACCACACGAAGCTCGCTACCCGCACTTCTCTTTCCGAGCCGCCAAGAGCGTTTTTCTTCAAGAGTACCGGTAGTTATGTATGCCTGGTCAGCCCTAACTGACGCACCTATTCAGGATTTCAAAATAACTGGCCCATTTGTTTGTTCATGTCGCGACTCCATTTCTGTGTCACGACCTTGACTTGATGTCGCGAATTCTTTTACGCCGCTTAATTTCACCGTCGCTTATGAGTCGCTCGATATCGCGATTCTCTTCCACGCCGCGACTTCATCTTTCTCGCAGATTGTGATCTCTTTCGAGGTCTCGGATTTCAATCATAATGGGTCGCGACTTCGCTTTTCGCTCGCCTGCAGCGGCTTTATCTGGTTCGACTTGCATTTAACAACACCCATTGATCCGGCGTCGCCACTCATTGAATGACGCCACGCGACTTCCTTTATTTCAGAATCGATGTCGCCAATGACCAAGGACGGGCGTAATTTCCACCTTCTCAGATTTTTGAAGTTCTTTCGGCGCGAATTTCAATGTTATGCTTATGATCTCTTCGATGTCGTGAAGCTTTCGGTCGTGACTTGTCTTCAAAGAGATCTCGATATGCGATGTCGGCCGTACCTAAATGATGTCGCTTAATTTCATTCTTTTTTTATCGCCGATGTCGCACCACTCATGACATCGCAACTTCGCCAGAATCGATGCTCGCGACCATCGAATGACGTCACTTCACCTTTACTTCAACTGATGCAACCATTGGCGACGCCGCATAATTTTCTCGATTCGTTTGATGTCTCTATCCTGCTCTAACTATCACACCTCTATGTTCAGCCTCTTTGAAAATCTGTCGCAATCAATCGCGTCACGACCTCCATGTCTAATGCTAAGCTTTCACCTCGCCGCGACTGGCGGTGTCGCGACATCCTCGTCGCTTCTTCATTAATTCCCCGGTCGCCCGATTTGGAGTTTATAAGGCGCATCTTGGTGTTATTTCTCATTACCGTCAAGGTCGCGACATCAAGTCCTTTCTTTCAAAATTATCGCACTCCTCCTTACTTGAGAAGGTTCTGTCTTGTAGTCGCCGTCGCGACCTCATGGTGGTATCACGACGTCATTAGTCTCCGTTTGGTGTCGCGACGTCGCAATGATGTCGCGACAGCTGAACTTCTTCATTTGACTACTTCTTTTATTCTCGATCAAGTCATATTTTGTCTCAACTTCCTTATGCAGGTCACGACTTCACTTATTCACTCTTCGCTTCTTCTTTCAAAGCCAATTTGTTGAGGTCGACTTGAATTACCGGAACCGCACTTCCCGTCGCTGACTTCAGCCCAGCTGACTTAAATTTCGGCCACAGTCGATTTCCTTATGATTATTAAAATTTGATTTTCCGTATTTTCCGCAAATCGAATTTGATTCAATTATCGTCAAACAATTCATCATTATTCTCATTATAAACCTGCAGCATGTATTAAAATCTCATGAGTTTTTGACTCATCAAATTCCCCCAACTTAAAATTTTGCTGTCCTCACAAAGAAAAGAAGATATTGTTCATTCTCAAACAAATGTTTAGATAATTTTAAAGACATTTTTCTGATTTATTCCACATTCTTCATTCCACCCTTCTGATCCGAATTAAGAGACATCACTATTATTTCAAATTTCGGGCCATGCAAGAACAAGGCCTCGGTGTACTTCTATCACTAAAAATTTTCTTGATAAACTAATGTATTTGAACGCTTTATTCAACAAGTCTTGTTCTTCAGGTGTGCAAAGTCATCAATCCTTTTCTCAACTTCATGTTGAATTTAGCACCTTCTTGCTTTCTTGCATCGCTTATTAAAGTCCCATATGTCATCTTTCGCATTCCACTAATGTAGGTAAATTCAACTTCAAAATCAATGTAGGTCTTTTCAGCTTGTAATGTTGGGCTTAGGTAATTGGATAGATAATGGAGAAATTTAGGTTGTAAATTACCCAGTTTCCATCTTATCTCTACATTGTTGCCTCCAACTTTCTTCCTTTTTCATTTTTGTTCTTTCCTGATTCTCCTCAATCTTAGCCTACTTCCTCCTTTTGAATTCTTTTTATGGAATCTCAACTTCCATATGTACTTGATTCAGGTTGATTCCTTTGTTTTTTAACTCTTTTGCCTTTATTTCTCTATGATTTGGAATAGTGCAATGTTTTATCTTTCAGTTTTCTATTACTCTTAGAGAACTGGGGCTAGCAACTCCCATACCACTGGGCATTAGTGCTAGGTGTTAAACACCTCACGAGCTTAATTGTTCAAGGGAAATAGCCATAAGACAAAACTTATATTCCTTTTATTTCACTAGCTTCTCGGCTTCTTTTACTTTTTCAACCCTTTTGTCAAAATCGGGAATATTATTCCCCCAAACGAAGTTTGTTTCTTCCTTATACTAAACTTCTCCGAACTAGAAACCTGGATAATTTGGGGCCTTTACAAAGTTTATTGCAAGGAAGGAACTTTTGCTTTTCAATTGCTGTTTATCAAGAAATAAGGCTTATTTATTCAAATCAGGAACTAGAGAACATGCTTAAGCATATTATGGGTAGCTTAAAAGGCTCAAGCCGCCAAGGATGGCCTCTGTATTTCGTTGGTTGTTTTCACCTAAGATTTTGCCTCAATCAATAATCAAACAAATTTAAGAGATCAGACTTTAAATCTCGAATTCCTTAAGATATTCCTAATTCCCTACAAAAGTTTCATAAGTTTTGTTGACCATGTATTATTTCTTCAAGACTTCAGATTATTCACTGCCTACTTGGCATTATTTTAACCAAGTATTTTTGTTCCATCGCTTAAATAACTAATTTTCCAATTTTTTTGCAACTAAACCGAATTTAAACGTAAATGAAAGAATGCTCCTAATTCCGCTTTCTTTATTCATGCCCTGATTTTGCAATTATTTCTCTAGTCAAACTACTTCCCGCTAGTTCAAGCGGCAATAAAATAACGATAAAATCTAGCGCGAAGCAAGCAAACATTTCCTTTTTCTACAAATTTTCTTGTTTTATTCATGATGATATCTGGCAGTTGAGAACAACAATCAGGAAGAGGGGAAAAGAAGGATAAATCAATGGGAAGGTCTATTTTTTTCTTTTTGAGGGAGGAGCAAAAATGTTTGGGGGATCATTTGTGAGATCAATCTTTTTATTCAGATCATCTTGTCTCGTGCCTAGTGTGTTCGTTGTGCGTTCCATTTCAGTCATGACTTCTAAAAATTTGGAAAGATTGTTGTTAATCAAATCCAAATTTTCAAGCCAGACTTTTCTTCTGTAGGCATCCTTATCATCAAGCTCTTCTGTCCTTCGTCTTAACAAAATCCTTGGTCATTGAGTAATATAGGAACTTGAATCCCTTGATCTGCTCCTTAGTCTTTACTTCTTGATTTGCATCCCTGTTCTTTATGAGTTTGAGGAGTTGAGAATCGCGATCATACTGATTGTTATAGAATGATTCATGGCAAGCTTGCTTCTTCAGTAGATCTTGATCTCTTTCTTCCATTTCCTTTTTAAATTTCTCCTCTTGCTGCTCCAGGATCTTTTTTATCTGCTCCTCCTTTCTGCTCATCTCTTCTTCCCATTGTTGATCTCTTCTTTTTATCTCAGCTTCATATACTTCTTCTCTTCTATTCATCTCCTCTTCCCATTGTTGATCCCTTCTCTTCAATTCTTTTCATAAACCTGTTCTACGAACTTTTTCTTTGGAAGTTCCATTTCTCTTCTCTTTCTTCCATGCTCTTAGATGTGACCCAGGCATTTCTATTATTTGATTATTGCCCTGGGCTCCCCTTGAGCTTTCTCATGAGGTTCTCGAAATCTTGTTCATGGGAGAGGCGGCGGTGGGATCGAGAAATCTGTTGAGCCACATCTTCTTGCTCTCTATCCTCGGGAACATACAGTATTCTTGATGTGCTTCTAGATTTTCTTCTTCTTGCTCTGCCACCAAGAGGGTGTCTTCTTCCTGTACTGTATTTTCATTTTCATCCCTGGAATATGTTTCTACTATGACCCCCTTTTTCTTTTGATTCTTTGGTCCCTTGCTTACTCCCATCAGAGTGAGTGGTGACATTTTAGGGCATTATTCTTCTTCTTCCCACGTTCCCTTCACACCAGCCCTAATACATAACCTTGTGATAGTCGCTGGATGAGGGATCAAACCCCTTTTATTACCTCCATGGTACCTCATTATAGAATTTTCAATAAGCGTTCGTGATCTTGTATCCACTTTTAGTATGGCATAGAGAAGGATTGCTTCTTGTTCTCTTACTGTGCAGACGTGCTTGGTAGGGACCATAACAGAGGATAAGAAATAGAACCACACCTTTGCCTCCTCTGTTCTGATCTCTCACTGGGGTCTTTTGCTCTAATTTCCTTTCTTCCTTGCCCTTTCATAGTACATTAATTTTCTCGCAAGCTTCTCACGGTTAGGGTTGTTCATCAGCTTCTTGAATTTTGATCCATTTTTCTGTCCTTCCATCCCATACATCTCATTAATAGCCTTCGCTCCATAAGGCACCCAGACTCCTCTGACATAAACATAATTCTCTTTCCTCCCAACCAGATTGGAGTAAAATTCTCGGACGACTGCTGCATAACCAGATTTTTGATGTTTGCAGAATTCTCCCCACCCTCTCTGCTCTATTAATTCCTTGAACGGTGAGATGAGTTGGCTAAAACCTCTTTCTCCTACAAATCCCTTTCCAGCATAGTGCTTTTTCCAGAAGGAGAAGCTTCTTAAAGTGAACTTCGTCTTCCTGTCTTCTTCTTCTTCCTTTTCTTTTCCCTTTCTCCTCTGACCTTTGTAATTAGTTAGACCTGGATTTATTCGACGGCCTGTTCTCCCTTTCAGATTCCAGATGAACTTCCCCTTCGGTCTGAATATACTCCTCCATGATTTCGCTCAGATTTGGGATGAGAGTTGAAGGTTCGGCCATTTAGAGAAATCGGAAGGTTTTTAGGAAGAGTTCGGGTTTAGGGTTTGCAAGAATGGAGAACCAGAGAACATGCGAAGATGAATGGTTGTGTTTGCTTCAAGGAAGGAGATGGTAGTGGTGGGAGTTTCTCAACAGTTGCAATTCGGTGTGTGTTGGGCTCTTTATTACTTCATTTATTTAAACATCGCGACCTAATTCAGCTGCGATTATTGTCTTTGTCATTAAATTTATGGCACAATTAAAAAATGCCCATCTGGCATACTTGTCTCTTATGTCGCGACTATTCTTGTTTGTCGCGACATAAATGTATCAGGAAGACAAGTTATCATCGAGTACTGCGATCGAATTATTTTATGAAATAATTGAGTTGTCGCGACCCTCACCACTCTTTTGAAGGAATGGTTCTTTTCGCGACCTCGCAGTTCTGTCGCGACCTCAATTGATGTCGCGACATAACTTTTGGTCGTGACCTGTCCCCTTGTTCTTCCTTCAGTACTGACTAAGTTGCGACCTCGACCCATGCGGCGTCAATTTCTTGTCGCGACTTAATTACTACACCTTACTAAATTTGATGATCGAACCGACTTTTCACTTCTTATTAATTTTGCACATTCTTAGCATCCATTTAATCATTCTCCTGACAATTCAAAAAAATGCATTATATTCAATTTTCACAGAATTTATGTAGGGAGAAAAGTACTCCCTTTTTCGAGGTTACTGCGTCTGCGAAGTGCTAGAGTAATCACGGGTTTGTTCATTCTCTTTGAGCCATTTGATTCTTCATCTGCATATTGCAGCAATTCCCAAAAAGGATTAAATTCATCTAGTACTAACCTAGCAAGTTCTAACAAATCATGACTAGAACTAAAAAAATTTTCAAAAACGCGTAATACTATAAAAAAAATTCGAAATCTATTTAAAGAAACTAAAAAAAATCCATATGGGTTGCCTCCCATGAGCTGCTCCATTTTGAGTCCTTAGCTGGACTAGTTGTTTTAAGCTTTCTCTCTTTCAATTCACCAGCTAGAGTTCTTCCTTTTCTTTCTCCCTGCTTAGATAGTGTTTCAGTCTTTGCCCATTAACTTTGAATTCTTCCTCAAGATCGGGCCCCGGGTGTTACCGTCCAAAGATAGTACTGACACCATCAGTATAATGGGTCCACTCCATTTTGGATTTCACTGAAATAATCTGACCTGAGCAACAAAGAAGACTCGATCTCCCCGCCTCAACTCTTTCCTCGTAATCCTTTGATCATGCCATTTTTGTCTTGTCCCTTTGGTGATATTCTGTTATATCACATGAAGCCAAGCTTCTCGCTTCCAGTCATTCGCCTTGAGAAGTCTCTCTTCCTTTGCACCAAACTTAAGTTCAAATTGCCACGGCCCACATGGCTTTGTATTCCGCCTGCTATGAAGGTGACATGGTTTTCCAGCACAAGCCCTCAGACGGGGACATTCCAATGGAGTTTTAAAGCGCCTGTATGCCCATAATGCATCGCTTTAAAGACCAATCTTTCCCGGCTAGAACTCACAAATTTTTCCGCACTTTTCTTATTTTGTTGGAAATTTCGCTTCATTTGTTCGAGGATGATAAGCCGCTCATAATGTGTTTGATACCATGATTCTGCTTCACAGGCTTATTAAACACCTCGCTTGCAAATGGCTTCCTCCATCACCAATTATAGTTCGGGTGTTCCAAATCACATCACTTGTAAAAAACCCCTACCAACTATATTGGCATCATTCTTAGGACAAGCCGGTCAGTTTCTACCCATTTTGATACATAATCCACAAATGCAGAGTATTTGATGAAATCTATTCCCCCCCATACATCAAACAATCGCACCACTGTGATACTGTTGTGGCACCCTCATGCCTGATATTTCCCATTCTTGGCATTGATCAATAACTTACCCATTCAAAACAGTCCTTAAAAATCGTAGGCCGCAAAGTCCTGGATCGGAGAATTTTAGGTCGCTTTTACTCGCAGTGTCCTCCATAAGGGTGATGCATGACATCTCAGAAAATCTGGCTGCTTCACTTTCGGGCACACATCTCCTCTTATAATCGACGCCCCTTCTTTTAAACAAATATGGATCATCCCATATATAGTACCCGGCTATCGCTCCTAACCTTTTTCTTTCTCGCTGCATCACTCTGTGATAAATTAAATAATCGTGCTTCTATCCGGTGGTCATATTTCTTCCTTTTCAGACAAGGTTCCTTCTACTCTGGACAAGTGATCAGCCATCACATTGTCACGTCTTCTTGTCTTTAATTTTCTAAATCAGTTCCTCACAGAATAATACCCACCTCGGTCAATTCGATTTGCGCTCTTCTTGCCATTAAATATTTAATTGCCGCATGATCAATGTGTGTATCACAAACATGATCCCAAAATATGGCCTGAAATTTTTCATGCAAACACTATTGCCAAGATCTCCTTTTCGTGAGTAGAGTAATTTTCTTTTCTGAGCTTCATTAAAGGTTTTGTTACACAGTAGATGGTCTGAACATTTTTCTTTCGTCCCAATACAATTCCATCAGAAACATCGGCATCACACATGATCTCAAATTTCGTCTAACTGTTTTGCCATGATGGGAGCTTCCACTAGTCCGGATTGATTTCTTCAAAGCTTTTCTTCGGCAGATTCATCAAAGTAAAACATTATCTTTTCTCCAAGAATTTGCATATGTCGGAAATTTTTGAGAAATCTCCGAGCAAATCTTCTATAAAATTCAAAGATAATCAAGAAACTTTATCTTTGATCACAGGTGGCATTAGGTCTCTTATAATTGAAACCTTTGCTTGGTCTACTTTAAGCCTTGCTGCGTAAAACCATGTGCCTTACATAACTTTATGTAACCATAAAATGGCATTTTTCCAATTCAGCTAGATTTTTGTCTGCACTAAGCATCGGGTCTCGTGTTATGTGCATTGTTCAAAATCGGATCCATACACCGTAAAATCATCCATGAAGATCTCCATAACTTCTCTTTCCTCGCTAGATCTGAAAATATAGACATCATGCATTCGAAGGTACCGTGAGCATTACAGCCCCAAATGGCATTCTTCTGGGAAAGCAAAGCACCAAATGGGCATGTGTAAAAGTGGTTTTCTCCTCGATCTTCAGTGCAATAGCCATTGGTTATATCCGTAGTATCCATCAAGAAAACAAAATGAGGGTGTCCCCGCTAACCTATCCAGCATTCGACGATGAAAGGTGTGGGAAAATGATCCTTCGTTGCGGTTATTTGCTAATTTTTCAGAGGTCGATACAACCTCCATCCTCACATAGTTCTCAGAATGTTCATTCTTTTTCACTTCTGACATGCAAATAATCCACCTTTCTTAAACCACATGTACTGGCTTACTCCAAGAACTGCCTCTGATATAGCATATATAAACCTCGCATTTAACCATTTCTCGTAACTACTTTTCTCGACAACTTCTTCATGACCGGTTCACCTCCTCATGCTCAACATAAGTTTCAGATTATCTTCCAAAGAATATTATAGCATACAAATAGAGAGGTCGATACCTTCAGATCTTCAATTTTAACGCCAATCGCCTTTGTATTTTCTCAAAATTGGCCAGAACTGCTTCTTCACTAACTTGTACTGATATGATAATCCCGGTTTTCTTTTTCGCTCTAAAACTCATATTTCAAAATGACTGGGCAACTCCTTCAATGTTAACCCTTCTCGCACTAGTTTCCCTCGCCCATGAGTTTGTCAAGCTGGGTCGCCACTATCTTGATCGTTTTACTATACTTGAGACTCCATTATTAAACAAATTTGAAGGCGTAACTTCACAATCAAAACTCTCAAGGCAATCGGTGGGTTCATCCTCACTTACTGATAGAGTTTTCAATGATACAATCGTAATTCACTTCATCATTGAGAAGGCTATTACTTACAATGATACAACTTTCTTCCCTCTACATTAGGATGTTCCGCACTTCTATTAATATTAAAATGCACCGGCTTCATTCCCAACCCCGAGTGTCGGGCTCACCTTTCAGACGTCAATCAAGCGCGCCCCGCTGTTGTGAAAGGTCTTTCCCAACAATGCAGGAACTCGAGGATCTTCCTCCATCTTCATGATAACAAAATCTACTAGAAAAATGAATTTCCCAACCTTTACGAGTACATCTTCCGCACGCCCTCCGGTCAGGCTATCGATCTATCGCCCATCCGTAGTACTGTCGCTGCTAGTTCCCCCAAACTAAGTCTCGCACCACCGATAGAGGCATCAAATTTATACTCTGCTCCAGAGTCACATAAAGTTAACTCACATTTCCCCTATAGAATGCGGAATAGTGAACCAAGCAGTGGTCTTTTCATCTTACTGAGTTTATCGATAATGGCAATTACATGAAGTGCTATGTTAACTATACCCTCCTCGCCTATCTTTATTTTCTTGCCAAAGACCTTCAGAATTTTGCATAAAGAGGCATTTGATCGATCACCCTCCCGCAAATGGGATATTTATTTCTATTTTTCAAAATATCCAAGAATTTAGCAACCGGTTTTTCTTTTTGACTTCTCTCGTCTCTGTGGAATGGCACCGCAGAGCATAAGCCGGTACTCCTTTCTTTTTCTCGGCTGTCATTTCTTCCTTTCATCCGCTCAATCGTTGTTCTTCTTCTTTCATTTCGCTTCCTTCTTTCTCTCGCCCTCGCCTCTTCATTTCTATCCGTCTTTCGTCACGCCTTCTCAAATCCTCCCACTTCTCAATTGAATTGCCATGCGCCTTTGGGTTCTTCGGCGTCACTAGGGAATGTTCCCTGTTCCTCGACAAGCATATTCAAAAATAATCGGCCTCTACTTGTGTCTCTAGATTTTTCGCTGAAGCACTAGCATTCTTCCGAAACACTGGGTATCGACTTGAAAGTTTCCAAGTCGATAGTTCGCGTTCATGGAATTGTAATAGCTCTTGTTATCCCCCATGAACCCAAAGATTTGATCCCCTCAAATGGTCGGGCCTTCCTCTCGACCCCTCGTATTCATTTTTGCCCTCACCTCCTCGATGTCGCCGAAACCTCGTGGCCGCCGATATCCTGTCAGGATGTTGTCCCCGCCGCCATGTAATGCCTCCACCATATGAGAAATTCTCATGGTTCCTCAAGATCGATGGTAGTGTATAAGGTGTTAGGATTTGGCTTGAAATGATAACTTCTTTTGTCAAGCCAATACTTAGCCTCTCGCCATAAGAATCTTCTTCCACAATTTTCACGCACTTTCTCCTCATCACCCTCTTTCACTGCTTCTATTTCATGAGCAAAGATGCATCTTCCCTCTCTGTTTATCTCATCCTATGCATTATAGCATCCAACTTAGCTTCCATGGTTGTCATCTTCGCTTCGCCTCCATGACCCCTTTCCTCTGCTTACTACCTCTTGAAACTAAGATGGAGCTTTCATATTGCATTTCACAGTCCTCTATCGATCTCTGCCTCTTCAAGATTCTTTCGCTTGAATGCTCCAATAAAGATGAAGCATCGATAATACCCTCGATATATCATTTGTGAGCATGATACACTACATCCATCCTGGGTCTTCAAGTCTATTCCATTTATCACACCTCTTCAAGAATCTTTGAATCTTCCCAAGCAACATACAGGCTCTCATCTTCCCCTTGTTGGAATACAATTATCTCTCTTCGTCTCTCTGAAGTGAGAGATGAGAGAAAGAATCTGCCTCAGTAAGCTTCTACCAACTCTTCCCAAGTATCAACATATCCAAATGGTAATGATTCATACCATGTGGCTACTATATCTCTCAAAGAAAATGGGAAGAGATGTAGTTTTATCACCTTTGGTCTCACACCGCTCGCCTTCATCAGATAGCCATCCCGAAATCTTCCTGTGTGCTCTGGCTCAGGGTCTTCAAGGGATGACCAAGCAAACCCATGTCACGGGAACCATCAGAATTAAGGTCGCTTAGTTCAAAATTGTTTGCATCCACCGTAGGGCCGGCCCGATTGCGTATCACTCTTCTTGAATAATAGCTCCGCAAATCCTCCATTGTATCGCACGGGGGTCTTCCGGGCCAGGCCGTCCTCTCTGCTCCTCCGTTTTCATCATGTGTTCCCTTCCGCCATAGCCGCGTTTCGCTTCTTTTGTCTTTCAAGCCCCCGCATGCCTTCCAATTCGTTGTCTCGCTGGAATCAGCCGATCCCTGCTTCCTATGCATTAAAGGTCCTCCGGAATAAAAGCATACTCATATTAATAGATTATCAAACCTAACAAATATTTTCAACATGGCTTGTTAAAAATTAGTGACTAATGTAAGCCACGCCAAAAGCTATTTTTGTTCTTTCTTAAAAATGTCCAAATTAGTATTTCCTTTTTTCGCGAATATTGATCTAATTAATTCTTTCGATCCCTACGCTAAAACTTGTTGGGACCTTGAACCAAAAGACCTATACAAATTCTTATGACACTATTACCAAAGCGACTATTGTCTGGGTCCCTAGCACAATACTCATGAAACTTGCTTTTGTTATATTTCTTACAATTATAATGATTAAAAACGTTTTTTCTTAAGAATAAGATAAATTTCTTTCTCGTTCGATCCATGATTCTCCGCAAGTATACAGATCGAACAAGTAATAAAGTGGATTTAAGTCCGTATATTGATCCCAATGTAGATCTCAAGAATTTCAATCAACCACCCCGACTACTCAAGCTCTATACTATTTGGACGATGATTTGCAATTGATATATCCCTAGCAATCTTTAAAATAATGAAAGAATAAAGATATTTAAACTAAGAACAAAATGAAATAATGCTTAAAATAAAAAATAAAAGAAATGGGATCGGTCGCTGGCTTTAAAGGGAGCATTGAAAATACAACCTGGTTGGCGGAACATCAATTCCCGCAAACAACTCTCTCGTAGCTTTACTTACGAACCTCGGATGAACTGGTCATAAGGAAAATGGTAATGCCATGTGGGATTTCTCTCAACGACACACATTTCATCATCTAAACTTCCTGCTTTCTTTCGGTCACAGTGATTATATAACTACTTTTAATTCGAGTTGCCTCGTTTCCGGTATTTTTCTCAATACTTCATACCTTAACATGGATCGTGAACCTTAGCCCCTAAGACATGTGCAAAGCATGGGTTTACACTATACCGATTTCTCATCCCCAAAATTGGAACAGCTTCATTCTTTCCTTGATTAGATCCTCAAGTAACACGGATTGAACTTACTGCTCGAATCGAGGCGAACTCTTCGTCATTTTAATTGATAAGTCATTCAACTCATTCTCTATTTCAAGTGAGAAAAGATTTATCGATTATAATTCACAAAGCCCATTATTAGATCCCCACATAGGTTCGTGATACCCTTGAGATATTGTTCATCACTCTCGTGAATGCCTTCTCTGCGGTCACCCGGGAGGGCTTCCTCGGAAATCGTAGCATGAAACAATCCTATTACATGTATAAGACACTAATATTTGGATCGTACACAACACAAACAAAACCGCCAGGTCGATTCAATGAAGTTCAGTAGACTCTGATAAATTTCTGCAGAAAAGATAAATTCTAACAACAGAATAATTTCAACGGAAGCTGGGTTTCTAAATTACTTCATTACACTAATCCAGAGCTCTCGATCAAAAAGAATCCATCAGAATATGAAATCGGAAGTTCGACCTAAAATTTGTTTGGACTTCAAACGAACCAGTGTAATTTGAAGAAAATAACATTCTGCATCTCGCCAATCTCAACAACTAACATCCGCATCCGTAAATTAAATGAAATAACAATCTACTCTAATCTAATCTAAAAATAACAAAGAAAATAAAGAAAAAAGAAAAAGAAAATTAAACTACATCGAGCCTCTGGCCACCCGCACTTCTTCTCGGTGTCGCCAAGAGTTGCTTTTCTTCTCGCAGCACCGGCGCTATGTGGTTTGGAAGTTGGGCCCTAACTCGATGCACCTATTTGTGGATTTCAAAATAACCGCCCATTTGTTCGCTCATGTCGCGATCTATTTCGTGTCACGCACTCGACTTGATGTCGCGACCTTCTCTCACGCCTTCGCGACTTCAATCGCTTTTGATGTCACGATTTCTTTCTTCCACGTCGCGACTTCATCTTTCTCGCATTGCGGATCTTTGAGGCTCACTTCAATCATACGCGCGACTGCTTTTCGCTCGTCTGGTAGCTGCGCTTATCCGTCGCGACTCGCATTTAACACCATCGATCCGACGTCGCCGACTATTGAATGACGTCACACTTCCTTTATTTGTAATCGATGTCGCTAATTCACATCAAGGACGCGGGCGATTTCACCTTCGTATTTTGAGCTCTTTTGAGGTCGCGACTTCAATGTTATGCTTTTATGAGCTCTTCGATGTCGCTAGCTTTTCTTTTTGTCAAAATTTGTCTTCAAAGATTCTCGATGAAGTGATGTCGCTGACAATTTAAATGATGTCGCGACTTCCATTCTTTATCACGATGTCGCTGTAATTAATCGAAGGACGCAGTCACACTTTCTTTGTAACCGATGTCGCGACCACTAAATGACGCCGCGATCACCTTTACTTCAACCGACCACCGCGACGCCGCGACATCTTCCGATTCGTTGTTTGATGTCTCTATCTATTCTAACCGCCGCGACTTATGTTCAGCCTCTTTGAAAATCTTTGTCGCAACTTCTAATCGCGGTCACGACTCCATGTCTACATCGCTGTTCAATCTCCTCGTCGCGACTCGGCGGTGTCGCGACATCTCGTCTCGCTTCTTCATTAATTCCCCGGTCAGCCCGATTTCGGGAGTTTATGTCGCGACTCGTGTTATTTTTCACATCACAAGGTCGACATCAAGTTCTTTCTTTCAAAATTAGTTACGCACTCCTTTACTTGAGAAGGTTGTTCTTGTGTCTTGTAGTCAGTTTCTCCACGCGACTTCGCTTGCGGGTATCACGACTTCATTTATCTCCGTTTGGTGTCGCGACGTCGCAATGATGTCGCGACATGAACTTCTTCATTTGACTACTTCTTTTATTCTCGACCAAGTCATATTTTGTCTCAACTTCCTTTTACAGGTCACGAATTCACTTATTCACTCTTCAGTTTCTTCTTCAAAGCCAAATTTGTTGAGGTCGTGACTTGGAATTACTGGAAACCGCACCTCCGTTCCTCGACTTCGCCCCGCTGACTTAAATTCGGGTCAAGCAGCCGATTTCTTATGATTTTTTGCCAAAATTTGATTTTCACGTATTTTCCTGCAAATTGGAATTTGATTCAATTATCAGTTTTCTGCAAACAATTCATCATTATTCTCATTATAAACTCAGAAAAAGGACTTGATGATCTCATGAGTTTTTGGACTCATCAATTGTCGCGACCTAGTTTGTTATGTCGTGACATGACTTATTTGCATTTGTGTTGAAACCTCTGTCGCGACTTAGGAGCTGTGTCGCAACCTCGTTTCTCTCCGTTCAGCTTATTCCTGTGTCGCGACCTGAAGATCTCGGTCGCGACAATCAGAACACCTTTTAAGCTTGAAGTATGTCGCAACATTAACTCTCCTTGTTGCAACCAGGTTAGTTCATCCATTAAGCACTCTTTGTCGCGACGTAAACTTCGTCTCTAGCATCTTTTCTGTCTCAACAAACTTTTCCATGTTGCGTGGGTCAATGTCACGACGTACAGGTTCTCATACGACTTTGATATTCTCGCCCCTCGCTTCAAAGATTATGTCGCAACACAAACCATCTTGTTCCCAAATGAATCTGATATGTTTTTCCATTCTCCGCCAGCCAACCTCGCCGGCTCTTCACTCCAGCTCAATTGTCAATCAATCGTGAAATGTTATTGCCATTATTGTAAAATGTGGTTGTGACATAGTGAAATGTTGTTTGACATGTTCAGAATCGCTTGGAAGTTTGTTACGACAGACAAATTTCAGTCGCGACATGGACTGCTGCAATTGTTGTCTTTCTCTTCTTTCTTGCTGGAAATCTCTCATTTTTAAGTTAATTCCTGCAAAACACAAAGTTTGTAAATATTCCATAATTTGGCATTAAAATAGCTCTGAAATTACTAAAAACAAGTCAGAAAAATGGATTGAAAATATATGAATTTAAGACTCATCACTAGGGCACCGTACAGGATGGCTCCAATGGAGTTGAAAGAGTTAAAGAGTCAATTGCAAGAGCTTTTGGATAAAGGATTTATCCGACCCAAGAGCTCCCGTGGTAAAATTGCTTGTTCGTGAAAAAGCAGCATGGCACTCATTTATGTGCATTGATTACCGCAACCAACAAGGTGACAGTGAAAAACAAATACCCATTACCGAGAATTGAAGATCTTTTTGATCAGTTAAAAGAGGCGGGTGTCTTCTCAAAGATAGACCTGCGATCAAGGTACTATCAGCTAAGAGAGAAAGATGTCAATGTGCCGAAGACAACATTTAGAACTCGATATGGCCATTATGAGTTCTTGGTAATGCCATTTGGGTTGACTAATGCACCGACAACATTCATGGGTTTGATGAATAGGGTGTTTCAACCCTATTTAGATCAGTTTGTCGTGGTCTTTATTGATGATATATTGGTATATTCCAAAGATAAGTAGGAGCATGAGCAACATTTAAAAATAGTTTTACAGACTTTGAGAGAGAAAAAGTTGTATTCTAAGCTTAGCAAATGTTATTTTTGGCTAAAGGAAGTTTCATTCCTAGGCCATATTGTGTCTATTGAGGGTATAAGAGTTGACCCTACTAAGATCAAGTCGCGGGTGAATTGGAAACCGCTCCAAGTGTTACCAAAGTGAGAAGTTTCGGGCCTAGCAGATATTATAGAAGACGGCGGATTCTCTCTGCCATAGCTTCTCCACTCACTAAATTACTGAGGAAAGAAGTAAAGTTCGAGTGGACAGATAAATGTCAAGATAGTTTTGAGTTAGCTGAAAGAACATCAAGTTGAAGCACTCAAGACGACGCAAACCCTTACCTAGGGAAAAGCATACACCTTATACAGTGGTGCTTCAAGAATTAGTCTGGGTTGTGTGTTAATGCAAGATGGTAAAGTTGTGGCATATGCATCCGCACGCTGAAGCCACATGAATGCACTATCCTACACATGATTTGAATTGGCCGTAGTATTTGCTTTGGAAGATATGGCAACACTACTTATATGGTGCAAATGCACTTATACAGATCATAAAGTTCAAATATTTGTTAACAGAGGAGCTTAATTTGAGACAACGAGATGGTCGTGGAGTTGTTAAAAGATTATGATCAGATAATAGATCACCAACTTAAAGTTAATGTGGTAGCATATGCCTTGCGTAGCAATGCGCCTGTTAATGGCTGCGCGAATGAATGGAGAATAGCATCTGATGGAGCTATATTAGCTCAATTAAAAGCACAACCTGTGTTAAAGCAAATGATTATAGATGCTCAAAAAAATTATGAAGAGATGTAGAAAAAGGTACAAATGGTCAGAGATGGTGATAAGACTGGGTTTTCAGTAAAAGAAGAGGAAAGTTAGTATTTCCAAGACAGACTATGTATGCTAGATGATAAAGAGTTAAAGAAAAAGTTGTTATTTGAAGCTCATAATACGGTATTTACCATGCATCCTGAAGGTAATAAGATGTACCAAGATTTGAAACAACACTATTGGTGGAAAGGAATGAAAAGAGATGTGATAGAGTACGTGTCCAAGTGTTTGACGTGTCAGCAAGTCAAAGCTGAACACCAAGTTCCAACAAGATTGTTGAATCCCCTTCAAATTCCTCAATGGAAATGGGATAACATTACCATGGATTTTGTGTCAGGTTTACCCCTCACACAACAGAAACATGACTCTATCTGGGTGATAGTTGATAAGCTCACAAAGTCGGCCCATTTTATACGTGTCGATGATTATTCTATGGATCACTACAAATGCTTCTTATAATGCGGAGTTAGATTGCATTTATCGCATGGTATACCGTTGTTTATTGTGTCGGATAGAGATCCACGTTTTACATCGTGATTCTGGAAGGAATTACAGTCAGCCTTGGATACTAGGCTGAATTTCAGTACAACATTTCATCCACATACAGATGGACAATCAAAGAGATTGATACAAGTGCTCGAAGACATGGGAGCATAGTATCCACAACTCTTCGATTCAGATAAGAATTTCGATGACGAAATTCTTTTTAGGGGGGGAGAGTTGTAACACCCCAAATTATACCCTAACAGTTTTATAACATGTTAAGGGTATAATAAAAATAAATGTATATTTTTTCGAAATAAAATAATGCTAAAAAATAAAATAAGCAAAACCCGAAATTAATACAAAAGTCAAGGGTAAATTGGTAAATTGCCAATTAAGGACCCAAATGACATAAGAAGAAAAGATTGTATGTTAAAGTAGGAAATTGAATAAGTTAGAATGATAAATAGATGAGAAAGGGAGGACCAAATAGCAAAAATGGAATTTGATGTCAAAAATTGGATAAGGCCAAACATGGCATTATCTTAAGACCCAAAATATCCCATTTTAGTAGGGCTTTTACGTAGAGGAAGAGAGAAGAGGAGAAGAGAGAAAGAGAGGAGAAGAAGAGAGGAAGAAGAAGGGAAGAAGAGAAGTTCAAGGAGAAGAAGAAAATCGTGTATGGATATGTGGTGAATTTGTATGAATTTGCGTATGGAACTTGTTAGGATTTTGTATGGATACTTGTTTGAAGGTTTGGAACACCTCTTTTTGTATAGAATCCTTGTTTGGAATGGTTATGGTCCTCAATGGAGGAAAATTTTGTATAGAGAAAATGTTGGGTTTTAGGGGAGATGTTGTTAGTTTTTTTTAAACCCATGTTTTTGTTTGGGTCATAACTTGGCCATCACATATCCAAATTGAGTGATTCAAATTTTTGGGTAAACTAGACTTCTAGGATAACAAATCTTATTGAAATAGATGTATGTAAATTTAGACCCCAATGTACCCAAAAAATTCGTCAAAGTGAGGCTCTATTTTCGTCAATTTCGATACGCTTTGGAGCTGAACAAGCAGATAGCCATAAGTCAGTTTCTTCACTAATCCAAATTGAATGATTCAAATTTCTAGGTAAACTAAACTTTTATGAGAATAAATATCTCTAAAATAAGTGTATCCAAATTTGGACCCCATTAGACCTAGAAAATGCATCAAAGTAAGGGAACAATTATGTCCCCGAAATTTGTATTAGAACAGTCCCCTGAACTGGAGTAATTCTGATTTTTTAAATCATAACTTGAGTTATATTGGTCCAAATGAGGTGATTCAAATTTCTGTACAAACTAGACATTTGGTAGAACAATGTTCATGAAGAAATTATGGTCAAATTATGTCTCTATCATTCTCATAAAATTTTCAAATATAGGACACAATTCCGCATTCGTTCTCGAAACCTGGCCCAAGAGCGCTCGAATGTTTGCACCATATCTCCCAAATTAAAAGTCCAAATGACATGATTTTTGAACCATAAGAAACTTAAGACATAAGGGTATATTGAGTTAGAAGATCACTTACTCTAAAAATCCTATTTACAGTGTCAATAATTGTAGCTCCTAAAATGGACTTAGAGCGCCTAATTGCCAAAGTAAGACTGTTATTGAAATTGTATAAAGGTTATATAAGTGTATTGGTATATGAAATAATGCATCATAGTAATATGATCATGATAACATGTGTTATGAAAGCTAAAGATAATACACGTATAATTTTGTTATATGAAAAAGTACAGTTAAATGTTTATACGAGATTATTTGATAATGAATATCTTATAAGTATACATGATATCAATAGTTATTCATGTATATGAGATATTTTTTTCTAATACTTGAAAGATTGTTAAGAAAACATAATAAAACCGATTGTTTGTTTATGACTAGGTAGTTGGATAGATAGGCATGCATATAGGGATACGCTATCGCGAAGCATGCGCTTTATGATATCGATGGCCCCGTCAATGACATGATTTCGATCATTATAACAGCCCCATTTTCGGTCATACGTATAGCAGGCTCTGCCTCGTATAATGATAAGATCTTCTGTATTATTACAGTTCTTTCCCGTATCCACTTCTAAGGTTTATGCAGGCATGAAACATAAAAGCAATGACAAGTATACGCAAATGAGATGTATATGATATATGACATGATATGAGAAGCGTAGCACTGCTATGTGATGATAAGATACTAAGATAAGAACAATAAGTAAAGTGTAAGATGACACAAAAAGTATATGAAATATGATAAGAAATGAAACATGTTATGAAAAAGTAGATATGAGAAATGGATAAGTTTATGTAAATGTTATATTTGTCATAAGTATATGCATGTATCTAAAGTGAGATGATCCTTATTAGGGCTCATCCATGAGTATTATTCCCACTAAGCTATAAGCTTAACATGGGTGTTTCATCTGTGTAGGTATAGAAGAGGAAACCAGAGGACAGGACAATCCGCATTAATAGTCAAAGTCAACACATCACTAGGTGCACATTGGAAGACCATTCGGTCTAATGTATACGTATTTTTGTTTCTTTTATAAGCAATGTAAATATTGTAAATGTTGAACACTTCTATATATGAGCTTGTATATATTTTTTAATCCGTTGCTACAGAATATAGTACAAGTTAAATGTTTAACATTATATGAATGAACAAGCTTAAAGTTTATAAGTTTATAGTAAACAGGAAAAGAAAAATGACACCCTCACTTGACACTGGGTGCCGAATTAGGGGCGTCACAAAAGGTCTTTAAATAAATGTCAATGAAATGAATGAAGGAACGACACGACAAACCCCTATGTAGTAAGATAAATCGATCACCAATCTAAGTGAGAAAGGATGTGACAGAACAAGAAGTCAAATAGAAAGAAAGTGGTGAAAACATAGAAACTACAAAATGGAGCAAAAGCAATGAAGTTAATTTGGTAAGGTGATGAAAAGAATAAGTCAATGTGTCCATAACTCAAAAAGATCCCTAAACTAAGGCATCCACACACCAGAGGGCCCTTATCTCGGGTATGAAAAGGTAAGCAGGGCTATGAGAGAAAGATAGGCCAAAATGCACACATGAGGCTCAATGGGCTGGAAATGGTAAAAAATGTGAGTAACAAGTGATAAAGTATATGGCTAACCGAAATTATGGCCACCCATCCTACAACCATGGTCTCAAACGTAAAACTTTTTCAGTTGATCTACATTAGTTGGCTTTGAGAATTGGTTTTCATCTAAGTTCATCAACCATGAAGCTCCCTCTAAGGTTAACTCTCTAATAATGTAAGGTCCACTCTAGGTAGGTTTGAACTTCCCTATGGTCACTACTCAATCCTCTAATAACTCTCAAAACTAAATTGTCTCGTAGTAATGGTCTAGCATGTGGTACCAACAATAAATGATGAGTAATAAAGGAGAGGTCTATCATATCTCCACAAGATCAAGCAAAACATCCGTGTATAACTGAAAGCAAGTGAAGTCAAGCCACGCCCTCGCATCTGACCGGTAGCCCAAGGCCTAATCGGGATTCTGTGGACGCGACCGTTTTTATCATATATATACATTTTCGAATACTATAGAAATAAATGTCGGATAATCATTTCGGTTAAAAGGGCCCATCATTTTGTCAATTAACACTTTCATTCAATATGACATGTATGCTCTTTCAACATTATCATTTACAAAACATTATTAGAGTTCATCTCCACAAATAAATCAAATATGTTATTCCCATGAAAACTTATACATTTTTGGTTTCGTTACAAAAAGGATCAAATAATGTCATGGGATGAAATGCATGCATGAGACGGAGCGTTTACTTATACTCCGCACGATTCGATGATGACTTTGAACTTTGCGGTCTTTGCTCTTATCCCTAGTCACTCGGTACCTACGCGATGATAAAAACAACACGCTAAACATTTTCATGCTTAGTGGTTCTATGCAATTCTCTCTTCATTTCAATTAAACACAAATATGCAGCTTTTCTGAAACAATGTTGTGACACAATTTCAATAGTCCATGCAATCTACATTACATATATGTGCTTATTTTACATACTTTCATTTGAAAATCATTTGATCACTTCAAAGTATACAATTTCATATGCAATATTTCATTCGAAACTCAAATCATGCATTTCACACATTTACTTATACTCTTACCTCAATGAATTTAACCATTTTTTTTTTTCGCGCATGATAACGGAATCACAAGATCGTCCTCGCTTAGGTCGTTGGTGCCTAAGATAAAAACATTTTATAACACGCAAGATGATCCGCCGATTGTTGGATCGGCTATTTAAAAATCATTGTATGTACACTACTGATACTGTCCCGCTGGGCTACGGATTGGTATGCCACTATATTTCATTTCGTTCATAATACTGCTAATTTGACCCTTATTGGTATACCAATCTATCCTTAACTCGAATATGACGGATAACATTCTATAAAGGGCAATAAAATTCAGTTATAGTAATTTACAATATTGTATATACATTTATACCCAAATAATACATTTTGATGTTCATACAATTTTTTTATGGCAATGCATTTGAAATCAATTTTCCCAAATCGCTTAAAACAAATCACATATGCAGTTTTCTTGAAAATCATTTCAACCAACAATCACAAAACTTGAAATAAGAAGAGAGGTATGGAGAACAAACTTAAAAAGGTTATCGCTCCTCACTCCTAATATCTAATCCCGTTTCGGGTCGCTTCGTCACCAACCCCTAATCCATCATAATTGGAGAACAAAATTACTTGGTTTATTTAGGTTTCTAGTTAGGGTTGTTTTCTACCCAACTTCCTTCAAGTAAAATTTTATGGGAACAACTGAGCCATATTTTACCCAACTTCCTTCAAGTCCATTGTTCCCCTATAAATCATTTTATTCGTAAATCGAATCATCCAATTTGGAACACTGAAACTCAAGATATGTTCAAAACAACCGGGACTACTCTATTTTCAAAACATAACCAGAATTTGCCCGAAAATAGAGCTTCATTTTGACAAATTTTTGGGTCTAATGGGGTCCAAATTTGAATACACTTATTTTAAGGAGATTTGTTTTATTAGAAGTCTAGTTTACCCATAAATTTGAATCACTCAATTTTGATGAGTGAAACTCAACTTATGGCCTAAATACCAAAACTGTTCTAAACACCAAATCGTACCAAATCGAACTCCTGCACTCGCTCAAAAACGTAGAGCCTCACTTTGACCGATTTCTAGGTCCAATGGGGTCCAAATTTGAATACTTTAATTTCAAGGATATTTTCCTGTGGTCTAGTTTACTTTAGAAATTCTGGAATCACCACACGATGAGTGATGACCAGCTGCTGCTAAAACAAAACACGTGGCTTTGAAAATTTGACGCGACTCCTCTTAAAACCCCAACATTTCCTTTATACAAAAATTCCTCAAAACCAATCCTAGCCCAAAAGCGGTTTGAAACTTAACCCAAAAAAACCCCAAAACATATCTACAACCATTTAAAACACTTCTATTCCGATTTGGGGTTTTCATCAAATCCAAACACAACATTAAGGGGGTTAAGGTTAGTTTCATACCTTTAATCTCTTTCTTTTCACTTCCTTCTTCTTTGTTTGACTCAAATCCTTGGAGAGCACAAAGCCAACTTGGTCTCTTCTCTTACTCTCTCAACCGTGCCCTAGTTCTCAATGTGAAGATATACCCAAATGAGAAATGCTATTCAAAGACCAATTTTTAGTCTTAACTCAAAACCTTCACTAGGCCTTGTTTGACTAGCACATTATTTTCTTATTTCTCATTTTTGCATTTTAATCCTTCTTTTTTCTTTCATTTGCTATTCAACTTATTACCCTTCTTTCATTTTGGCACATACACTTCTCATTTATGATCCTTGGATCCTCATTTTGACATTTTTACCACTTAACCTAATTCTTTTATAATTTCTGTGTTTTATCTATTTTTTTTTTGTTCTTTAACAATATAAATTCATAATTTAAATTTATTTATACCTCAACATGTTATAAACCGATAAGTTATTTTTAGGGCACATGTACACCCATCTCTCCTCTATATGTAGATGATACTAAACCAAAACTCAATCCTCTAGACCAATCATTGTACCAAGGTCAACTGTCTCATGATCATCATAAGCATGCAAAACTCTCTCATATGTGATACAATGATCATAGTCAGATTGGTATCTCTCATCTAAATCATGGTCATCAAACATCAATACCTTGAATTTGTGCTATGGGCGAATGAGGTGCACATACATCAATACCATTGCAACTGGTAACTCCATCAAAGATTCTCATCTATCAAAAGCGCTGCTCCAACCTATCCATACGTGCATGTGTATCATCAGTAGTTGAAACAAGCACTGCAGCTAGTGGGTAGACCACCTCTATCTGACCGTGAAGAACCAATAGCTCATGAAAAATTGTCAACTGAACAGGCGGTGGGGGTGCTGCAAAATTTTATTGAGTCTCATCTCGAATCTAGTCATGAGAGGCCTCTTACCCATCTATCCTTAGGCTAACTCTAGCTATGGCCTGCTGAATCGAGGAAATCACTGAGGCAAACTGATCAACTATAACCAACTCTGAATATATAACCATATGATAAACGCAACCATCCGCCTAACCCTAATCCATGAAGGTGGTCTCAAATTGTATAACATAATAAGCCCTGAAAATGTAGCATAAATATCAAAGATACTACTCGAGCTAAGCACAATCAATAAGTGAATGTCGAATCAACCAAATGATAAGCCAACACTAAGGTAGAAAGCTGTTCACCTAAACCCAAACTCTAATCAGAAACCCGAGAAAATTCGCAATTTTCTTCTCGAAAAAGGATAAAATGGTAATTTCGATCAAACGTGTTCTTTTTCTATATCTCTGATGATGAAACAGATTTCACCGTCGAATTGTTCATGAACGGTTACCACGCCGAATTCGCCGACCCGAGACGAACATCGCCTTCGACGACGGCGTCGAGTGCCGTATAACAACTCACATGAGTGAGCACACATGACATGAGAGGCATGTGCATGATTACGCCACCTACTACATTATCCATGCTAACACATGTCACACGAATAAATGGTATGATAGCAGATAAACGGGCTTAAATTAAGCCATGTCAAAAAGTGGTCCCTAAAGTCAACTAAGAGGACAAAAGGGAATAAATGAAAGAGAAAAGAACATTTTCTTCTTTCGCTTAGTATCCACATAAAGGGAGTGGGAGAAATCGCATTTTAGAGAGAGAAATTCCACCTTCTCTTTAGATTTCTCGGCGTCTGACCTCCGCCATCTGAGTAAAGAGGAGAAGTTGGCCCACACCCGCTACGTGGACACCGATTTTGTGCAGTTTCGACAACTCCTATGCAGTGCTTCTTCTCCTACTGCTTTTATTCTCGTCTAAGAGCCATTTTGATTTCGATAAGGAAGATATTCTGGAGCAAGATGAATGGCCGTCTTTTCGCCTCCCAAAGATTGGGATTTAGGAGAAAATCCCTAGCGTGGTCGTGAACGCCAGACCTAGTGGTTTTACTGCTCACGTGATTCAGGTGTGGTTTCAGGGTTGTTTCGGGCGGTTCAAAATGAATTGCTTAAATGGTTTATTAGCCCACGTGATTTACCCTTGATGTTATTACATGACAAATAACATACGGTTAAGATGTGAATTTTGTTAATACACGCATTGACTGGTTATCGACATGTGTCGATAAAAATGCAGATAATGCATTTCATATGCACCGGGGCAACCTTAACAATAGCGCGAAGGGTACGATACGAAAGAAAAAAATGGTTGCGAAGGAATTTCAAAGGAATATTTTCCGAAGAATTGCTCTTGAAAGTCAGTCTAACGCTTCATCCGGGAGGAAGACCTGATGACTGCTTTGAGAATTACCCATCAATTCACCTCAGAGGGTTGTCCAATAAATTTTATCGAAACTCGGTATTATGTTTTCAAGAACAAAAACCTTTTGTTTTGAAAACAATGTTTTCTCACACTTGGCTTAGGCATGCGTGAGGGAGTCATTGAGTGCTCGAGAAGTGGTAAAGGGTGAGTCACATTTTCATCCATTTCATGTAGACATTTGAGTAGGAACATATATGTTTTGCTTAAATGTCGGGCTTGTCATTACACGAAGATTTCAGCCAGAAGAACCCATGCAGGAGCAATTCCACCATCGGGCATTGCTCACCCCGTTGAGGGAAAAAATTATTTCAGAACACCAAGGTCTCACCGGGATGGAAGCATCCGAAGTCTTAGAGACAAAGAAATGGCCATATGTGGCCTTATTATGTATTTTGTAAAAATCTGGGTAAAAGACCCAGTTTTGGATAATTTGTAATCAAAACAAATTATAAACTCACTTATTTTGTATAAAATATACACTTTGGTGAGTATGGATGTATGGGCCTATCGCACATTTTACTCACATGTATACAGTTAGTAATAGTGCTCTGTGCCCATCGTGTATAGATTACGGTATTTTGACTATTTATGAGAATTAATTATTATGATGATTTGCGATGTTTATTATATATAATGTCCTTGAATAATATTATTGATTATTCTAAATATCCTCTAATCGTTATTGTTATGGGAATAACAATGAATTAAGATTAGTATAAAGTTTGATTGGGATATTCATGGGATGAATATGTGTATGAGATACAAATCAAATTTATATCTATTTGTTGAGAACAAATATCGTGGGACGTAATCTGCCCTGGAGATTAATACATGGATCAAAGTCATAAGTTAATCTCTAATAGTTGTGTCATTAAATCCTTTGACCTGAAACGCTTATAGTTCTCAACATAAGGAATATCAGGAGCTGATATAATCAAACGTTGTCTTTAATCTAGATGACTATAAAGGTTATACTTGAACATAATAAGAATTATGTAGTGAGATATGAGCAATTAAAATGGAATTTGTCCCTCTTATTATAAGAGAGATATCTCGGGTTCCCCTGCCAATTGGAGACTGAGAAATGCATGGTCGTGTCTGAAATGAATTGATGGAGATCAATGTCATTTGTTTGGGTCGCCCCATCTGTTTCAGTAATCAAAGATAGAATGATATAAGGTTGACTTTGGCTCCATGCCTTATATTCTATCAAGATATCATGAGACAAAAAGATTATGTCATTAGCTATATTGCTAAGTTGTTCCTGATCATGAGCTTTTCATTTAACTTATAGTTATAATGTTCCTGCTAGAGGCCACTTATGACTTGTAGGATCAAAATGTGATTTAGGCTTACTCAATGTTTAATGAACCTAGGCTCAATAAGAAATCCAATAACTAAGTATATTATCTTCAGAGTAATTTAAAATGATGATATTATTTTAAATTACAAATAACAACAGGTTGTTATTTAAATTCGAATTTAATTTTGAGAAAGTTTAAATTCGTGATTTAAATTATAACAAATAATTAATTTGTTATATTTTCTTATCGATAAGGAAATAATCAGAAGGGTTTTTTTTTTTAAAGAGTTTTAAATATTATAATATAAATTGCTTTCCTTATCTGGATAAGGATTTGAATTTAAATTGCTTTTATTTAAAAGAGTTTTAAATATATAATAATAAAAATTGCTTGATTTAAACCCTAGCAGACTTACATGTATATAAGTATATATATGTGAGACATATATATTTTTGTAGTAGTCGTCTTTTACTCTAAGAACAACCAAAACAGAGAGACTCTAATTTCGTTTTGAGAAGACGAACCTGAACTAGCATTCAACAAGATCGTTCATTATTTGTTCGTGTGTGGATAGTTATAGAGGTGGGTCGCCGTAAAGGCAAGACCTTTGAAGATCCGAATAAACCAAGACGCAGACTTTGAAGGTCGACCTAATCGATCCACGCAGGTAAGTTTCGCTTACCCTTCCTTCGGTTTTTTATGAAACGATGTGATCCCTTGGTGGGTTAGATAAAAATTATAAATTCCGCTGCATTTATGTTCCAATCAGGATATTCCCGCCCAGAACTCCAACACGGGCTTCATGATATGAGACACACTAAGTTTTTCGCAGTTGATTCGTGGTCAATCTGACCCCGGGATTCGAGGCGTCACATGATCAATCTCTGTATACCCTTAAGAGGAAACCAAAATGGAGAAATCTAGAACCATATCATGACTAAACCGGCCCTAAAGGCTCACAGATACACCCATGTGTAGGATGAGAGTCCTAATAAGTAGGATTTAAACTCAACCTAGAAGGTCGATGGTGGCTCTAAAAAGACAAGTGTGGGTGAGTCTTTTAAAGGGGTCCCTAGCAGAGCAATCATACCCTCTAGTGGTACACAAGCTCCTACACGTCTTCGAAGAGACGGGGCGCTTCCATGCATGGTGGTCATCAACTCCACACATGCACTTCCTCGACATCCCAGGAGGGCGGCCTATGGTAAAGGCTCACTACTCGCCAAAGACTCGAATGAACTAAGTGTACAAGTGAATGTGGGTGCATCTAAAATTAAATGACATCTAAAACAAAAAAGTACACCTGGCCACATAAGTATCTTAAAAATCTACCAGCCATACAAGTCTTCAAAGATCGGACTCCTCAACATCTATATGTCAGCCACCTCCAAAATGCTCTCAAACATGGATATAGCCCATCACTAGACCTTACTCCTAGTCACTAGCTCAGTCAAAGAGCAAACAAGGAGCAACAAGTCCCTAATCAAACACACAATCAAGAAAGATAGATCGACCGAGACTAAGGATTTAGAGATAAGGGAATACATGTGTGTCCTACATAGACATGCAACATGCAATCAAGCAGGTAAGAGACAGTCAGTCATGCAAAGCACGGGTACATCATCCATATTTACACATAATCTAAGCAGGAGTATAAGATGAGTGAGGTGAATATAAAACAAAAAAACAACATGGTAAAAGAGGTGATCAAAATGAATATACAATGGAGAGAATCAATATGTCAAGGAAAATAAAATAAGCAAACAATCAAAATGTACATGTGTCGGGATGAGTAGAGTAATCATACAACATGGAGGAATCAACATACTCTGGTAAATAAAATATCCAACTAATATAATCAACTAGATCATCAAAAATGAAGTATGCAAAAATAAGAATATACATGTAAAGAATGAGATAAAATATCAAATAGTGAGACGAAGTCAACTTCCTATAAGAATAGTCAAACAAAGCAATCAACAAATCAACGTCGATGGACTATACAACAATGATAAAATAATAGGTGTCAAGGTGAATAGAATGAGCATACCACAAGAAGCAAGTGACATAACAAGATGAGTAAAAGAATCAACCAACAAAGTCAACCAACCAACATAAATAATACAACAATCAAGCATGTGAAATGTACAATCTAGAAAATTAAAACTCTCAACGTGTTATCAATAATCAAGTATACAAAAAGCATAAAAATGATGTATCTATCAATCAACTAATCAAAAGTCACATTTTCTCTAATTTGTATTCAAGTTTGACTCTCACTGTTCCCAGTGGAGTCGTCATTTTGTGGATCCCGCATTTTTGGTTATTATGTGTTTCCCATTAAAAAGGCGAGACTCATTTTTAATTTTGAAAACCCATTTTAAAAACGATTTGGAGTTGCCACTTATTTTTGTTTTATTTTAAAAGGGAAAACAAAATAAAAAAGAAAAAAAAACTCAAATGCGACTCATGATAAGAAAAGGGATATATTCTGAAAACCGAGCCAGTCCGAGGTCATGTTACTTATCTTAGCTGGGCACATAAGCGCAAGACTCCTGAAGTTCTAAAGTTGGGTCTCTACTAAACAAACTAAGGAAAATATGGTTTTTTGACTAATCGATCAATGGATACCAAAGATAAGCAATAGCAATACAACAATACACAAAACATATATCAATGAATAGACAGATAAATAAACGAAGTTAGATGAGAAAAATGTGTACCTAGGTGGCATATCCGAAGCTTTATCAGTTAGAAACAATGTTAGTATAATAATAAAATACAAAATATTCATAATCAATTAGAAAAATGGTCATAGATTAGATGTTAGATTATTTATTCAAATGATACATGAAATGTTAGGCTCCACCAAAGTCTATTTATATGTTACAATAATTAACTCCCCAAGATTCCATTTTATATGAATTGTAGAATTAATCATATGTTTTGAATGTTTGAAAACTAGTTTGAAATTAAAATTTTGAAAATTGGAAGTTTGAAATTGAAGTTTGAAAATTGAGAATTTTGAAATAAAATTGAAGTTTGAGATTTTTGAATTGGGATTTTGGAAATCGAATTTTGAAATTAAGAACTTGAGTTTTATAAATTTGAGACTTGGAAATTTGTAATTTGCAATTTAAAATTTTGAAATTGAAAATTGGGCATCTTGAATTTAGAAATTGGAAACTTGAAAATGTGAAATCGGAAATTAGGGTACTTTGAATTTTTTAAATTAAGGCACTTGAATTTTGAAATTGAGTAATTTTTAAATTTGAGATTTGAGAAATTTAAGTTGGAAATTGGGTGACTTGAATTTTAAATTGTAAACTTGAAAATTTGAAATTTGAAAGTGAGAGACTTTAATTTGGAAATTATGACACTTAAATTTTAAAATTGGGAATTGTAAACTTGGAAAATTGAAATTAAAAATTAAGGGACTTGAATTTTGAAATTATGACACTTAATTTTTGAAATTATAAACTTGAAAGATTAAAATTAGAAATTGAGGAACTTAAATTTTGAAATTAGGACATTGAGTTTTGAAATTAGGAATTCGCAATTTTGAAATTGGAATCTTGAAATTTTGAAATTTGAGATTTGGAGGACTTGAATTTTAGAATTGAAAATTTGAATTTTAGAAAATGAGAAATTTGGAATTTGAATTTTGAAATTTGGACACTTGAATTGTAAAAATTGAAAAACGAAAATTTAGAACTTGAAATTTTGAAATTTGAGGATTTTAAGAAATTAAGGGTGTGTGATTATTCATGTGTTGAGGAAAAATAAATTGAATTATTAAAAAAATATATCAATAACCAATTTAATTAAATAAATAAAAAACAACAATATACTTACGAAGAAAATAAAATAATGAGATTATAAATTAAATATAACAATTAATTAATTTTATATATATATATATATATATATATATATAATAAAATTAATTAAAAAAATCTATATAAAAGAAGAAATACTAAATAAAAAAAAGTTAAGAAAACTTACCTGGTAAACGGACAACTCTTTGGGTCGAGTCGTCTCTCAAGCCGAGATAGTTTCTAAAGTTGGGATCGCATCCCAAAATTGAGACCTTTAAGCCTAAATTATTAAAAATTTTAAACTAAACTCATCCTTGCTTAAAACAAAAACTTATAAACTAGTTTGTGCCTCAAATTAGAGACTCATTATCCCAAAACTTTTCTCTAAAAAAAAAAATTAATTAAGGATCATTACCCACTCTTTGGTGGAGGAGGTCCATGATTTCCCTTTCTTTCTTCCTCCCCAAACCAAGGGGGAAATGTCCCATTTTATAGGGAAATGGAAGCCCTTCTCCTTTGTCAATTTCCAATATAAGATTGTCTCTCATAAAAAAAAAAATCTCTTAAGCTTTTAAATTTTAGGGTCTACAATATCATGTCAGTCATATTTTTAATTTGATTTTACATCTAATTCATAATATTGTTATTTCTACGAATAAGAGTCATATGAAAAAAAAAAAAGTAAAATCATATATTGATTTATTTAATATATTTTAACCTCTTTTTTTTCATATTTCCTCATGTGTACACTTACTAGCTACATAAAAAAAAACAAAAAAAAAATGTCAAGACCAAAATTAAGAGTCTACTAACAATGCCTTTATTAAACATACATATGTCATTGAAGAAATTTTGACAAATTTTGAAAAAACAATCTTAAAACGTTGAAAAATCATATGGGTTTTTGTCAAAGTTCTCCTTAAAAATTTACTATCACCTTTGGACACTCTAGATGCACTAAATCCATAAAAGGTGTAATGATCAGGCCCTCTGGAATCATTCTACTTCTCTATCAACCTACTTCTTTTCCAAGCCAAGATGGTTGGGGCGAAGTTAATTTTTGAGTGATTTATTTGACACGGAACAGCTTTCTTAATGGCAACCCCACATCACTTTTATCATGGATCTTCCTTTTAGTTGTTTACACATGAAACAAGACAAATCCTTGTGAGGCTGCTTTCATGTAGGCCAAGGCTGTAAGGTGGCCTAAAATTTCCACTAAGCCCAAGGTAATTCGAACACCCAAATATTTGCATAGAACTAGTATAGTCATCTCATCTATGCTACATTGAAATAAAATTGCGTTCAAAGTAACATTTTGAATGTTAAAGAAAAAGACAAGAACATACTCTAAGAAAATAAAGAATTAAAAAAAAAAGAAAAAGAGAAAACACTTATTTAAAAAACCATAGAAAGAGAAGGATAAATCCATTATTCTAACATGAATAAAAAATTAGATTATTGTGACTCTTAATTTATAAAATCATGAAAATCATATATCAAATTTGAGCAGGTCTTAACCCCATTCTTAAACAAGATTAAATGATTAGGCCTATCGGCCCAATCCCTTCTATACTACTAGGGATCTTCAAAAAAAAAAAATCATGTTAAAAAACTTTTGGATCACAACATTCGAATCACCTATAGCACATACGGTTACTTTTAAATCATATTTAAGAATTGCGATTTGTAATTTTTATAAAATTACTTCATGATATACTTTGGTTTTGTTTTTTTGTTTTTTTTTTGCTGAAAAGTCGGATATGATTCCCATCATAAGGTGATAGGTAGCTTTGTAGGTTGCTTTTTTTTTTTGTGAAATGTTGTGGGTGTGTGGGACAATAATTAATAGAAAGTAGATAGGCAGAGAAGAGATAGGGAGGGCGGGGTCTAGGGATCACCGCACACAATTGATGACAGAGGCTGACAAGCTAGATTCCATAGAGGGTTAACAGTCAAACGTGGGTGACAAAATGAAGGGGGAGATGGGTCCCATCCTCTGACAATGGCAGCTCAGACTTGGAAGAGTTAAGAGTCATAGTCACCGCAGCTTTTCCCCTGTCTCTTTCCCACTATATATAGAAAAGAAGAAAGCTACCCGGACTCCAGAGTCATCCCCACTATATATATATATATATATATATATATATATATATACATATTAATATCGATGATCATGATGTAAATTTCTGGAATTTTGTCATCAGACTCCATCAAAGATCGGAAGTGGACATAAGCTTTGAGGACAGTTATCTGTTCGAATGCAGTTGATGTAATGAAAGGGTTATCAGCTTTTACTTTTATTCACTGATGGATGGGTGCAGTGATGCAGATCTGAGAGCTCTCATTTCATTTCTTGCCGTTCAATTTTGCTAGCTACAAGTCATGATCTACTTTTCACCAACCACATGGCCTCTACGGCGCCCATCAGCTGGAAAAAAAAAAATACAAGCCTACATTTTAGGGGGTTTTGTCCCTTGCATGCCCAGCCTGCAAGCCTCCTCCATAAAATGTTGTAATAAATCACATAATCATCTTTTATCAGTGTAAAGATCAAGCTTTCTATACCAAGGGCTGGTTTTCTTTTAGTCTTTTTCTGAACGACTAGGATCCTGCGTTGCAACTTGCAAATGCTGAAGCTTTGATCATGTATTTAATAACTCCAGTTGGCAGCTGCTATCCTCTAGGGAAGACAACCTTCATTATCCATTCTCAATGAGTGCTCCATTTTAAGGTACCAAACAGTCAGTAATATTTTCCAACGGAATGAATTAGAACTTATTTTAGAAAATACTTGGGAGTTGCCCATTGCCACATCAAGAAGAATCTAATGACTGCTTAGTGAACCAAGATTATCCCTAAACTTTTAACAATTTCTGTATGAATGCTATGAACAGTTGTAGATTACTCGTCAAAGAACATGGCTTAATTAGTGGTCAGGATTATAATTATTGGGTTAGTGTCAGAGAAGAGAAGTTCGCCCTACATTCTTATGATAAAGGGAAGCATTTGAACTCCGATAAGGCCAAAAAGGTTATAGCCACTGATCAATGATCATTATGCGAATTCTATTGTGCTACAGTAGTCCTTGAAATTGAAGATCTAAAATTACAAAATTTTTCATACTTGTACATCTCATTTCTTTTTTGAGATATGGGATTTGAATAATGCCATTTGGGCTTCACTAGTTTTACTGATCAGGAAAATACCAATGAAGAGTGGGGGCTTGATCACCCCAGAAGAAGTTGCAGGGCTCATCTGTTGCACTGAAGAAACTCTGTTCTTCCACTCTCCCAAATTGTTGCTGAAACGCTCTACTTGGAAACCAGTTCATTGGTGAAGGTGATGACAAAGAAGAAGCACGGTTCATCCTCAGAGAAGAACAAGACGCTGGTGATATCATTTGCTCTGGGTTGAAATTGCTCTCATTCTTTAAAATTCCACTGGAATCACTATCAGATGACCCGTCTTTGATACCATTGTTCTTACCCTGCTCTGAAACATTGTTCTCAGACTCCGAAACCAGAGCCTCCTCTTTAACGGATTGATTTAACTCCGTGTGTCCGTCTTGGAGCTTTGCTTTCAGCTCTCTTAACTGCAGTTCAAAGACAAAGACCAGACATAAGGCAGATCCAAAATTTCCCTACTCTTAAAGTCAAATTTGAAAAACAAACCATTTAGAAAACATCTAAAAACTAGAATCCATTAATTTACCTCCACGACCAGAGCTTCTTTTTCTTGTTCGAGACTCTCGTAGTCAAGCTTCAGAGCATCATAATTGGATTTAAGAACGCCATAGTCTCTCTCCATTTGCTTCGTCTTCCACCGTGCTCGGCGGTTTTGAAACCATATCGCTACTTGTCTCGGCTTCAGGCCTAGTTCTTCGGCTATTTTCACCTTTCGCTCTGGCTCAAGCTTGTTCTCAATCTCGAAGCTTCTCTCCAAGGCCTTTACCTGATCATAGCTCAATCGTTTTTTCTTCTCAGTAATCATTCCCGTTTCCTCGGCACAGTCTTCTTCATCAAAACTATCTAACATGGCTTGAAATTCACTATCGTATACAGGACGGTTCTTTGAGTTCTTCCCCTCTGATTAACAACATGAGTGAGTGAGGATTAGATTTTTCTGCAGTAGTACTAGTGACTAGAGAAATAAAGACAGATGTCATGGAAGAAGTGTTATAGTAAATAGTTATCAAGTAAATCTTGGTTTACTCTTGTTTGTTTTCTCAGAAAAGGGAGGAAAAGAAAAGGAAAGAAAAATAAAGTTTCTGAATGTTCAAGTTTTTCATTATTGTCATACAGTTCCCTGGCTCTGCCAAAAGACCACTGAGTTGCAGCCTTCCAGAGGAAGAGAAAGGAAGAAATTGACATGCATGAATCTCTAAATAGACAATGAAGAACAAGGAAAAAAGAAAAAGGAAAATTCCCTATTTGATTTGAATTTGCTGCTGAATCATTTCTGTTTACCTTCAGGCGAACGGATGGAGACCAAAGGAGCCAAAGAGCCAGAGCTACTGAAGCGCTTCATGACAGAATTAATGGAAACCTTTTTTTTTTGTTTTTTGTCAAGTCTCTCTACACTTTTCTTTGGTGAAAAAGAATTGAAACCAGTCCTTTTCAGTTGAGAGAAGAACCAGAAGCATTGATGATCATGATTTGAAGTTGCAACAAAAATATCAAATGCTGTAAAAGAAGTAGATGAAAGACAAGAACAAGAACAAGGAAGCCCGACGCATCCAAGGGAGGGTGTCTGAGACTGATTCACAAGAAGAACATTAGTGAATTTATTCAAGACATGCTTTTATATATGCAAACTTAACTGGGTACCAACTCAACCTTGACGTAGCTGCAATGCTGGTCAGGGGGCAGCCCCACCATATGGAAAAAGTTAGGAGAAGTTTTTACAGGAAACTTTTCCAATTGGTCCATCAAAAGATGCTATCTATTCTCTGGAGTGCGAGGTAAAATAATATTGCTCTCATTCGACTTTCTCTGAGTTGTCAAGGTTAAGTTCAATTCTTGGGATGACGAAATACTCAATCAGTCAGGTTTTCCAGCCAATTTTTGTTCAATACGATCAGTTTTTTAATCCTTTATTTTATTTTTGTGAATCATTCGTCTATTTTTCTTTCTTTTTATTAAAATCCAGATATTTAAAATCTTTTTTCCTGTTTTTTTACACTGGGTTGTCAGCTAAAATCTTGTTTCATCTCAGATTCTTTACTCAATTTAATCGTCTGCACTGAGAAGTCCCAGTTTTGCCCGCTACTCGATAAATATAATACTATTCCCTCCTTCGTAGATAAAATCAAAATTTCTATCTTCTTCTTCTTCTTTTTCTCTCCCTCTGTCCTTTATATGCATATATGATTGATTAAGTGAATGAAACAATTATATCCATTCTTAAACTTCGGGGAAGCCCATAATTGAAGGGAAAATCTTAATCTTGAGTCACACACCTCTAATGATAGTTACATTATGATGTTTTCCTGCCACAACAACGAAATCGAACAAATGATGAACAATATGTGGGGTCGGTTGATATGACTGACACTGAATTTTTGCTTTTATTCAAATCTGAGCGTGATCGTGTCGCCCATGATGCCTGTGATGGAGCTGTCAGTCATGGTAGCTAGTAGTAGGATTCAAAATCTAGTTCCAGTTCCAGAAACCATATACCACCCATTCATGTTTCCGTTATGAAAAATTAATTTGCGGAATCTACTGGGTTACTTGAAAAATTAAAACTAAAGGAAATGTGAAGTAGTACTCAATTCACCTTCAGCCTGTACCATACAAGGGAAACTTGTATAGATGGATAAGGGGTGTTAGTGGACGCTCAGTAGAGTACAAAATTTACGCTTTTTCAATCACTAGGACAACTCTTTTTTTTTGGATGTGTGCCCCTTCAGCGAGGAGCAAGCTCTCTAATCCAAGATAGAGACATTGAATTAAAGAGAGTATGATTACAGTTTTTTAAAACTGTTTTTTTTGTTGTCCTCAATCTTATCAGGTAGCTCAATTGTTATAAGACCTTAGAAGGACATTAGTTCGAGTTTTTTCAAGATCATTGAAGGTTTATTTGACTATTAACTTGTTAATTCGCGGCTTAAGAGAAAGAATAGTAACGCACAAAATAACGTGAACAAATAATAACTAAGCGAAAAACATATAATTTAACGAAGCAGTTCGATATAAATACCTACGTCCTCGGGCACATGTGAACAACTTTCACTAATAAAAAAGAATTACAAACTTAGGACTATAAATTCAATTTTCTAACAAATTGAGTTAAAAAGTAAATATCTAAGCGAATTAAATACTACTTAGAGTGATCTCCGCGCTAAATAAACCTCCTCTGGGCCTATTTTAATAAATTTTTCCTAAAATCCACCCCAGAGATCAAATTATTTTACTATCTATTTTCCATAAATTTCCTATTCTACTATCTATTTTCCATACCATTATTCGCTATCTATTTCCCATTGACCCTCATTTCTTCCCACGACCCTCATTTCTCTTCCCTAAAATATAAAGCCAAATTCATTAAACAATTAACAAAAATTTCAAACAACTTTGAAAAAATAGGAAATTTTCAGAAATTAATGATAAAATGTGAAAATTCAAAATTAACGAAAATAAAAACTAATTATGAGGAAATTATGAAACAATTAGAACACAAATTTAATTGTTATAATATATAATATATTATGTATATTTTATTTTTCTCAATATTAATAATCTAGCAACGTCTACTACACGAGTGAGCAACGTCTACTACAAGGAAAGCAGAAACAGAACTGGAAGAATGAAAGAAAGTAAGATCGAATAATGATTTTCAGTACGAACAGACGCTCAATTGCAGCCTAATATTATCAACGCCTAAATTCTAAAATATCGTGGGAAGAATTGATGGGTAATTCTTTTTTATTAATAGACAAAACAAATTTAGATAGTAGTAATCATGGTACAAGTACCAGAATAACATTTGCTTAAGAAATATTTCAGTAATTACGATCAAGGTAAATATTATCGTCAAAAATTCAAATTTTAAAATTTTGAATTTCGTGATCATTGTAAATATGATTGTTATTAAAAATAAAAAATTAAAACTGATTTATCGTAAGATAACACATCAACACGCGATGTCATCAATACGGCGCACTTCATACTAAGATACTAAATAAGATTTTAAATTTTATTATCAAAAAGCTACTGAACTGATAACAAAATAGACAAGATTACGAGCCACTTCTCAAAAGTTTCATAGCTTAAAAATAAGATAATACAATATTTTAATATATTTTCAGAATGCTATTTGTGATAAAATTTTATCGCAGATGCCTTATACCCTAAAAGCAGATTTATAAAGTATTGCAAATATTATAAAGTATCAAATGTCCTTCTATAAGTTAGGGATGAAAGCAAATCCCACTTTTAACCCACGTAGGATTATAAAATAAAACAAAATATAACATGCGAAAGGTGGATTAGACAACTCGAAGAGTAGCTCAATTGGTGTAAAACTATAGGATTTACCTAATGATCATTAATTCGAGTTTTCTTAGGATCATTAAAGACTTATTGGGTCGTTTAACTTCAAGATCTCGTTAATTTAGTGGAGGTGTGCAGAAGGTGGCCCAAACCACCCCATTATGACAAAATAAAACTATTTTAAAAATTAAAAGAACATGTTTAATTCTTTTCTTCTGTTGAAAAATACAAAGAATACAAAAAAAACACATTAATTTCAAATAATAAGAAGTTAATTAAAAGAATACCAAAATTATGGTTTCTATGATTTTAAATACTGTTCTTAAGAACCATTTTTAAAAAGAGGAATCAACATCCCTATATCTATATATATATATATATATATATATATATATATATATATATAGATTATTTTCTTACAGCAAAGGCTAGAAAAAGATAGGCAGATTATGGTGGAGTTTCGAGAATGGGAGAGGCAAGAAAGTCCAGCTTAGAAGCACGTGGAGGAGAGAGGAAAAAAAAAAAAAAAGAGGAAGGAGGGGGAGGGTTTTTGCTGAAATTCTGCAAGATTGGACAGTGCCACTAACATCACATGGAGTGTTAGAGTAGAAAAGAAAACAATCCCGTAAGCATTTTGATATATTGTTCGGAAATTAGGGCTTTGGATGCTGGTGACCAGTACTGCCACCTCTTGCCTCACATGACCTTGTCACTGTGCCACACTGTTATTGACATCTGTCTCCTTCATGTTTCCATCCTATCCTCCTCCCCTGCTTTCATAATTCACTCTGTTATTCTCTCCCATTTTACCTTTTATATAAGTTATGAGTTGTAGGAAACTATTTCAGTTGTCTATTACAAATCTTGGAAGATTGAATGCAGGGGTTTGTGAATTTAATTTTATTCTTTTTTCTAACAGAGTTAATGTCGGGCTACTACTAGGTTCGGCAGATGAGCTTCAAAGTCAACCAAACCTCCAATTTTCAAACTAGATTCTTTTGATTTTTTTTTTTTTTTCAGATATATGAACTTAATTTGTGCGTTTATAACGTTAATCATAGCGCTAATTAATTGATCACGTGAAGATTAAATTACTATTATATATAAATGATCATATTTATAGTCACAAAAGTTGACACACGTAAGCTTTAATAAGATAAAAATGTGAGTAGCCATTGTTGGAAACTTCAAATATTATATTTTGCATCCTATCACATCTAAAAACATTGTTATGAGTATAATTATATATATATATATATATATATATATATAACAATAATCTTTTTAATGCTCCTCTTTCCCATTGGGTTTGGATTTGAAAATAAATTTCAAATAGAAAGTGTACTTTTTTTGGGTAGCCTTTAAATTAATTTGAAAACCCTAATTAATTAATCAAAGTACATGAAAATTAAGCAGTTTTTTTTTTCTTTTAGCTTTCCTTTCCCTTTCCGAGGGACAAAACTTCAAGGAGTAGGTATTTTAGTAATCAATGGAGAAATATTATGCATATGAAAAAGATATGTCAATTTCATATGATAAGAAAATGGATGTAGGTTGAACCAATGACATGAAACTGAAGACTTATAGGCTTGCTTAAGATTCGAAAAGTAATAAAGAAATACTTAAGGTATTAAAAAAATTTATTTTCTTGTAAAATATAAAATAAAATAAAATATAATCAAAATTTCTCAAAATTTTATATATTTTTTAAATTTCTTAATTTTAATAAAAAAACAAATAAAATAAATTTAAATAAACCTATAAATTTAATTTATTAAGTTTAATAATAGTTTATACCTAATTTTTATTCTTCTTAAAAAAAATTATTTTCATTTTTTTTTCTCTATTTTTTTTTCTTTAATACTTTATAAGTGTAAATAAAAAAGATCCCTAAGTTTCAATACGGAACAGTTAGTGATGGGAAAGTAGAAAGTACTTGAAAATACAAGGGTCTTGCAGTGGTGTCACATGGGAGTGGACCAATGTGTCATGATCAAACAAATGTATTTTAGCATAACAATTTGTGCCACATAAATAAATAAAATATCATTTTCAAGTAGAGACTAGAGAGAGGAGCTAGGACCAACGACCATCCGGTGGTGTGTACCATACATGATACATACATTTCTAAATTTCTTAGCTATTCATTAGGCTAGACAACAAAGATTTAGAACCATTACTTGGTAAATAACAATCAGCCTTTTTCCTTGTCTGGTTAAAGACAGCATGTTCAGAGTACCAAAAGGAACTTGAGGGTATGAAACGGGCCATACAAGATAAAATGGCAGTTTTCATGGTAGACATCGGAATTTGCATTTTGGATTTTGGATTGTCCACTCAAATTTTGAACCAAAAAAAAAAAAACCTAACTTCTGTAATTATGTGAACCAGCGGCAGTGAAAACTCCTCTCGTTTATACTTTATACTAATGGCATGCTTACTTCACCAGCTTTCTTGTGATTGTGTGAAAAACAAATCATTTCTTTTCTCATTTCAAGTGTTTGATTTAATTCATATAAGTGTGGGTCTCATTTATCTTTAGGAAAATTTATTCCTTTAAAAGTGGAGGATTAGCTTTTCACATCATGCCCTTAACCTTAAGAAACCCATTCTCTTTATTTATAGAGATATTATTTAATTAAATATTATCTTTATTGCCCTTGGCCTTATAACTTCTACATTTTGTCAATTCATATGCTAATATTATTCCAAAATTACAAAGTCTCCTCATACTATCAAACAATTAAGGAGAATATTTTTTTTTTTAATTACAAATCTTTAGTTTTATTTATACTTATATAGTGAGTTACATATCATAAAACAAGAGGTGGAGAATTTTTTTTATTGATTAAATATAACTATAAAAGAAAAATCAACAAGTTTAATTCGTAATCAATTCGTTTGACATATTCTTTTTTTTTCTATAACACAAATGTTAAAATCTTTTGGACAAGAATATTGGATAAAACTATTCTATTTCCTTTTCCTTCCATTATCTTTCCCAAGTTGGTAAACTTATCATAAATGCAATTTGAAACATGTAATGACCGTAGAATTCAAATTGGTGGCTGGCCTAAACCATGCCTAGCTAGTGTGTACCCCTAGGTTCGATGGTTCTATCCAAGAAACCAAAAATGGCATTGGCATACCCATATTAAGCTGTAAAATTTGATGGAAGTCTGACTGATTCATTACTGGAGGCCCTCGAAGAAAGATAAAAAGAGGAATATGTAAGTTAACCAATTGGTAATGCATCTGTGCTTGAAATCAGGGAGCTAGCGGAGTATGGAATGTATTTGCTTCTCCTTCGTCCCTCGAAAGCTTTCTAGGCCACCACTACTTTTACAAAATAACACATACATTGAAAACAAAATACAATTGATGAAAGGAAATGGAGATTCAGACCGGATCTTATACATTCATAATCTTAGAATAGTGTCTTTTTCGAAGATGCTTTGAAACTTCGATAATATCTACTTTCCATAATACAATTATCTTCTTTAACTAACTGCAACAAGGTAATCTTCTTTAACTAGCTGCAACAAGGTATCACTCCCAACTAATTAACTATATTAGTATCTCTATCATAGAAAAAATTTGATAAACTTTTTGAATATTTTTCTCTTATGTTCCAAAAAGAGTCGAAGCTCTCTTTAAAATGAGAATATCTTCCCACGGTTTCAGGCTAAGAGAAGAAATGAACGAATACACCCATAATAGTATTAATGGATTTGAAATCAAACGTTTGAAAATACATTTTAATTTCGTTGGAATAAATGGATAAAATCCAACTTCACCATATTCGCCCTAAGAATCATTGAATTTCTGGCCTGTATGCACCGTATCACACCCTTATTTTTCAAAAAATGTTTATGTTGAGTTTGGTTTTTAAAAAGTAATAAGGAAAAAGAAATGTTATAAAAAATAAATTTCTTTTATTTGATTGCCTAATAAAAAAAATTTAGTAAAATCAAATTTAAATAAAATTACTTAGAATCTCTTAAGTCTGTTTCAAGTAGTAAAGGGGTGAGATGAACAAATAAAAGAATCAGATTGAATCCTTATAAGAATAGAGTACTACAATGTAATATGTAAAAATGAATAAAAGTAAAAATAAATAAAATAAAATAACTTTGAAACTTATAGGAAAAATGTATATAAATGCCCTGATGTTTTAGCCATTTGTCTAACTTGATCCCAAAACTTATATGTATTTTTTTATATCTATTCACGTTGCATTATATCATAGTATTATTCCGTTCCTTATAAATTTGTCCCATGACTCAAACTTTGGACTTTTTCCCTCTTTAGGCTAGCCTAAGGTCTTAACCATTTAAGCTAGGTCCTATTGGCATTACATGTATTTAATTACTTAGTCTTTATATAGAAGAATTAAAATAAATAAATTGAGTTTGAAGTAGCAAATATTTTTTTTTTGACAATAAAAGGAACTTTTTATTAAGCAAGACCATCCACAATAACATGAGAAAGCAAATGGAGAGGGTGAGTAACGCATTCCCGATGACTAGACATGGAACTTGCAGCCTTTGCTAAGTTGTGGGCTGTTTGATTCCCTGATTGATGGATGAATCTTATCGAGCGATCAAGGATATCATCTAATAAAACTTTGTGGTTATCCCTTGTCTTGAACGATGTCTTTTACCCATCACCTAAATGGATTCTGATCTAACAATATTCACCCCGTAAGTCAATCTTACTAAATACAACTGTTCCACTCAACCGGTCAAACATATCATTCAACCTTGGAATAAAAAATCTATATTTAATGGTAATTTGGTTGATCACCCTACTATCAACATACATCCACCAACTTCCATCTTTCTGTGTGCACTTCAACAAGCTGAAACTATCCATGCTCATAACCCGATGCCCTTGCTACCTATGAGTCTTAAATATATATTTTTAATCCATTTTTTCGCTTATTTTAGTATCTTCTATATCTCTGCTTTTAATGCCAAATTATGTATATTTATCAATCTCAGAGTTCAAAAAGAATAAAAAATTCCAAAGAAAAGAAGAGAAAAAGAGCAAGAATTGGCAAAGAATCTTTGTCAAGGGAGAGTTTCAGCGCCACAACAAACTTCCAAGCAAATGGCAAAGAACCTACATTATTAATATTTCCTCGGTCGAACAGTTATCCCATTATTGATGTGATAAGTCTACGAGATAAAGACAATAACGGTCGCGGTCAAAAAATAAGAATATAACAAGTCACCGAAACAAAAGAAAGTTTTTACGGTAAACAAAGTTTTCAAATGTGATGTCAACAATACCAGTCGACAAAGAAGCTCCGTCGCTACAAATGAAAACAAAGCAAAGATAGTTGGCATAAATTCAGTCGCGATAAGCAGACCTTCGTCACGACAAGAGAAACAAAAGAGCACAGAAGAATAATCGCGACAAATAAGTTTATGCTTGCAACATAACGGTTAAGGCGCGTAATCTCCGCCGCGACATTGATTATCAGCGAACATGGAAAAGGCTGTTGATAATGTAAGAAGAAAGATTTCTATCACGATAAGGTGATGTATGTCGTGACCCTAAAAGAAGAAGAAACTCTGGTCGCGGATAGCGTAAACAAGGTCGCGCTGGCGACGTGATGCTTGCTTAGTGAATGCAACAAATCCAATGCGCGGCATACTTCGTCGAAGAGATGTTCATTTCGACGATCTTAAGGTCGCGGACACGAGATAAGTTGAATACGTATAAATAAGGTCGCAATGATTCTTTTCTGGCGTCGCAAATACAAGAAAGAGAAGTCCGTCGCGACATAACAAACCTGTCAGACAAAGATAAGTTGGAATACGTAAAAGTCAAAGTCACATGCATTGACGCGTAACAAAGGTCACGACGACAAACATCGACTACACGAGAGGCCGTATCGCATCAGGCTAAGTTGGAATAAGAAATCGGCGCGTGAACATCAAATGAAGTTGAATAAGAAATTCAAGAGCGGCACAAAACTCCATCATGATAGACTTCGCAGTTACGTACCACTATACAAAGATATTGCAAACAAGAACCAAAATAGCTGTTGTCGTGACATAAAATCGCTCGCGATAATTAAATTTTAAGAAGTCGCACGTAAACTGCCATCATGGGTACCGTCGATGTCAATACATAACTATTCAAGGAAACCACATAAGATTGTCGCGACATAAACGGTTAGAACAATGTGATTTTTGTAAAGTGGTATTGTTATGAGCCAAAGAAAGATTTGTCGCGATAATGAACATGGTCAAGAAAGAACAACGTCGTATCATGAAATTTGGCAGAATAATCCAAAGGAGCAGAGGGAATGGGTCAGCGCATTACGACCGTATGTCAATGTGTGACCTGCAGAAGAAGACAGCAACTTTTTGTCACACAAAACTTCCGTGCTCCATTGCAGAATGCAATCAGCTTTCTAATTCAGATCCAATAGCTCGAATTTAGGGCCCAAACTTCTGGGGCTCTATAAAGAGAAACAATTTGAGGAAAGTATGGTAGGAGGGGGGGAAACCAGAGCATCCGGGGGAGCCTATGAACGCTTGCATGATATTTTTCTTTTTTCTTTTTTTTTCTATTCAGAGATTTATTTAGCAAAATTTTAATTTGTTTACCATGACTCAACATGTTGAATTGTTCTATAAGGTTAGAAGTTGGGAATTAAATTGTTGAAATTATTTTGAATAATGCTCAATCCAATGAAACTAGACAGAAAGTCAGAATTCATTTCTTTTCAAATATTACAAGCATAAAGTAATTTTCTCCCGATCGCATTTTTGTACACTGTGATCCATCCAAGCCAAAGAAACACAACTTCAAGCAGAAAGATATTAATGTTAGCTTAGTCTTTTCAACAATTGTAAATAAATTTGCTGAGAACCTTGAATTTATTTGAACGGTGATGTCTAATAGAAGGGAATTGCTCTAATATTAGAAACTAATACCCATAAAAGGACTTATCCGCTATGATTTCCAAGAGTCTCTGAAAGACACAGAGATGGAGATCTTAATGATACGTGATCGCCTCAAAGATAGCAGACTAATAATAAGAACCATCAGAGTTCCAAAGACATTTGGGAGAACCTCAATTTACTTCATGGTTTGAAAATGAGTTGAGAGATTCCATTAATTTAATCAATAGAGATCTCTCGTCTGAGGAAACATCTTGATCCTCGTTAGCTTGCATCTAACTGCAAACGGAGAATCCTCTTTAAGATCTCAAAGAATGATCGCTGATTCATCTCGTAGAAATCGCAATGGCCTCATTCCAGAAAACAAGAAATCATATCACAATGATAATAAGTAATAAGAAAAATTAGATGTTATCAAGAAATTTAAATAGCAAAGTAATTGATTAGAAACATGAATCGTAAATGAACATGATTCTTTTAATCAACAAAAACATGGTTAATGAATTAAACTATACTAATTAGTCTTCTTTGAATAATTTTTATCTAATTTATGATATAATTGAATTAGATTACGATGTGAACTGATATACCTCACAAAGAGTGAAACCCCAAAGGTCCACTTTACAAAAGAATAATCTAGTTCACCCAATTTTATGTTTAGGATTTTAAAATTTTCTTTATTATAGATGTAGGAAACTGGATAGTAGAATTTTAGTCTCAAGCCACTGAAATTTCATGAAAATAAGTTCAAATAGTGTGGAACTCAGTAGTCAGTAATCGACTTTAAATTCTTTTCAATCTCACGGAATGATATTCAGACTTATAGGTTCACTTTATTACTTGAAACACTGTAGTACCCTGTTATTAATTAATTAAACCTAACTTTAACTAATTCATTGACAAATCCATTTTTTGTACGAGCATAGTTATTTTTTGTTTGGAACAAGTTTCGGTGCCTTATTTAGGATGATAGCATACATGGTCCCAATGGCTCAAATTTGTATACATGATTTATCAACAAGTTTTTTGACACCAAGCCTCCGGATAGTAATAAACTTTGGGCAGTGTGTCATAAATCTATATATCATTTGGTCTAATGTTTACACAACTATTATATCTTTCTTTCCTTAAGATTTATTCTCCCCAATCATCCAAAATGAGGTACAGCCACAAAGAGAATCAGTACTTGGAATCAAATCAATATGGTGTTATATGTTAAGCATAAGAGGTAAATATGTCGATAGATCCCTAGGAATCACATCATCAAACTCCTCCAACAAAGTTTGCACCTCCACCAGAATTTTAGCCCTAACTAAATCTCTACTTTTTACATCTCCCTTCACAACCATCAAATGCACTTCTCAAATCTTCTTCACTCGCCCATAAGTGAGGATGGGTCATGAGCAATAGTTAGAAAGTTCATTCCCTCTACTTGCAAAGCCTCAGCAGACACCTAAACAATTTTTAATTTTTTGTTGGGTAATTTTATTTATATTTGAGATGTGACTGAGCCAAACTTAAGCCTGAAACTGAGCAATTATGAAATGAATGAATATGGAGTATATGATTAAATGCTATATGCCAAATGACAAATTGATCGAACCCGGAAATGTCCTGCTTTAGAAAATGGCAAATTTGAATTAAAATGAGGACCTAAGGGTCAAGAATAGAATGTTAAATGCTAAGAATTAAAATGATAAATGAAAGTGAAATAACACCAAAACGTATAAAAACGAAATTAATTGTGTCAAACATGGTCTACACCTCAAAGATATACCAAATGTGGTTCTGTAATATTATTTGTGCATTTGTTAAAAAACGTTCTTTAGATAGAGGAGAGTGAGAAAAAGGTATAAGTTTTGGAAATAGTCAAGATTGGTAAGGAATCTTCCATGTTGGTGGCATCTTAAGAAGGAAGAAGAAAAGGTTGCGCTTCATGCAAAGACTTAAAGGCATGAACCAAACCCAATTCTTTGATGATGTTTGTCTGAAACACTCAACCATCCATGGTTTTGCCTATTGGTTTAGGCATGATATTAAGATGTTATTGTGAGGATTCCTATATTTTATTTTATTTGATGGTTTTAAAATCAAAAAAGAGGAAAATTCAAACCGGGCAAAATCTGGCTCTGTACTCATTAGCAAAGGGAAACCCACAGCCACAAGGACCTATGCCATATGTGATGCCTCGCCAGAGCGAGGTTGAGGTGCCAAATGGCACTATCGCACGCCACAACAGAGCAGCAGCAAGCGCTACGGCGCAACATCGTTTCACAAAGCGGAAAATTTTGATTTGTCTCCAAAAAGTCAAGTTGTACACCAATAAGAGTAAGAACTCAAATAAATGTGACTAATGGGTTCAAATCCAAGAATACAAACTAAAAAGAAACTATAGTACTCACAAATGCATTGATAATTTATCGTCCAGCATTGGCAGATTGTTCTTAAAATAGAGTATACTATTACCATCAGATGCACGTTATTGATCAGATCGAGCAGAGTGATCATCTAACTAACTCAGAACGGTAATGGAAACGAGATTTGATACAATCCTCATTTATCACTAACTCGACCTTATCGTGCAGAATATCACCAAACAAACTGAGTCGATCTCATAAATGATATATCTGTTGATATTAGGTTGATGACGGAAAATAGCATCAGAAATGTTGACCATTAATCAGTGAATGAATAAATAACTGTAAACCACTGGTCAACTTCGGGACCCTGAATCGAATCGATATAATCGACGACCAACATGGCAGTGATTTGCACCAATCGATCCGTCATATGCGGACCCCTACCTAATCCACGTGTCACGACCTGGCTTTAAATGAAATGAAATGTGGGTTGATTAATTTAAGAAAACCCCAATGACTCAAAAGATGGAAAAAGCGGTCTCAAAACTAGATTCTGGGTCCGGGATCGTGTTACCATCTGGGAATACATCTCATATGAGTAGCACTTCAGTCTTAACTCCTACCCCTACCAGTGAATTGCACAGATATGGGCCAAGAGACCCACAGCCTCAGGCCAAAACACAACTGATCACACCCACCAATTGGCATCTAATACGCTTAAGAAACACTAACAAAAAGAATAAAACAAATGGCGTTGCACTCAAATGGTCTCAGCCAAGCGCCCATGGAGTTAGTCGTGACGCCACATACAACACCAAACATATCAAAAGAAGGAAGCCGTGAGAAACCATACATGGTATCTCAACCACTCATTGATGCTACCACCTCGTGGTAACCATATCTATTCATCCCAGAACGGGTCAAACACTGATTAATGGTGCTTAACTTATCACCCTTCGACCAAGATAGATCCCGATTCTAAGAATCCAAAATTGAACCAATATTAACCTGAACTAAACCCCATTTCAGACCCTAAACATAGCCATATACAATCGACCGGGAGCTTAATAATGAATCCCACAAAGGTCGCGTTTAATTAAACTGAATTCCAAGCACTTTATAAACCCGAAACTGGTCGATCAAATTCCCCAACTTACTAATCCGATTGAGAACAATTTTAAAATTTTTTCAAAACATTCCTCAGAGTAAGGAACAAAAACACAAAGTACAATCTCGACACCAATGACCAGAACTAACACAAAACAAAAACAAAGCACCTAAATCGGCCTCCCGGAAAATCGAGTCTAATGAACTCCGGTTAAGCCAGCTCTCAACCGCCACCGGTTGAGACTCTCAAATTTTCAAAACCTCCGAGTCAGGAACTAAAACAAACCAAGCAGAAAACCAACTCGAATGATCAGAACCAACACGCCCATGTCAAAGACCAAACTACTGCTTCAAAGAAACTAAACAGCTGAACCGATCGATTCGTTTCCTAACCAGCTCAGCCGGTTGAGAGGAGGCGAATAAAATTTTTCAGGAACCTTCCTCAAAGAGTCAAGAATCCAAAGTGAAACAAATGGAGAAACCAACTTAAATGGGATCGAGAACCTAATGGGCAACGAGCCAAAGACCCAAACCTGTTGTTCCAAAGAAACCGAATCCAAAGGAACCCGGTTGGATTTGGCTTCCGCAACCAGTTCATCTGATTGAGAGAGTATATCAGAATTTTTCAGAACCTTCTTCAAAGAGTCAGGAATCCAACAAAACAAACGGAGTACAAATCCGACTCCGAATGACTGAGAACCGACACAAACGGTGCCAAAGACCCAACCATCGTCTAAAGAATCAATTGAACTGACTGACTGCTTCCAATCCAGTTTATCGACTGAGAGAGGCTCAAATTTTTTCAAACCTCTCAAAGAGTCAGGAATCCAAAAAAACAAACTGAGTACAAATCCAACTCCGAATGACCGAGAACCGACACAAACGTGTCTGAAGGTGACCTAAAACACGAGTCCGCAAACAACAAAGGCAAAGAAAAAGCACAAAGAAATGGGGAGCACATATAAATGTCAGACCTGTGGATCTACGGCTATTCTCCTTCTTCTTCTTCTTTCCACTTCAAAACCAGGTATCCACTCCTTCAAATCCGTCGGAACTCCTTCATAAAAGTGATAGACCACGCTCCTGACAGACAAACTCACTTCCTCCTTTCCTCCATTTTCTTTCCTCTTTCTTCCTCCCTTCCTTTTGATCACCTCCATGTTTTTTTCTCCTATTCCCTCTCCCTTTCTCTCTCTCGAGCCCACTCTATTTTGCACACCTTAGTCCCAGAACTCCCTTCCGCCTCGAACTTCACCTTCATAAACACTCCTATTCCCACAGGTCCACAATGGGCTACGACCTTGCCAATTCACCAAGTATCCAAGTGGGATCTGCTGTGGTTGCAAGCAACCCATAACATGTCCAAAACTGATCCAAACCGCGAGCAGATCGATTCGGGGCTTATGGGCTCCAGATCCGACAAGACCAAATCACAGCACAGCGCCTATGCAAGCAAATGACACTTGGCCAAAGGCTTCAATCAACAATCCGATTGAGAAAACAAGTCTTAGTGGTTCGACTTGAAACTCGCTTCAAAAGAATGAACTTCAATTAAATCAATCGAGCTGGCTGATCCGTTACAAAATTCTAAAACAATTACTTTTCAATGAAGAACCAAAAGAAACTAAGCGCCAATCTCCAAGTTCGACGAGGAGATATGATCAAAAAGTAGCTTAAGGTTCAATCTCGACACAGTCCAATAAACTTCGCATCAGTCGTAACCGGGCCCCACTTGCTTCCTGCGGCACGATGCCAATAACCAAAAAAAGAAGCCAATGATGACACTCTAAAGTGAACTACTATACGCACTCAATGGACCATGCCATACAAAGCCCACCAGTTCGAAGACATCGCACTGCCTAAAAGGGCCCTAATGGCAGAAGAGAATCCATAAGAATGTGACACCAAAGTATAAATGCAAGCGCCGACAAACTGAGGGTCTACAATGAGGCAAACCGAAATTGTTCAATGTCCCACATGTATGGATGTGCACCAATCGCATCCGTCAGATTGTGTTGTGACAAGATTAATAAAATGTCCCACTTTTGCTGGATGCACCACCTAAAAGATCCGTCAAAGATGAGACCGAAATTGTTAAATGTACACATTATCGAATGACAAAAAAGGACTAGATTCACCCGAATGGAATTGGCCATGAATGTGAATTGTATAGAGGTGCTGAAATAAACTTACGGTGTAAATGGATTGTAAAACTAAATACATCCTGGGAGTATATGTTTGAATCTCATGATTTGAGTTAAATAAATTGGTTGCATGTGAAAATGCATATTTTGATATAATCAATGATTGGTAAATTGAAAGCATGTGAAAATGCATATTTTGATATGATCAATGATTTATAAAATGAAAGCATGTGAAAATAAATAAGTATGAGTATAGTTTGATATAAAAGGCATGGTTTTATGATAAATGCATGTCAAGTTAAACCGAAAAACCGTAATACAACCGTATAAACCAATTAAAGATGAAAATGTTTAGCGCAGTAGTTTTATCTATGCTGGCTTCCAAGTAAACAGAAAAAGAAGACAAGATCAAGAAGCCAGAGTTATAGAGAAAGGCGTATAAGTATATACCCCTTCACATGATATCATTTCGAACACGCATATTTTGTTAACAGAGTTAACCTTCTAAATGTTCGCTTTGTATATCATTTTGTAAAGGCATGATACGCCATTTTGTAAACAAATTGTATAAGAGTAAATGTTTATGGGCCTACCATTTGAAATGCTTCCGTGTAACTGAAAACCCTAAAACGAAATGACGTAAATAAAATGTTTTGATAAGATAAATGAAAATGGTCGGAGTAAATCGGGTCTTGCCTCGATTCGCCTTCGCCCAGCCAGATCGGGTCACAGCACACTTTTTACAAAAAAAAAAAAACAAATAAATGAAAAGTAAATAAAAAGAATTAAACAAGCATCCCGAAACCAATTTGGATCCGCCAATCGGGTCGGATCGGAATAGGGGTGCTACATTGGGTTGGTTCTCACTTTCTAGTAACTGATTACTCTTTACCAATCTCAAAAATTCAACAATATATTCATTCACCCTTGCTACTACAAAAGATCGGCGAGCGTTACAAAACATATTGTTCATAGTCATAGGTAAGGTAATCACTCGTAAACTGCGATTTGAACTCGACTGCTTCTCTCTATTCTCATCTCCTCAATCTATCCACCATACTGATGCCCCCTAACCTATACAAATAAATTTAAACTTTCTTCAATAATTTTGTGTATTCAAAGAACATGTCTCCTCAATTAACCAATATAAAAACCTCTCAATATCAAGATCATCACTGAAGTTAAGGATATCTATCTTTAGTTTGTATTCATCGTCTCCTCTGTAGTTTGGTTGCCAATGTCTCCCTCCTCTGTCGTGTGGTTGCCAATGTCTCCCTCCTCTGTCGTGTGGTTGCCAATGTCTTCCTCCTCTTTGTCTACCACTTGGATTAGCAAATTCACCAAAGTCAACCTCCTCATCTAAAGTGTCATCAAATCATACAGTTGGACTTCTTTGATTTTGTATTTTTGGAATGTGATTAAAAATTGGTCTAGTGGGGCCAATTCCTCCACCTTATTCCTCATCATCATCGATACACCCTTGTCCATTGATCCTCAATAACGCTTGCAATTGGGTTATATTGTTTCCAATTATTGAGTTAGATTTTGGATTGATTATTACTACTCATTAATCGATCTCCAAACAACCTACAATCCTCGATCATCATCTTAGGATTAGTTGTCATCACTAGCTCCAGTATTAGGCATTGATTTGGAGAAACCCGCTCTGATACCACACGGTTGATAAACACACGGTTGATAAAAAATAATAAACATATCTTAATTCAGATAACAAAGTAAAGCAAAAACTTTAATTTTGATTAATAAATTGATAAAGTAATAAAAGTCCTTAATATAAACCCTAAAAAATCTATTTATACCCCAAGTATAATAGGAAATTAAATAATATTTCAAAACAATAATAAGAAGAAAAAAAAAATCTTAAAACAATAATGAAAAATAAAAATAATATCAAAAATAAAGATGATACCGGCCAAACAAAATAAGAATTTTGGTTGATAAGGATTAAATGCTCCCGATTTAGTGCAATTACTGGTGATGATGATGACAACATGTGAATTATTTAGATGCCCCACTCGGGGGGGTCCCGTTGACAACCTGTCAACCCGCGGAATTTCTATCTTAGGTCATTTCGCACCTAAGTCTTGGCATCGAACCAAAGACTAACTACATCGTGGACACTCGAAGCATCTCACACCACCCGATACATCCCTTCACCGAGATCTCATTCACTACAGTTTAAATCTAAAATATGCAGAAAATAAGACATAATTACAAATAAGAAGAGTCCAACACACCCTCTTATCATAATTATGAAACTCAATTATTTATACAATAGTTCAAAAGAGGAATTTAATTACAATTTTTATATATAAAAACACTTTTACAAAAGTTTCTGCCGCCGTTATGCTCACTTCATAATCACGATCGTCGAGCCGCCGCCTCTCCGCACACTCCCACTAGCAAGTCCGGCCGATGGGGTGAGTAAAGCCAACAAAGAATAATTCCTATATGGCTTACTTCCCACCTGCGCATACGTAATGACACACCACATTCAGTAAAACACGACATTCCTACCAAATGTCTATATGTCATGAATGAAGATCGCGACTCACCTCATCCTATGTCCCAGTCCTCACCGTACTCTTCACACACGCATGCCATCAGAAACCAAAACCACATTATGTTCCATCACCCACCATTTTTCAAAATATTGTTTTAGAAATAAAGCTTTTATTTTATAAATCAAATCCATTAGACCAGGTTCCAAATATCCTTGCATTTCTGAAGTTGCGTGTGTTTATCATACATTGTAGGCGCGGATTCAGGTTCTGCGTGGACACGCCATGCTACCAACATTTTCGGTCTTTCACCGTGTTGATCATATCCTACGCATGAATCTGGGTCTTTCTGAGGGGATCTACCCCGACTTGCTATACCCAACCCATATTTTCATTTTGCAAAGCGAGTGCATTGTTTTGTTGTTGTCCTTGTTACCTATTTTTATATGAACTTACTAAACACGGTGTCGATCCAACCATGTCCCCATGACATCCCGCCGGAACACCCGACCTGCCAGTGGTTTTATTGCACTCATCATTGTCATGCGTGTCTTGGTACATAATCGATACAATCATGTGATTCCTTGTTCTTTTCCATCTTTACATATATAGAGGCTATATGTTGCATTTCTACCTCGCGCATGTTATCCATGCAACGTTTGGACGTCATCAAAAGCATATGGAAATTCCCAAATACATCATACATTTCATGCCAACATATCAATACACTCATACATTGACATCATGATACGCTCACCACTCGAGTGTGGCATTTGCATTAACTCATACCGGGCTGGTGGTGACCTGACATGTCCTGACCGACTGCAGCAATGCGATGACCTTATTCATGCACACAAATGCGTGTCGCACTCAATTCTGCGCCTGGTAACGCGACACTTTAATCTCGATCAATGTATAGGCATACATATTGCCATTCGCGTAATAGTCCCATACCCAACGAGGATGACGCTAATCAATGCTTATAATAGGCGCGGAAGCGCGCCTCGTCCCGATGCAACTGGGTGATGAAATGGAGCCTTAGCGGTTTTCTTTCGACGAACTTGAACCGGCTTTAATAGGTCTCGAAGGACACTACTCATTGAATCGATCGACTGACGGTGGAATGGTTTGTCCCACGACGGTCGATCGGCAGTGACCGCAGTTCGACGACCTGGTCGTACAATGGTTGGAGACTCTGCATCGAGCCACGAGCGACCATCGGTCGACCGGCCGACCAGCTTCTCGTTGCAACATGTTTTGGCAGCTCTGTAGTCAGCGAAAATAAAATGACCAGCGGGTCTGATGGCGGTTGAGGTGGAAACATAGTCGCCCAAAGCCCTGCAGCCCGGCAGTCACCATTTTAAGGCCTATCGGTGCGAAAGCGGTCCCACGCTATTTATTAAACCACGAGGTCGACTTCTGCAATCACCGAGCATTTTCTACGACCAACGGCTTTGCAGAAGCAGACGAGCGGCGCCATGAGCCGAGCGACCTCGACGGAGCCAATCACGGCCAAACGCGGCGAATGGCCCACGGCGAAGGCAGCGCCTGGTAAACGACGCGGCGAGCGACTATTGCGTTGAAACCTGGCCACCGCGACTCTACGCGGCAGCTGTTACGCGAAAGCAGCCACGAACATTAACCTGACGAAACCTCATGGCGACGACGCAGGTAGAAATTGATCCTACATTGCTACCGCGGCGCCGTAGAAGTCTTAAGTGGCAAAAAAAAATCTACCTCTTAGGCCTTGTATAACTTTAACTCTGGGCTGACAGACTCAGACCAACCGAATGTGGGGTCGGAGGAGAAGCGGGTCCTTCACCCATAATTTCTTTATTTCTCTCAGTTTAACCTCATTTTATTTCTTTACGACTCTTTTTCCTCCAGGTCCGTTTTATAGATTGGACAAATCTACATGGCATACACATCGTGCCATGTGTCACCAGCCATTGGGTTATTTTCTTTTTGAAATTAGTGAAAAAATCTAATGATTAGATTATGAAATTCGTCTTTGTAAGCTAAATTCGTGACCAAGATCAGCGTTGTTCATCTATTTTATTATTGAGAATGAAAGAAACTACAGGTTTCGGCATATGTTGTAGCGATTTACTATTTTTCCCTTTTTCAAGAAAATTCAATTTTTCTTGGGTTCGCCCTCTTTTCGTTTGGCTTGGATATCAGACTAGTTAATCTGAATTTTATATTTTTCTTTTTGCATTTATAGCTCTTATTTTCGGTGTTTTGAGGATTTTTGAGGCTTCCAAGCTCCTTCCTTGGTATCTATTATTTTAGCCTTCCACTGTTTAGTGATTTGCAAAGTATCTCTAAAAATTATGCTTTGGGCTTTCTCCCGCCATATGGTATATTCTACTCCTCTAAACCCCTCCAATTTTTCGATATTTTAATGTTTCTATAAGGCTTCATGTTTATTTTTATTCTTGTTATGAAAATTTTGGTAATATGGGTTGAGTTCGATGAATGTTTTTGATGATTTTTAAAAGTTTGGGGTTGTAAAATTTTAAGATTTGAATAAAAGCTGGATCAAATTAATTACGACTTTGTTTTAACATGATGTGTTCATGTTTAAATCAGAGGTTGCCTTACAGATTTGATGAAATCTGTATTTAATTTTAAATGTAGGCAACTAATTGAGTTTAAATAATTCAGTTTATAATTAATATTTTGACAAAATATATGTTTTTGTGGCATAGGGGTTTTTAAAATAATAATTATTTTAATATATTAAACTTTGTTGTGTTAACTATTTTATTTTCAAATTTTAAATGTATTTTTTTAATATTTAAAAAATCTTTGTATGAAAAATTATAGAATGAATTTGAAATAAATAAATTATTATTTTAATATTGAACAATCTCATTTAAATTTATATTTCAAATATTTACATTTGTTTTTCTATCCTTTAAATTTTATTGTTCAATATCTTTTTACATAAAAATAAAGTTAAACTAATTTATAAATTCAATTCAATTATCCGTATATTTTAAATAATTTTATTACTTAAACTAGCATTAATAACAAAATATTATTATTTTTAAAATAATTAACAAAATTATACACTTATTTATTTCCTATCTTCTAGCAATTTTGATTTTCAAAACAAATAGGATAATTTATTATTATACAGTTAGAGGCATTTTTGGAAGAAAAAAAAACTCTTATTTCAAATATAAATAAAATTTATGTTGTTAACATTCTAAAAAATTTAATTAATAGATGACAATTACTCAACTAGCATCATCGAGGATTGTACATCTTTCTAATGTGGAGTCACATGTTATTAATGGATATAATGAGGATGAAAATGAAGAGTAGAGGCATATGAAATTTCATTTAATACTTTGAAATTTTTTTTAGAGATATTATTAAGTTGTTACATTATTGTTTTTATACTATTTAGCTAGTTAGTTTGGTACTTTTGTTATAACTATGCTCTAGCATTATTTATTAATTGAAGTTTGTTTACTATTATTATATTTTTTAGACTCAATCATTTTACGCTAATTATTATTATATATTTATATATTATTTATTTTTATTTGAAAATGATAGAATTTATAAAATCAATTTTTTTAGTAATTTTTAAGGTTTTACCCCGTTTTGACCTGCAACCTGTAAGAGCTGAGTTGATCAAAAGCTAACCCGAATAGTAATGGAACATATTAGCCTAACCTGTTTTGACTCACGACCCGAAATGGGTTAGAGTGTGACTGTGTCCCATTTATGATTCTCTTACACAATGACACAAGCTTGATATGGATTGCCTTATAAATTTAGTGGACATATTTATACGACTGAGTTCAAAAGAAAAGAACCTTCAAGTTCCTAACAAAGAAGATGAAAAAGTAAGCTTATAAAATAAAGGAAAGGAGGCAACAAAGCCAACCTCAACGAAAACAAACACAGAGCGCTCAAATTTAAAAAAAAAAAAAAACAGGACATATAGAAGACAAGGATCTGGATGTGAGTCCCAATAGAAACATGTAACTAAATTCTAACTAAAATGTTTAACTGTAAAAAAAAAAGTAAAGTTCCTAATTAATTACAAATCATATGTAATTATATGCTATAACATTATTGTGCATAAGTATAGGGTAGAGAGGCAGCCAATAAGACCTATCCCAAGAGGTACATCTCTCCCTCCCTTTAGTTTTGCACAATTATGTTATAGCATAATTATGTAGCAAATAAAAGTAATATGATATATTTAATCATATTTTATTCTTCCTTCATTTGTTTCTTTCCTTCAATTATATTTGTGGCTATTTTCTTCCCCTTGCATTTTTTTTCAAATTTTCAAAGAACGAAACACACAGCCTTAGAGAATTTGGGATCCAATGAGTTCTAACATCAATTGTATTCTTAAAAGGCAACACATGATGCAAGCAACTTTAGAGCATGTTGGCTTCTTGATTTGAGCAATGATGCTTTATGTAGAATCGAGAACAGAAGCGATAGGGCAATAGACTTTTCTGGTTTGTAACAAGACATGGATGCTCATTTGCTTGGTAATATATTGCTGGTTTACTAAGAAACTTACTAACAGCCAAGAAACATTAACAGAGAGAGACTTTTTTAGATACAAGTCAATTTACTTTAACAAAAAAGAAATATGCTAAGGCAATTGGGAGTCAGAATCCAAAATCCGGCAGGGCCTCACATGGGCTCCAGTTGGACGGCTAGGTTTGAATTGGATGTTTCAAAGGCGATAATGAATAAGAAAAATATCTGTCGATTAGGTTATTTCAATTTCATTGTTGGGAGACCTGGAAAGGGATGGACATTTTGTACATACGTAGGGCCTAGAGGGCTAGACCCACCCTATAAGAAGGGGAGAGGGAGGGTTGGTGCGGAATGAAGGGCAGGCAGGCAGCTTTATTGTGTGCTTTTCTTTTCTGATTTTCAAGTGGTGTCCAAAGGATAGCCTGAAAAGCAATGAAATGGAATATTTCTTAGACTTTCTTGTGCTCGCCTATCCAATCATATAAAATAATTGGTAGGGAAGAAGTTTGGGAGGATTGGGCAGATAAGTGTTTCAAAAGTTGGGTACGATTGGGCGGAAAAAAAGTGTATCCTCATAGCATGATATACACTTTTAAAATGTCCACTTTCATGGACTTTGTCGTCCAAAGTTCTTGCTTGGCTGGACGATGTGGGTTTCAAAAGCGACTCCTAGTTTGGCATATATATGTTATCTACCTAAAGAAATATCTTCCTCACGAAATTTCCAGACGCTGATCTAGTCTACGATTTTGAAGTTTCGCAGTAACAAATTATAAGTGCAGAACCGTAATGCTTCTTTTAACCGTTACCCTCCTCCTCCTTACACGATAAGACACAACTCAGCTGTTATTTACTCTTATTACCAATTGCTAATATATCGTTTAAATATCCACACATTATCAGTTCTTTCATCACTCAATATATTACATTGTGGACATAGGAGTTGTCAATCACACTGCAGCAAACCAAGAAGTTGACTCAAGGGCTCAGGCAGCAAACCAAGAACACGATGGAAAGAAACTCTGAATGCTATTGCCATTGTATAAAAACTTTGGCACCGACTGTTGTCTCTCGGTAGGTCTACTACCTCTATGGATGCATAGTACACAAGAATCCATAATAGACCATACTTCTTAAGTTTTAAAAAACCAACTTTGGTTATTTTTTTAGTTCCCACGGATGCAATAACGTCAGTCAGAAAGGCCACAAGGAGTAGGAGCTGAGTTCTAGATCGAAATATTTTATTTGAAAAAAAAAATTATAAAATTAATTTGGAAACCAAATTAATGCCTAAAGAATGCAGAATATCAGTTGTCTACGATAACTAAGAATCAAATTATTAAATCGCCAAATACCGTTATCACGACAATTGTGACTAAATTAAAATCGCCAAATACATTGCCCACGATAACGATAATTAAACTTCAGACAATTCTAATAATAAAACTGGCGAAAAAAGACGGCGCAAAATAAAAGATTTCAAATATCGTCAGTTCAAAACAACGATAATCGCTAAATTTAAAAATCAAACGCCACAGCAGCACTGAATCAAATAAAAACGCCGGCATCAAATCTATTATCTGGCCAAACACTGCGGCCGCAGATAACACGAAAACTAAATTCGTCGTTTTTTTCCCACATACACTATTTGAATCTAAAACTCGTAGGAACTGATATCATTCATTATATTATAAATAATATTCAGACAGCAAGTGGGCGAAAGGGACAAAAAAAAGGAACTTACATCACTGACAATAATTAGTAAGCAATTAACAAAAAACATGGGAACTCTTTAGATAGAGTACAATTCCTAGTCAGCCGCATATGCTCTGTCAAAATCTATGCCGCTCTAGTATCACCTGTGTATAAAATCTTTTCAATGTCAACCTCCTTTGAGTTGAACCCTGTAAAAATGCCTGTGTCTCCGTACTTTCTTCCTTCATGTTTAATTGTTAAGAACTCTAATCTTCGATTGAGGAGAGTGGAGAACAGCAGCAAGAGATATCAATTCCAGCAACTTCCATGGCATTGCAAACCCATTCGGGGACATCACCCTTCGGGAACTACACAACACAGGATCAAAAACAGAAGTTTCGAGAGCAGTTAATCATATATAACTGATCACAATTCAAATAAGCACAGAAACAAATAGGGACTCGGTTCTATCTGCATCATACATCAGTACCAAATTGATGTCACAAAGTCTAGGGCGTGGAAACATGCAACACAACCTATCATGCTTTTACACCATGCTTACTTCATGGGGGATCTATGCACACTACACATATAACATTGATTGAGTGGATACTAATCACCTTTTGATCCAAAAACAAGCACTTCTTCAAGTGAAGAAGAATAAATATAAAGGAAAAGAAACAAAACAATTCGGAGCATTGGATTAACAGGATAGATATCAGCCTCCAGTCAACTTGATATTGCACATGCAATATACGTGATACACGAACAAAAGGTTACATAGTTGAGCAGTGTGCATACAAGAAATGGATCCCACGTGAAATTATGAATGGTGAAATAATGGCACTGTTATAACTATGTTCAATATAGAATATGGAACCATTTCAGCCCATGTACCATTTTCTGCAGAAACTCGCACACAAACCTGTAGAGATATAAAACAGAACATTAAAAAAGAGAAAAATAAATAAATAAATAAGGCTAATAAGTAGAATTGAGGAAATTGATTATAGTAACCTAATTATTGACATGAGGTTCTCAGCCAAATGAAAATAATCATCTAAGAAAATGGTAAAAATTAAAGGATAAAAAAAATAAAGTAAAAGGTGAACATACTTTGGAAATCTCTCTTGTATTATTGATGAATGGAGATCTCCGCTAAGCTGCAATTTTGAACAAATTTAATTTCATATATAAGTGGGACAATGGATAAAACAAACTAGCATATGGAAAGCTTATATTTGTACCTTCATCATGTAATACAGATTGTGATATGACAGAAGCTGAGATCCCATTGCGTCTTTTGTAACAAGGCAATGAATATAGGCCCGTGTATAGTTCTTGCAGACCTACACTTAGAGGAATGAAAATAATCCAAGATGTGTAACATCGGTGATTCACAGATTAGTAATTCGAGCCAATGAGTACTGCATTGGAAGCATACCATACACATGCATGTAGGATCAATAGGACGAGTATCATCAGCCATTGCCTTGTGTTTGAGTTTCAATACTCCCTGTATGAAGAATTAAACATTAGTATAGTAGTCAAAAAAGCGGGGAAGCAGGGGTTATTTGAGTTAGATTTTTTAGTCATAAGAGAAACCATCACCTTAGGAACAAGAGCTGTGCCAAAGCGAGCTGTACGAGTAGGATAAACACAGTCATACATGTCAGCACCTAAGGCGCTACAAACTACAATATCCAATGGATAACCAACACCCTGAAAAAATACAGTAAAACCACAATAAACGAATGTTCGATAAATCAGTCATTTCATTTAAATAATAAAATCTCATGGTTTATTTTATATTTTTAAAAAAATTAAGGGCCCAAGGAAATATAAATTAATAACTGATGCAATCCATAAGAAAATAACAAACAAAAATTTATAATACAGAATTGAGTAGCTTTTTACAACTTCAATTTTTCTCAACTCAGCTGTATAGAAAACATTGCTATTTGAAACCTGATTTATATTTTAAATTTTAAGTTTTAACACGAAATCTTCCTTTTAGAAGTTTTTCTAGTTCCTAAAATGAATGATCATCTCCTCTTTTAGACTTAAGATTTCCATCTATTAACTTATGACCACATCAATTATTTTTGAATTTATAAGTCATATAGCCATAAATACCATATAACAGAAACCTAAGAATCTCTCTAAATTAATAAATATTTCTTTATCAATAAATCTATAGCCCTAATAAAGTAATAATTTCTCTTGGTCCCAAGAGTAACATTTGTGGGGAGTTTGCTATTGTCTGTGTCAAAATATCAGGAAAATAAAGAATATCCTCAGGCAAATCTGAGATGATCTGAGTGGAGTATATCTTGAAGGATAGAAGTCATTTTTACCATTACATATCTAGGCTTGTCCTCAGGCAAGGCAGCAGTACACTGTGCAACAACACGCCAAAATGAATTTTTATCTTCACCACCTGAAAGACCACCAATAGCATAGCTGTCGTGGAAGTAAATTCAATTCAATCAGCTCCATGTACAGCAAAACGAATTTATCATTTTATTATCATGATTAAATCTATATGAATTTGGAGAAGATGTCTAAGAATTTCAGAGAGTCTGAACTGTTAGAAAAACTGAATAACATACATAATGAAATTGGACAAATGTCTGGCAATTTCAAACACAATAAATCTAAAACATTATGTGGTTAGAAGAATTCAATAACAAACAAGTCAAGGTGTTTATTCGCTTTCTTCCCCATTGTAACGGTTTATAATTATTAGAAAATAAATAAACATGTGCTGAAATTATATGAGCATCATAGGCATGCCAAAGATGTAGGTGTACAAGGAGAAATAAAATTCATTTAACCAGTTAGATAGAAATGCAAAGGGAAAAGCAGATTGAATCTCTAAAACACTATAAAGGGTCAGAGTACTAAATAAGTCTGACCCTAACAGCCTAACATCATTAACCAAGGACAGCATAACACACCCAGGTAAATTCCGATCCACCAGGCCCCTTACGCAAATGTCCCTGATAACAGTACATGGAAATTGTAAGACACTAGAGGTATTAGCTGAAGTTAAAGATAGATAACACCATTGAGAACAGCAAGAATTACAGATTAAACTAGTTATTAAAAAAAAAAAAAACATTACAGATTAATCTGAATTCTACCTTAGCACAGGATCTAAACCACCTTGTACAATACCAAATAAATTCTGCTCTTTTGGTCTCGAGTGAGCTTCATGAAAATCAATATAATAGTAGAAAATGTTAAGAAACTGGTTCAGAAGCATGAGTAGCAAGGGACAATAACAAGACATTTATAAAAGATTAATCGGAAAATTTATCATTGAAAACTGGTATATAAAAAATAGTTGATACATGAAAAAAAATTAGTTAAATAACATTGGAAATGGGATCCAAGATCATGTCCACTTGTGAACATAGTTAAATTATGAATATCTATTTATTACAATAGCCACGTATCAATCAAAAAAAAAAAAAAAAATTACAACAGCTACATATGCACAGGATAATGATGATAAATCCGGTCATCTAGCCATTATATCCTATGTTCAAACAAGTGTTTCCAACCAGTCAACGTAGCTTGGAAAGCCACGGCATGAACCTAAACTCCAAAGCCTCAAAAGATTTCTAGCTTAGTGAACCTAGGCTGGTACACAGGAATGCAACTTTGATGCTAACAGCTTGGATTGATTGTGTATGGACATAGATTTGTATCTTTTTCCTATCAGTACAAGGTACACATGAGATACTTATCTATCAAATATATTTACCTGCTATACATCTGTCTATCCAACGTAAAGTGCGATACATAGCCTCCTCAACTCGTGGTCCAGTAATGGTGGTTTTCACTACATCATCAAGAGCCATAATGATATCTGCACCAATTCTATTCTGAAAAAGTAGTTGGTAGAACATACAAACACATAGAATATTAGAGATCAAAGCACTAAAGGAACAAAAAGACTGCAGTTATTACGACAAATGAGCTCTAGAAATACCTATGCCATGCTTTTGATGATCTCTATGCTTTAAATGCTAACCTTGTGAACTACTAGAGCCATTTGGAACATGATAGCAGCAAGGATGAAAATATGAACATAAAGGTTCAATTTTATGGAAATTTTGGATGAAAATTCTGGAAAATATTTTCTTTAGGACCAAAAGTTCAATATTAGATAAAAAATCAAAAGTTATTTTTTAAAGAAAATAATATAAAAAAAGTAATAAATTAATTAAAACATAGATCAGACTACTATTTATTGAAGTATTAAACTAATAAAACATTAAAAAATATACTCAAACTCAAAAATTCATAAATCATAATTCATAAACAATCAAATTAAATTGTATAAAATATGAACCAACATTTAAATTACATTAATTAAACAATTAAATTCAAATAAAATTCAAATAATATTTTAAATGGAAAAATAGCAAACTAACTGAAGTTATTGAACTCTATATAAACAATTTAAGTTGTACAAATAATAAATCATATGTTATGTATCCAAATATATTAAATCATATGCCAAATTGAAGCATGATTTATTAAAAAAATGGAAGAGGTCTTTATAACTAAATTACATTGTTTTATATGCCTCTAAGAATCATAAATAAGATAGCACAAGGTATGCTTGGAGCTGAATTTTAAATTTAAATGAAATTTGTTATTCTTTCAAACAAATGTAAAAAAAAAAAATAGATATATAATACTTTGAAGGTAAAGATTTGGTAACAAGAATGATTTTTATAACTTTAATGTTAGATTGTGATTAAAAAATAAAGAGGAACTGGTTTAGAGGGGATAAAAACAAAAGTTATTTGATAAACTAACCCCTTACTTTTATAACCTTAAAATATCCTCACTTTATACAAAATTACCCCTTAATGTGTTAAAACCCAAAAAATATTGCAAATTTAACCCCTTTCTAAACATGTCAGACTTAACCATCGTTAAGTTAGCATTGAACAAACTTGAAGGGTGTCAAATACTGGTTTCAAAAACAACTTCTATACATGTTGGACTTAACCATCATTAAGTTATATTTGAACAAACTTGAAGAGGGTTAAGTCTAGAAGAAGAACAGGTTTATACTGATTAGTGTTATTTAGTTTAGACTTAACCGTCGTTAAGTTATATTTGAGCAAGCTTAGGCAGGTTCATCGAGGTTTGTATGGTGGTTAGAGGGGTAAATTTGTCAAAATGATGTAAAAATATCCTTCATTTTTGGGTTTTAAGAAAAGGGGTTAGATTTGCAATTTTTTTTTACTTTTTGTCCCTTTTAAACGGTTACCCCAAAAATAAAAATATAATAAAAATATCTGATTATGTACAAAAATAGAATTCAATTCTATAACACATTTTTAAAAGCAAACAAGAATTCATAAAAATGATTGTCTTAAAATTATATCTTTAACAAATCAATTTTTTGTTCAATCTTGATTACTGCTGAAAGAGGACACTTTAAATTTTTTTTTTATAAGTTCAAAAAGAACACTTTTACATACTTGATTACTTAATTCATATCTTTTTATACTAGTAATTACCCACACTTAGCCAATTATGCGATTTGTTAGTCCACTTCCCTTGTTACTAATGTTCCCTAGGAGTTTGGTGTGTTTCAAGGCCTTTCTAGGTAACTTTTCAACTCCTCGGAATCATATAAAGAAGCAATGAGACATCCATGGAGCCTCCCACTCAAGTTTCGGAACTTTAGAGATCGATTTAATCGAGTTCGAGGCTCAATTGCATGATTGGATGAAGGAGAGAGACATCAGCAGAGTTTTGGAGCAAAATTTTGCACTCACTAGCAATGACTAATCGAGATAGAATCACATCCCTTCAAGATTCTCTTGATTTCTTCTTTTTTTTTTTTTGCTATATTATGACTTGTAAAGATTATGGAAACTTTGTAACATGACCTAAAAGCCCTTAGGACGTGATCAAATGTATAAATAGAGAAAGGAGAGATCATAAACATATATCATACTTGCTTTGATTGTTACTTAGGTTTTTCAATCTTTCAATAAAATTTTCCTTTTGTTTCTTTTCTATTCTGTTTATGCACAAGCTATTCTCTTTCCATGACGTGTTTCAACTTTCAACCCTAGAATGAGTGAATAAACTCATCTCTTGGGAGAATGTGGATCTAAGGAAGCAAGTCAAGGGTGATAACAGAGGTTTTGCGTTTCAAACCAAAGGTAACTCGATTCTCTTGTGAATTTTGCCATAGACAGTGGGTATAAGTCCGAGGAATCAACCCTAGTTGTTGGTATGGCTCCCTAAACATATTCTTTTATGAGTTTCTCTTCTCAAACCACTTAGAGCCGTTGACACGTGGCATGCCTAGTACGTACATTGGATTTTTAGTGAAAGACTTCCATCTCGTGTGATCGAATAGATGTCTCTTTTCGATTGTTCGAAAGAGTTTAGTTGGGATCTTAGGGCAGAACCTAAGCATTAGAATAGACCACCGTACATTAGAGACCCGAGCTTCATAATAAATCTTTCAAGTCAACCTAGGCGGGGTTTGGGTGCTCAACCATATGCTGACTCTCCCCTTCGGAGGAGCGGAAACTCTAACCACCTCCTGAAATCACCCGAGACTTTGTGACCTTAGTGAAACAATATCTCCAAGGCTTTCATAATTAATAAATTTAATTAACTTATTCAGTTCTCAATTCCATAAATCATAAAAATCAATTTTTCTTTTCGTTTTTATTTTCTCAAGCATGGATTAATAAAAGTCATTAAAAAGATAGAAAACTCATCCCGTGGATGATCTTAGAGCCACTACAACTACATTAACTTTGCTACAACTAGTTAGGAGATTTAGGCTTATAAATTTTTGTGATCTCTAGTGCTAATCACCTAATTAGGTCAAGACAAATCAAATATATAATTTAATCATACTTACAATATATATAGTTTATCATTTGTACAATCTAAATTGTATAGATGGTACAAAAACTGCAGTTTACTTCAACTTAAATATTATCTCATTTAGTTGGAAGAAGTCTCTGGCAGTTCTTTAGAGCATGTCTGAACGTCAGCAAACACAGTAGCCCATTCGCTGGCTAGGGCTGCTAAGTTTAGTTCTGGCAGAGGGGAATGGTAGGACTCCCCCCTCCCTTTATTCTGGATGTGTATCATGTTGATTTGGTTCAGTAAAATGGATCTTTCTTTCAATATATATATATATATATATATATATATATATATATATATATATATATATATATAAACAAATTACTTCTTGATCTTTTTTTCCCAATATTCCATAAATTTTCTTCCCATGGAAATTTTTTACATGTTCTCTAATATTTCCATAAAATTTTAACTATCAATATTCAAATTTATAATATTTTCATTCTTGAATACAACACAATGTATAAAAAATTGATATTTACATAAGCCAAAATTTTGGAAATGTGTGAATTGTGTAAATATAATAATTTAAGAAAAGCAATCAAAATAAATGTGCATACTTGGATTTGAATCGATTCCTCAGGTGTTAGAAGCATTGGCTTTCCATCAACTGGTGACTGAAGCAAGAAAATGAAGCCATCATTACAAGCAACACAATAGTATGAACTCCAAATTCTTGGCACTCAAAAGAAGAAATAAGTGAATGAGAGGGAGCTAAAAAAGTTAAAATCTAATAAACCATAGCAAATTTGATTGAGCATTCACAAGATGGTGCACTACTGTAGGCACAAACATTGACAACTAGCATAAAAAGAGATGAATATAAGGAAAATGAATTTTGAAAAGACAAGAAAATTTCCTAACTCTTGGAAAAACTATCTCAAAATATTGAGAGGAATGAGAGGCGCTTAACATGTTTGTTGGGAAAGAAAAATAGTGCTCCCACAAATTTTCCTTTACTCATTTATCTAGTTAAGCAAAAAATTATGTGTGTGTGTGTGTCTACATACATACATACATACATATATATATGAGAAAAATGATCACACACACAATCAAATACATGGCTAATATAATTCACTCTTTCATACTATACACTTATAGAAATATTGTTTAGAGAAGGAGAAACTGCTTCTTTTTCATCTTAAAAACAAGTTAAGTCAATCGATCCATAAAAGGTATTTTTACAAGGTTAGCATACTGTCAGCAGCCCTAACCTAAGAATCCCTTTAGCTTGTTTGAACCAAGTGTTTGAGGGTACTAACTTTCTTGGGACCTATGATTCCTAGTGAGCCTTTTAACCTAGTTACACAGTATGTCTTGTTGAAACAAAGTTATCCTTGTTGGATGGCTTTTGTATAGAGGGTCATTCTCCTAATAAGGTGGTCAAAGTCTAATCAGTTTTAAATTCTATCAATGTCTAGGTGGTCAAGTTTAGTTAGCAATGACACACCTTCTGGAGGTTGGGGGACAAAAGGGTTTTGTAAGGAAGATCATTAGTGGGATAGGAAAAATATAGGATTTAGGGAAATGTGGTTAAAGAATTTTCAAGTCTACTTATCCTTTTTCTTAGAACTTTTACCTTCTAGACTTTCTAATTTTGAGATAGAAATCTAGAAAGACAAATGCATGTCCTCACTCACTCATTTGTACTTATCTCAATTTATTCCAAGTGCAAGAGCTTGGTATCTATCTTCTTCAGGTTTATTTTAGAATAATGTTTTTCTTTTTAATTTTGTCTAACCACTCAAATCCAGGTCCATTTCTCCCTACCAATTTTTTTTGGAAATCTTAAGAACCTTTCAAGGCCAAGTTCTTCCCTTGGTTAGTATATAAAGCACAGAGAATTGGTAGATCATTTTTTTCAGATTATCCTTTAACATTGGAGTTGCTGTACAGATTATCTAGATTGGCCAAGAGAGATTGGGCTCCTTTGAGGAATATTTATGACATGATGACCGTCTCATTAAAGGATTGGTAAGCTCTAAGAGAGACCCAGTATTGTGGCAAACTACTAGTCCTGTTCTGATCTGGGTTATATCACAGAAAATAAATGCTAGGAATTTTTTTTTCTTTTTTTTTTTTTTGGCCAAGGCAAGGACTTACAGAAGTTCTTTAAGATACCATTAATTTCCCAGCCATTTTTAGGGCTCTTGCACCAAAGCTTTTTAAGGGCATTCTCCTTAATGTGGTTCCACTTGATTGGTTACTGGTGTATGGTTCCAAGGGTGTGGGTTAGTGAGGGGGGTTGCTATTTGTATTTACAATAGGGTTTATGTTCTCTTGAAAAAAAAACAATATGGTTTATGTTATATGTTAGATATTGTACAGTCTTTTCCTTTGTCTTCTTGTGTGTGGGTCCTATGGTGTGTAGTATATATAAGTCGATATGTATTTAGGGTTAGACTTCTTTTCCGTGAATATAATAAAATTAGGGATTCTCTCTTTTCTCTCTTCACATGGTATCAGAGCCAAAGGGAAAACCTAATTTACTTTTTCAGTGATCGTGTTTCATTCCGATCACTTTCTTCTCCTCCCGGAACCCTCCGCCGCCGGATCTCCTTCTCGCCGCTGCAGCCGCAGCCGCCCGCCATTCTTTGTCGTTGCGGAAGTCGCCGCCGCTCTTTGTCATTCTTGTCGCCGTGCGCCGATGACTTTGCGGCGACTCTTCTCGGTTGGAAACCCGCAGTTAGAGGAGCACGGGGCCCGATCTACCGCGGCCGACAGAACAGCGCGCCGCAGATCCTTGCCTTTCTCGGCGGAGTTTGCGGGTCCACGAGCCGGCACGTGTGTGGGCGCGTGAAGCCAGCTTCCGACAGCGGGACTCCACATCTGGTCGTCCCATTGCCAGATCTTCTTTGCTCATCCCTTCGGTGGTCTGAGCCCTCCTTATCACCTTTTGCCCATTTTGCCTCAGCAGCCTCGGGCCGGTCATCTTCTCACGGTTTGGGTCCTTTTTTTCTTCATCTCCCGAGTTCCACGGCCCAGTGATTTCAAGTTCTCTGTTAGTGATTTCAAGCTCCAGCCTTGATTAGCCCTCCCCATTGAGACTCTCTTGATCAAACGTGATTAAATCTCGATTAAGTGGATATGGCAACTAAAAATCCCTATTTTATGCGGTATCTACGGATCTCCCTCACTATCACATCGAAGAATTGATTGGTAGTGAAATTATATCTGAGTCGAAACACGTGGAACTACGGTTCATGGAGACGAGGTTATGGATCCATCTTATTACAGGAAGATCTGCCACCTAGTGTTGACAAGGTGCCTTTGGAAGAAAATAGATGCCTGTTATATGGCATTATTATGGCGGTCGGTTGATCCAAAAATTTTGCTTCATCTTGGGCTTACAAGACATGTTCTAAGTTTTGGAATCGAAATGAAAGTTATGCACGAATGATATCCCAGCGCCTTTATAAGGTGGCTTCTACTATTGTTAATATCGACCAATGAGACATGGATTTATCTAATTATATTGGCGGATTGCCTCTCTTAAGGAGGAGTTCGGCTACGATGCCTCTTCTTAGTGGCGTTGGGGCTCAGTGAAGCGAGGTGACAAAGTTCTTCATGGTCCCTTACTCGTTGGCCTCCGTCCGGATCTTGAGACCCTCAGAATCGATTCTTGGCGATCCATCGGTCCCGTCAGCCAGATGATATGTTTGCCTTTCGCCTCCGCCGTATCTCCTCCACACAGACTTTGCCATTTGATAGCCCTTTAGGTACTACGTATTTAGTTTCTCACACTAACCTTGAGGAGGGCTGTGCGAGTGGTCAAGGTAGAAGACAACGTCTCATTGCACCCCATTGCGATAAGGCAGCGTAGCTCGTGATCGTTGTTACTCCAGTTGCATGGGCGGCCTCCGCGCACTTGCTTAGCGTGGCCAGTCTTGATTCTGATTCTCGTGCTTGAGACTCTGGGCTCACGCATCTCGAGGTATTCCACGACGGTGAGGTATGATGCCTATCTTCGCTATCAGTGGCAGTCGACTTCTATTGCATCTGTTGCCCAGGGCCGTGTCTACGCTTTTGCCTTACTCATACATCTTCTCTTGGACCTGGATTCCTAGACTGCGGTGCTTCGATCACATTTACGGTAATAAAGATCTTTTCTCTTCCTCTTACTCTTGCCCTGCTTTACCTGTACCTTAGCTAATGGTTCTCAAAGCGTGGCTAAAGGTATTGGTTTAGCTCATCCTCTCCCTTCCCTACCTCTCCCTTACATCCTTTATACTCCTGGTGTCCCTTTAATCTTATTTCCATCGGTAAAATCCTTTCGTATTCTTAAGCGTTTCCATTATTTTTCGATAAATTTGTGACCTTGCGGGGCCGGAGTATGGGGAAGGCGATTGGCATCGACGTAGGTCTGAGGCCTCTATCCACCTCACCTCATGATCATCTCTGCGTTCGCGTTTCCGATGCTCCACTCCTCATCCGCACGGTCGTGCGAGCCCTTACTAGTCTTTAGGTTAGGAGAAGATGGTCCCTCGTTTTCCACTTTGTCGTCGACTGCGTGTGAGTCACAATCGGCTTGGGAAACATACTCGTGTCGTTCATGACATTTGAATAATCGGTGACATCTCCTTTTGAACTTGTCCGCATTGATGTTTAGGGTCCTTGTCGAGCTCGCGTACTTTAGGCTTTCGGTGTTTTGTCACTTCATTGGTATTTATTCTCGATGTACTTGGTTATTTTTAATGAGAAAATCGAAGCGGGAGTATATTACATTTTCCGAAATTTTATCTTTGAGAATGCTAACCCGATTCAAATATTTCTATTAGGTGTGTTCGCATTAGTGATAATGCCGCGAATATTTTACGCACCCTTTATTTCATTTATGTCACAGCATGGGATCGTACGTCGATCTTAGCGTACTCATACTCCTCGACAAAATGGGTGGCGAGCGTAGAATGCGTCGTCTTATTGGTCGCACCGTACTCTCCTCCTCCTTATCGTATTCCTTTTTCGTTTTTTTGGGGGGCGTTGTTCTTACGACATTTGATTGCGTATGCCCTCGTGCGTGTTACGTACTCAGTTCGTCATTCCTTCTTTCCTTGACTGACCTCTTTATTTCCTTCCTCCTCGTGTCTTTGGTTGTACTTGCTTTGTTCATATTCTCACTCCGGAATGAAATGAACTTTGTACGGCGCGAAATCGTCTTGCAGGCTACTCCCGGAGCTTGGAAGGGTTATGGTTGTGTTATGCCTCGGACTATTGATACTTTCTCTCCGTGATGTCACCTTCTTGAGGATCCCCACTTCTTCTCCTCCTCAGGAGTCTCTTCCGGGTCTTGAGTCTTACCCACTTCTATCATCTCCTCGCCTATATTTAATGATGTATCTTCTCGTACTTCGGGTTTATCATCGCCAGATCCATAGTGCGCTATTCTCTCCTTCTTTGGGCCCTGGCGACTCACTTCCTCCCCGCCGACTTCTCCTACCTGCGGCTCTACGCTGTTGCGATAACTTGCCACGTGCTCTTCGGAAGGTAATGGATTACACTAGCAATCCTCATCCACATTTACAATTTTTTGAGTTACCATCGATTATCTTACTCTTCTGCGTTTGTTCTACTATTTGCTCTGTTCTGCTTCACAGACCGATGAGGCACTTTCAGTAGTGGCGTGACGATGTTAGATGAAATGGTTCTTTCTGCACTCGGCACTTGGGATCTTGTTGTTTTTGCCATTTGGTAGGATTTCTAGTTGGTTGTCGTTGGGTGCACCGAGTTAAGGTTAGTCACGATGGTCGGGTTGATCGCACTTAAGGCAGCTTGGTTGCTAAAGGATATACTCGGGTTTATGGTTCACGATTATGGTGGCCTTCTCCCCCATTTGCGGGTGCCCTGTCCCAGTCTGCTTCTCTCCATGAACAGTATGTGTTCTGGCCACTTTTTCGAGTTGGATATTAAAAATGTCTTCCTTCATGGTGTCGTCGAGGAAGTTTATATGGAGCAATAACTGGTTTTATTGCTCGAGGGAGTCACGGTTTAATTAATGCGGGGTTACGTCATTTCTATATGTGGCAACAAATCTCCTCGAGCATAGTTTGTCGTTTTAGTTACATTGTTGAGGAATTTGGCATCGCGCGATACGGACCATTCAGTTTTTTATCATCATAACTCTTGGGGGCAGTGTATTTATCCGGTTGTTTATGTGGATGACCCATCGTGCATTCTGACGATGGTCGGGTTGGTATTAGAAACTAAGCGCTGACATCTTTTCACCGGCTCAAGCGGGGGGAAACTCGAGTGCTGCGGGAGTGGGGTGAAACGATCTGGATTACGGTATAGTCCTGCCCACAGGAAATTATCTTTTTAGACATGCTTGGAAGAAATGGGGTATATTAGGCCCATGCTTAGGTAACCTCCTATGGATCCCAATGTCGAGCTTGTACGGGATAGGGGAGTCTTTAGGAGATTCTGGGAGATATCGATGACTGGTAGGTAAACTGAACTATCTCACCATTACTCGGCCAGGACATTTCCTTCCGTTAAGTGTTGTTAGTCGATTCCTCACAGTCCTTAAATATGATAGCGGGTTTGGATGTTGTAATCAAGCGTTAACGATGTCGAAAGTACACGGAGCGGGTGTGTTGTGCGAGAATAGAGGTCACACCCGGGTTATTAGTTACAATGAGATCGCAGTTGAAGTTTGGCTTCAGCCACGGATAGACGTTCCACTTGAGTCGCGTGGTACCGAATTTGGTGGTAACTAATATCTGAAGAGTAAGAAAAAACATGTAGTGGCTAGATCTAGGCGAGCCAGAATTATCGAGCTATGGCCACAGCGACATGTGGACTCATATGCATTTAGACACCCTTCTCCCGGGAGTTGAGATTTGGAAATGATGGAGACGGATGAGCTCGTCTGTGATAACTTGATTTGCTTTGCATATTGCATCGATCAGTCTTCCATGAAAGGACCCGAACACATTGAAGTTGTGCCACTTCATTAGAAGATCATGTCGGGATGTATAGGTACTAAGTTTTGTCAATTCAAATGATCAACTAAGCGAGACATCTTTACTAAATCTCTCGGAGATCGAATTAAATACATTGTAACAAGCTTGGTGCATATGATATATGCCTCCCGGCGAGAGAGGAGAGTGTTAAATATTGTGCAATCTTTTCCTTTATTGTCTTATTGTGTGTGGGTCCTATGGGTGTGTATATATATAAGTCCAATATATAATGTAGAGGCTAGACTTCTTTTCCATGAATATAATAAAATTAGGGATTCTCTTTTTTCTCTCTTCACATTATACAATAGGTGTTTAGGTTTACTTAGTATTTTGGAGATTTCATTTGTTTAGTTTTTGTTTGTGAGAGCATTCCTCATCCTTTTATTGTAATTCTAAATTCTATTTTAATATATCATAATATTATTTCTCATTATAAAAAGAGAGAGAGAGAGAGAGATAATAGAAAAAAATAGATTGAACATGAAAATAATAATAGTTGTAATAATAACAACAGCATAAACAACAATAATAATGATAATAAATTAAAAAGGGCCTTTGGGATCAAAATTCAACGAAAAACCAAAAGGTTACAGCAGTCAACATTGCTAAGAAAACAGAAAGATAATAACACTTCTTGCAGGTTAATGGTTATCTCACTATGCCAATTCAACCACAATTCCCCTCCCTCGCCATCTCCCATCGGTTAAGAGCTAAAAAGGTTTTCATAGAGTTCAAGAGAAGTCAACATCATTGGCAAGATCATGTTCTGATGATTTCAGTGATGGATAGCTTAATCATATAACAAACTAAAAGTTCAAAATTCTTACTAGATGCCTTACTCTAAAACGAAAACAGCATGTCTGCCACTGAGTTCAAGAGAAGTTAACATCATTGGTAAGATCATGTTATGATGAATTTAAAGATGGATAGGTTAATCATGAACCAACTTAAAGTTCAAAATCCTTATCAGATGCCTCACTCAGGTTCATTTTGGTTTAAGACCACAAAAACACCAACTAGCATGCCTCATAAAAGAGTTGAACCACCTATTCATTCACTGCAATTATCAATTGTTCAACTCTAATCTGATCACATTGTGTAAAGTTTGGCCACAAGAATTCCAAAAAGAAAAAAATACCTGAAATGTTACACCCTCTTCAGTAATGTCAGCTAAATGCAACAATGACACCTGCAGAGGATAACTAATAAATTGTGAGCTGAATTGCAAATATAAGAAATCCCAGAAACCTGCCACCATTATATGAGAGATCACCAAAATGGACACTTGACAAGGTGAAATCATCAGCTCAAATGTTACACTTTAATAGCAATACCATTCAAAACGACAGAGTGAGTGGGAGAAGGAATTCTTTCATAATTCCGTTTACACAAACAAAGGGGGAACGTGTATCATTCCTTAATGACTACAGATCACAAATTAATGTACAATTCACTCATGCATAGTAGTTTTCCTTACTTTGTAGTTTTTCAGTTTCTGCAAGTGATCAAACTATGTAAAGAATGAAGTTTGAGATTTTTATCAAAAAGATGACCTTTGCAAATCAATCAAAAAGAAAATTCAATGAAACAGCAGCAATGTTCCTCTCCAGTGAATATTTCTCCCATCAGTTGTAAATTGTCTCTACTGACAAATCAATTATCAAGAAATTTAAAATGAACACATCAATGAGCTTATCTCATGTCTATTGCTCACTGAATGCAGTCAGTATATTGTGGTAGTTCATAGCCCCAATTTTTTTTCCAAACAATAATTCCTTTATAACATAAATGAAGAAGATTGAAAAAGGACACTAGTCTACAAAATATCCTTATTGGTAAAGTAGTTTAGTTTTGCAACACATGCACAGCTTCAGTCACTTGTTAATAAGAACTATAATCTTTTCTCCATAAAATTTTCCTAAATTTATACACTTCAACACTGTGGATTCCTTGTTTTATGACATTGCAGTTACTTAGCAGCAGAAATCAAAGGTGAATATTCTGGGAAGATCAAGCTATTCAAACTTCTAGGAACATAATTTTTTTTTTTTTGATCGATAAAAAGCAAATATATTTGAAAAGAAGCCCCAAACGAAGTTAAAATGTCTAGCGGAAGTATACAAAAGGAACCCAAAGGAGAACAAAGAAGCCAAAAAGGACAAAACCACCTCCGAGAGGCCAGGCAACCCAAGATGAGAAACTAAACAAAAAACAGATTACCTACACCCCAACCGGGCCAAAAATCCTAAAATTCGTGTTATCGGCACTCATGAGCTCTGTTGCCAGACCATAACTTGCTCAAAAAAGATAAATTTTGTCCTCTGATCCGAAGTAGCCCTATTTTCAAAAACCACCATGTTCCTATTCTGCCACACAGTCCAGAATAAACATAATGGGGCTGCAATCCATATGTTCTTACGTTTTTTACCCACCGGAGCTCCTTGCCAAGAGAGGAGCTTCTAGGAACCTAATATTATTAACCAGATTGAATATTATACTTATTAAAAAAAGAAACAAAAACCAGTTAGAATTTTATAAGTCAGGAAAAGCTCTCTCTCTTTAGGATGTTTGATGCATATCATACTAATAATAAGTGATAGTAAAACCTAGTATCTCTTGCTTCAGGGTCATGTCCACTATTATAGCACATATAAAAAGCTAACAAGGCACCTAAAATTGATATCCATTGCTGAGACTAAGAACAGATGCTAATAACAGGTCATGTAATGAGGTACTTAGGTGTCAAAGTGCATATTATTAATCCTTAGAATGCAAATACTACATATTAATTAAGCAAATAAAAGGGATCAAGAAGCATAAAAGGTGGAGCCATCCAGGTACAAAATGCCCGCCATAAGGATTGTTCTGGATGTAAAAATTATGAGACCATATCCATGAGGCTGCATCCAGAATCAAGGAATTTCAATTACTAAAATACTAAAAATGACAAATCCTGTATCTGATTAAAAATTAAAAAAAAAAAGGGTTGACAAAATTCTGTAATGGTAGAGATTACATAGCAACAGCAATAATAATAGAGATTCAAAATGTATATCACTGTTTGAAACATAATAGACAACCATTTGAAAGCCACCGGAGTCTGTAAGCAGTGCCCTGGGCCAGTTCATAAATTTATGGAGACCCCCCAATTCATCAATCAGCTCAGAACTAGGGCGAAGTTCCAAATGATATGTATTGCCAAGTATTATTTGGCAACCAATTTCCTCAAGCTGGTTCGTTGTCAAACCTTTTATTGTCCCTGTAACAAGAAAACCCAATCTTATGCCATGGTCAACAAACAGCCACTTCTTGGCAGAACACATGAATGCAATTGCAACCAAAGGTATCCCAGTACAATGGTAAAGGCATCCAAGAGAGAGGAGATTTATGGGTAACTGTCAACCAATACAGGATTCCTTATTCATTGTTAGTGCCTGCATGGATCTCTGATATACTAATTACTTACAGCTTTGGCCATGGAAAGTTACAATAGAACATTAAATACATCAACTGAGTTGAGAGCTAGTACAGAGAACCATTCTCTGTTTGCTTCAATAAAAAAGGAACAACACAAACAGAATTTTTTATTCCAATACAGCTTGTGAAGGTAATGGAAGTAGCCTTACAGTCACCCAATAACCAAACAAGCAATGCAATAAAGTAAGAAGATATAAGACAGTTGAAATTCTAACCTTGTGTGCCTACAGGCATAAAGAGAGGTGTCTGACACACGAAGTGAGGAAGTGTCAGTCGGGCAGCACGAGCCCGGTTGAACCTCCCTAGAACCTACATTCAAAGAAGAATCGGTTGAAGAAACATAAAATCTAGCCCAAAAAAAAAGGAAAAAAAAAGATCATATAACAGAGTGATTGACAATTTGACAGTCGTGGCCCTTCCAGGTGCGTCACAGGATAACTAGAGGGACACACCTAATGACGGGTCTATTTTGGGCACAAAACATAAGTAGATGAAATTTCTTCTGTGTAACAGGGTGTATAACAGAGCTGAGGAAACTAAAGAACAGCTCAAAAGAACACTATTTTAGAAGGGCACTTACATTCTCCCTTTCCAGTTCTCCGATGAGGCTTTTAGTTCTTAGAAAGAATGAGATAAGATATAGAAAGATTCTTAAAAAATGGTCGTTTCCAAAAGTGAAAAAAGGTAATCCATTCTCATTCAAACCTCAAATTCGTATTTCCCAACACCTTCATTTTAGCTGCTATCTTTGGATTCGAATTTTGGACGAAATGAATACAACCTTGACAACTAAAACAATTAGAATCACAGAAAATGAGCATCCAAATTCAAATACCTCAAACCGAAGCGCCATCCAACAAACTCCTCTCTCCCCACTCTTTTATGTATAAACCTATAAGCTGACATCAAAATCCGCAACTAATCATACAAAAACACGAGGATACTGCAAAGTTCTGAAGAAAGGTCGAGCAATGTAAAAACGGCATGGCCAAAATGTTGACATGGGAGATTGCTGTGATTGAGAAATACAGATAGATAATGTACGAAAAAAGAGATAGAAAGAAACTTACAGAGAACTTGTGTAGGAGGTGAATGTGTTGAAGACGAGAGCGACGGAATAACGATCTCTAGTATGAACAAGGGAATCCACAGGTCCGTCTCGGCGGCTGAGTTCGTGCGCCGGCAACGCAGTGTTTCTGTTAGCCTTATTCCACGCACGGAACGAAGCATACTAGGGTCTTCGAGTCAAAAATTAAAATGGGTGAGGGTCAGTGGGCAGTGGGCACCTTTTTCCGAATCGACCCGACCCGACCCACTCGTACGCGTTTTTTAATTTTTATTACGTCGAGGTTCCTAGAAGGCTGGACCTTCTAATCTTAACATAACACCTCTTCTATCGAGGGTTTTGTACATATATAAGTTATTTAAAAAAATATTATTAAAATAAGTTGAAAATAAAAATAATATTCAAACTAATATGTCCTAACAACATCGGCATACACATCAACAATATTGCATTTGTTGACTGAGGCATTGTAATTTTTTTTAAATCAATGTCACAGTAGTTATAATGTCATAGTCATTAATTACAGGATTGCTATTTTTGTTAAAATGACAATTTTAAATTACAAATAATTGTCTAAATTACAATTTAATACATCTATCAAATAATACAACCAATTTACATCTCCTGCATTACAAACATTTCATCCAAATGAACCAACTTTCATCCAAATCAACCCAATTATATCAAAATAACAATCAATACACAACAATTGATCATTTCATATATAAACCAAATCATATAAATATATACGCAACGTAATACAAATAACAATATATATAAATATAAATAGACATCAATGAGTCTCATATGATGGAGGTTTTGTCTTTCTCTTATGACGTATAGAATACACAGTTAGATAGTCTGTAGGGGCATATGCAATCTCAAATGGATTTGATGTAGTTGAAGTAGCTGAGAGACCTAATGGCGGAACGACTCGGCATGAGGTGTCCTAGATGGCATGCACTCAAGTTTGGAACAAGGTCAATCATGGTCTTATCAATGAGAGGCAATGTTGTAAGTGATGTCGTAGATGGTAATGTGGTTTCTAAGGCTAAAGATTTGGGTGATAATGGTGGGATGACATGTGCAAGGGAAGTCTCTGGGGGTGGTGTGGAATACACGGGGTGGTATGAAAGTATGAAAGGGTGGTATTGCTCTTGTGGTATGGAAGTCTCTAAGGGTAGTGTGGAATACTCGGGTTGTATGGAAGTCTCATCGGTTGAACGACCAATAGCATGACCATCTTACTCACCAGCTCAACCAAGTCGACCACGACCTTACCCACCACCTCTCCCTCTCCCTCGACCTCGGATCAACTGCATACTAACTACAATGGATGACGTAAGAGATCTGATGGATGGTCCATGTGACGGAGATGTCTCCTTATCTTATGTAGCGATGCAATGGTCCTCTCCAATTAGGCGTAAAAATGATCTAACAATATGATGAATGTCATACAACAAGCTAAAGGAAGCCCCACTAGATATACTAGCGATGTTTACCATCCCATATATCTAAAAAAACAAACCAAACAAAAGTAAATTTTTATCTATGCATTAAAATTTGGAAAATAATTGAGAATTTAAAGACACTTACTTACCAACAAGTGGAATGTTGCAACTGTATTATAGTACCTCATTTGATCCCCATGGGATGATGGTGTGATCAAACATTGTGTAATATATCGATACCACTTCATATATGGATCATGGAGGTGATGTGATGATCCTCTACACACCAAGCGTAGCCACCAGATGTGTATTGTGCATGATATGTCTCCCGGGTGCATTACTTGTGGCATTCTAAATGTCAGCAAATGTACTATTGCTTAAACAAGCAAAGGAGTAGAGGTATCCTGATAAAAGGCAGAGGCCGCGCAAGACTCGCTATGGACGATGCCACTCTATAGTCTCAAAGTAGATAAATGCTGGTGACATCGTCCGCTGAAATCCGACAAGACATATATATCGAGTAGATAGAAATTGACTCTTCGACTCCCATAACACCTCTCTCTGAATATCCATCTTTACCTGATATGATATGACTAAAATTATTGTTATTGTGAATATGACTAAAAATAATATATATTAATATACAATTACTTGATCATGAGTATGTGCATCTAACTAGTCTCGATATAAGGCGAGCACACCAAATGGGTTATGCACCCATGATAAAGGTACCCTCAGTGAAACCAATGGATCGGCCAGGCTCGGGAGAACTCAATTTGGTAATCCATCTTTATAGACCCTCGATTGTGTCTCCATCAGGCGCTACATTATGCATCATCATGTAAGGGTGAGAAGCTGGCCAAGTGTTTGGTCACCCGAAATCAGGTCCGCAAACATGTAGTCTCTCAGGAGCGGAAGCTGGATAAAAAAACCGCCATTCAATATTAGCGACATCTTAGTGATTGACTTTTATATGTGTATGTTTATAAATATTAATGTATACATAACAATGTCATACAAGCGGCAATCTCGAGTAGCACCATCACATTTCACGGCTCGACACTTCCGGGTATAAGTGTGCTAGACGCACTACCACGACCTTCTCAGTAGAGGTCACGTGTCGAATCTGTAATGTAATGATGGGAGAAATAGAGGTGGACATGCAAACCCTTCTTGTCTACAAATAGAAAGAATCCTAGCAATGCTAGGATGAAACCACTTGCACTACGCTCTAATGTCACTTCATCTTCGTTTATGGGTGGAGTTGATAATTAGGCAAATTAACCGTGGCGTCGAGGAACGTGAATCCTCTAAGCTCGGTTGGTGGCGGTGGGATCACTTGCTTGACTCGACACATCGACGACACATCGAAGTCACATGTGCCAGTGACTGGTAGTCTATGAATCCCGAGGCCCAGGATAATAGCGACATCCTATAATGTGATCGTCATCTCCTAAACCGGTAAATGAAATGTGTGTGTCTCAGGACGCCATCTCTCAACGAGACTTGTGATGAGGCCGCAATCGAGTGTGACATGTTTGATGCAGTACATACCATAAAAATTTGGATCGCATATCACACATACGAGGTATACAAGGATCCATCTCTACCACTCTCACGTAAACCCCGACATCTGAAGTATTGATTGATGACGAACAATATGTTCCAACACATTTCTGCTTTACCAAAAGACTTGTCGGTCTCGTATGGCAGCAACTTGATTGACTTTAATTTTTTACCAATTCCCAACAAATATGCCAAAAAAAACTTATTTAAAGTTAATAAATAAGAACTGTTTTATGTTGTGTATGTAATAATTTGCAATTAAATTAGTTGTGGTCTAAATCACTGCAAGTGCACAGGTCATATAAGTAATAAAGTGGATTTTAAGTCCAAATCATTCCCACGAGGATTGATTTGAAAATCAAAATATCAACTACCACTCTTTACTTTGAAGATAATTAAGCTATTTGGACAATTGTTTTGAAATAATTTTTTGTAAACTATATGATTAGACTATCACTCAAAATATAATTTTTTGTTTTTAATTTTCTCAATTTGAAAAAGAATTAAAAATGAATCTCACTAAATGGAAACACTTGAAATTAACCGGTCTGTTACGCATCAGTTAACGAGATTGACAAAAACAAATTAGTTATGGTTTTGAATTCTGAACTTATCTAATAGCATAATAGTATATCCTTGGAAACCTCCTGACACTATACATTTCACTAATTAAGATACCATATTCCTAAACCAGGTTAATGGTTCTAATTAATTACTTTTATGAATTTACCATCTTTAAGATATGATTGTTTTTCCTTTCTGGTACTTCACAACCATTTCTTAGGGTAAGTGTTTGTCCACATAAGCAGGGGGTAACCTGAGTCTTTGTCAATGCAATTGGTACCTACGTGCAATTCATTAAAATGTTCCTTATCCTTAATTAGAATCTAAGCTAACATGGGATTAAGATCATTTTGCCAAATTGAGATGGAACCTCTAAAGGTGAAAGATGATGTTTAAGCAAATAGTCATAAAGAGGTAGGAACAACAATTGTGAAGTATCAAAATTACACTTAGAGTATATTAGTTCATTGAATATCAATGCAAAATACCCCCAGTTGACTGATCTTTGCCTTCAGGTAATCCATCTCTATGTCACTCAGAGGGATCTTGGAAATCATAACAAAAATACAACTCTTGCTAGGTATAAACCAATGATATTCAGAATAGCTCAATGCAAGATCAATCCAGTGTTCATACCCATAACTTTAGTAAATAACACAAATGATACTCAAAACACTAAATTCCTTCACAGGGGAAGCTTAGCCTTTCAAATATGGATCACAAATCACAATGACTAGTCGATTAAACAAATTCATCAAAATTGCAATCAAAACTGAAATAAAATGAATTCCATAAAAATTCCAGATTCCACTAAAATTAAGACATAATTGAAAACCAGATAAACATTAATATGAGCTTCATGATTCACATCAAATCAATTACTATGATTCTAAAAGAAATTAAAAAAAATAAAAACAAATAAAATATATACAATGAGACTTGGAGTCCTTAGTGAATGTTGGGGATCATTGAAAAGTACATACATTACCTGCCTTGACTTTCTATTTATAAGGATGATTATTGAATCTGAGCGGGCACGAAGATTCAAGAGAGGGGGTGAAAATGTGGATTCCCATGCAGGCCCAATTAATGTCTTTGTCGCGACAATGTTTGTCTATGTCACGACATTTCGAGCTCATTTGTGTGTCTTAAGGCTTTTTTGTGGCTTTATTGCAACATTTCTATCATGTTTTCAATGTTTGCCTTTTGTCAAGTTTGTTGCGACAAAGTTTATGAATGTTGCGACATAAGTGCAATTTCTTAGGTCTTCAACCTTGTTGTGTGTTTGTCGCAACATTCCTGTCTTGTATTCCTCTTGAGTCATTGTCGCGACAAAGTTTTGAAATGTCTCAACATAATTTTCATATCTTGCAATGTTAGCCTCTAAACTGTATGTCACGACATAGTTTTAAAATGTCGCGACATATTTCATGCCTTAAACGTTTCACTCTCTGAAATGTTTGTTGCAACATCAAAATCTTTGTTGTGACAAACTCATGACTGTAACTTCATTATTTGCGGAGTTGCGCGCGATTAAGTTTTAGCGTATTAGCGCGACGTGACTGCTTCCTTCTGATTCTTTATGGCACGACAATCGAACATATTAGCGACATTATTCAGTCATCTTCATTGATTTCTCTATTCATTTGTCACGACAGAGTTTTGAATGTCGTGACAAAGTTTTCACCATTTTGCCTGACTAACAGTGAACAAAAGTTATCAGGTGTCGCGACATTCTTGCCTTCCATCCTCAGTTTTGTTGCGATATTCATTTCCATGTCACGACCAGGTTCTAATTAACCGGGAGCTCTTCTCATCTGTGTCGCTGACGAGTAATAAAATCAGCGATAATACTTATGCTTTCAAACTTCCATTGTGTTGTGACATTCATTTATGTGTTGCGACATTTTTCTTGTACTTCTTCTCATATTAATTTGCAACAGAGTTGTGAAATGTCGCGACAATGTTTCGACTATCATCTTGCACTATGCTTTGTCTTTGTTGTGACACAATTCTGCTTGTTGCGACCAAATTTTGCAGATTGCCTTATGAGTTTGTCGTGATATTTTCTATTTTCTGCCTTAGCCATTTTTGCTGTTTTTTCCACTCTTTTCGCTTCACACATACAAACCAAACATAAATACGGGTGAAAATTCCATAGTCGATGAAATTACACATAAACTCTCTCAAATATCGTAAAAAATGGGCTTAAAAATGGATGAGTTTTAGACATATCAAACTCCCCCAAACTTAAAGTTTTGCTTGTCCCCATGTAAAGAGAAGAAAATTTTGTTTGTCCTCAAACAATTCAGTTTTTATTTTTAAGGACATTTTTTTGTTTTGCACTAGACATTTTTTTCCTTAACATCTAGTAATCAGTCTAAGTACAGGATAACTGTAATATCATCTTTGAACAAGTTTCAAATCAAGAATGAAGAAGATTTTCAATTAAGTTCACTAAAAAAACCAATAATTCATATAATGTAAACAATTCAATCATTACCCTGGATCAATGAGTGTGTGATGGTCTTCCATCTTTTTCAATTTGGCAAATTAGTTAATCTTTTGAGACACTATTCAGATAATGACTTTCTCCTTGATTTAGTTTAGGTCTCATAAGCTTGTTGGTCATATTAATCTCCACTAATGTAGGCAGACACAACCTTCAAGATCAAAAAGGTCTTTTAGGCTTGTAATGTGTGACTTGGGTACTTGGGTGGATAAATGGGCATTTAGGTTCAAGTTTACCCAAATTGCACATACAACTCAACATCTTTAGCTTCACTCTTCATCCTTCCACTTGTTGCTATCATTAACTTTCAAATACCCCCAAACTTGGTTTGGTGCTTCATTTTGCATGCTCACCATTGTGGTAATTCTCTTAAACACATTCATATTTCAAATATAGTTCTTCAGACTTGAGATTTTTCAAAAAAAAAAAAAATCATTTTACTTAAAGGTTTATTGGAATGGTGCAATGTTTTTCCCTTTTTAAGCTTACTACCACCGTTAGGGAGCTTTGGGTTAGCAACTCTCATACCGGTTAACATTAGGGTATTAGGTGTTGAAACAACCCTAAGAACTTAATTGCTCAAGGGAGGAAGGTTACAAGACAAAACTCATTCCACCTTGATACTTGATATTTCCAAAAATTCTTTTGTTCATTTCTTTTCTTTTTATTCATCTCAATTGATTTTCCACCTTTATAATTTATCTTCTTCTGTTCTAATTTTTATTCCCCAAACTTGCTCATGTCTACTTCTTATAGTACAATTTGGGCGAACTACGATTATTTTCTGCAGGATTAGATTTAGGGATTTAGGCTTTCATTTGCTTGATGATACAAAGTTGGCATTAGGCTGAATAAGAGCCTCAGTATGTATGCATAAGCATATTACTTGGGTGAGCTTTGAAAAGTTCAAACTTCCAAATATGGCCTACATCATTTCTTGTTAGTTGTGTTGCCTAGGATTTCACCTTGAATAATAATCTAACAAGTTCTAGGACCTGGGGATATTAAAACTGTGATGGATCTCAGAAGATGTCCCTAATCCTAGCACAATTAGTTTCAGAGGTACTTTTGACCTTGTGCAAGATTTCAGGGTTCATAATAACTAAAATGTTTACAAAAATAGAATTAAGAGTTTTATTTTGTTTCATCATTTGTTTAAATCTTCCCAAGTCTTGAAATTTAACTTATTTATTAAGGACATCACAATTTCCAGTTTTTAGTTAAGCTCATCCTACCCTAATTTCATCTACCAATTTCTTGTTTGGTTTCTGAACATGCTAATGTGCTATTGTATAACTTAAAAACTCATTTTGATTAACCTTTCATTTCATCATCAACAATCATGGCATAGATAGCTCAACACAATTATACCAATTCAACCAAACAAGCAAACTCTCAATACTCAATATTCATATTGCTCAAAATTTCAAACAAGATGCAGTTGCACAAATTTACCAAAGACACTTCATTGAACTCATGAGATGATTACAAGAAATTTATGATCATATAAACAAATAAGAGGGGTTCAATTTTTCTTTGTTTCTTTTGGAGATTTTCCTGGAGACTTTGCCTTTTGTGCTTGCTACCTCTTATATTTTTTAGGTTCCTCAGGGTTAGTAGAAGGTATGAAGGGGTCTGTCACATCCTTAGGTACTATGGTATGAGGTATATAATCAGAAATTTGGATGTTTGGCAATGACACTTTCTTCTTTCCTGACACTGTCTTCATGGCCTAATCTAAGATGTCTGCATTACTCTTTACTAGCTCGCGTTGCCTCTTCCCTATTGATTCCAATGTACAACTATTGTTGATCAGTTCTTGAGTGTTGAGCCTCAAACTATCCTTGAAATGTTGCAAACTGTTTAACCATCCTATATCTCTTGCCTCCAAAGCTTTTTTTCATGCTACAATCTCTAGCTGCTAGAATTGAGCATTAATTGTTTTCTCGCTTCCCTGATTCTTCCCAAAAAAGTTCATCTCTAACTCTTAGCTCTTCTCTTCACATTGCATCCCTCTCTTTTATCTCCTCTTTCCATTCTAAGTCTCTCTGTCTGATTACCTCTTCTAGGTGCTGGTCTCTTCTTCTTAGTTCTGCTTCCAGATATTCATCTCTGAGTTGTAGTTGGAGTTTCAATCGGTCATCTCTTTCCTTCATCCTCTACTCCATTCTAACTAACATGTCCATGATGTCTGAATTGCTGCTTTTTTGCCCCGATCTTCCAGTTGGCTCTTGATTATACTCTTTCACACCTGGAGATAAATTCCATCTGGGGCTTAGGCTTTTTTGCCTTTCTTCTTTTCTTCTATCAATGCTCAGTACCATAGTCTATTCAAGATTTTCTACTCTTCTTTTTTTTTCTTCTTCTTCAACCTCTTGCAATTTTTTCTTGCCCTTGTTTGATAGAGCTCTAGTTATTCCAGTTAATGTAAGAGGGGAGGTTTTAGGACACCTTTCTTCTTCTTCCCAAGTTCCCTTCACCCCTCCTAGTATGCAAAGCCTAGTGATTGTTGCTGGGTATGGCATCAAAACTAGTATTTGCCATATTAAGTTCGGGATAGAGTTTTTATCGTTTAACCATTAATCTTGGCACCCCTTCAATGATGCATAAAACATTTCTTCTTTCTAACGAACTGTGCTTAAGTGTTTTGAAGGGAATAAGACTGATCCTATGAAGTAAAACCACACATTCGCTTCCTCTATAAGTAACCTTCTTGCAATGGATTCATAAGGGTTCTTCTTGGTTGAGCTCCATTCACCCTTCCCATCAATTAGCAACTCCACTATTTTCTGGAATTCTAGTTCTTTTTGCAACTTTTTGAATTTGGATCCATACTTCAACTTCTTAAGGTTGTAAGTTTTGTTTATAGCTCCTGTAACACCCCAAAATATACCCTAGTCATTTTCAGCATGTTTAAGGTATTTTGTAGGTATAATTTAAATTTTTCGCAATTATTATTTTGCTAAGTTAGAAAATTTCGAAACCCGAAATTTGTAAAAGATACAAGGGTAAAGTTGTAATTTGTCAAAACAGGATATAAAAGTCATAAGGTAAGAAGATTATGGGCTTAAGTGGAAATAGCATAACTCGTGGTACAAATAGAGGAGAGATGAGGACCAAAATGCAAATAAAAGGAAAATTTAATATAAAAAGGGGATAAGACCAAAAGTATCTCATTTTTGGTCTATGAAGGAGAGCTCATACGAGTAGGAGAAGAAGAAGAGAAGAGAAGAAGAAAAGGAAGAAGAAGAAGAAGCCAAGAAAGGTATGGAACTTGTATGGAATGCTATGATTTTGTATGGAAACTACTTGGGTAGGGATTCTTAGACCTTTGTATGGTTATTGGGTTGTTCCATTTCTAGGGTTTAGTTAGGAATTCATCCTAACCCTAGATTTGTTGGAAGTTGGGTTGAAAAACCCTAGTTGGTATAAGATGGATATGGAATCCTTCCTATTTCTATGGTTTTGTATAGATTGGTGGACTTTGGTATGGATTCTTGGAATTTTTGTCCAGGGTTTGGTTATGAGAAGTTCTAAACCACCATTACAAGTGTTTGTGGAGTTGTTTTGGATGGATTCCATGGTGGGTTTTGATATAAGATGGAAGTTAGTTGAGTTGAGGAGGTTTATGGAAGAAAAGTTGGTATCAAAATGGAAAATTTTGCTATTTCTGGGCAATCCCGCAAAGTGGTACCGGTACCTAAACAGGGGTGGTACCGGTACCACTCACCATAACAGGGTTGGTACCGGTACCGATCAAAGTGGTACCGGTACCACTACTACTCCTCACGATGCGATTTTTGTATTCTTACATTTATTAAGCTCAAATCGCACACGAGGGTATAGGAACCTAATAAATGATTATAAGGGATTCAAATAAGAATCAAAACTACAGTGAAAAAGCAGGCCGTACCTTCATACCCAAAGCCCGGAGCTTGATGGTGTATTCCCTATTATAAGATAGTAAGTTCTTGAACACATATAATTATAGGGTTGCCTAAAAGACGGGATATGGAATATTGCAGTACCTGCATTACGTGGCGAGACAAATATAGTACTTGATACTCTTTGATTAGTCTTTTCTGACACTCACGCTAGTGCTATGACACTTTTGTTACATGGGCGGGCCTGTCTACGATTAGTGCTTGGCACTCTGCTAGTGCTCACGACATACATTACATGGGCGGAGACCGTCTCACGAGATAATTAGCGGCACTCCTATCTTTAGTCTTTATGGCATACATTGCGTGGGCGAGACACATCTCACGATCCTTTGCCTCTGCTTTGTGCCTTTTGTAGTGCATCTTAGTACCTTCAGTACTTATTGTGTTATGTCCTACTCATTTCTTATTACTGGTCTAGGTAGTCAAACAGTTATATGATAAGAGACTGCAAAATGAATAAGAGTAAAGTAATGTACATCATCCTGCTCTAAATGTACCTACGGGTACCTCTGTATAAGTATAAACTCTGAAATTCCTACAGGAGATCTAAACAAGTATAAGTCTGTTATAAGTAAAAGGATTTGTATTAGTTTGTTATATGATTTCATGAAAATTCTGATATCTTTTACTATTATATGCTCACTGTAAATAAATATTAGTTCATGTGTATACGTATAAGTCATATGTTTCCCACTAAGCGTAAAACTTGGCATGTGTTTTAATCCGTGTAGGTACAGAGGAGGATGTCCGCGATCTTCCGTATACTGCTGGGCCAGCACTCTTGTAGGGGTCCACCACTTGTGTGTCTGCGCTCTGATTATGTAAATGTACAATTTTGTATATGTATATGTAAGTGGGACTTAGGATTGTATGTGATGACTACGTACGTCGCATTTGAGATCAATGCATCCTTTTCATCTTCTTCCTCCTCTTGCTCTGTTTCAGCATCTTTTGTATTTCTCTTCCTCTTCCCACTTTCCTCAATTGGTTGCTCAGTTTCTTTCATTTCTTCTTGCATAACCATAATCTAAAGTTCAGGAGTTGCTTCTTCTTCATTTCCGACGTATTCCTCCATGATCTCATTCAAGTTAGGAATCAAATTATGTTGTTCAGACATTTCAGAAGCTAGTTGGGATTAGGGTTTCGAAGAAGGTGAGGGAAAGATTGGGTAAAGGTAGATGAAGAGTTTGAGGGCTTCAGGAGGAAATGAGCTTTTCAAATTTGGAATTTTTTAACGTTCGAGATTCTCTATTTATAGGCCCGATTAATGTTGCGACAATTAATTTATTGTGACAAGTAATTCCCATGTTGTGACATTACATAAGCCTATAGTCTTAAAATTTATGTCATGACATAAGGTCTTATTGTCTCAACATACAGTTAGTCAGTTATGAATAAAAAATTGTTAAATTTTGCGACTTAAATTTTCTTTGTCGCAACAAAGTTGTAGCTTAATTCTTCAACAATTATGTTGCGACACAAAATTTTATTATCACGACATAACTTCCTGTGTTTTATATTAAAAATTGTCGCGACAATAAATTCTATGTTGCGACTAAATGATATCCCTGGGGTTCCAAATGTTTGTCGCTACAAAAGCTTATTTATGTTGCAACAAATTACTGTAAGTCTCAAACTGCATTATTGTGACAATTATCACTATGTCACAACATATTTTCCTTTAACTAAGACAGGCAAAAGTGATCTTTGTTGTGACAAAGAAAAATCATGTCTTGACAAAATACGCATTTTCATCCAAAAGCTTGTTTACAAGTTTCAATCAATTAACACACAATTCAATATGCAATTTATCCAGACCACTCAACTCACGCTTGTGAATACAGTTTAACAAAACATCTCAATTCAAGCATAATCAATCCAACACAATTTGTAACGCCCCAAAAATACCCTAGAATTTTTTTATAATAAATTTTATTATATATTCAGGGTATAAATTGAGTCAAACTTGGGTTTTTCTAGGAAACTGATAAATTGTGAAAAGTGAAATGAATATGTGAGCATATGATTAAATATTATATGTTAAAATGAGAAATTGATTGAACCCAAAACTAAACCCAAGTGAAAAATGGAAAATTTGGAAAAAAAATGTAAAATGAGGACCTAAGGGTGAAGAATAGAATAAGCTTATATGCTAAAGTGAATTAAGTGATAAATGAAAGTGAAATTTAGACCAAAAATGAGAAAAATGGAAAAATGAGATTTAATGAAAGAGCCAAACATGGCCTTAAGAGAAATAAGGGATATTAGACCACATTTGGTCTTAGAAGGCTCATTTGAGCCAAAAACGTTTGGAGACAAGAGAGAGAGAGAAGAGCTAGGGTTTTGGAAATAGTTAGAGATTTGTGTGAATCTCTCCATGTTTATTCAAGATCTTGCAATAAGGAAGAAGGAAAAAGGCTAAGGCTTCAAGTGCAAGGGGATTTGAGGTAAGAACCAAACCCTAGAATTTCTTTAATGATGTTTGGGTTAGAAAAACCCTAATCCATCCATGGGCTTTGCTCATGGTTGGTTTAGGAAGGTATTAGGATGTTATTGGGAGTGATTCCCATAATTTGTTTTGAGTTTTGAGGATTTTTGGAGGATCCTTGAATGGGGAGAAAAACTAAATCCTAGGCTACAATCGGGCTACCCTGCGCCGCGGCGTGAGTGCCCTCCTTGACGATAAGGCCGAGGTGCCAAAATGGCACCCCTTAGGGTACGCTACAGCGTAGCGTTGCTACGCCGCATTGTAGACACTATTCACAGAAAGCAAATTTTTTATTTTTGCTTCCGAACACCTTGTATTCATACACCGATAGTTTAAGGACCCTAATAAATGATTAATGAGGGTTCAAATAAGAAAAAAACTAAATGAAAAATGTATCGTACCTCGCCGCCTCGGCAAAGCGAATGGGCAAACTTAGTGTCTTAACCCAAGACCGTTAACGAAGATTAATCGTAATTCACTAAAAATGTATAATAATTGTTTATCCACTAAAAGTGGCGTGATTGTATTAACTAGGGACGGGTGAGGATCACCTAACCTAGGACCGAGATCGAAGGGAAGGAAACGAGAGCTGACAGCTTTGGTTTGTTCAATGACCCTCTATCCTTATTTCAAGTGTTTTGGTAGTTTACCAGATAAATATGAAATGATTATATGGGATGAGTATATCTTTGAAATGATATTGCGAAAGTGCATATGGATTTGAAAATGTGATAATTGAAATGTTTTGACAATTAATTGCATGCGAGTGATTAATTGAATTGTAAACGAATTGGTCAATTCTTGAAATCTTGAATTGAATCGATATAAAGACTGACCAACATAAGTAGGATTCTGTGAATCCGTCATGAAGGCAGCAAAGGTATCGATGTCCAGCCCAGCGAGATCATGAATTGACATCCGTCATGATGGTGTATGGCATTGAAGAAATGTCCCACTTGGCGAGATGCACCAATCGGCATCCATCATGATGACGTATGGAATTTAAATACCACATGTCAGGGTGCACCAATCGCATCCGACATAATGGGAGACCGAAATTGTGAAATGTGTAAGCACATTACTGATGATACAAAGGATGAGATTCGCCAAACAGAATCTTTCATGAATGTGAATTGTATAGACAAAGTGAGATAACAAACTTTGATCAATATAAATGAGATTTGTAAACTAAATATGTCCTTAAGAGTATATGTTTGAATCTCATGATTTGAGTTAAAATGATTTGTTGCATGTGGAATTGCATATTTTGACATGATCAATGATTTGTAAAGTGAAAGCATGTGAAAATGAATAAGCATGAGTATAGTTTGATATAAAAGGCACGGTTTTATGATAAATGCATGTCATGTTAAGCGAAAATTGGAATAGAGGCGCCTTAGAACCACTAAGCATGAAATGTAGCGTATGGATTTTTATCTATGCACAGGTTTCGAGTAAACAAGAAAAAAGGTAAAATCAAGAAGCGTAGAGTCATAGAGCAAGTTGCGGCGTATAAGTATATACCCTGCCATATGCATATCTTTTCTTTTTGAATGTGTGACATTTTGTGAACAAAAGAGTTAAACTCTGAACTATTGTTTTGTATATCATTTTGAAAAGGGCTTGATACGCCATTTTGTAAACGTATTGTATAAAAGTAAATGTTTATGGGCCTACCATTTGAAATGTTTCCGCGTAAATAAGAACTCTAAAATGAAATGACGTAAATAAAACATTTTGATAAGATAAATAAAAATGGTCGGAGTAAATCGTGTTCCGGTTCAGATCCTCCATTCGGGTCGAATTCGGGGATTGAATTCGTAACATTTTGAAAAAGAAATTTTTAATAAAAGGTAAATAAAAATTAAATGAACATCCGGAATGAGATTCGAATGCTTGATCGGGTCGAGATGCAAGGCACTACACAATATCTCAGTTCTATAGATATCAACAATCTATTATGAAACTAATTAAGATACCACAAAAGCTAAATAGGGATTTTCTCACAAGATTGTTGAACAAGCTTTTCTCCTTTTCAATTGAGATTGTATCATTCATTTCATTTCAGTTGTTCATTGACTATAACTTCATTTGATGACTAGCTTTCCTCACCTGAAAAACAATAAAATCAACTTCTATAAAAATTTAAAAAAAAATTCAAAACTAAAACTTTAAAGACACAAAGTTCAGCAAAATCAAGTTAATTAAGGATAATGAAAATTTGCTTGGGTTGCCTACCAAGAAGCTGCTCAATTTTATGTCTTTAGCTAGACATTGCTGCCATATGTTTTCTTTTCAGCAATTTCTTCATTTCTTCAAATCTGGGACTATTCTTCTTTCAATCTGCCTCCCAAATAATGCTTCAATCTTTGGTCCTTAACTTTAAACTCATTTCCTGAATTTGATTTCAATGTAACTGCTCCAAACCGTGTAACAACAATCATTGTGTAAGGGCTACTTCACCTTGATTTGAGCTTCCTAGGAAATAATCTAAGCCTTGAGTTGTACAATAGGACTGATTCTCCTATCTTGAATTCTCTCCTCAGTATCCTCTGGTCATTCCATTTCTTAGTCTTATCTTTGTAGATTCTTCCATTGTCATAGGCTTCATTTCTCAGTTCTTCTAATTCATTCAATTGGAGGAGTCTCTTTTCTTTAACAACTTGGAAATCAAAGTTCAGCTTCTTGATTGCCCACATTGCTTTATGTTCAAGCTCTAGAGGTAGATGACATTGCTTACCAAATACAATTCTGTATGGGGACATTTCGATAAGTGCCAGCGATTTTGTATGCCTGATACATCGATTCGACTTTCCCTAACTTGATCTTTATGCTTTCATTTCTTGTTTCTCAGTATGGTTTTGATATCTCTATTGGATATCTCAGCTTGCCCATTTGATTGAGGGTGATAAGCCAATCCCATAACATGTATGACTTTATATATAGTCATTAGTTTTGCAAACAGCTTGTTTGCAAAATGGCTTCCCTTATCACTTATAATAATTCTAGGGGCTCCAAATCTAGTCAAAATATTTATTTGAATAAACACTACAATTGTGTTGGCATCATTTATGGGGCAAGCTATGGCTTCCACTCATTTGCCCATTTGGATACATAATCCACAGCAAGGAGAATGTATAGATTTCCAAATTAAGGTGGGAAAGGCCCCATGAAGTCTATCCCCCATACATAAAAAATCTGCACCACCATGATTTCTTGTAGAGGCATCTCATTTCTTCTATTGATGTTGCCCATTCTCTGACATATGTCACAATGTTTGACCCATTCGGAACATCTCTGAATAGAGTTGGCCAATAAAAACCTGACCGGAGAATTTTCTAGGTTGTTCTATATCTTGCAAAGTGTCCTCCATATGGTGATGCATGGCATTTATCCAAAATTTCAGCTTGTTCTACCTTTGGTACACATCTTCTGATGATCTGATATGCTCATCATCTAAAAAGCAATGGGTCATCCCATATATAAAACTTAGCATCAGTCCTCAACTTTCTTTTCTACTGGTAGCTAAATTTTGGTGGCATAATTCCATAAGCCAGAAAGTTCACAATATCAGCGTACCATGGTACTTGGCGGCCTGAAAAATTTGCTCGCCAGGGGAAATTTTCTTCTATTTGATCCTCTTTCATGCTAATAGAACCTAGTGTGATAAGTGATCCACTTCTCCACATTTATATCCGTCTTTCTTATATTTGATCTCCAACTCAAATTCGTATAGCAATAAAACCCATCTTATTAGTCTTGGCTTAGCATCTTTCTTTGCTAATAGGTATTTGATTGCTGCATGATCAGTGTGCACTATGACATGAAACCCCAATATATATGGCCTAAATTTCTCACAAGCAAAGACCATTGCTAGCATTTCTTTTTCAGTGGTTGAATAATTTTCTTATGCTTCATTAAAAGTCTTGCTAGCATAATATATAGCTATGAAGTCTTGTCAGTTCTTTGTCCCAGCATAGCTCCCATTGCATAATCACTTGCATCACACATGATCTCAAATTATTTGTTCCAGTTTGGTGCTGCCATGATAGGAGCTCTGATCCATTTGGCCTTGATTTCTTCAAATGCACATTTACACTTTTCATCAAATTCCAATTTTGCTCATTTTTCAAGCAATATGCATAATGGCCTTTATATTTTTGAGAAGTCATTTATAAATCTTCTATAAAATCCAGCACGTCCCAAAGCACAATTCCATAAGCGTAGTAGGTGGCTGATTTTCAACAAAAACTTTACTTTGTCGATTTCAAGTCCCAGTTGTAGAAATTTTGTGCCCCAAGACAATGCCTTCATTTACCATAAAGTGTCATTTTTCCCAATTTAGAGCTAAGTTTTTGTCTTGAAATCTCTAAAGTACAGTCTCAAGGCAATTCTCAAAACTAGATCCACATACTGAGAAATCATCCATGAAGATCTCCATAGCTTTCTCCGCGAATCGAGAAAGATAGATATCCTTACACACCTTTAAAGTAGACGGGAGGCATTCTAATCGAATGGCGTCATACAAGCGAGGTGCCATAAGGACATGTAAAGATAGTCTTTTCCTGGTCTTCAAAGGTTATGACAGTTTGGTTATATCAAGAATATCCATCAAGAAAACAAAAATGGAGGGTGTCCTGTTAACCTTTCCAACATTTGATCAATGAAAGGTAAAGGATAATGATCCTTTCTGGTTATATCCAAAATATTCAATTTTCTGTAGTCAATGCATACCCTCCATCCTATCACAGTTCTTGTTAGAATTAAATCATTTTTCTTATTTATGATAGCCGCGAATACACCTTCTTAGGAACCACATGGCTGGGCTCCTTTAAAGAAGTATAAAGATTGCAAATGAATCACGCATTTGGCATTTCAATACTTAACCTCACGAGAACTTCTTTCATAACTAGGTTCAGTCTTCTCTGGTGTTCAATATATATTTTTGCATTCTCCTATAGGACGATTTTATGCATGCAAATTGAAGGACTGATTCCTTTCAAGTCTTCCCTTGACCAAGCTATTGTTTCTCTATATTTTCTAAGAATCTTTATTAGTTTTAGTTCTCTCTCTTATGTCAAGTTTGTTGCTATAATTACTGGTTTAGATTTTTCAGCTCCCAAGAAAGCATACTTCAAATGTTTAGGCAATCCTTTCAAAATTAACCCCTTAGAGCTTGTTTACTTCACATTGCTTTCCGCCCGCGCCACTTAATTTTTTTACTTTGCACTTCATTTAGTGTCTTTATTTCTTTAACTTCAAAACTGGAATTCAGAAATTCAACATCTAAATGATCGGAGTGAATCACGCATACATTACGGTACAAATTCTATGTGTTTTTATAACTCAATTTGCATGATTCGCATTCATATTCACTAATATTGCGCTAATCCCCTATACCATGATATTTCATAGAACATGGCGAAATCGGAATAAAAAAGGAAGCTAACAATGAAGGAAGGAACCAAGCGAAAATACGGCAAAGAAGTGCGGCTGTGCGTCTGCAGTGCGTGTGCGAGAAACCTTCAGCTGCGGCGAGGCTCTTTGCGGCAACAAAGGGTGCGCGCGAACTGAAGGCAAGATGATGAAATCGCCTTGGGTATCTTGTGAAGCCCCTTCACCTTAACGTGCGAGATCTTCCATTCCAAAACGGGAGCTCGAAAATTCTGATTTTCCGAGCCATTGATGGGCCCGAGTTTGGAAATATAAAGCGGCTTGATTCCCGAGGCAAAGGGGAGAGACGGTGAAGAAAAGCAAAGACGGATAGAGAGAGATTGGTGAAGCGGAGTCCGGAGATCGCGAGAGCGACTTCTTCGTATTTCTTCCTCTAATTCGTGTGATGCTAGAAATCTTTTAGTTTGTAATGAAAATCACTATGAACTAACTTTTCTCTCTAGTGTTTTGTCAACCCTAACTGCACCATTATGGATTAATACTTTAATTGGTTTTATTTAATATCGATATGAATTCATATGGTTGTTTTTCTCCTGAATTTAATCACATGCTATTATTTGGCCAATTATGGCATGCTAATGCTAGGAGTATGATATCGAGAGAAGAGGACTCATAGGGACATGGCTAAAACAACACTTGGTCAATCAGGGAATAGAGATATCCCGCATTCCAAGTGTAGCACTAGGGGTTTGCACATTAATGCATCTCGGAGTCGAGGGGTCGAAGTAGAGATGCAATACACCCCACTAGCGAGATAGGCAGTTATATCTTGTGAAATAAGCTTGTGCGCCACGATCAACCCGCTAACATAAATCATGAATATTAAATAAATGTATTTAGGTGAAATCCATTAGGTGCAGCAGGCGAAGGCAAAACCCTAGGTTTTCTCATCATTACCTTAAACATAAACTTTAAGATTAGGTCTTCTTTATTTTAGTTGATTTATTTATAATTCGCTAGAAGACTGGATCCAAATATTGTCTAGGTCACTAAATCAGTACTTAGCACGCTTCTCTTTGTGGGAACGACACTTGACTCGCCACTACATTGCGTAAACTTGACACGTATACTTGCGCGCATGGGCTCACATTTTACCAACTTTTACGCTCACGATAGCCGAGTCAAGTTTTGGTGTCGTTCTGGGGGAGTTAAGTGACGTGTGATGTTCTGTAGTGCATATAAACCCGTACTTTGGATCGATTTTATTTATTATTTATTTATTTATTATTATTCGTCGTTTTAGGCATTGTGCCTTATTTCATCTGTGTTGTTACTTGGTCTCGCCTTCATACCGGTGATTTCAGGAAAGCATTTAGTGTGCATGCAAAGATAAGATCGCAAGGAATTACTTCCATTCGATCCTGAACCAGAACGGACATTACATCGATTACGTAGAGAAGCACACACAACCCAAGTTGAAATCAAGCAGAATTAAGAGGATGAAGGGCAATTCCAAGGAAGGAATGAACCACAAGTGGAGCAAAATGGACAAAATTATAGAGATCAAGCCACCCGATCTTTTGTACAGCCTAATAATCCGCACATGCTACTTGAGGAGTTTGCCTTACCATCTACAATTGTTCAGTCAGCTATACGAAGACCACCTATTCAAGCGAACAACTTTGAACTGAAAGGAGTAACTTTGCAAATGCATTACAACATACAGTTTCATGGGTTGCCTAGTGAGAATCCGAATGCGCAACTGACCAGTTTTATCGAAGTCTACGACACAGTCAAGTATAAAGGGGTAATAGAGGAAGCTCTCAGATTACTTATATTCCCACTGTCACTTAGCGACTGAGTGAAGCATTGGTTGACTAGCCAACCACCGGATTCCATCACCTCATGGAATGACCTAGTGCATAAATTTCTAACCAAAATTTTCCCACCCGCATAGATCTCACAACTGGTGCAAGAAATTAACACATTCAGACAATTCGAGGGGGAGAATTTGGTTAAGGCTTGGGAGAGATTTCATGAGTTATTGAGGAGATGTCCACACCACAGGTTAACTAGGTGGATGAAGGTGCACACGTTTTATAACGATTTAAGCGATTCAACTAGGATAATCGTTGATGCCTCAGCAGGAGGTGCCCTGATGAAAAAGACTACATATCAAGCGTATGAGATATTGGAGGATACAACCACTAATTCTAATCAGTGGCCTTGAGATAAATCAGTACCTAGGAAGCCCTTAGCAGGAGCAGACATAGAAGTTCTCAGTAATTTGGTAAACCATGTTGCGTAGTTAACTAAACAGCTATAGCTATAGAAGTAGCCAAGTACAGTTAATGCGATTCAGAATAATCCTTGGGAGATCTGCGAGTCTTGTGGAGGATAGCACAGTACTATAGATTGTTAGTCGTTGTGAGGATGTGGTGGGCTTAAACCACAGTATAGTGAATCATATAATCCCAAACAACGAGGCGGGGACAGTATGAGTAATACATGACTAGAACATGTACTGGAGATCGATCGGGGCGGGGTTGGAGGAAGTGCGGAATGTCGGAACAAACTGGAACTATGGGTGCGGAGGAACAACCGAATAGTATGCCTGCAATGAGCAGGCGCCATGCGAGAAAGTGGATTTGGAAGAAGCCTTGGCTCATTTGATGACTTCCCAAGCACATATTTGAGATGAGACAGAGGCCCATTCCAAAAATCCAAGCTCAAACGGCCCTGAACCTATCAGCTGCATTCTTAGAATCAAGAGCTGGCACCGACACAGGTGCAAATAGGAAAAATGGCCACATTGTTGACTGAGAGGTAGCGTGGATCATTACCTTGCAACTCAAAGGTGAACCCGAGACGAGAAGGTAATGAACATGTTAAAGCTATCGCATTGAGAAGTGGCAAAGATGCAGGAAGACAGGACACCATCTTGTGCCTGCCTGGAGCAAGATAGTAAAGGTGAGAAAGGTCACCATCAGTTTAGTTATTTGTTTTATGCTCTGAATGTTGTACGTTGCAGGAAGGTCAAGCTAACGACGTTAAACATAGCGCTTCTTGGGAGGCAACCCAAGTATTGTGAGATCACCTTCTCTTTTGAACTAGCAGTATTTTCGATTTTGGTTTACTTTTCGTTTTGGAATACTTGCTTTTGTTGGTTTTTAATGTGTTTGTGAGTTTTTCAGGGATACCAAAGGGTGCAAGCACAACCACTGAGGGATTTACAAGTTAGAGGGTCAAAATTCGTGTTTTAAAAACAAAAAAACCCCCATGTCCATACCTTGCAGTGCCTTGGTAATGGAGTGCTCTACTTGTTGCATAAGCAGGCTAAATTTTTTGCGGTATAACTTTGGTCGCGGCGAAGACCCTTCGCATTTGCGAAATCCTTGCCTACTTTCGGGTATGCAGCGACAGGATATCTATCTTTGCCGCGCCAGACCTCTTCGCCGCTACGAAGAGACGCATATTTCTGAGCACTATAAAAACCCGCCGGCTATTCATTTTCCCTCCACCCAGTTTTTGGCCATCTTTTCGTCTCCTGCCTTTGTTTGGTTTGTGTTTTGGCAGCTCCATAGCCGACATCGCCCACCATGGCCCTCAGGAAATCAGTCCCATCTAAACGACAGCGCTCCGGCTCCACCACACACGCAACACCTCCCCCTCCGGATGATCCGCGCTGATTCTCTCTCGGGAGGCCGAGCGAGTCTATCATGAGTCTTTATTCAACCGTTCATTTGTTCTAGAACGAGGTTTTCCCACCTCCAATGCGTTCTTCAACTTCACCATACAGAACCGCTGTTGGTAGACACTTTGTGCCCACCCGATCCCCAGAGTAGCCTAGTCATGCAGGAGTTCCATTCCAACCTGCCCTTCAAGGTTGGCACCAAGTCTTCGTTAGGGGCAAGTGGGTCGATTTCAGCGCCCAGGCCATCAACTAGTTGCTCCTTTGCTGCGGGGATGGCGACGAGTGTGGAGTACCGGGCACTATTCTGAACATAGACTATGAGGCTTCGTCACGAAGAGCTCACTCGGAGCCGGGACGGGACCGGAGTGGAGGCGCCGTCATTATCCGTGAGTTAACCACCTTTCAAATACGAGTCCCTCATGCAGTAGCTAAGGTTTGGTACAATTTTCTATGTGTTAAAGTCGCCTGCCCATCTCGGTATGATTCTGAAGGACCTGATGATCCTCCTATACGCCATGACCAAGGGTTTCCAATTAGACATCGGAATGATCATTGGCTGAGACTGATTAGATCCGCCCCACGAATGACTGCCGGGCGATCTACCCCTCCTGATCCACTCAGCTATGTCGACTTATCACGCCCCGAATCCGATTCGGCGATTGGCGGATCAGACGAGTTCGAGTGCGAACTAGAAGTAGGACTCTTTACGATTTTTTTTTTTTTTAAAAGCCAAATTATACACAATGGGTATGACGCGACTTATAATAATTCAAATCATCTCAAAGAACTACCCACTTAGGAGTGGTGTCCATCAAAATCTAAGACACATATAACTAGTCCATTTACAAATACAAAACTATGCTTTCACATTTACAAATTGACCTTGGAACCTACATATAGTAAGCCCTTTACAAGTGTGTTGGCTAGGCTGTATGCGGATGTTTGCGATGTCTTCTCTTTGTGCTGGTTAAAAACCCGTGCTAAACTGCACGGCTTAGTGGGAAGCATATTCTTATAACTTATGCGATGCACATGCATTTATCTTGAATCATGATAAACTTATAACGAAACAAATATCAAAATCATCATGAATCATATAAACGATATATAAACGGTCGGATCATATTCGAGCAAACTTAGACATATACGTGGCAAGGCACATCAATTCATCTCTTTTACATAACTCATGATTTTCTCGAGATTTCGGGTCGGGTTCCTATTTGTGTCATCAAAAATGATTATCAGCTTGTACCTTGTGACTTTTAACGAATAGCATCATCTCCGTAGGATCCGTATTTATGCTTATTTACGATTCACCCTGGCGTCTACGAACTATACTTATAACAATCTTATGTACTTACTGGGAATTTACACTTTATGGCGGACTTATCCTTGTTGGATCTTATACTCATGACAAACTATTCTTATCGGTCTTATACTTATAGCAGTCGGATCTTATTCTTATTCGGATTTCTCATTATCTTGTCTTGAGCTTATATCTAGATCTCAGTAGGAGTTTACAGAACTTATACTTATCCTCACGGAGTTTTACGCGTTCGGGGTTCCGTAGGTATCACGAAGTGCGAGACATATCTTTGGATTTGCGGAACTTAATCTTATGCGGGAGTACCCGTAAAATTGCCGCCGATCGAATGCGATTACGATAACAGCGTGGTGGTATAGTATCCACGACAAAGTCTTTAGTTTAGCGTGTACTGTCACTCATAAAGTGCGAAGTAGGTACTACGGATTTATCCTTATCACGGGCTTATACGGGAGATGCCCGTGGTACTACGGAACTAATCAGGATCATAGGAGTACCGTGGAGTACTTGGAACTTATATTAGTACCTCGTATCTTATACTTATGCTCTCGAGGAACCTATCCTTGTCTTGGATATCTTCTATATTGAGGTTTATTAGTATTTAGGATCTTATCAGTATTCACAGACATATACATAATATTTCAGTTTTGTACATGTACTTAGACTTATACATGTATTTCAGATTTTTATACATGTATTACCAGTATATACTTACATCTTCAGAACTTACTTATACTGGTCTTACAGACTTATCTTTGGTATTTCGGATCTTATAATTATTCTGAACTTATACATGTATTTCGGATCTTACATGTATATTCTGAACTTATATTTATCTTACCAGGAACTTATAGTTGTATACAGGGACTTATTCTTGTCACACGGATCTTATACTTGTGTTCTGGCGAGTTCTTGTATTTTGGATCTTATTCTTTTCTGAAGGTACGTAGAATACGATAAGAAATTCGGAACAGATCGGGATCATAAGCACGTACAAGGTCGGATCAGGACTTATCTGGAATCACGGGCATTAGTCTTCCGTAGGAGCAGGATCACGGATTCATTAGGCGGAGTACGTAGGTATATTTGGTTATACTTATTTTACAGACTTATACTTGTTCGATCTGGTGCCCTTGAGTACCTCTGAACTTATCTTATTTTATTGATGTGAGGAATTACCCTTAGGTACTCTTGGACTTATCTTTTGAAAATTCTGAATCTGGGAATGCAGTAGGTACCTCTTGGACTTATACTTATTCGGATCTCGGCGGTTCACGAGTTTCTTAGTATCTGAAGTACGGGTAGGTACTACGGAGATGTGCGTATGCAAAGTACCGCGGGTACTCTGAGCAAATCTGAGGAAGTGCAGTAGGTACTACGAAGACATATACGGATGTACGTAGAGTACATTGAACATATCTGAAGGAGGTACTGCGTGATGCATTCGGATCGTTACTATATTCATTTCTTATTCATTATTCGAATTCTTATGTATAATTTGTAGATTACCTAGACCCGATGTCTGAGATAGGTTGGACCACGACACAATAAGTACCGAAGAGTCTGATGCAGTCGGTACCGTGTACTATTCGAATGCCAGGAGTACTGGTGTGCCGAAACGCGGTCGGAGAGTCTTAGTAGCCCCTGTCGGAGTCTTAGGAAGTACTAGTATGTAGAAGCACGGTCGGAGAGTGCCGTCGCACTATTCGGAGAGTGCCGAGTACTAATGTGCGAAGCACGATCAGAGTGCCGTGTCATTCAATAAGCGGTCTTAGGCAATTTTACAATTATATGGTTCAATAACTTTACTGTCTTATAGTAGGAAACGTATTAGCCACATTATACGTTCATGTGCGTCGTATTCCAGAAATCTTCGGTAAGATTATGATGAGCATGTAATCACACCTTAATCATGTATTCTTATTCTTCTAGCATGAATCTACGTTTGCGGAGTGGAATCGTGTCGGATCGATCAGGCTCAAGTTATGGCATTTCATGCCAGCTGGTCGGTTTCACAGGATTTTACGAGGGATAGTTTGGAGTATTAATTTTCCAGTACATTTCTCCATATTTGACACTGGTTATTTGTGTCCTTTAAATCTAAGGTGATAAGGGTTCATTTCCAATTGGAATGCCCAAATCGAACACAGACCGAGTTACGTCCGAAACATCCCCGGACTTCTCTATGTTCAGCTGGAATAGAATTTGGCTTTGCATGATCCGCTTTGAGTGAATTTTAAGCGCTATCTAAAGTCAAATTTGGAGATACCTATAAAATAGGTTTGTTCTCCTTGAAGTCTAGTTTACGTAGCCACTTGAATCACTCAAATCGGATAAGAAATGAGCAAGTTATGGCCAAAATACAAAAACTAGTCAAAACTGGAAAACCAGAACAAGTTCTACCGGTAGAACTTAACTTCTACCGGTAGGACTTGGCCAAAAATGACCAGAATCGAAGTTCTACCGAGTAGAACAACTACCGGTAGAAGACACCCGAGAATGCCCAGAATGGTGTTTTCTCACGTTTTCCTTCACTTTAATTACACTGGATCCTCCCACACTTCCTACACACCTCAAAACCATTTCCAGATTCACCTTGGAATCCTCTTTTCTATTCAATTCATCTCTTTCATTTCTCATCTTCTTTCAAACCTTTCCATGAATTTCTCACAAGTCATTTCAAGTATGGGTCTTAACCATACACAAGCTAAACTCAAGGATTTGTTAGGGTTTACTCTAAGCCACACAACTCCAGTCTAACAATATTTAACCATGAATCTGACCTCGAAGAGAGGATTCACTGCTTTTCTTGTGGATTTAGGTATTTACCAACTGCAGCTGAATAAATCTTTGATTAGGAAGAAATCTACAAACCAGATTTGGAACTCTTGGCCTCTCTAGAATCCCATACAAAATCCATGTGATTCATAATAGAGTTCATATCGAGTTAGATCCATACATAATTCGGTTTCCATACCTTGTAGGCTTGATCTTGAAAGCCTCTTCCCTCTTCCTCCTCTGCTTCTTCTCTCTTCCTCCTCTCTCTTACTTCTCTCTTCCCGATTTGTTCCGCCTCCGGCCGAGACCAATTTTGGTCTTTAAATTCCATCTTTGCTAAGGCCTTGTTTGGCCATCAAAAACCCATTTTTGGGTTAAGTTCTTATTTCTTTTTAAGCCCACCGCTCATTCTATTTGCAAAGCAATTTATATATATTATACTTTGGCCTCTAATTTTGTGAACTATGGCTTTTATACCCTCTTTGGAGCCAATTTCAAATTCTCCTTAAGTTTTGTAACTTTGGGTCTCTCATTTCCGGTTTCACATTTAACTCACGAAACAGTCAAATTATGCTTCTGAAATACCTAAATATGTCGGCTTGACTAGAGTCTATTTTGGGTGTTACACAAGCGCCGGGAGGTCGATGTTGGACTCAGGAGCTGGTGCGTGGCGCGCCGTCTGTTGCTAGGGCGAAGTTTGAGCTTCGGACGAGTCGGATGTCCGGGCCGACCATGATTTCCAGCAACCACACGGTCGCGGTGACCCGATCGAATGGCGACCACGAGTCCCTCCATTTGACTCGGTCCCTCGCCCGGATCAGATTCATGCGCTTACCACACGGTTTGACGCCTATTGGGACGAGTCTCAGGAGCATCAGGTTGCCTGAGTCAGGATATGGACGCCATTAGAGCGGAGATGACCTCCATTCACGCCAGCCAGGACCTGATCACACAACATTTGGCCCAGCTCCTCTCTCTTCACACCTCGCCACCTCCACCACCACCGCAGTGATCCTCTGGCACGTATCTCTTAGCCTCTATTGTCTTTTACTTTTTGTCAGTGAGGACACTGTTAGTTTTAAGTTTGGGGGTATATGGGTAGGCTCAGAGTTATTTTGCTTATTTTGATTATATATATTTTTATTTACTTTGTTATCTTTGCATATTTTAGGTTTTCGACTGTGTTAGCTTGTTTTAGTTGTTTTAGTGTGTATTAGCATGCTTTAAGTCCAAACTCACCATGCAAGAGTTCTACGAACCTTAGGAAGTTAAACACCTAAGTGATAGGACACCTTAGAAAAAGAGGATCGCCTTTGAGCCCCAAAAAAGAAAAAGAAAATAATAAGTGGATCATCCAATCGAAATCCTGGGCATAGTCCGAGGGGCTTTTAAAAGCCTAATGCCACGAGCCAAACGGCGAGAGCCGGTAAACTTCTTGCCCGCTGTAGGCGGAAGATGGAGTGATCTCGCTAGGACCTCGAGTTTGGTTGGAGTGTTCGAGGTGAGGATTCTAGGAGCTGAATGCGATGCCCTTAGCAGTGGTGAAGTCACCCGATGGATCCACAGCCTACGGGAACCCTCACCTAAAACCTCTTGAAAGTACTAGTACTCTTCCAAGTCTTAGGTTAATCCCCTTAGGAGTAGTTGAAGTGAATAAATTGGTGCGTTCTCTTCCTTCTGTGTTGAGTTATTCCAAATAGGAGAGTTAGATTCAAGTTTGGGGGTACTACAGTCGAACTATACATTGGAGATCACACTTTAACCACACTTAGACTCCTTGGGAAAAACTATTGAGCACTAAAAATGGGGTTGACTTGCTTGGTCAGCCGAGACTAACCCAATGCAGATTCTTGAAAGTTGAACAACCAAGGTAGTCCCTGGATCTTTTGAACTGGTTCTTGTTGACCCCTTAGCACATTGGTATCATGTATGCTAGTCCACGTCTAAATCCCGATATTAGTTGCGCTTTATCCTTGCGTGCCCTAGTTAGAGTACGTTCTTACTTGAGGACAAGCAAGAAGCTAAGTTTGAGGATGTTGCTAAGAGTGAATCACGCATACATTATAGTACAAATTCTATGTGTTTTTATAGCTCAATTTGCATGATGCACATTCATATTCACTGATATTGCGCTAATCCCCTATACCATGATATTTCATAGAACATGGCGAAATCGGAATAAAAGAAGCTAACAATAGAAGGAAGAACCAAGAAAATACGGCAAAGAAGTGCAACGGTCGTCTACGAATGCCTTGTGATGAGGGAGACCTTTCTTTGTGTGAAGTAGCTTTGTAGCGGCCCGAAGGGGGTCTATGCAGCAGCGAACCTGAAGGCAAGATGATAGTCACCTCGGGTACGCTGCAACGAATCCCCCGTCACCGCAGCGTAGCGGGATCTTCCATTCCAAAACGGGAGCTCGAAAATTCTGATTTTCCGGGCCATTGATGGGCCCGAGTTCTAAAATATAAAAAGGTGGCGATTTCGAGGCAAAGGGGGGGAGGGGGGGAGACCGACTGAAGAAAAGCATAGACGGATAGAGAGAGATTGTTGCAGAGATGGAGTCCGAGGGAATAAAACGACTTCTTTCTTATTTTATTCTCTAATTAGGTAACTGTGATGCTAGAAATCTTTCGGTTTGTAATGAAAATCACTATAGACTAACTTTTTCTCTCTAGTGTTTTGTCAGCCCTAACTGCGCATTGTGGATTAATACTGAGTGGTTTTATTAATATCGATATGGATTCCTATAGTTTGTTTTACTCTTGAATTTAATCACATGCTGTGTTGGCCAATTATGACTGTTAATGCTAGAATTATGTGCTCGAGAGAAGAGGACTCATAGGGACATGGGTAAAACAACACTTGGTCAATCAGGGAATAGAGATATCCCGCATTCCAAGTGTAGCACTAGGGGTTTGCACATTCATGCATCTCAAAGTCGAGGGGTCGAAGCAAATATGAAATACACCCCACTAGCGAGATAAACAGTTATATCTCGAGAGAGAATAACTTGTAAGCACGATAAACCCCCTAACATAAATCATATGAATATTAAATAAATGCACTATTTAGGTGAAATCCATTAGGTGCGGTAGGCGAAGGCAAAACCCTAGGTTTTCTCATCATTACCTTAAACATAAACTTTAAGATTAGGTCTTCTTTAATTTAGTTGATTTATTCATAATTCGCTACAAATGGATCGAATATTGTCTGCGTCGCCTAAATCGATTATATGCAGCTTCTCTTTAAATAGGAACGACACTTATTTCGCCCACTACATTGCGTAAACTTGACACGTATACTTGCGCGCATGGGCTCACATTTTTACCAACTTTTACACGCTCACCAATAGCCCGTCAAGTTTTTGGTGTCGTTCCCGGGGAGAAGTTTAGTGTTAATATTGACAATCGTGCCATAGATTGTACTTTGGATCAATTTGATTTGATTTTATTTAGTCTTTTTTATTTATTATTATTTGTCGTTTTAGGCATTGTGCCTTATTTCCAATCGGAATCTGACATAGATCGAGTTTTAAAACCTAAATGCCACAGGCATTGGCGGAAGCCATTGACTTCTTTGCCCATTCGTGGGACCAGAGGATGGATGATTTCCTGACCCTAGGACCTCAGGTTTGGATTGAGTGTTCGGGGTGAAGTTCTAGGGGCCAGATGCCTGTGCCCTTAGCGGTAGGTGAGTGCAATAGATCCACTCGAGACCCTACTTTCAGCCCTCTTAGTACTAGTACTCTTCCAAATCTTAGAGTTAATCCTCTCAGGAGTAGTTGAAGTGAATAAATTGAATCAGTTCTCTCTTCCTTACATTGTTGAAACTTTCTTCCAAATGGGAGAGTTAGATTCAAGGTTTGGGGTACTACGATTGACATGCATTGGAGATCACACATTTAGCACGCAGTCTTGGAAAAACTATTGAGCACTAAAAATGGGGTTGACCTGCTTGGTCAACCAAGACTAACCTAGTGCGGATTCTTGAAAGTTGAACAACCGAGGTAGTCCCTGGATCTTTTGAATTGGTTCTTATTGACCCCTTCTTGCTGGTATCATGTGGCACTAGTCATCTGATTGATGGTAATTTAAAACTTTATCTTCAGCGATGCCCTAGTTAGAGTGCGTTCTTACTTGAGGAAGCAAGAAGCTAAGTTTAGAGTGTTGATCGAGCAGATCAATACGAGACATTACAGTACAAATTCTATGTGTTTTTGTAGCTCAATTTACATGATTCACATTCATATTCACTAATATTGCGCTAATCCCTTATACCATGATATTTCATAGAACATGACGAAATCGGAATAAAAAAGGAAGATAACAATAGAAGGAAGGATACAAAGCATAAAATGCGGCAAGAGTCATGACACATGCGATCTATGGTGCGTAGCGAGGACCTTATTTGCGACAGCGCTTTCTTGACGTGAGAAGTGCGCCTTAGCGAACCTGAAGGCAAGATGATAGTCGCCTCAGGTATGCTGCAGCAAAGCCCCCTTCACCGCAACGTAGTGAGATCTTCCATTCCAAAACGGGAGCTCGAAAATTCTGATTTTCCGAGCCATTGATAGGCCTGAGTTCGAAAATATAAAAAGGCGGCGATTTCGAGGCAAAAGGGGGGGGGGGAGACAGACTGAAGAAAAGCAAAGACGGATAGAGAGAGATTGGTGAAGACGGAGTCCAGGAGATCGTGAAGACGACTTCTTTCGTATTTCTTCCTCTAATTCGTGTGATGCTAGAAATCTTTTAGTTTGTAATGAAAATCACTATGAACTAACTTTTCTCTCTAGTGTTTTGTCAACCCTAACTGCACCATTATGGATTAATACTTTAATTGGTTTTATTTAATATCAATATGAATTCCTATGGTTTTTTTACTCTTGAATTTAATCAAAAGCTATTATTTGGCCAATTATAGCATGCTAATGCTAGGAGTATGATATCGAGAGAAGATGACTCATAGGGACATGAGTAAAACAACACTTGGTCAATTAGGGAATAGAGATATCCCGCATTCCAAGTGTAGCACTAGGGGTTTGCACATTCATGCATCTTGGAGTCGAGGGTTGACGGTCTGTCAGCCCGCTCGCGAGATGGCGATTATATCTTGAGAGAATAGCTTGTAAGCCACGATCAACCCGGCTAACATAAATCATATAGATATTAAATAAATTCACTATTTAGGTAGAAATCCATTAGGTCACGATGGCGAAGAGGCAAAACCACAAGTTTTCTCATCATTACCTTAAACATAAACTTTAAGATTAGATTAACTGCTTTATTTTAGTTGATTTATTCATAATTCGCTATTTGGATCAAATATTGTCTAGGTCACTAAATCAGTACTTTGCATGCTTCTCTTCGTGGGAACGACACTTGACTCGCCACTACACTGCGTGAACTCGACGCGTATACTTGCGCGCACGGCCCGCATTTTTACCAACTTTTACTTGCTCACCAATAGCCCGTCAAATTTTTGGCGTCGTTGCCCGGGAGAAGTTTAGTGTTAATGTTGACTACCGTTCCATAGATTGTACTTTAGATCAATTTGATTTGATTTTATTTAGTTATTTATTTATTTATTATTATTTGTCGTTTTAGGCATTGGGCCTTATTTCATCTGTGTTGTTACTTGGTCTCGCCTTCATACCGATGATTTCAAGAAAGCATTTAGCGAGCATGGAATGACAAGATCGCAAGGAATTACTTCCATCTGATCCTGAACCAAAACGGACATTACATCGATTCTGTGAGGAAGCACACCTGACCCCGAGTTGAAATCGAAGCCCAGAATGTGAAGAGAGGATGAAATGATTCCAAAGGAAGGAATGAACCACAAGTGGAGCAAAATGAACAGAATTATAGAGATCATGCCACCCGATCTTTTGTATAGCCTGATAATCCGCACATGCTACTTGAGGAGTTCGCCTTACCATCTACAGTTGTTCAATCAGCTATATGAAGACTACCCATTCAAGCGAACAACTTTGGTAGAGAAAGAGTAACTTTACAAGTGCACAACCTTATCTGATTTCATAGGTTGCCTAGTGAATCCGAATACGCGGTGACCAGGTTTCTGAAGTCCTACAACCACGATCAAGTATAATGGGAGTATGAGGAAGCTCAGTTAACGTATTCCCGTGCACTTATGACAGAAGCGTGCGGTAGTTATTCCTTGACCACTGGAACACCACCACCTCATGGAATGACCTAGTGTAGAAATTTCTAGCAAAATTTTCCCGCTTGCAGAATCCATTACAATTGGTGCAAGAAGTGCACATTCAGAGCAGGTCGGGGAGAAATTTGGCCAGGGGAAGCTGGGAGGGATTTGCAGGTTATTGAGGGAGATGTCCACACCACGGGTTAATTTAGGTCGTAGTGCACCGCGTTTTTATAATGGTTTAATTGATTCAGCTAGGACAATCGTTGATGCCTCAGCGGGAGGTGCCACGATTAAAAAATCTTCGCAGTCGAAGCATGAGAGATATTGGAGATCCTGACCACTAATTCTAATTAGTGAGTGCGGAATGAATTAGCATGCAGGAAGCCGCCAGCGGGACGGAGACCACGAGAAGTTCGGTAATTTGGTAAACCATGTCGTGTAGTTAACTAAACAACTACAGCTACAGAAGCATCCAAGTACAGTGAATGCGATTCAAAATAATCCTTGGGAGATCTGAGAGTCTTGTGGAGGACAACACAATACTATAGATTGTCAGTCGGGACATATAGCGAGTGGGCCTACAGTATATGAATCGGCGGAGATCAGCAGCTGTGAGGGACAGTATGGAGGTAATATATATCATAACAAGTACCAGAATTAGAATCAAGGATAGGGTTGGAGAGGTAACCAGAATAATAAAACAACCAGAATAGTATGCCACCATTTTAAGCGAGCAAACCGCCATCTGGGAAGAAAGTGGATTTGGAAGAAGCCTTGGCTCATTTGATGACTTCCCATAGCACATTTATGAATGAGACGAAGGCCACATTCCTCTTCTTCAGTGGCAAACTCTTCCAAATCACTGCACTATAGGTTGCTATCAGGCTTACCACTCCTTCTTCAGCAAATTTTCTCTTCTTACTTAGTATATCCTTCATGAACTTGGCATAATGAGGCATTTAAGCCAATGCCTCAGGAAAAGGAATATTTATCTCTATCTTCTTGAACATATTCAAGAATTTAGAGAATTGCTCCTCCATCTTTTATTTTTGCAGCCTTTGAGGGAAAAGGATAGGAGGCTTATAGGCTTGCACCTCCTCTTTCTTTTTCAAGGAACACTCTTCAACTAGTTGCTCTTCCTGCGCCTTTTCTTTCTCACTTTCTTCAGTCAATTTTAAACTAAACTGCTTGTTATCTCTGCCAATTTATGCTCTCTTTTGCTTCTCAGTTAGATTATTCTCTTATTCTTTGTTCTTTAATTCTCTGCCACTCTTTAAAGTAATTTTCATATAGTCTTTTAAGTTAACTGCTTGGGTCACTTGGGAAAGATCAGCTAGCTAGTTTGCATAGTTAGGGCCGGTTGCCTACTTGGAGTCTCAATTTTCGAGATGCATTGAGTGTGCTTTGAAACACATTTGTGTTTGCCTGAAATGTTGCTAGCTCAACAAATTTCTGCTCATGTATATTCAGCAGTCTCTTGTTCTCACTAATGAAGCTCAACATCTGCTCCTCAAATGACTAAGACCTCTTTTATTTTGATTTTCAGCTCTTTGGCTGTCTTGCTGCTACTACCCTTGGAAACCATGTGGAGCATACTGCTGCTGATAATTCTGCATAGGTCTTGGACCTTGCTGCACTCCATTTCCATATCAAAAATTCTCACGGTTTCTCAATGTTGGTGTGTAGTAGGTTAGAAGGTTAGTGCTGGACTTAAAGTCGTAGCTCCTGTTGCCATTGACAAACTGAGTTTTCTCCACCTAATAGGGACCCTCATGAGCAAGTCCCTCATTAGCTATGCATTTTTGCTCATCTCCTACCACTGTTCCCACTAGATGGGCTGGCTGGTTTCTTCTATCCTGGTTATTCATTTTGTTCACGAGTGCATCAGGTTTTGCCTCTTATAGGCGACATCTTGTTATTTCAGTAGTACCTCCTCTCGATCTTTGTTGCTCTCTGAAGTCTCAGATGGAGCTCTATAGTTGCTCTTAGCTAAATCTTTAATAAGCTGGTTGGCATCTTCAACACTCTTTCTCTTGAATTCTTCACAATAGGTTGCATCAATGATCCCCTTTAAAGAGTAGTTCATTGCATGATAGAAAATGTCCATTTGGGTGATCTAGTCAATGCCATGCATTGGACATCTTTTCAGCAATTTCTTATACCTTTCCTAAGCATTGTAGAGACTCTCATCTTCTCCTTACTTAAATACAATAATCTCTCCTCTCCTCTCTGAAGTGAGAGCATGAGGGAAAAATAAACTCATATAAGCTTCAACTAGCTCCTCCCCCAGGTTGTTCTAGCGATCAGCTGAGAGGCGTGAGCTCAAACCAATTGCTGCCACATCCCATAGGAAGTAGGAAGCGATTTGCGACTTAATCATCTGTCGGGTCTTACCTCATTTAGTTTCAAAGTGTTTTCCATTCTAAAAAATCTGCCCATGTGCTCATTTAGGTCTTCACAGGGATGTCCAGTGAACTGGTGCTGCTGAACCATGGTGATGAGTGTAGGCTTTAGCTCAAAATTGTTTGCTTCTATTACAGGTTGCCTGACTGCAAAATACTCATCTCTAATGATAGGTCTCCAAAAATCTTCTATAGTTCTTTGTCTCTATGGTCTTTCAGTTGCCACAACTGGGTTGTTCTGATATGTCTCTCCTTACTGTTCTGCCATGACTACTGCTTCAATACTTCTTACTTTCTTCAGGTTTCTCAGTGTCCTTTCCAATTTAGTGTCCAGTGGCAGCAATTCTGCTTTTGGTCTTCTATGCATGTAAAAACTACTTGAAATGAAAATCCACTGAGATCAAATGAGATTAGTAGACAACATAAATATATTATGATAAGCTTCATAAAAAGATCAGTAGCTAAATTAGTTACTACAGTTAAGACTCTTTTTTATAATCCTTTTTTTTTTTGAAAATTTTGATAATATAAGGAAAAATGTTCAAACTAGCAATTAATATTAATCCTTAAATTCTACTTCAATCCCCGGCAACGACGCCAAAAACTTGATTGATGACCAAACAATATGTTTAACACATTTCTAATACTACTACCAAAGACTTGCAACGACGCTAAAAATTTGATTGACTTTAATTTTTTACCAATCCCCAGCAAATATTGTAAGCCCCTTCCCCCGACCTCTTCAAGTGAGGGGCGTCACACGGGGCAAAGAACTATTAACCTGACATTAGTGGGCCCATTTCAAGCATATATTCATGAAGACATAAACTTGTAAAACTACCACCATAGTGGTGTTTAAATTATCCTATACATATATGTCTGAGTCCAACTACTTGTATTTACAAAATGTTGCATTATCTCAAAAATATTATGTTTACATTTTATTACAACAAACACCAATTCAGCGACCTACATCAGAAAGACTCCTACTGTTGTGCTGGCCCTAGCAAATGCGGATGTCTCTGACGACCTCTTTAGTACCTACATGAATTAAACACCCATTCTAAGCTTACAAATTTTAGCGGAAAATGGGATAGCATATGTGATCCCTCACTTATAAAGTGGTCCCGAATACAATATATTTTAAAATAATTCACATATCGAATATCTCATATTCTCCCATAAGAGTACATAATGTAGATTTTCAGACATAAGGCAAATTCGTAGGTACACTACATAACGTATCCAAATTATGCCTTAACACTCATGTTGATTACTTTGTTTTCTTATGTTTCATTGTTCAAATACTATCATATAAATGTTTGCCCGCATAGACCAAAGAATAATGCAATGAGAGGGACGCATCACAATAGGAAAATTCGAAGGTACACATAATATTGAATAAGAAGTGCTGCCAACAGAACGCACGTGTAAGCTTGCCAACATGAATCAGAGTGCCAGAGCACTATACGTGTAGAGCTGCAGACTTAATCGATGTGCCCGCCACACGAAACGTAGTGTCGTCACACCCAGACAGAGTACCGGGCACCAAACGTGCATCGGCCTTATTCCTATTCACTATCCTAAGCCTTAGGCGCCACACAATTATATGTGTTTTCAGAGCATTTTATTTTTTTCCTTGTCAACATTCATGTGGTTATATAACCCATTCCTTTAGGCTTGATAGGGAAAGAAAGAAAAACAGGCTTAACAAAAACAAGAAAACAAAGCTTGTTCAGCAAGACCGGGGAGCCCGCCAGCTGAACCAATGCTACACCTAGGGGCGACCAACCTCGCGAGGCGAAGGAACAAAGGATAAAAAAAAAAAAAAAAACAACCCCTGCCCGCCTAGGTGAAGACCTTCGCCTAGGTGTGCACTCCTTCGCCTAGGCGGAGAGGTGTCGGGAAACAAAAATGAGGCATTTTTGCCATTTTTCATCGGAAATTTCCAACCAAAACAAAACAAAGTCTCCAAAACAACCTATAAAAACCCAAACCCAAAACCAACCTAAAAACGACATTTAGAAGTGTTAGGTTTCTTAACACAAACATAAACAAGGAATGAGTTAGGATAGTTTCCTAACCTTGATTTCTTGACACCTTCAAAGTAGCTTTCCTTTCCTTCTCTTTGCTTGAACAAGGAGACCAAGAAATTGAGAGAAATCAACCCAAAGATTGGCTCTTCTCCAAACTGTATGCCCTAGCTCTCCAAAGCACAAAAATGGAGAATTCTTATCCTTTAGAGAACAAGTTGTTCTCTTAATGCCATTTGGCTCTGCACTAATCACCATCTGCCTCAACTCAGGCATAGCTTTTAATTGAGCTAACAAGGCTCCATGAGATGCAATTCTCCATGTACCGTGTTTCAGGGACAAAACAGAAATTGTTTTTCTACTTAAGGCGTCTACCACCACATTAGCTTTTCTTGGGTGGTAATCTATTATGTAATCATAGTCTTTGAACAACTCTAACCAATTCCATTTGCCTCAAATCTCGCTCCTTCCATACGTGATACTTAAGACTCTTATGATCTCATAAATATTCTACATTATTCATATGTAGTGCGCCATATTTTCAAAGTTTAACACTACCGCTGCCAATTCCGCATCATGTGTAAATAATATGCTCGCTTGCTTCAACTGCCTGGCATATGCCACCACTTTTCCATCTTGCATCAATACACATCCCAAACCAATTCTTGAAGCATCACTATACATGAGACGCCCCCGTCCCAACACCCAGTGTCAGGCGAGGGTGTCTTATTTTTTATTTATTTATTTATTTTCCATGTTTACTATAAACTTGTTCATTCATATATTGTTAAACATTTCACTTGAAATATATTCTATAGCAGCAGATTACAAAATATATTCAAACTCCATAAATGATAGTGTTCAACATATACAAACTTTACATTTGTAATGTCCTAATCTTGGTTCTTTATAACCCTAAAGAAAAACTAAGTCATCCTAATTTTAGAAAATTCAATTAACCACAAAACGTCACTTAGGGAAGTTACGACCTCATAATAGAAACATTAGGATATTTTTTTTTTAAAAAGAGTTAAAACTCAACCAAACCCTTCAGATAAATATTTTTCTTGTTCTAAACATGCCCCAAATACAATTTTAGGAGTAAAATCGATATATACATCGGGACACAGTACAACTAAAAGTCTCGTATCACATATACTTGTCATGATGAGAGAGAGGAGAGGGAAGTCAAGCAATGACCTTATCACTCATGACGCAAGTGCTATCAAGAAAACACAACTCATTCTTCTCGACTTTCGAACCTAAAAATATCGAGACTTAACGGACGCCACTCAATGAGGGATATAAAGCACACCACGCCACACACATTCACATCATCATCATAAGCCCATTCACTTTATCAAACCAAAGCACTTACATAACTCCTTACATATTCATATACATTCATATCATCAAATGAGAGCACTTAATACCATAACATCAAAATTATAAAGACACCATAGTTCATATGTATTCTTATATATCACAATGCTTGCATGTATCCGTTTCTTTATCGGTTATGACCTAAACACATCAAGTATCGACCGGAACTTGTAAACTTGTAAACTTGATAACTTGTAACTTGTAAAACTTGTGTTGTCGGCCACTGTATACTTGTATTTGACCCGGGGACCCTGTAACTCAGATTTAAGGGACATTGACATGTCGGTCATAACCTTTATCCTCTTATCTTCCATGCATCATGGATCTTTCATATAACATGTACTTGTACATAATAACATTCATAGTTTATCACATAGCTTGTCAACCAGAACTTATATAGTTCATCAACACATTCTTGCACATAACAACCAGCATTGTCCATAACATATATCATACATGAACATTGAATCACTTCATTACAAAAAAATAAGTCATTCATGATCAAAATAGACAAACAAGAACACATGGTATCAAACATTCATATCCACTCTCTTCACAAAAATGACGTCCCAGACACTCTAAACGCGCACGCCTTGTACCTCTTTGCCTCACAGGGTCTAAAACATATCTTAATCATACATAAGTCATATATCATGCAAAAATTGAAAACTTAAACATATGAGAACATATAACCTAGGTCGGCCTAACCCCTGGGTTTTACAGCAGGACCTTGCTAACTCTTTTAGCTATAACTCTCAACATATACATCCAAAAGACATGATTCTTTTTTGGTTAGAAAATAGACTCATGCCTCTTTAACATATATAAAAATCAGCTTCATATTCCATATATAGAATTTATACCAGATTTTCAAACTTTAACTGTTATCAGGTCCCTTGTTACAGAACATCCTTTAAACAAACCACCATAACTCAAGATTGAGACTTTATCAAGCCATAATATTTTTCAAGAAAGAACTAGACATATAAAAGTAGAACATATCCTAAAATTAGGGGAAAATACCAAATACACAAGGAGAAACATACTTTCAAATTTCACATAGTAAACTGCCAGAATCAGGACAGCATGATCAATCATCAGTGGTCAATGATCATAACCTCGAGGATAACACGGGAATCAATTACCAAGCTCTTTACAGAAACCTAGAAGAGACATAACCTAACAACTTTTATTTACAACTTCACTCCAAAAAACAGAGCTTAAAGACCCGAAAATAGAGGTGCAAAACAGATCCAGTTCAGAGTTTCACCAAAGTCATTTGAATTCCGAAAAATGATAGAGATTTTGCTCAAAACCAGTTTTTTTCCTCTTTCTATCACACTTGCTCTTTGGCAACATAAAGGAAAAGAAAGCTAAAGATTCTGGACAACTTAAAAGCTTTATTCAGATATTTTGACAAAATTTCAAAATGGTCCTTCAATTTGCTTGGACTTAACACTTAACTCCCTAACTTTCAATTTTTGTCACTTTAACCCTTAATCACAGACAAATACATATCTATTGTATGCATGTATGTCTTTTGTGCACAGAATGCATGCCGAGTAGTTATGCCTCGGGGATAGCTATTACAACATTATTTATAAAACAAAGACATATACAAATTGACCAAAAAGGTCCCCAATGGGCACCTAGTGTTTGCTTTTGACCTTGATTGTCGATGATCATCCCATTTTCTATTTTTCTCGACCTGCCACGCTTGAAATATCTTCGCACTCGTTTATAGCTTAATAATAATACTCGTGGATCTAATTCTCTAATAAGGATCATCACACTCCTTAGACACAAACATATACATCTAACATATCATATACTTATACACATGTTTATACATATTCATACATATCATTTTACACATGCTTATACATATCCCATATTTATTTCTATCATATCATGTTTCATTTCTTATCATCGCTCATATACATTTTGTGTCATTTTTACATTTTGCTTCTTGTTCTTATCACAACAGACTTGTCATTCACATATTATTAAAGTGCAAGCTATGCTTCTCATATCATTTCATCATGTCATTTATCATATTCAAATCATTTCAGATATTTTTGTCATTTTTTTATATTTCATGCATGTATATACCTTGCAGTGATATGGGAAACTATAAGGGGACTCGAAGGTGCTAAGCATCATTGTAGGTTAAGCTATTATCGCACTGCACACGACCCCTATATGATCCCAAGGTGTTGTAAATGACCTAATCCAGCCAATTGACCAAGATGCCTGCAGACTTTTATCCCTAATAGGCATGCCCATCTATCCCCCTACCAGGTTGTAAGCAGATAATCCATTTTTATTTCATTTTCATTACATATCCCATATCGCCGAATAGCTATTGTTATCCGGTAATTATATGCGATATTTACGATCATTTACTCTCTTTTTTGCATTTTGTACTATCAAATATTTCTTACAAATAGAGCTCCCTTTTAGACAATTTTTTTTAGGTCTAATGGGGTCCAAATTTTAAGACACCTATTTCAAGGAGATTTGTTATTCTAGAAGTCTAGTTTTACCTTGAATTTTGAATCACTGAATTTGGATGAGTGATGGCCAAGTTATGGCCTAAACAACAAGGACCACTCTAATGTCAAAACAGAACCAGCTATGTCATGCAACATAGCCCCTTTGACGAATTTCTGGGTGCAATGGGGTCTAAATTTGTACACCTACTTCAAGTGAGATTATCTTCCTTAAGTCTAGTTTACCTATAATTTTAATCACTCAATTTGGATGAGTGATGACCAAAGTTATGAAAAACAAAACACGCTTAAAACGGACAACATCTCCCTAAAACTCACTCATTTATACAATTCTTCTCCTTCACTAAGGACCCCACAACCAAACCAAACAACCATATAACAAACTAGAGCAACCCCAAACTGAACTAAACCAATCAACTTCATTAATGGAGGTAGGAGAATCTCAACTAACAAATAGAAAAACTGGGTCCCCAAACGACAAATCTACTCAAAATATCTATAAAAATCTTATATAGATCAATCTGATTCAAACCTGGTATCCATAAATCTTAAAGACTCCCTCCTTCTTCTTCTTCCTCTTCCTTTCTCCCTCAAACGTGACCTAGCCTCAAAATGGGTCAATGTCAAATTGTAAAGACCAAATGTGGTCTTATCCACTTACATGGGTAAGGCCATGTTTGGCAAATGACTTTTATGATTTATTACCCATTTTTACATTTAAGTCCTCTTATTCCCTTTCATTTACACATTCTTTTCTCATATATTCTAATTAGGCATATAGTCTTATGATCTTATGACATTGGGTCCTTAGTTGGTAAAATTACTAATTTACTCCTCGAATTCTTAGATAAATTCCGAGTTTTGCTTACTTTATTTTTAGCATTATGATTCCCGAAAACTTTAACTTTTAACTTGTATAACACCCTCAACATGTTATAAAACTATCAGGGTATAATTTAGGGTGTTACAATACAAGTCATATTCTCTACCCGAAGTAGGCTGAGTTAACACTAGTGCTTCAACTAGTATTTTCTTTAACTGATTAAAACTTGACTGACATTTATCATCCCATTCAAACTTCACCCCTTTCCAGAGTAACTTAGTAAGTGGAGAGGCTATGATAGAGAATCCCTTTACGAACCATTGATAATACCCAGCTAAACCCAAGAAACTTCTCACCTCTATTACATTTTGAGGCGGTTTCCAATTCACAATTGCTTCAATCTTCACAGGATCAACTCTAATACCCTTTGCAGACACAATATGGCCTAGGAATGACACTTCCTTAAGCCAAAATTCACACTTACTTAACTTTGCAAACAACTGTTTTTCTCTCAAGATTCTCAATACCATCTTCAAATGTTGTTCATGTTCTTGTGCATCCCTAAATATACACCAAGATGTCATTTATGAATACCACTACAAACTGGTCAAAATAAAGATGGAATACTCTATTCATCAAGTCCATGAATGCAGTCGATGCATTAGTCAATCCAAATGGCATTACTAAAAACTTATAATGGCCATATCGAGTTCTAAAGGGTGTTTTTGGGACATCAACATCTTTCACCTGAAGTTGATAATATCCCGATCGTCAGTTTATTTTTGAAAAGACACTCGCTACTTTCAATTGATCGAAAAGATCTTCAATTCTCAGCAACAGATATTTATTTATCATGATTACCTTATTTATTTGTCGATAATTGGAGTGCACATCCCGAGAGCTGCCATTCTTCACAAATAAAACTGAAACTCTTGGGGGTGAAACACTTGGTCGGACGAATCCCTTTTCTAATAGCTCTTGTAGTTGAGTCTTCAACTATTTTAGTTCAGTCAAAGCCATACGGTAAGGTGCCCTAGAAATAGAAGTCGTTACAGGTAAAACTTTAATAGACAAATCTACTTCTCTCTAGGGTGGTAAACCCAGTAATTCCTCGGGAAACACATCAAGAAATTTCTTTATCACTAGAAAATCTTCCAGATTTACCTATCCCCTCTTGGAGTCAAGCACTAAAGCCAAAAATGCTCCACAACCTTTTATAAGAAAACATCGGGCTTGCATAGCAGAAATTATATTTGACACTAATCTAGATCGGATACCATGTATAGTTACCTCCGACAGGTCAGAACATTTAAGCACTACTGTTTTCTTATCACAATCAATTATAGCCCGATATTTAGACAACCAATCCATCCCCAAAATCAAATCAAACTCATGAAAAGGTAAAGCAATCAGATCAATCGAAAACTCTCTATCATGGGCCATTAGGGGACAGTTCTTATACACTCAGTTGACTCTAACACTATGCCTTAGGGGACTAGTAACATGTATTTCATATGCTAAAGGCTCTATTGATGGCAATTTATCACTCAATTTTTCACTGCATATATAAGAATGTGTAGAACCTGGATTTACCAAAGTATGCATTTCGTTATTATAAAGAGTGAAATTACCCGTGATAACCCCGGTGCATCCCGACATTCGCGAGCCTCAGCAACATAAGCTTGGTCAAGGTGAGTGGGGCGATGCATCAAGCTTGACCAATACTTCTTGCTACCCTGAACTACCTCGCCCTCTACCCCTATCACGAGTCGGTGAAGGTACATTGTATCCTCCTCTGCTACTTCCTTGAGGATTTTTAGAACTCCTATATCCTCGCGTACAGTTCACTATAAGGTGGTCTGTGCTGCCATATCGGAAACAACCCCCGATTATCCATCTGCAAGCACGAAGATGATGTTTGTGACAGTGCCGGCATTCAATTCTTTCTTCTTGTCTGGTTGAAGTGCCTCTATTTGAACCTAATTTGTAGGTCCTTGCCTTCTACCTTTAGTACCTGAACTATTTACCGATTCAACTTGAGACTCTCTAGGTCTTTTACCTGAGGATGAACTACCATTGGAGAACTTTCTCTCTAATTTTTTTTCCTGACTCATCATTTCAAAATTTTCAATCTTCATAGCCGCTTGCACCAGTTGATAGAAATTCACCACTTGCAGTGATGTAATAGCTGTGAGGTACCTTTTTATAGACTCCTTTAGGCCATCCTCAAACTGTCTACATCGAAAAGTTTTTGTAAGAATGGGTTCTGGTGCATACTTAGTAAGGCGCCTAAACTCTTTCTCATATTCCACCATTGTCATTTTCCCCTATTTCAGATTCTAGAATTTCTTCCACTTGGTCTCTCGGTAATCATCGGTGACATACTTTGTATGAAATTCTTGGACAAAGAAGTCCCATGAAATTGGGTCAGGAAGTAGTAGATTTCTTAAAACTAACTTCACCAATCATAAGATGCACCTTGCAAAAGTGAGACCACACATTTAGCCATCTATTATGGGGAACATTTCACTTCATCCAAAGCTTTTGCAATTTCTCAAGCAAAAACTCAGCTTTATCAGACTCTTCCAAACTTGTACCTTGGAATTCTTCTACTTCATGCTTTCTTACCGGATCAATTGGAGCTCTAGGGGCCGTGAGTCGATCTAAGACCCTTGCCATATCCTGAGAAATTTTTAACAACACTTCGGTTGACACATGTTCACTTCTAGCCAGCCGACGAACCGCAGATAGAAATGAGATGTGATCAAGGTCCATAGGATTGACGCTTTCAGTTGTTTCCTCCACAGCGTCCTGGGATTGGTCCATTCTAGTCAATATACAAAACAAGGACATTCGTATTAGGTCAAACACATTACTATGTAGGTACATTTTTAACCTAATAGTTTTCCAAAAACACCTAAACCTAGGCTCTGATACCACTATAACTATAACCCGACCTCGTCAAGTGAGAGGCATCACACGGGGCTAAGAACTATTAACCTGACATTAGTGAGCCCATTTCAAGCATATATTCATGAAGACATAAACTTGTAAAACTACCACCATATAAAGGTTTAAATTATCCCCAGAGGTATATGCTCGAGTCCAACCACTGTGATTTACAATAATGTTGCACTATCTCCAAAATATTATTTTTACATTTTATTACAACAAAAAACAATTTAGGGACCTACATTAGAAAAGATATTCCTAATCGTTGTGTTGGCTCCCATTAGTTTGATGCCTTACAACCCTTCAAGACCTTATTAACGGATGAAACACTCATTCTAAGCTTATAACTTAGTAAGAAAACAAATAGCATATGTGACCACTTACAGTGGTCCTCAATTACAATATACTTTTAAAATAATTCACATATCAGAATATTCATATCTCTTGTAGGAGTACATAACAGAGATTTCAAAAAAGAAGGTACCCATAGGTACACTATAGAACATAACTGAATTATGCCTTAGCATCAGAGCTTATTACTTAAGTTTTCTTATGTTTCATTGTTCGTATACTCATCATATAAATGTTTGTCTCGCATAGCCAAGCACTAATGAGAGGGGACAGGCACAATAGCTAATTAAGGCATGCAGTCACAAGATCGAATTGTGGCGGTCAGCACCGAACGTATCGCGACCGCAAATACCGAATCGAGTGCCATAACACTATGCAGGAGTGCCGTAGCACTAATCAGATGTGCCTCGCTTCACACCGAAACAAGTGTCGCCGCATTCAGACATGAGTGTCACCGTGGACGCCCCAAACCCGGTCCGCTGACTACCCGCTGGCCGCTAAACACCGTGGAATGTCAGACCCACATTTGAATGAAAAATTCGGCAGAGTCTCCTTTGTACGGGGAGCTCTACCCAGATACAAACTTGTCCCAATATCAATCACCTGATACAAATATGTATAAAAACGGCCTCTTGGACCCATACTACAATATTCTTCATAATATATATATCCAACTATATCCAATAGTTTCAAGAGTTCAAATTCTACTCTTATACAACACATATATTAAAAATTAGAGGTCTCTAATACATGTCATACATCATGGGCAAACCAAAGCCAATAATCCTGCTTTCTTCTAAACTCAAATCTAGACCCAGCCATTCCTCGTGCCGCACCCGAAAATATACCCCTCGACGTGGTGAGCTAATGCTCGCAGGAATCACCCTAAGGGGCTACTCCACCTAAGTGCATATACACGTGCCCCAAAATAAACACACATTCAAGCAAATGACGATCCTGCTCTTAAATGTCTAACTGATCATCTCGCACTGGTCTCACTCGACTCCCTCACACTCGCCTAAGCCTCATATGCGAGAATTATTATATTTATTTGTGGACAACCCTCCGATGTATATATATTAATCAATGCCTCCACGATTGATATTATTTATGGACTACCCTCTGATGTATATCAATCAGCCGTCTTCTCGACGATTGATATTTTCTTTTTTGGTATGGACTATCCCATAATTATCATTTTTAGACAACCCTCGAAACCATTTTCTATACTCATCTTCATGTACTCACTCCTACCTTCCTAGGGTGTCCTCAGCAGCATGAACGTGACTTACGCCAATTCCATTACAAGCCTATAACATGCAAATATATAAACATGCATATATTCACATAAAATTAAATCACACAATCATGTTATGTAATTTCTCGCATTTCATCAAGACCAAAATTAGTCAATGGGCTAATGATCAAACACGAGCAATTTCTACTTGAATTACTCGACCAATCACATTAATTCACAAAAATTATTTTGTGAACACTATTCTCGGGAACGTTGAAACTCTCTGCCAAGCCATCTCCGAAAAATCACCAACTGCCGCTCACCTCTGCTGAACCTGGTAGTTTCACTACGCCATCGCCTCATTCCAATCACATGAGTCCCATAGCAATATTTATGCTATTGAGCCCAACCCAAAATGAGCCCTCACGCCTACTCACGCTCATGTTGTCTAATAAATTCAATCAATTCGGTCCTGCCTCAGGGACCGATCAAACGGTCGCTCAAGGCTCCCGTTAACCGAAACATTGAAAACACTTAAATAAAGTGTAAACCAAGCAGTGAAACCCTCACCTTTCTGGATTTGTCAAAACTCCCTCAAATCCAGTATCCACGTAGACCTCTCCGCGCAGAGCCTCCTTCTCACACTCGACGACCACGACTCATCTGATTTTACGTATTCTGCAGGCAGCGAGGTCCCCTTAAACCCCATTCGGCCTTCCGGGCAGCCCATCGGACCTCCCTCCTCTCCTTTCAATGCTTTTTACCCCTTTTGAATGTAAGAGACAAACACTTGAGTGTTTTGTCTCATTATCATTTAATCTAATTCAAAATGACCATTAAGTCCTTCTTTTCCTCCTCAAGCTTTGGATATTCTAAGACTATCTCTGGGCTGCTCATTTTCATCATTTATCTACTCATGCCACTTACGGCACATGAGTACATGCTATATTAGTGGACTTTGTAGCATCAAAATCATTTTACGGCACCCGAACCGCGAGTGCCTCTGGCAACGTGCCAACCCGGGATCGGTTCCTGACCATCGAAATTCGGGACGTAAGTAAGAAGCTAGGATTTCATGAGACGCATTCCAACTATGAAATCGTTTACCTCATCCGAGATCTAGAAAATAAATTATGGATTTTAACTGAAATTACACTTTAAACCTGAATTAATGATTTGTCTCTTTCTTCCAAATTAGAATTTCTGCCTTACAAGCCAAACCACTAAACAGACTACATATTCATTCTCACTATCCTGCCTTAAGTGATTTAGTCTAAAATCCTCATATATTTTTGGGGCCAATTTTCAAGTATATTTCAGGCTTAAAATTTCAGTTTAATGTAAAATTATGGAGCTTTCACCCATATTTATGTTTTGTAGGAAATTAAGGAAAAGAAGCAGAATTCAGCAAAAAAAAGAGTAGAAATCAGCATTGTGCAGAAAAATGGTCAATGTCGTGACATCATTTTTCTAATGTGACGACATTATAATGAGAAGGTCTTGGACATTATTAACAAACGCGAGACATAGCCTGACATCGCCGTAAGAAGAGAAGGCAAGATAGTACAATGCAGCGCAGAACATCATCACGTCGACAATGTTAAAATTAAAACCAATGTCACGACATCACAACTCAATGTCGCTACATTAGAAGCAGCCTTAGCAGTCAAAACTACATCAAGCATCCAATGTCACAACATAGCCACGACACGGCTACGACATTGGTTGTAGTGAGAAGACATTGAAATGTTCACATCAACGAGAATTGTCCGTAGGTATTACTCGGGCCACATCACGTCGCGATGATCACCAACAATGTCACGACATCAACCACGACATTGACAAAGGGCTTCAGAACATCAAGATTCAATGTCGCGACATCAGCTTAAGGTGGTCAAGATGAACTTAACTAACCAATGTCGCAACATCAGGTTATTAATGTCGTGACATCAACTAAAATGATCATAACCTACAGCGCAATGTCGCACGATCATGGGCAAGAAAAGAGTAAAGACACGCTGGCCACGTTGCAAATCAACCCGCCAGGTCGCGACATCAACCAAATGTCGCAACACCCGACAGAGAACTAACGCATCGTCACAAACAACGCACTGGCATCCATGTTGAAACACTACAGAGCTAATGTTACGACATTAACTAAATGTCGTGACATCAACGGAAGTGAGTAGAGTTGAAAAGCAGTGTCGCGACATCAATTCGGTGTTGCGACATCAACTAAATATTGCAACACCAGAAAGGCAATGTCGCGACATCAGAATTAATCTACAACACTGCATCTCGATGTCCGACATCATCATGACATTGACTGATCACTGAAAATTGAGAGTTTCCCAGCATACTTCCAATGTCGAGACATCAGATTCGATACATGACATTAACAACTCCGATATCGCGACATCACCACGATAATGACCATGACATTAACAGCCAGGAGCGCACTTCGGCCTTTTTCAGTAAGCGTGATTCTCTTCGCTCGCTTTTAGGCCCAAGAACCGAGCCTATAAATGTAAGCCTAGGGAGTGAAAATATCTTGCAACCTTCATCAAGCTTTTTATGCTTTTTTGGGAGGGCTGAAGTCTCATTATGATGATATTTTACTTTATTTTTTTTCTTTATTTTTCCTTTTAGTTTGTTGATTTCTGCTTTATTATTGTAGCCAGCTGATCTTAATTAGATTTAGTCGATTTACCTACTTTCAAGCTTCTACTTATGTCCCAATCCAACTGAATCGTGAATTTTTCTATAATTAATTTATTTTCAATTTTGATTACAATTTCAATGAATTTGTCTGATCAACTAGTCATTTTCATTTGTGATCCATATTTGAAAGGCTAAGCTCCATCTGGGAAGAATATGTTGTTGGGATTATTGATTGCAAAATTTTAATGATGTTTTGGGTATGAAAATTGGAGTGATTTAACTGGTATTGTTCTTCACATTAGAACTCGTTTCTAAAGAATGTTTGGTACCTAGAAAGAGTTATATCATTGCTCTAATTTCCAAGAATCCCTCTAAATGACACAAAGATGGACTACCTGAGAGCAAAGAGCAGTCACTAGGGAGTAAATTACACTAATATTGTTTGAACTAATGCACTCTTTGGATCACTCTGGCATATCACTAGTGAAGATCTAACCCCTCGACTCCTCAAGGTCCCTCCCAGCTCGCTGCACAGATGTGCCCTTCCTGAGGCATGCATCCATATACCGATCTAAATAGCTTAATTCCTCGAGAGGTTTCACTTCATTTGAGAGGAACGATCTCAACCTTGTGTTAGCAAATATTCTAATTTGGAGAGTGCTTGCATTACCTTGTCTATGGGGGCAAGCAATTTCCAATCCTAAGAGACCGTGAAGTACCGAGGAGGAAAAACAGTCAGATCTTAAAGATGATCAATTTATATAAGTAGCTCTTCAGACCCATTTTTTATAGATATAAATGTGGTAAGCTGGAGAGTGAAATGTGTGGTGTTAGGAGAAATTCATTGCTACATAAATTTGCTCTTGGACAATTCCAAGGTTCATGTCCCATACTTAAAATTTTATTTGGAACTTGCAAAGTGATGGTGCTACTTGTTTTCATTCTCGACGTTATTTCAATCCAATGAACTCCCCAATCATGTATTTTAGAATTTCATTGTTTCTTTGTCCAGTTCACTTTACTTTAGAAAGTTAAATCTATCCTGAAATCTGGAAGTTCAAATAGTGAGAATCTTGAGTAGTGAGGGTAGTTAATCTTTAAATTTTCTAATCAATCCTCATGGGAATGATATCTGGACTTAAAAATCCACTTTATTACTTGTATGACCTGTGCACTTGCAGTGAGTAGACCAAAACAAATTTAAATTGCAAATTATTACTTAAACAAAAAAAAAAGAATTTTATATATATTCAGTCAAACAATTTTTTAGCATGACTGTTAGGGATTGAAAATTCTTTGGTAGCAGTGCTAAAAAAATGAGTTGGTCACAACTTTTTGGTCTCATATAAGTCAATCAAGTTTATGGCGTTGTTGCTGGGGATTGAAATGAAAGTAAAGTTTAAAGATCAATATTCTTACCAAAGAGAAAATTGCTAATTTGGACATTTTTCTTTATTTTATCCAATATTTTTAGAAAATATACAAAAACAGTTTAAACTGCTGTAGCGGATGCAACTATTGGTTTTTTAATTAAGCTTATTAGCTGTTGTCTACTGATCTTATTTGATCTGTGTGTTTCCATTTCAAGAAGTCCTTACATGGATAGAAAACCAGAATCAGAATTGCTGCCACTAGATACTAAGTTGGAAAGGACACTGAGAAATCTGAAGAAAGTAAGAAGCGCAAAATCAGCAATCATGGCAAAGCAATAAGAAACACATCAGAACATCTCAACTTTGGCAATTGAGAGACCTTAGAGACAGAGGACGATGGAAGATTTCTGGAGACCAGTCATCATAGATGAATATTCTACTATGAGGCAGCATGCTATAGAGGCCAACAACTTTGAGTTGAAGCCAACTCTTATCACAATGGTGCAACAACATCAGTATACTGGTCATCCCAGTGAAGACCCTAATGAGCATATGGGTAGATTTCTGAGAATGGCCAACACAGTGAAATTGAATGGGGTGAGACCTGAAGTGATAAAGTTGTAGCTCTTTCAATTTTCACTGAGAAGTGTGGCAACAACTTGGTTTGAGTCACTACCTTATGGATCAATGAACAACTGGGAGGAGTTGGTGGAGGCATACATGAGTAGATTTTTCTCTCCTGCTGAGAGGAGATGAGAGATTATTTTGTTCAAGAAATGAGAAAATGAAAGCCTTTATAATGCCCTGGGAAAGATACAAGAGGTTGTTGAAGAGATGCCCAATGCATGGCATTGATCTGACCACACAGATGGACATCTTTTACCATATCATGAATTACACCTCTAAGGGGATCATATATGCAGCTTGTTGTGGAGCATTCAAGAGAAAGAGTACTAAAGAGGCCAACCAACTTATTAAATATTTGGTCAAAAGCAACTATAAGGCTCCATTTAAGACTTCAGGGAGTAGCAGCAGACTGAGAGGAGGTGGTGTAATAGAGCTGAATAAGATGACTGCTATAGAGGCACAACTTGATGCATTAATGAACAAGTTGGGAAACCAGGATAGAAGAATGCATTCAGCATATGAAGTGGGAACAATGGAAGGAAATGAGAAGAAGAGTATCACTGATGAGGGACTTGCTCATGAGGGTCCTTATCAAGCGGAGGAGGCTTGGTTTATGGGAGGAAACAAAGGTTACAATTTCAAACCCAACACTAACCTTCCAACCTACTACACACCAGCACTGAGGAACCATGAGAATTTCTCATATGGAGGTGGAGCATAACAAGGCCAAAGACCTATGTATAACTATCAATAATAGTATGCTCCACATGGGTTATAGGGACAACATCAATAGAGCAGCCAGAGAGCTGAGAATCAGGGACAAAGGAGGTCCCAGTCTTTTAAGGAACGAATTTTAAGCTTCATGGGAGAGAACAAGAGACTGTTGAACATTCATGAACAAAAGTTTGCTGAGCTAGCAGCATTCTAGGCAAAAACAACTGTGTTTCAAGCGATACCCGATGCACCTTTCTTAAAATTTGGAACCTGAGTGGGGTAGGCGCCCCAGCAATACCAAAACCCGGTCGAAGGATGCCTTCCCAGTACGAGAAGAATCCTAAGGACTATGTAGCGGTGGCTCTAAGGAATTGGCGGAGAGTTTGGCAAAAGTTGAAAGAAAAGACTAATAAAGAAAAGCGAAGGTCACGAGCATATATGCCTATGTTTCATTTCCTCTCAAAGGCTAAACAGATGGAAGAGCGGTTCTCTAAATTCTTAGGCATGTTCAAGAAGATAGAAATAAACATACCTTTTGTTGAGGCATTGGCTCAAATGCCTAATTATGCAAAGTTTCTGTGCTGATACTCTGGCAAAAATATTTGCTACGTATGAGTGGTGAGCTTGACAACCATCCGCAATGCAATGCGAAGAATTTGCCTTGAAGATGTGATCCCGTGCCTCACTCATCCTCTCGCACCATTGGGAATGTTGAATTTGGGAAGGCTTTAGTGTGATCTCGTAAGCATCAAACCCGATGTCACTATCTATAGTGAAGAGATCAAGCTCGGGGAGCTTACTCCCCACATATACGAATTTACAGATGGCATATAGGATCATGGTCACCTAGAGGGAGTCCTTGAAGATGTAATTCACTGGCTAGGGAAAACTATTTCCCACTCAAGTAGTACCGAACATGGAGGAAGACAAGAGTCCCATCACGCCGGAAGGCCTTATCGCCAAGGAGTTGCCTCGAGCAGATGTTAAGAGGCTGAGAACCCACTCTTAGAGTGGGAGATTGAAGCAAAGACACTTCTAATATGAATCAAAGCCCGAAACAACTGGACAGAAATGTTGAAAGTAAAATTGTAGAACAATTTATTCTTAACAAATTCCTAATTAATTTTATGATTGTAAGTTTGCACTCTATCAATGAGAATGAGATGAATTTCTAAAGATATCGAGGCTCATAGATATCAATATCCTAATCTCCAGCTTTTGACATTAAAGAAACAATATTCAATTTAAATGAAGGCAGTACAAAAAAATCAAATAGCAGTGAAGAGAAGGAACAAGGAGAAGAAAAAATTTATGAGGGGCTAATTTTAAAAGAATTACCTAAACATCTTAAGTATGCCTTCTTAGGATCAGAAAAATCAAAACCAGTGATCATAGTTGTTGAATTGACAGAAGAAAAAGAGTAAAAACTACTACGAATTCTTAGGAAATATAAAGAAGTCATTGCTTAGTTTAAAAGATCAGAAAGGACTGGCCCTCAATTTATATAAAATCCTCCTGAGGAGAATGAAAAAATCATAAATTGAACACTATAAGGATCCACCAATGATGAAAGAAGTTATCGAAATAAGGTATTGAAATGCATTAAACAGATTTATCATGTAATTTCATATGTTCTTAGTGAGTCCTGATTCATTATTCAAAATAGATTCATAGTCATGAAAGTGAGAAAAGAACTAATTCTACCAGAGCCGTGGATAGATGGATGTGTGCATTGACATAAAAACTCGAATACAATAACTAGAAAGGATCACTATCCTTTATTCTATTGATCAAATGTTGGACAAAGGTTAGACACCTACTTATGTTTTCTTGATGGATATTCTCGGTTATAATCAAATTACATAGCCCTTGAGGACTAGGAGAAAACTACTTTTTACATGCCCTGATGCCACCTTTGCTTTTGTATGATGTCACTGGATTATGTAAATGCTCCCCTACACCTTCCAAAAGTGTATGATGTCCATGTTCTGGGATTGGTGAAGATATGTAAAATTTTTATGACACTTTCTATTATGATCCATTGGCAATGTCTAAAATTTAGAGACTGTATTTCCAGTTAAAAGCAAGACAAGACCATAGGGGAATTAAAATCGGGGAGAAATGTCATTTCATGGTAAAATAAGGAATTGTCTTGGGACACAAAATTTCTACAACTGGGCTAGAAGTTGACCAAGCTAAGGTTTCTGTCATAAAATCTCTACTGCCACCCACAACAGTAAAAGGGATAAGAAGTTTCTTAGGACATACTGGATTTTATAGAAGATTTATAAAGGACTTCTCAAAAAGTTCTAGACCATTATGCAACCGCTGAAAGATGTGTTTGACTTGATGATTGTACAAGTTTGCATTTTTAAACAACTAGATTATAATAGCTCCCATCATATGACCGACTGAACCAAAGGAGTTTGAAACTCACATGTGATGCTAGATCAAGGGCGCTTATCAAAGAATTAAAAGACTGAGGCCATATATTATGCCAAAGAAACCTTCAATGAGGCATACAAGAGAACTAATGAACCATGTGAAATGAGATGTCAAATGGTATTGCTTGTGAAAAATTCAGCTTACATATTGAGGTCCCAAGGGGTTATACACACTAATCATGTTGCAATTAGATATCTGATGGCAAAGAAAGATGCAAAACTAAGACTGATCAAATGGGTATTGTTGTTGCAAGAATTTGATTTGGAAATCAAAGACAATAAGGGTAATGATAATGTGATAGCTAATCACTTTTCAAGAATGGAAAACCCACCGAAATGAAAAAGAATGACGTAAATATAATGAAATTTTTCCTGATTAATGCTTTTTCGCCTGGCTCAATTACCCTGGTATGATGATATTGTTAATTATTTAGCTAGTGGAATTATGCCACCAGATTTCAGCTACCAACAGAAAAGAAAGCTGAGAACTAATGCTAGAATATATATATGAATGTTCACTTATTAGTTTAAAAAGAGGCATCATCACGAAATGTGCTGTATCATAAAAAGGTGGAATTATTATTAAATGTCGCAATACCATATGGAGTGACACTTTGCAGAGAAAGAATGATTCAAAATTCTTCCAACTAAGATGACCTTACCTATTCAAATACTATTTTGAATGGGTTAAACATTGTGATAGATGTTAAAGAATGGGCAATACAGGCAGAAGAAATGAGATGCCTCTATAAGGGATCCTGGTGGTGCAAATTTTTTATGTATGGGGGATAGATTTTATTGGACCTTTCCCACCCTCATTTGGAAATCAATACATTCTCCTAACTGTGGATTATGTATCCAAATAGGTGGAAGCTATAACTTGTCCAAGGAATGATGCCAACACTGTAGTTGGGTTTATTCAAAGAAATATCTTAAGTAGATTTGGAGCCCCAAGAACAATCATTAGTGATGAGGGAAGTCATTTTGTAAACAAGCTGTTTGCAAAACTGATGAGCAGATATGGAATCAGACATCTTATGAGATTGGCTTATCACACTCAATCAAATAGGCAAACAGAAATATCCAACAGGGAGATAAAGAACATATTGGAAAAGACAGTAAGCACCGGTAGTGATCGGTCGGTAGATGATGCCTTTGTGGGCTTGAATTTGCTTATAAATCTCACATTGGAATGTCCCATCTGAGGATAGTTGGAAAACACTATCTCCCTCTTGAGCTTGAATATAAAACTATGTGGGTCATTAAGAAAATGAACTGTGATTTCAAAGCTGCTAAATGCAAGAGCAATACCAATTAGATCAATCCAGTGTTCCTACCCACAACTTTAGTAAATAACACAAATGATACTCAAAACACCAAATTCCTTCATAGAGGAAGCTTAGCCTTTCAAATCTAGATCACAAATCATAATGACTAGTTGATCAAACAAATTCATCAAAATTACAATCAAAACCGAAATAAAATGAATTCCATATTCCACTAAAATTAAGACATAATTGAAAACTAGATAAACATTAATCTAAGCTCCATGATCCACATTAGATCAATTACTCTGATTCTAAAAGAAATTAAAAAAAATAAAAACAAATAAAATATATACAATGAGACTTTAGTCCTTCCCGAGAATGTTCAGGGTTTGCTGAAAAGCTGTGCATTACACCTTTAGCTTTTTTATGTATAAGGTTATTGAATGGTGGGCCAGAATTCGAGGCTGAAAATGTGGATTCTCATGCAAGCCCAGTTAATGTCTTTGTCGCGACAATGTTTGTCTATGTCACGACATTTCAACTCGTTTGTGTGTCTTGAGGCTTTGATGTGGCTTTGTCGCAACATTTCTGTCATGTTTTCAATTTCTGCCTTTTGTCAAGTTTGTCGTGACAAAGTTTATGAATGTCACGACATAAGTGCAATTTCTTAAGTCTTCAACCTTGTTGTGAGTTTATCGCAACATTCCTGCCTTGTATTCCTCTTGAGTCATTGTCGTGACCAAGTTTTGAAATGTTGCGACAGAATTTCCTTACCTTGCAATATTAGCCTCTGAATTGTATGTCACGACATAGTTTTGAAATGTTGCGACATATTTCATGCCTTGAACGTTTCACTCTCTGAAATGTTTGTCGCAACATCAAAATCTTTGTTGTGACAAACTCAATATGACTTTGCCGTTTATACGCGGTTTCTATCGCTCTTTAAGTTAGCATGTCGTGACATAATTACTTCCCATACGCAATTATTGTTATGTCATGACGATCAATTTTATGTCGCGAAATTGTTTTAATGTGTTTTCATTGATTTCTCTCTTCATTTGTCGAGATAGAGTTTTGAACGTCGTGACAAAGTTTTTCTATCATTTGCCCTATGCTTTGTCGCAACATAGTTATCAAGTGTTGCAACATTCTTCTAGCCTTCCATCCTCGGTTTTGTTGCAAAATTCATTTCCATGTCACGACAGAGTTCTAGTGCTTTTTTAGGAGCTCTTCTCATGCAATGTCGCGACAGAGTAATAAAATGTTGCGATAATACTTCTGCTTTCTGACTTCCACTATGTTGTGACATTCATTTCTGTGTTACAACATTTTTCTTGTACTTCTTCTCATATTAAGTCGCGACAAAGTTGTGAAATGTCGCAACAATCTGTTGACTGTCATCTTGCACTCTGCTTTGTCTTTGTTGCGACACGGTTCTGCTTGTTGTGACCAAGTTTTGCAGATTGCCTTAGGATTTTGTCGCGATATTATCTATTTTCCTACCTTAGCCATTTTTGCTATTTTTTCCACTCTTTTCACTTCTTTTGCATTAAAACCCTGCAAAACATAAATCTAGGTGAATATTCCATAATTCATCATTAAATTGCACCTTAAACTCTCAATTATGCATAAAAAAAATGGGCTTAAAAATATATGAGTTTTGGACTCATCAAGTACCGATGAAAGCTACAAATTACAAAGATATCAATAAATCAATTCATGCCCTTACGTGACACAATAATCGAAAACAAATTTTTATGATATGAAAAATGCATACTTAAGTAATGCTCACTAAATGAGACCGATGTTTGTTCTGTAAAACCAAGACAGATCTATCTAACAGATCTGCATCATAAGGCCCTCTGAATGTCATATCTGTAACATATAACAATCAATAACGATTAACCAATAAGCAAGTACTATTATTACAGATTATAATGAAATTATTAAGGCAATGTAACAACAAAAAACATATATGTTTCAATCAACTTGCTTCCTATTTTGATCAGATCGGCAATTGTGACCAAGTTATTTACACAACCTACATGTAATAGTAGTCTTCCCCTATCTAACATCCATTTCATTATGCAAACGGGTTTATTTAGGATGTCGCATTGATGTACTTTGTTATTAAAACCTGATGGTTGGACCATCATGGAAATTCATTTATATTCATCGAATATGGGATGGGAGAAGGTTGCACATGTATGAGTATTGTAGTAGCCATGAACAAATTATCGACAATCTAAGGAGTGAAACTGACATGTTGCTATAATATGACTACAGGGAAATCCATATATAAGTGTCTTACCACAAATGCATTTATGGTCATGTAAGTTGAGACAATGTATTCGACCTCTCATTGACTTGACATAAAATCATCCCTGGTTGTGATTGTAAAACCCGGGTAAATTTGAAGTTTTTCGAAAAAAGGCAAAATGGTAAATTACCGCTATAGTATAGGTTGCAAACCTAAAAATTTTCTAGATCTCGGATGACGAAACGGACCTCACCGTTAGATTTGTCTCACGAAATCTAGTTACCCAGACGAATTTCGTTGAATTCTGAGATAATCGGATTTTCACGATTTTCAGGGTATCGAGTGCCTAGTGGACCCCAAAAATGGGATTTTTGAGAAAAATCTTGAAAGTGGAAAATAAATTAAACAAGGTTCATTTTAAAATAATTTGAACTTAAGCCGGGACAAAATAAACTGTTTCGGAACAAAAATGGACCTGAACATATAGTGGACAAGTGGCGCAACGTGGGCCAAGTGTCTAAAAGTGTGGATAAGGTTAAAAAAAATCATAATGGGGATAGAAGAGAGCTCATTTCCTATTGGAAAAACCGTGGAGAGAAAGAGATAGCTAATTCTTCTTTTCGACGATATCTGTGGAGTTCGTCGATCGGAGTCGTCGAGACGAAGTGAGGATTCATCTACTCGCGAGGGCTACGCATGGGTACACCAAAATGAGGATTTCATTGAAGAAGATCGAAAGGAGGAGATTTGAGCTAGGCTTCCTGCACTTGCTCTTTGCATTTCGAAGGTAGGGATTCTTCATACCTTTATTTATTCCTACTTTTGTGGACTGGTTTCTACCTAATGGGTTGTTTGGCTAGAATTTCTACCCTAAGGGGCTATTTGGCATGGGTTAAAACGACTTTAATTGTCATTTTACGGCCCGTTTGTGGCCGATTTTGTGTGTTGATTTGTGGTTGTGTGTAATATGTCCCAAAAAGTATTTAGGGATTGTTTAGATTAAAAAGAATTATCCGGACTCTTAATTGATGCCTTAAGGGGCTATTTGACCTATTTTAAAACGACTTTAATTGTCGTTTGCAGCCCGTTTATGGTCGGTTTTGTGTGTTGATTTGTGGTTGTGTGTAATATGTCTCAAAAATTGCTTAGGGACAGTTTTGATTAAAAAGAATTATCTGAACTGTTAATTGATGCCCTAAGGGGTTGTTTGGCTTGTTTTAAAACGACTTTAATTGCCGTTTTACGGCCCGTTTGTAGCTAGTTTTGTGTGTTGATTTGTGGTTGTGTGTAATATGTCCCAAAAAGTGTTTAGGGACTATTTGGATTGAAAATAATAATCCGGACAATTAAGGGTCTGTTTGGTCGATTTTGTGGTCGGTTTAAAGGCTTGTTTGGCTGGTTTTGTGGCTGATTCAAGAGCCGGTTTAGGGCTACTTGTATGGGTTGTTTTCGTGGACATTATATATGTCAAAATTGGCCTTGAAGGTGAAGGGTGTTATTACTTGATTGGTAATAACATGCTTGATAATTGTTGTTTGATGAATGTTGATATATGTATGCTTATATATCGACATTGAAATGAATGATTGTTTTGGAAATTATATGCATGTAATATAATTGTCCATGATACATGGTTAAATGTATGAGATAAATTTTCCATATGGCATTGACATGCAATGGTACACTGCATTGCATATGCACAAGAACATCGCATTTCATGGGTGTAAGTGCATGTTGAGATCAACACCACAATGGATGATTGATGAGTGGGTTTGGTACCTTTGGACGAAGTCCAACAAAGTCGCACTGTTGAACGAAATGGTAAAAACTTGTGTTGGGTAATAGCAAAAAGGGCTAGATACTCCCTCAAGTGAAAGACCCGGTGTAACGTCACAAAAATAGCCTTCTTGTTTTATTGTTTTACTTTATAGTATTTTATGCCAATATTTTTTTCTTTTTTTTTTTTGTTATTCTATTTGTAATGTTATTGGTTTTAGGTGATAGAAATATTGATAAGTGAAGTGTAATTAGAATAAGTAGAAGGACTAAAATGCAAAAATGAGAAAAGAAAGCCAAAAGAAAGCCAAAATGAGATAGCCAAACAAGGCCTTGTAATGGATGAGAGGATTATACCAAAAATTGGTCTTAGAATGGGTATTTTTCACGTTTTGGAAAAGGGAGAGAGCTAGGGTTATGGGTTCTGGAGAAAAGCCATTGTTGATAATTGTTCTCCATTTGTTCAAAGTTTTTCAAGAAAAGAGAAGAAAAAGGAAGTGATTTGAAGGTTTTAAGAAGAAAGCAAGGTATGGATTCTCCCTTTTGATTGTTAGGAAAGTCCTAACTCATTTTTCATTTGTGCTGGGGAGGAACCTGGCTTTCTACTTCCATCTTTGGGTAATATGTTCTTAAATTGGAGTTGTATTGCTTCGGATTGTTTTTGTTTGGCTTATGGGGTCTTAAAGACTAAGAAGTATAAAAAGAGATGTATAGGTTTTGAAGGGAATTCTTTGTCGAGTTTTTTCTTCTAAAACCCACATGTTTTGTTTGGTCATAAAACTTGGCCATTAGTCATCAGTGGAGTTAACCACAGCGGTAAACCTCTGAATTATAGAAGGTACCAAGATGCAAACCTAACTCTAAGTCCCCTATTTTTGAGACTTAAGTGAAAATAAGGATAAGCTGCTGGGTTATCCTCTGTTTTGGTACAATTTTGGTGTTTTGGCCATAAGTTAAGTTGTAATGATCCAAATGAGATGATTCTAATTTCTACTGAAAATGGACTCATAGAGATATTATTTTCTTGAAGGAAGTTTGGGTAAAATATAACTCATTTGTTCCCATAAAATTTTGCAAGTGAAGGTGTATTGGGTAGAAATCAACCATAACCAGAAACCCTAGCATGCACGACTGATTTTTCTTTGTTTAGTCTCTGATTGTGATGTATTTGTGATGGATTAGGGGCTGGTGATGATAAAACCTGAGCAAAAATCGAGATTCAAAGAATAGGAGACAAGAATCGGCAATTCTTTTCATTTGTACTTCACATTTCTCTTCTTGTTTCGGTATTGTGTTTATTTTGTCATCAAACCTAAAGTGTTGATATAAAATCTACATGTGTGCTTTTGGTTTGAATCATAAATAAATTGGTTTGGGTGTTGGTTAATTGACCTTAAGTGGATTAACATGAAAAAGGGAAGACAATGTTTGTTAATGCATGAATCATGTGTAGTCGAATGTGTATTGGTGTGTATGGTTCGATTTTGGTGTAAAATTACTGCATGTATGTGTTTAAATTATGTTTCCAAATCTATTAAAAGTTTGGTGTAATTGAAATAGTCCTTAAAACTCATGTGTTAAGTGAGTTAAAATAAAGAAAAAGTGATTGGATTATGGCCAAATGCGAGATAGTGTTTTTATGAGACTATGTATAACTTTTGTGTGTAGAATTATTGACTTGGAATAAATTGTTTTTTTAAATGGGTTAATCGGATAGTTAACATAGTAGTAAAGTAGGCATATTGGTTGTAAACTTGCGTTATTATGGAATTCTTGTGAATATAATCTAGCAACTTTTACTATGACTAATTATTAATGCCCTTAAAGGAGAGAATGTTGTAGTCATATTCGGAGTTAGGGATAGATTGAGTATACGATAAGGATAAATGTAAGCGATATTGCGAATGATATGTTTTATAGTGACATATGTCGAGCGATGTCGATGAGTGCCTTGAAAATGTAATGTAAAAATAACCGGTCGCAGTAGCCTAGCGGAATGATCTTGGGGATATTAAAGTGTAAAAGCTAGGCCGGTAGCCAACGGGGCCAGGTGTCGGTTGTGCTGTTATCCTCTGCCGCAGAAAATTTCGGTTAGATTCATTTAAGGAGCAAATTATTAATAAGCGATGTGAAATGTGTTGTAGTGAAAATACTTTATATCACGAGATAAAATGAATTAATGTTAAACCGGAGTATAAATGTGTATATATATATATATATATATATATATATATATATATATATATATATATATATATATATATATATGTGTGTGTGTGTGTGTGTGTGTGTGTGTGTGTGCATTGATCACATGGGCAGTATGCGGCAATGTTGTTTAGAAAAATATGCTGAATGTAGTTGTGACCGAGGTAATGTAATAAATATGGCCAAGATATTATTTATATGTACATATATATGTTATGTTGATTGTTTGACATGAGAATAGAAGCGTAAAGAACCACTAAGCATGAAAATGTAAGCGCGTTGATTTCTCACGCCTTAATCTGTGTAGATAGTGTGGTGAAAGGCAAGCCAGAGTATAGAGTCCTTTGTCATACAGTTCGGAGTATATGAAAATGCTATGTTTCATGCATACCACTTCATTTCATGATATCATGTGATTATTTTTGTGGAAATCAAAGATGTTTAAGTCTTCATGGATAGCAAGGGGGTGAACTCTAATAATATTTTGTAAATGTTTTAGAAAGGCATGGAATGCCATTTTGTATCAATATGTTGTACTAAAGAATAGGTATGGGGCATCTTGAAATGATATGATGTATATTTCCCATACTAATGAATGTATTAGTAATGATATCATATATTCATATGTATGTATGTTTATATGAAATGTGTTTTGACAAATGATTATATGCGGTTCGCGTCTCTGAATCCAATTCACCGTTAGGTCGGGATCGGGGGTGCTACACCCGGACTGGTTCAGACACTCCAACGGTGAAAGACCAAAAAGTGTTGGAAAGCGTGCGAAGCTTGCGGTGGGACCCCAAAAAATCGCTGCGCACAAAAGACACATGATTTTGTAAATAAAATGATCATTCAAGGTTTAACATCTAAAAAGCTTTTGGTTTGTAAACAAATGATTTTGGTTTAAAAAATGATCATTTGATATAACCCATCAATGACTGTTTATCACACATGGGCATTGCATAGTGTGGTAGGAGTCGGTAAAGACTCAGGTATGATAGGAGTCGGTAAAGACTTGGGTATGATGCATGAGTAGGTCTCATCTCATTTCATGGCATGACATGTAGAATTCCAACATAGGATTACATATTATTGCTTGAAATTGTGGAGGTGAATGTGGAAGGTGAACATTGCATGTGCACCTAGGTAGGGAGTAGCCTCTGTAGGAATTACTCTACTAGGTGTGGCTCACCTTATATGGGAAAAATATTTCAAGTGTAGGACTTACGCCGGTGGACGGTTCTCATCCTGGACCGCAAGGGTGAAGAAAGCCGACGTGTGGCTTTTATAATTACTTTTGTAATTATTTTTGAAAAATAATTTGGAACAAATTATTTTTTGGCATGTACTAATATGTAAAAAGTTGAAATTTAACTCATATGGACTGTTCTTAATACAATCTTACATGTTTTTATATGAATATGGATAAATGGGCCCAGTGTGGTCAATTTTTACTCATAAATGGACTTGGTGCGATCATTATGTTATATTGAGCCTTTGATGGGTCATGTTGTTGTATAATGTACAATTTGGGAATTAGATAGAGCTCCGTCTGCAGATTATCCAGAATTTTTTGTTAAATTATGGATCCGGTAGATAGGACACACGAAAAGAAATTATCCAGTTCACACGATATCCACATGTTTTGTGTAAAAGATATACATGGTAAAGTGTACATGGAAAAAGAGGAACACTAGGGTTAGAAAACATAACCTTAGGGGTTTGGGAAAAGAGCGAACAAGAAGGTTCAAGATGTTGATGTCTATTAGTGGTTGGCACATGCACTACTAGTTAGACAAGGAGAGGGATCTCAAAATCTATGGAGATACGCCCGATGCCACCCATGATAGGCTAGGCATTCCGGTAGAGGATGAATCCCAGTATAGTGGGATTGGGTCAAAGCCTTAAGGAACTTGGAGGTAATGACATGGGAAAGTTCGTGAGAACTCTTGGCTGGGCAAAATATTTCGACGTGCGCTTTCGACATGAAAAAGCTCGAGGTTAACACAGCCCAAGAGCAAAGGAAAGATAACGATTAACAAGTCATTGGCTAAGTTCTTGAATTAGCGTTTCACGATAATTATGTGACCTGAACATGACCAAAGTGAAAAAGTTTGAGGATAGTCTGAAATTGTCCATTCGAGGTAAAATTGTGGGACTTCTCCTATAAGACACGGACTTGATGGTCGAGAGCATTTATGGCGGGTGGTAGGAGGTGAATGACATGACATCAAGGAGTGGGTGTTAAAGATAAGTGAAAGATTTTGGTTTAGAGGTTGAAACCTTGGAAGATCTGTTGTATGTGAGTTCTTCCCTAGGAACTAGGGTGAACGTTGATCAGATATGTCAGGGTTGTGAATTAGAGATCTCAGGAATTCTACTCGTTGTAGACCTTAGGGTCATGGACATGTCAAAGTTTGATGTCATCCTTGGGATGGAATGGTTGATGGCACACCGAGTCGTCATTGATTGTGGTCGTAGGAGGGTTAGTTCCTACACACTAGATGATGTTTGTGTTATGTTTCAAGGGGATAAACATGATACTTTACCCCAAGCCGTGTACAACTTTAGATGGCATGAACAGTTGATAGGTTGGTTGGCAAGCCTTACCCTAGAGGACGAGAAGAGACATGAGTTGGGTCTACCTCGGGCGGTTTGTGAGTATGAGAATGTTTTTCCAAACGAACTACCAGGATTCCCTCCGCATAGGGATATAGATTTCACTATTGAGTTACCTTAATTTTATCATTATTACATGACTGCGTATAATGGCTCTGGCGAGTTGCGAGACTCGGTGATGCAGTTGTTGGACATTGGTTTTACTAGACCGAACACTTCACCTTAGGGCGCTCCGGTGCTATTTGCCAAGAAGAAGAACAAAACCCTTAAGCTATGCATAGACTATAGGATGTTGAATAGGGTTACTATCAAGAATAGATACCCTTTGCAGATGATTGATGACTTATTTGATCAGCTGAAAGGGGCGCAAGTTTATTCTAAGATAGATCTCCACACCGGTTGCCATTAGTTGAGGGTTAGGGAGGCAGATATCCCTACGACAACGTTTAGGACACTATATGGGCATTTCGATTTCACAGTAATGCCTTTCAAATTGACGAATGCTCTAACGGCATTCATGGATCTCATACATAGGGTATTCTGACCCTATACAAGATCGATTCATGTGGTCTTCATTAATGAAATCTGATCTACTCAAGTGGTAGGAGCATGAGGGTCGTTTGAGTTAATATCCAGTTTAAAGAGATATCGGTGTATGCGAATTCAATAGGAGTATGAATTTGGCTTCTTGAGTGAAGTATTAAGGCATGTGGTATTGGCTTGATTGTCAGTGAGACAGAGAAGGTTGAGGCCCGGTTATGGTGGGAGAGACTAAAGTTGATCTTGAATGCGAGTTTCTTGGGATTGACGAGAATTATTACGGGAAGTTCGTGAGGACTCTAATTAGCTACACTATGACGAGATTGACCCAAAGGAGGTCGAGTTTGGAGTGGAATGACTTGTGTGAGAGGGCATTCCGGGGTGAAAATGAGGCTTACTTCGAGCTCCTATTACGATGGTTCAAGGGAGACCAGTACACGGTGTATTGTGATGCCTCCCCAGGATAGACTTGGATGTGTTTTGATGCAATCCGGGAGGTAGTGGCTTACGGTTCTCGACAGTTAAAGAACCACGGTAGGTACCACACGTGACATGGAGTTAGCGGCCATTGTCTTTGCCTTAAAGTTTGCGCCGCTATCTATCGGTGAAGCGATTCAGGAAGTGTTTTGGACCATAAGAATCCCCAGTACATTTACGAGACCTCAACATGAGGTAACATAGGTGGATGGAGTATTGATAAGTGCTTAAAACACTCAGGTTATACCCGCGTCTGTCTTACGTTTTTAGCATTATTTTACATTTAAATCACGTGTTTTATAGTTTCGATATCGATTAGTATGGTTGGTGGGTGTGCGGGTGCGGTAGGTGCGGAAAGGGCGGTTGTGGGAGCGATTTTTGGAGGCGAAGAAGGAAGCGATGCATGGGATGGTACGGAGCGTCAGCGGCGTCGGCGTCGCGCGGCGTCCCCGCGTGGCGTCTCGGCGTGCGACGTTGAATTCGACGATACAAAAGTCAGCAAGTGGCTAGCGTCCTTGGCGTCGCCAGCGTCGCTAGCGTCTCGGCGTCGCGACATCGGTGCGGGAATGTCTTCTAAATCATTAAAGCAAATAGGTCTGTGAGTGAGGTATGTCGGGATAAATGCGAACCGAGGTCACGAAATCGGAGCGTATTGACATCGATCTTGAAGAAGAGCGAAGTGATTTGTATTTTCTTTGTTTTGGATAATAGAGCCGTGTTTTATATATCACATATTGGTATTTTTCTTATTCATGATGTTAGATCTATACACAGGGTCTTGAACCACAATACGTTTGAATGGATTAAAGTTTTATTAATTTATAATGATGTTGATTTATGATTCATTATCATGCAGCACACATACGTGGATTAATTACATGGTGATGTTTGGCCAACATTAACATGTGATCGTACTAGAATCCAGAGATTCGAGAGATGAGGATACTCAGGGATTTAAGTAGAGCGGCCTTCAGTTGATTCGATAAATAGAGATATTCTGATCAGAAGGTGCTTGATTAAGGTTAGAACATTTAAGCATTTGGTCTGGGAGTTGGAGTGGGAGCCACACTCGAACTCTTTAGCGAGATAGGCGAATACACCTCGAGGGTATCTCGTGTGTAGGAATCTTGCCATTAATAAATCATAAGTGAAGCTGAATAATATCATCTTTAAGAAATAATCCATCGAAAGTGGCGGGGAGACATACAGTTTCCACATTACATAGTAATTCATTCGGTCGGAGTTTGTTTATTTTACTTTCGACATTAGTACCCTTTTACAATCGTACATCGGATAGCTGCGAAAAGTAAATCTGCAGCGAGTACACCTATCCGTGGTTGATCATCATTACCATTTAATTTTCTTCTGTATTATGAGGCGGCAACGTGCGCAACGCGCATAGGCGTATTTACCTGCGTTTTAGACTGTCAAGTTTTGTGCGCGAATTGAAGGATTAGTTTTCTGTGTGATATAGAGAATAAAGCAAGTGAATATTACTCACAGGAATTTCCTATTTTATTTGTTTTTTACAAGTCTTTGGTAATTTGGTCTTGTTGTTTAGGTATTGTGATTGCGGTTTAGATTTCGGTGGTACGTACCTGACGAGATCGGGTTAACTTGACATACGATTTGATCCTAAACGAGAAAGAACTTTTGCCACCGCGAGCTCTGAGAACTGAGAGAGCCCAGACGACCAAATTTTAGCAAACATGGAGAGCATGAAGACGGGATCTTAGCATTGAGCAAAGCGAGCCCGCAGAGAGGCGAAATGGGATCTTAGGAAGAAATCGGCTTGCAGGGCGTTTATTCAGCGGGGCTGATCGTTCATGTTGGCTAGAAGGAGTTTGCTCTAGCCCGCATTGTTCGACGGCTATCGAGAAGACCACTATTGATGAGCAACTTTAAGTTAAAGTCGGTCACTTTACAGTTAACGAGAACATCTTGTTCTGACGGGTTGCCTAATGAGAATCGAGCAGCCATTTGACGACTTCATGATGCAACGATACGATCAAGTACAATGGAGTTCACGAAGAAGCACTGGGGTTGAAATTGTTTCCACTCTCGCTCAGGTGATAGAGCCAAGAATTGGTTAACAAGTCAGCCACGAGATTCCATTACCTTATGGAACGATTTAGTGCAAAAATTCCTGACAAATTCTTCCCACCCTCGAAAATTGCACAACTTGTGCAAGAGATCAACACTTTCGGACAGCCCAGAGAACTTTGGCGAGGCATGGGACGAGTTTCACGAACTGCGAGAAAGTACCCCTCACGGGGCCCGACCCGGATGGATCACGGGGTTCATACTTTCTATAGTAGTGCGAGAGGAATGCAACGAACGATGATTGATGCTTAGGTGGAAACACTAATGAAGAAAACCACGGACCAAGCTTATGAGAGTGCGGAGATCTGGCCAACACAAATCAATGGCCTAGGGAAGACTACACATGAAATCCATGGGTGAAGCCGCGGATAATGAGGTTCTCAATAATACGGTTAATCATGTTACTGACTTACTAAGCGGTTAACTAGACGAAGGTACGGAAAATGCCATACGGACCCGACCATGGGAGTTGTGTGAATTTTGTGGAGGAGACAGTGCTCTGAGAATGCTAGTCGGGGAAACCAAACTGATGAAACGGCTCGGTATGTGTTGAGGTTCAATCAGTCGATCACGTGAGACGCTATGGGGGAAACAATTATCGAGAATCAAAATCAAGGCGAGGTGTAATAATCGAAGTCGAAACGATCAAACAATCAGCGTAGTATGGATGGAGAACAATCATAGCAATATGCCATCAAGCGGATTAGTGAACCACCTCGAGAAAGGTGGATTTAGAACAAGCCCTTGCCCCGAATGTTGACCTCACACTCTTGCTTTCATGAATGAGACCAAAGGCGAATATGCGTGACATGCCCTTTCGATTGAACAATCAAGCCGCCTGATTCAAGAAACTTGGGCAGGTACGGATAAGACGAAATATGGCTAATCTGCGGCAGAAAGGCAACGGGTTCACCATAAGCAATTGATAAATCGAGAAAGTAGAATGAACACGTTGGCAGTCATCTTTGAGAAGTGGTAAGGAATTGGAAACATAGGCGACCCCGTTGTCGAGGAGGTAGAGGCTGAGAAGGTCATCCAGCCCAGTCAAAATGATCATGCGGAGAAGGAACAACCTCAGGAGAAACAGTCTGCAGGAAACACTACTAAAGCAAAGGACAACCCACCAATTCCATATCCACAACGCCTAAAGAAGCATAAACTGGATAAGCAGTTCACCAAATTCATGGAAGTGTTTAAAGTTACACATCAATATCCCGTTTGATGATGCCTGGAAGCGAATGCCCGGTATGTGGTTATGAAAGACGTGCGTCTCGAGAAGAGAAAGATTGGCGATTTGAAGCGATTAACCAGTAGGAATGTAGTGCCATACTTGGGGCGCCGCAAGAGCTTAAAGACCAGGCGGAGTTTCACTATTCCATGCACCATTAGATGCTATCTTTGAGGCTGCTGTGATTTAGGTGCGCCATTAATCTACGTACTTATCATTTTAAACGTTTGGGATTAGGTGAGGCAGTCCTTCCCTAAGGTCACACTTGACAGCAAACGGATCTTTGAAGCATCAGAGGAGGAGTAATAGAAGATGTGCCCAGTAAAGTTGATAACCATCTTTCCGTGATTTTGTGTCTTAGATATGGAAGAAGATAAAGAAATACCCATAATTTTGGGCAGACCGTTTCTTGCAACTGGAAGGGCAATGATTGATGTTCAGAGGGGAGAACTAAAATTGAGAGTGCAAGAAGATGAAGTCAAGTTCAATGTGTTTGAAGGCTGTGAGGCCTCCGCGAAGTGATACTTAGCCGTAGCGAGGAATAATAGTAGAGGCTATAGTGTCTAGCCAAAGTGATCTCACTTGATCCTTTGGAGACTAGCCTAGTCTGAGTGGTCAGGAGAATATGGTGGCGGAGGAATATGTAAAATGGATGGATTTCGGACCCAATAGGAAAATACTTGAATCTCTAGGTGGAAGGGCTAAAGCGCCGGTGCCATCGGTTGAACAACCACCTGAAGATGGAATAAAACTACCCGACCATTTGGAAGTATGCGTATCTTCAGGATAGCATCTACCTTACCGGTGATCATCTCGGCATCCTTGGCCGAATTAGAGGAGAAGCTATTGAGGTCCTTGAGACCATAAAAATGCTCTTGGGTGGTCTACAAGCTGGAGATTTAAAAGGGATTAAGCCCTTCCATTTGCATGCATCGTATTGTTTGAAGATGGAACATAAACCTTAGGTGGAGCCTTGAAGGTGAATCAACGATGAAAGAGGTAGTCAGAAGGAAGTATTTAGGAAATGGTGGATAAGATGAGGTATCTGTTCGGATAGTGCATGGTAAGTCAGGTTAGTAATTACTAAAAGAAGGGCGGAACAAGCGTCATAGGCGAGAATAATATATTCTTGCCTTCTCGAGCGGTTCTTAGGGTGGAGGATTTGTATTGATTATCGGAGGCCCAGACAAAGCCACTCCGAAAAGATCATTTCCATTGCCGTTTCTAGATCGGATCTTTGGATCGATTAATTTGGTCGTGAATATTATTCTTTTGGATGGATATTAATTTCTGATCAATCGCTATAGCCCCTGGTCGAAGGCGAGCATTTACATGTCCACACATGAATTTTACATTCGCATTAGTTGTTGGATGCCCACTGGCTTGTGCGATGCGCGGGCACCTTTCAACCGTGTATGATGACATTTCACCGACCTTGGTTGAGAAGACAATGCGAAATCTTCATGTGGATGATTTTTGATTATTGGGTAATTCATTTGACAACTATCTGGAAAATTTGAGATCGGTATTGATAAGATGTGAGGAGACCAACTTAGTACTCAATTGGGAGAGTGCCCATTTATGAGTCTGAGGGTATTGTACTTTCGGTCGCCAGTTTGAAGGAAGAATAGAGGTGGGATGAGCAAAGGTGGAAACTTAATTGAAAATTACACTCCACCCTCGCCGGTTAAAGGGATCATAAGTTTTTAGGCCCTTATTTGGATTCTATAGGCGGTTCATCAAAGACTTCTCTCGGATTGAAAGCGGTTGTCCGATCTCACGGTCGAGGACCCATTTGGGACTGGTCGCGGTGTTTGCACATTTTCGGTGTTGAAAGATAAGTTGGTATCCTTTCCTGTGCCATTGGCCCAGTTGGTCCTTTCCGGCTTGAACTTATGCGGCGCCAGCGATTTTGCGATTGGGCGGTGTTGGGAGCGAAAGCGAGAGAAAATTTTCAGGTAATTTACTATCTGAAGCGGAGACAGATGATGCTCGATTGAATTATGCCCACTTCTGAAGAACTTTTGGCTATTGTCTTGCATTTGACAGGATTAGGACCTTATTTGGTTAGCAAATATGAGGTGGTGTTCACATGATCATTCTGCCATTAAATGCGATGACTAAAAGATGCCAAGCCAGGTGTCAAATTGGGTTCTATTCTTCGCAAGAATTTGGCGTTAGAGATTAAAGACAAGAAGGCCTTTTGAGAACCTAGTGGCGAGATCATCTTTCACGATTGGAAGAAACAGTGATGATATTCCAGGTGAATGATGACTTTCGAGATGAAAACTCTTAGCTATTGAGAAACCAAGCAGTTCCATGGTTTCTGCAGTTATGTGAATTATTGGTGGCGGTAGTTTCCTTGAATTTAACTATCAACGAGAAAAAACGGTTTTCTCACATTTGAAACACTACTATTGGGAAGGAGCGGTGCTTTTTCCTGAACTCTTGTTGTCAGGTGATGGGAGATGTGTGCCAGAAGATAAATGAACCGGTATCTTGAACCCTTGCCACTCTGCCCTGTGGTGGACATTTTGGTGGCCGAGAGGCAGCCCAGTACTTCAGTAGGGCTTCTATTGGCGGACTTTATTCAAGATGCGCATCATTTCGTATCCACATGTGAATGTGACCGAATGGGGGTATTTCTGAAAGGAGACTGAACCACCCATTGCACCCCGTTCTGGAAGTAGAGCCCATTCGACCTATGGGATGGGTTCATGGGACCATTTCCCCCATCTTATAACAACACAGCCTCTTCTGTGGCGAGTAGACTATGTTTCAAAGTGGGTTGAAGCGATTCCGCCCGCACCAATGATGCCAAGGTTTTGACTCAGTTTCTTCGCAACCACATATTCTCACGAATTTGAGACCTTTCATTTTGTGATCCACGAGATAATGGTACTCATTTCTCTGATAAGGTGGTTGACAAGGTTTTGCAAAAGTATGGGGTGCAGCCATTGTACATCTCTTGCGTATGCCACGGGCAAATAGGCCAGCGGAGGCCTCAATGAAACCGTCCATTACGGAGAGACGGAGTTGCGAGTTCGGAAGGATTGGTCTAAAGATTGAATGCACTGCGGAGCTATCTGCGAAACGACATTTAAAACACCCTTGGGTATGTCACTTGCCCCAAATTGTTTATGGCAAAGCATGCCATCTTCGGTGGAAGTGAGCGCCGAGCCTCTTTGAAGCTGACTCGGCGTTGAACATGGGCCAGTATTGCGGTGAAGTGTTGCTATAGCTCGGTGAAGCTAGGCAATTCGAGAGCGAAGCTTATGAAAATGCCCGTATTTACAAGGAAAAGACAAAAGCCTGGCACGATAAACACATTACCAGGAAGGAATTCGAAGCGGGACAACAAGTTCTCTTGTTTAACTCCCGTCTAAAACTCTTTCCGGGAAAATTGAAGTCTAGATGTTCCGGGCCTTTCACAGTGACCAAGATTCTTTCACATGGGTAGGCGAAGATTACACATCCTGAGAAAGGAACATTCACAGTTACCACCCAACGATTGAAGCCGTATTTTGGGGGCGAGTTCCAAGCAGATAAGCAGATCATTCCTTTGACCGCACCAGACGAAGTTCAGTAAGCGGTTCTACGAGCTCGGGTTCCCGAGCACATTGAGATTCAGGGCCGTCGAGCTACCGACATTAAACATAGCGCTTCTTAGGAGGCAACCCAAGTTTCTTTTCATGCAATTTTCCTTTTTATGTCTCAATTTTTAGTTATTATCTGCTTTAAGTTATGATGGTTTGTTGTCTTGTAAAGTAATCGGAATCATTTTTACGAGTTTGTGTATTTTAGGACCTGTATTCGAAAATCTGGAGGATGACTAATCCAGAAGGTCCCATTTACCGCGAGTTTAGGAAGTCGTGAGTACGGAATCATTTTTAGCCTTCTACGTAGCGTCGCGGCGTTGGCTCTCAGCGTCGTGACGTCATAGCGTCGTGACGTCAATTTCACCTCCCTGCGGAACATCGACGGCGTCGATTTTGAGCGCCTGCGGAGCGTCGCGGCGTTGATATCAACGTCAGCGATGTTGACCTAACATTCACGGAGCGTCAGCGGCGTTGGATCGAGCGTCGCGGCGTTGGAGTGTATCCTCTCACGAAGCGTCGCGGCGTTGCCCCGAGGCTGCTCAGCGGCGTTGCTCTGTTTTAGGCCACCACATCCCATTTTGATGTTTCTTACCACATATCATCGCATGAACCTAGCTTCCTGTAGCCTTCCACCGACCGCCCAGGAATCCCACCACACCCGGTCGGAGGCGGTGTTTGCCCTCCGACACCTCTTTCACACACCACCGTCACCCATCACACACCAGTCCTTGTCGGGTCTCGCATTCACACTACTCCACTTAGGGTGTTCGCATTAATGCAGTCATCCACCTTAGGTGCAGGGGTCCCGTTTCGGTTCACATTTGGTCAGGGTGGGTTTAGTTGGGCTAGGACACATTTAGGGTCCTTTGGTGCATAGTTGGTCTTCGTTTTCCTAGTGCACTCTAGGTGTTTGTCCTTGTGTCTAGGGTGCATTACCCTCCTAGGTCTAAGTCCTTTAAGTCGATGTGCGGGAAAGAGGCAAAGGCGCACCTAGGCGGGGTCGACCCCCGGTGGCCAGTCGACCCCAAATGATGTCTCGCGGTTTGTCGATGGGACGCGATCGGTTCGGCACCATTTGCAAGAACCAATCGTTTATCAAGGAAAAGGGTTTTCATCACCGGCGGCTTCTTTACCATTAAAACTGTGCGACTGGGGATGGCGGCACTTTGCGGCCACCTCGTCAGCTGCGATGGTGTGGTCTGCGAGAATTTCACGCCAATCTCGCCTCCACGTCGTTAAGAAGGTTGAGTGGGGAGTGTTAGTGCGACCGGTGCGGTCGATCAATGGCTATTATACTACGGATTATGTCCCATCGAACGTTTGATCACGGCTTCTGGGCGCCAGAGCTACTGAGGTCATTAGAGTTTTGACTGATAGAGGTGGTGAAGCTTTCTTGATGAGGGTCATGCGAGTCGCTTCAAGGCCAAACATTTGGCCTACATTCCCAAGGTCTGGCATCACTTCATCACGTCGCGTCTCATTCCGACGACGAACGTGTGTGAAGTGACAGCCAAGCGTGCCCTGCTCAACTACGCCATTATTCAGGATATTCCTTTTGATGTTGGGCAGGTTATAGAGGACGCCATCCTCCATAACCGGGACACTAAGATGAATTTAGGGCACCCTTTCCTCATTTATGGCTTATGCAAACGAGCCGGGGTGCCCCTCAATGACAATGAGGCGTGGTTACACCCCATCAAGGCCATTTCAATTAAGAGAGACAAACCGGGTGTACCGAGCCTGAGGGGGTGCATGATTCGAGCCATGAGCTCGGACGAGGGCCAGGCTTCCGCGACTATCAGGCCGTTTTGGACTCACAGGCGTCGGGGAGACGTGGGCGGTCCACGTCTCACACTTCTCCACCACCTGCTTAGCGGCCCACAGCGGAGGCCGCTCCTTCCCGGCTCCCACACACCCGGCCTCGAGGACCGGTGCTCTCACTTCTTGACGCTTTGATGCATTATGGGACCGAGACACAGGAACACCGAGTCCTCCTCACCACAGGATGGAGCGCTTAGATATATTATGCAGTGTTAGTAACCATGCCACTATTCTTGGCGCGGTCGCTCAGGCCCGGTGGCTCGGCTCCTAGCCCACATTGTGCCCGCCTCCGCGCCGCGGTGACGTCGATCGCGGGGAGTTATCTTCACGCTTTCACTGTGCTTTTCTTGCCGGTGAGGACCTTCCGAGATGTTTCCCAGGGGTGTGGGTGATCCTCGGGTTTTAGTAGATTAGTTTTTATGTTTATGCGTGCTGTGGTTATTTTATTTATACATGTTAGTTTACATTTAATAGTTCAATTACGATTGCTCGTCTTAGGATAGTGAGTTTTGTGTTTAGTCATGTTTGTGTTTTAGGTAAGTCATATACATGTGTAGTGGTGTCGTGTTTAGGAAGCTGCGTATGTGATGCCATGCTTTATTAGGGATCAATTTTTTTAGCAGATCCTTTGTCAATGAAGAAAGTTTCATTGGTTGTTTGAATGTTAGAATTAGGTTTGAATAGGAGGAGGCATAAGTGAATCACCTCGGGGTGATTCAAACCATTTCTCCAAGGAGCCTATCCACACTCCCACACACAGATGATCTTCAGGGTATCTTGGAGTGCAGAACGACCACTAAGATTCAACAAACCTTGGGAGTTTCTAAACACTAAAAGAGATGGGACACGAAGTAAATAAAAGAAGTTGCCTTGTTTGAAATAAAAAAAATTAAAAAAAATAAAATAAAAAAGGGAAATATATATATATATATATATATATATATATATATATAAGATAGAATAGATTAGGATCTTCAATGGAATCCGGGCACAGTCCGAGGGGCCTTTCAAGCCAGTACTGTGAGCCAATGGTGGGAGTCATTAAACTAACCCATTCGATTGAATGAGAAGATGGAGTTTCCCACGGCTTAGGGCCCATAGGTTTAGTTAGGTGTTAGGTGATTCGAGGGGCGGATGCCGGTGCCCTTAACCAGCGGTGGGGAGTCTGCTTCAATCCCTCTTTGCATGGACCTTAACATAAACTTATGGGCACTAGTTTTTATTCTATGTAGTGAGGTAGATATATTAGATTTTGCAAGCGGTGCGTTCCGATCCTTTGTAGTTAGTTTTCCCAATTAGGCAGGTTGAACTCAAGTTTGGGCGTCGAGGAACATAAGTGTACACTAGAGGTCATTGATTTATATGCACATTGGGAAAGGCCATTGAATATATCAGAGGCTGAGGCACTTGGCGACTTCACCGAGTTCAACCTAGTTCTTTCGAAATTTGAACACCTTTGCGAATCCTGTGAACTTCAAATAGAACGGTAGAGGTGCGAGTCGGTCTAATTTGATCCTCTATCTATCAGCATGGGCAGCATTATCATCGTGTTAGATTATAGTGTGTGTGTTAGGTTTGAGTCGGTTCTTGCTTGGGGACAAGCAAGAAGCTAAGTTGGGGGTGATAGGTGCTTAAAACACTGGGTTATACCGCGTCACGTGTACGTTTTTAGCATTATTTTACATTTAAATCACACATTATTTTTATAGCTCAATATCACGATTAGTATAGTTGGTAGGTGTGGGGTGGCCCGGTGTGAAGGGCGTTTGTGGGAAGCAATTTTGGAGCAGAAGGAAGCAATGCATAAGAATGGCTGGAAAGTCGCGACGTCCCAACGTCGTGACGTTGGGTCAACCAATACAAAAGTCAACAAGCGGCAACGTCGCGACGTCAGTGCGAATTCTGTCTTCTCATCATTAAAAGCAAATAGGGGTGCAGAATTTGAGGTATCGGGAATCGTACGAACCAGGGCGCGGAAATCAGAGCAGCAGTGACATCGATCTTGAAGAAGAGCCCGTGATTTGTATTTTTCTTTGTTTTGGATAATAGAACTGATGTTTTATATATCACATATTGGTATTTTCTTATTCATGATGTTCTAGATCTATACCTAGGGTCTTGTTGAACCCTGTCACGTTTGAATGGATTAAAGTTTATTAATTTATATTATTCATTGATTTATGATTCATTATCATACCTTTATACAATGGATCAAATTATATTGATGTTTGGCCAACATTAGCATGATGCATACTAAGTCAGAGATTCGAGAGATGAGGATACCTAGGGATATAGGTAGAAGCGGCCACTAGTTTGATTCGGTAAATAGAGATATTCCGATCCTGAAGGTGGCAGTGGGTTAGAACATTTAAGCATTTTAGATCTTAGGAGTTGGGTAGAGATACACTCAACTCTACTAGCGAATAGTGAATACACCTCGAGAGAGGGTGTCTGCGTAAACAGATCACACTGCCATTAATAAATCATAAAGTAGTGAACAATATCATCTTTTAAGAAATAATCCATCCGAAAGTGGCGGGAGACAACCTAGTTTCCATTATAGTATTCCATTCGAGATCGGTTTGTTTATTTTGCTCAAACATTAAATACCGCACACAGTCACGTACATCCGATAATATTTGAAAAGTAAATCTCTGTAATAACCACACCCTATCCTGTGGATCGATATAGTGCATTCAATTTTCTTTATGTTATAGTGACGTGCACTTGCGCACATAGGCGTACATTTTGTTTTTGGCATGTTATCTTGCGGGATTATGACTTCACTTTGCATTACCATCCCGGTAAGGCAAATGTGTTAAATGATGCTCAGTCGAGGACGTCTGTAGAAGTGGTAGCTGGTGGCTTCACAGGGGTGACAAATACTGGGGCGTGGGCGTTGAGCTGCGCTCACGAGACCGGGCTCGAGGTACTTTGGGTAGTTTAGTGGCTACGCCTTCCTGCTGGCAGTGGTCTAGGTAGGACAGAGATGTGTCCATCGGGAGCGGGTGTGCGGTTGGATCACAGTGACGGTGGTAAACTGCACATATGGTAGTCTTTGATGAAGACAGTTTGTTGTTCCCAGTCGGAAGATCTAAGAGGAGATCCTCGGGTTCCATTGCTCCTATTTTCTTGTGCACCCGAATTGCCTGAAGATGTACACGGTCTTCATTGCCCGGTGTGCCAAAGTCAGGATGAAGAAACCAGGTTAAGGGATTTTGTTTGTTGATGTCTCACGTCTTGCTTAAGTAAAGAAATTTGAGCACGAGCCGGCGAAGATTCCTCTGACCCTTGGAGGTATATGAGTGGAAGTGGGAGCATATCACGATGGATTTTATGACTCACTTTTCACAAACATTACGAGGGCATGACGTAGTGTGGGTGAAAGTGGACCGGCTTACTAAGTCGGTACACTTTTTGGTTGTGCAGATGACTTTCACTCAGGAGGAATTCTACAGGTTGTACATACGAGAGATTGTCCGATTGCACGGGGTACCAATGTCCATAGTATCGAATCTAGATCCCAGGTTTACAACTCATTTTTGGAAGAGTTTCCAGCGAGACATGGAGACATAGTTGATGATGAGCACTGTTTTTCATCCCCAAATGGACGGTCAGTCGGAGAGGACCATCCTGACGTTAGAAGACATGCTACGAGCATGCGTCCTTGATCTCAAGGGTAGCTGGGAAGAGCATTTACCTTTAGTGGAATTCGCCCACAACAATAGTTATTAGGCGAGCATAAAGATGGCACTCTATGAGGCATTATATGGGAGGTTGTGTCGATTTCCGGTTTATTAGATGGAGGTGGGAGAGAGACCCTCCATAGGTCCGGATTTGGGTAAGGACACCTCTGAGAAAGTGGATGTGATCTGAGCGTCTTCTCAAACAGATGGCCAGACCTCTGGCTGATGAGCAATGGTGACCTGCAGAGTTTGAGGTGGGTGATCATGTCTTCTTAAAGGTGATGCCTAAAAGAGGAGTGGTCAAGTTCGGTAAGCGGGGAAAGCCATCGCCGAGGTATATTGGGCCCTTTGAGGTACTCGAGAGGGTAGATACGGTTGCTTACCTATTGGCTTTACCTCGAAACTCTTAATTATTCTTACGTGTCCCATATCTCGTACTCAGAAAGTACTCTCGGATCCAAGCCCATGGTGGATTGGAGAGCTTGACCGTGCGGATGGAACCTTTAGGGGACCAGCGGCGTATCATAGATAGCCCCGAGGAACGGGTTTTGCAAGGCAAGACTATGAGGCTAGTAAAGGTGTTGTGGCAGCATTGAGGAGTGGAGGAGGCAACATGGGAACGCGAAAACACTGTGTGTGCCAATTATCCTTTCTTGTTTGAGGATGAAGGTATGTTTTTAGTCATTTGGTGATTAGATGATTGTTGCATATACATGTGATTTGAATGTGTATGTGTGTGAATTTCGAGGACGAAATTTTGTTAAGGGGGGGAAGAATGTAAAACCCGGGTAAATTTGAATTTTTCTGAAAAATGGCAAAACGATAAATTGTCGCTATAGTACAGGTTGCAAATATGGAATTTTTCTAGATCTCAAATGACAAAACGAACCTCATCATTGAATGCGCCTACGAAATCTGGGCCATCTATATGAATTTCTCAAGTAAATTCCTATATTACCGACTTTTCACACTTAAGTTTCAAGATATGTTAGACTTAAAATACATTTTTGATAAAAATCTTGAAAGTTGAAAATAAATTAAGAAGGTTTATTTTAAAATAAATTGAACTTAATCTGGGACAAAACAAACTGTTTCAGGGGAAAAATAGACCCAAACAAGTCGTGGACACGTGGTGCAACGTGGGCAAAGTGTTTAAAAGTGTGGATAAGGTTAAAAAAAAATCAGAATAGGGGCAGAAGAGAACTCATTTCCTGGTGGAAAACCCGTGGAGAGAAAGAGAGAAAAGAGGAAAGAGCTAAGTGCTTCTTTCGACGATCTACGGAGTTTCGTCGATCGGAATTCGTCAACCCAAGAGTGAAAGTTCATCTACTCAACGAGGGCTACGCGTGGGTACCAAAAATAAGGGATTTCACCAAAGATCCAAAGGATGAGATTTCGAGATAGGGAGGCTTCCTACCCATGCTACTGCGCTTCAAGAGGTAGGGATTCTTCCTACCTTGGTTTATTCCTACTTTTGTGGACCTGATTTCGTACTCTATAATAAGCCAGCTAGAATTTCTAAATTCTAAGGACTATTCGGGTACGGGTTAAATCGACTTTAATTTTCGCTTTGCAAACCGTCAGAATGGGCCAGGTGTTGATTCGGTTTTATGTAATATAATTCCAAAAGTGTTTGTGGACTGCTAAATTAAAAAAGAATTATCTCGACAAGACCGATGCCCTTAAGGGGTTGTTTGGCTTGTTTTAAAACGACTTTAATTGTCATTTTGTGGCCCATTTGTAGTTGGTTTTGTGTGTTGATTTTTGGTTATGTGTAATATGTCCCAAAAAGCGCGAGACTGGCTCATTTAAAAGGAATTATCCTGACTATTAATTGCCTAAGGGGTTGTTTAGGCTCGTTTTAAAACGTACTTAATCGCCGTTTGATACGTTGCTTAGGCGCTGTGTTGATTTGCAGGGTTGTGTAATATGTCCTAAAAATGTTTAGGACTATTCGACTGAAAATAAAATCCAGATCGCTTAAGCGGCCTCGTTCGCCAATTCGCGGGTCAGTTTAAAGGCTTGTTTGACCGGTTTTGTGGCCAGTTCAAGAGCCGATTTGGGGCTACTTGTGTGGGCTATTTTCGTAGGCATTATATGGCGCCATAACGCCTCAGGGTGAAGGGTGTTATTACTGATCGATAATAACATGCTGATAATTGTTGCTCGATGAATGTTGATATATGTATGCTTATATATTGACATTAAAATGAATGATTGTTTTGGAAATTATATGCATATAATATAATTGTCCATGATACATGGTTAAATGTATGAGATAAATTTTCCATATGGCATTGACATGCAATGGTACACTACATTGCATATGCACAGGAACATCGCATTTCATGGGTGTGAGTGCATGGTTGAGATCAACACTCCAATGGGTGATTGATGAGTGGACTCGCATCGTTGACGGTTCAACAGAAATGACCTGGCTGGAATCTAAACTGCAAAAACTTCAGGTCGTAATACAGAAGGGATAGATACTCCTTTTCGTGAAAGACTCAATCGTCTGTACACTCCAAATGCTGAAAGTCCAAAAAGGGGCCGAAGGCGCAGGAAGCTCATGGTGGTACTCGAAATTCGCTTGCCCACAAAAGACACATGGTTTTGTAAATAAAATTATCATTTGAGGTTTAACATCCAAAAAGCTTTTGGTTTGTAAACAAATGATTTTGGTTTCAAAAATGATCATTGAATATAATCCATCAATGACGGCTTATCACACATGGGTATCGCATAGTGTGGTAGGAGTTGGTAAAGACTCGAGTATGGTGTATGAGTGGGTTTCATCTCATTTCATGGCATGACATGTAGAATTCCAACATAGGATTACATATTCTTGCTTGAAATTGTGGAGGTGAATGTGGAAGGTGAACATTGCATGTGCACTTGTAGTGGGGAGTAGACTCTATACAAATTACTCGTCAAGTAATGGCCACCCTATACAGAAAAACACTATACGGGGAAAAACATTTTAGGTCACGGAGGGACTTGCGTCGGTTAACGGTTCTCATCCAGGGCCCGCCGCAAGGGAGTGAAGAAAGCGGAGCATGTGGCTTTATAATTACTTTGTAATTATTTTGTAAAATAATTTGGAACAAATTATTTTGGCATGCTACTAATATGTAAGGTTGAGGTCAGACTCATAATAATTTGTTTAGAATATAGTAGTAAATGTTTTATATGAATGTGGATAAATGAGCTCCGGTGTGATCAATTTTTGCCTCCATCGTTTAGTGTGGTCATTATGCTATATTGGGCCGGATGGATCGTATAACGCCCATCCTACTATGGATGGGGGCGCCACCTGCAGATTTGGAAGCGGGACTTATTAAGTTGATTTCAGGCATTGATGGGCCATTTCAAAAACATGATATCGATAACTTAAAACTTATAAAACTACCATAGTAGTGGTGTGTCACCAAGATCTGTTAGGTTGTCTTTAATTTACTTGGAACACACAGTTCCACTATTACAAAATTTTACATTTACATTTCAAAAACAAATTCATGGGCGTACATCGAGAAAAGACTCTTAATCTTGCCATTACATTACTAATGAATGGAATGTCACATGTGACAGCCTCTTGATACCTACATAGATGAAACACAGTACTAAACATATCTTAATAAGAAAGCGAGATAGCATATATATGACCACGTCACGGTGGTCCTTAATTCTGATATACATATAACATAATTCATATATCAAAATATTCATATTTTTCGTAGGAGTTCATAACATAAATTTTGTAACATAAGATACTCGTAGGTACACTCTGGAACATAGTGAAGATAATATATTATATGAAGCGATTACTTTTGTTTTTTCATATAATTATTTTCATATATCATCTTATTCGGATACCCGACATATAAATATTTGCCCAGTAGATCGGTAACATGATGATGAATGAGGAGGACACAGTACAATAGGTACTCGAAGGTACGATGCGATCTTGAGCAGAGTGTCGAAGCACAAACGAGACGTACACGCCCATGTAGCAATTGTCAGAAGCATATGCGGGAGTGTCACTGAGCGAATAAAGAGTGTGAGCCAAATAGAGACGATAATCTGCCCGTAACGAAGTGTCGTAGCTACATGCATGAGTGTCCTTAGCTGAGCAGTGCACACCATTCACTGTTGCGATCTTAGGCATACATACAACTATATGTAATACTGACCTTGTTATATTGTTCTTAATCACATTCTTGTATTTATACAACAATAGCAAATAAGGGACGAGAAAACAAGTTTGCCCAAAAATAGGTTCAAAGCATTTTACATATAACTAGTATACAGGTATGAACCCTTTCATTCACTTATTTGAATCGTCAATTAATCCAATTCCATTCTTATTGTTCAACTCAATCATAATCCTAACCAAAGGATGATGGTTTCTAGAATTAACGAAAGAAATGAGAGAAAAATAGGGCTTCGGGTTTGCCTAGGTTTAGGGGATCTTCGCCTAGGCGAGGACTTGGATTAATTGACCTTTGCCGAGGCGAGGCGAGGCAAAAACTGGCAATTTTAGGGCTTCGGGTTCACCTAGGTGAGCACTCCTTCACCTAGGCGAAGCTCCTCGCGTAGGTGAAGCTCCCTTTGCCGACGAAGAGCTTCGGGTTGTGCAAAATGACATTTTTGCCCTCTTTTTCCATAGAAATTTCCAACTTAAGAGCCAAACCCATCAAAGCAGGCCACAAAATTGACTCAAAACAACCCGAAGACACATATATGGAAGGGTTGGGAACATAACTTGGGAACATAGACAAGGAGGGAGTTAGGAAAGTTTCATAACCAACAAATGGGAGAATTCCATACCTTAATCTTCTTGAAAACTTCAAAACCAAACTTTTTTCTCTTACTTTCCTTCTCTTCTCCCTTCCTTGAGCAAAAATAGCCAAAATAATAGAGAGAAAGAAACCAAAATTGGTTCTTCTCCCATAAGGACCATGTGCCCTAGCTCCAAAACCAACCAAAATGGGAAATCCTCAATTCTGAGACAAGTTTGTTGTCTTAAGGTTAATTTTGTAAAATTTTGTCTTTGCTATAGTCCTTCTTCCCTCGCGCTCCCATTTGTAGTGACTTAGCATTATTCTACTTTAACATATAATCTTCTTAGCCTTATGTTTCCTTAAGTCATAATTTGTCAAATTACCATTTACCTTTTGACATAGCTCTTAATTTTCCCGAAAAATACAAATTTGACTTTTTATTATCTGCTAAGCGTGTAATAAAGCTCTTGGGGGCATAATTTGGGGTGTTCTGGTCATGTTGTTGTATAAATGTATAGGTTGGGGTGGATAAACTCACATCCTAAGGAAATGCATTCTGATTTTTATTAAATTATGGATCCAGGTGGTGGGACGCCTGAAGGTATCGAGTTACCTGATATCTATAGGTTTGCGAGGTTGATGCAGGCGTCAGCGGGCCTTACCGGATTTTGGGTATCATAGTGATCATAAAGAACAATCTCAAATGATTCAGCCTTAACCACATGTGCCTTAACCTTAACATAATCATATGGAGTATACTGCTCATCTGATGTCAATCTGTTATAACCTTGTTCCACTTCTTACTTGTGGCGGCTATTAGGCTTTAAAAACATATCTGTTTAAGTAATGCGGGTTACGGGTAATCTCAGCTGCTTTAAGAAGACACTAGCCAGAACCTCGAAGCGAGTTTACGGGTGTAGCTCTATATCTTGACCTTCATCATGTAAAAATGCCAATTTCTCAAAAGGGCCTTCAACCATCGTTATGCTTCCAAAATAATTATCCCAATTGTGTCCATATGCTTATTGAATTTTCCAACTTCAGTTGCTAAAGTTTCTCTACAAACCAAATTCTTTAAGATTTTATATTTGAATCGATTCATAAAGTTGCTTGCAAGATGACGCATACAAATCCTATGATATGCATATGGTTGATCCGACAGATGACGTCGATTATTCTTGCCATAATGCTTGGATATGCATCGGATCTCTTTAAACTCATCAGTTGAGTCCTCGTTTCTTATACATGCTAAGAACCATCCCCAGCTATCAATATTCTCTTATCATGTAATAGCAAATGTCAGTGGAAACAACTTATTATTTCCATCACAACCCATTACAATCATTAACGTGCATTTATACTTCTCATACAAATGTGTACCATCAATACTTCGATATGGGCAGCAATAGTGAATCATGATACTTTGTGAATGGATGAAACGCCCCAACGTTGAAATACCTTAGTGTTATGCATGGCTATCAAATGTTTTCCAGTTACAAAGCATCGAGTTTGCATACAATGCCATGGCTTAGCGGCAGTGCGCATATGACTTATGGAAGTCCCCAAATAAGGTGTAAGTGTTTTGTTTCTGACCAATGCCTTCGCGTATGATGTTTCATATCCAAATTTCTCCATAATGGTTGCTTGGATAACGCACCTGCGACAAATTGAAGCGTGCGCCAATCATTGCCTTGATATGATCGTGACGAGTTAGAAGTCTAATTGTTGATGGTCCCGATTCAAGCGGTTAGCGCAACATCATGAACCTTTATACTTATTGATTGAGAAAAAATATGTATCTTTCATAACAATAGCACGAAGCTTCCATGTCCATTGACACTCCTCAACTTTCTTACATCTTAACACTAGCAATTTTTTTGAAGATGCAACAACCACATATTGTTGGTGTGTTTCAATAGAGTACAACTTAACAACATCTTACAAAGTAGCTTTAGAAGTAAAAACCTAGTCAACTACAAATTCTCCACTTGAGTTTGTGGTATTATAGTTCACCCATGGAATCCAGTCACTTGAAACAACATTACCAAAGCTTTCCACATTTTCAAACTGAGATGATGGTGCTAAGTAATAATTAACAATTCCCCTATCGTCTAGGTCCTTAGGATCTAGGTGATTTGAGACATCACAACTTGACGCATCCACAAAGAGATATTTTCTTTGCTCATTGACGGGCACCGTAGAGGTTATGTAAAATTAATGTAAAACATAGGCTCGCACGCGCAAGTATACGCGTTGAGTTCACGTAATATAATGGCTTGTCAAGTGTCGTTCCCACAAGGAGAAGTGTGTTGAATACCGAAATCGACTCTAGAATATTATATGGATCTCAAACTCAAGTGAATTACGGCTAATATAATGAAAAGTTTATCCTGAGTAATTGTTAATTCAATTAATGAGGACTAGGGTTTTGCCCCCGTTTCCACACTCAATGGATTATAATCTAGATAGAATTGATCATTCAGTACATTAACGGATTCACGCTGGCAAGTTGATCATGCCTACGAAATATCCTCTCGAGGATACTATTAGCCTATCTCATTAGTAGGGTTTATTTACTTTGCATCAACCCTTGCTCAGAAGCAGCAGATGATTAAACCTTATCGCCACTTGGAATGGAGATCTCCTTCGATTGACGAGTGTCCGCCTACCGGATCTGAGAACCTTTATCTCTCGATCTCATATTCCCGACAAAGCATGTTAATGTTGCCCAAACACCACCATATATAGATAATTCACGAGAAAATGAAATGCCAAGATCGATATTGGATCCATAGATATCACGATTGAGAAATGGATTGCTGACTAATCCGTATATAAATATAACGAGTGCAACCAAAAACCACATAAGTAAGCTAACATCATATTGTTCATTCTGATCTTAGTACTAATGAAGAAATTTAGCGAAAGAAAATACAAATCTACAGGAATCACACGATCTCTCGAATCACGCCTGCGTCGTCTTCTCTGTCTCCTCTCTCTCTTCTCATTCTCCCCTTTTTCCTTTTGTTCATTTTTTAACTGTGTGTTCCAGAAATTCAGACGAGTCTCGGCGTCAGCATGACGTTCACGTTGAGGCTAGGCTCTTAATCTCACTTCTAAAATCCACCTGACCTCTAAATCTGCCTTTTTCACGAAATACCTGGCCCAGAAATTATCAAATATAAAAGCGATAAACACACTTATTACTAATTGAAATGAATCGAAAGCGTGATAAAATCTCTGAGTATGATGAGTGTTTTAAAGCGGCTGATCACACCACAAACTTAGCTTCTTGTATCACCCAAACGAGCAGACTCTCTTATTAATCACACATAGCAGAAAATTGGCACAAAACGCCTACGACATGAGTGTGATATACCTGACATAAAAGCGAGAGTCAAAATGAACCCAGGACTAACCTTCAGGCCTTTATCCTCTAAAATCGGGGGATCCTTAAGGCTATTCCGCTTTCTAAGGACTTTAGCTGGTCAAGGCTAGGCTGACCAAGCAACTCAATCCCCCAAGTTCTTAATGACCTTTCCCCAGAAATCTATGTGCATTTGTTTCATGATCTCCAACATATACCTAAGTTCCAGGACACCTAAAATTGAAGTCAACTTGCCTATCTAAAAGACTCTAACCATGGAAGGATAAGAACTCACCCTTTTTATTCACGTTAAACTACCTAGGCATGAAAGAAAACTAGTGCCTATAAATTTTAGTTGAGTGTCCCTATAGCGGGGATTCATTAGTGACTCCCCACCAGTTAGTTAGGGCATCGTGTGGTAGGATTCCCATGAACTGCCGAACCTCAAAAGCCAAACCTAAAAGGCTACTAAATTATTGGGAAGGGTCCATCCTCGCCATGTAGCGGAAGCAGGTGAAGTCCAATGGCTCCCGAACCCGGATTCAGCTCAGGGCATTAGGCTTTTGAAAGACCCCTCGTATGCACGGAATTAAGTTAGGCAGTCCCACTTTGTGTCCTATTTATACACGTCTTTTTTTTTCTTTTTTATTTAGGACGCAATGGCAATCCCCTTTTTCAAAGGTGTCCCATCACTTGGGTGTTTAAAAACCCTCAAGGCTCGTGGAATTATTGTAAGCAAGGTCCAGGGCCTTGGTATACCCTGGAGATCACATGTGTGTGTGCGATAGACTACATGGAAAATGGCTTCTTGAAGTGCAGAGGGGATGACTAAACTAAGTCACCCTAACCTTTCTAGCATACCATTCCAAATCATGGCATAACCTAAGGGTCCCTTTTCACTTTTTGCTCGATCTTTTTGAAATTTTTTTACTCAAATTAACCTCCCATTAGCGATCATGGCATCCACTCACACACAATAACAAAAGAAAACCTAAAACACACAATGTTTCGAAAACAACCTAAAACACGTCAACATGTAAAAACCGAATATAAAATCAAAAACACCCGTAACGTAAACACATAAAAACTAAACAACCTAAACACCCGTAACCTAAACACATAAAAACTAAAACAACCTAAACACAAAAACAAACTAAAACAAAAATAAATCCAAGCGGAGTAGATCACCCACACCCCCAGGCAGCAGGTAGTGTCCTCCAATGTCGACAAAGAGCAAAATTCGGGGTGGAGGAAACTCCCCTAGTGATCACTCGGATCACTGCGGTGGCATGTGAAAAGCGAGGCTAGGCAATTTGTTGCCGGATAGACTGCGGATTGCTCGAGAATGGTGCACAGTTTGCGCATTACTGTGTTCATGTCTACCTTGAGCGTGTCTATGTCTTGGCTGATTTAGACCTGGTGCTCCTAGGTCTCATCCCAGTATGCATCGAATCATGCGGTCAGGTCATGGACCTTGCCCTCTAGTGTAGTAGAAGGACTAACCGGGTCCTCCTCCTAGGATGTGGTGGTGGTAGGGTTGGGTGGATGACTGCTCGACCTCTCCTTGGGCACCTACTAGGATCCTAAACCTAGACTGGTATGCCCCAAGCTCATCCTCATATGAGGGCTCATTGCCCGAATCATACACTTCCTCTAGTCTTAGTACACCTGGTTTGTCTTTCTTAACCATTATCGCCTTGATCGGGTGTATCCAAGCCTCATTGTCCTCTAAGGGCACCTCGGCTTTCTTGCATAGACAGAAGATGAGAAGGAGTGCAGGATTCATCTTACATTTTAATTATGAAGTTGCATCCTCTATAGCACAGCAAGCTAACAAATGGGATGTCACATGATGGCATAATTAGTAGGCCTCTTGGTGATCACTTAGCTGCGTTGGTCCGCCGGATGAGATGTGATGAGTGATGTCGCCTATAGGAATGTAGGCAGTGTTTGTAGCAAAGTGCCCACATGCCCTTCATTGTTCGGGTTTCCACTAGCCACACCCTTTGAGTCGACATCTAAGGACTTGGGATAGTTGGGGTTCTCATGGGGCCTATCGCAGGCTTGGAGTTCTGAGCTCAGGGTTATAGTGATTGATGGGCTCCGCCTTTGAATGCAAGGCCCAGGTGCTGAGCCCTTTTTAGTACGTGGGAGGCCAAATTGGGGTAGAATTCTCGTACCACCATTGTGGCCATCGGCCTTGGGGGTTGGCAAAGTGCCCTCCATCCCTTATTCGCAATGGTTTTGCAAAAGAAATCATCGGGGTAGTGAAACCCCTTCTCCTGGATGAAGGACCTATTCTTCAAGTTAGGTCAAATTTCTCGGCCGCACTCGCATTGACAAATTTCCCATGATTATAATCATGAGCGGGCTCTTCACTTGCTTGGTTTCTTTTAGAGCTTACCTTCCGCTTTTTGCTCGACATTGGTCACTCAATAGGGTCGGGTTTGGATGGTCGTCTAGGCTTTAATAAAACTCTACTTGGCCTCCCAACACCTAGTGTGATGCAACTCTACCGAAATACCTAGTAAAGTCACACAAATCTCAATTGGCAAAATCAAACACTAGTGTACTTTTCATTGAGATGGTGTTCTTGGCTCCAACCTAAGATTACGTAACCACCACCCGCTCCGGGGTTCCTTACTCTGCTTCGAGCCAGCCCCACAAACCCTAATACCGTCAAATCCCGAACCTAAACTTACCCAAAAACTAGACCATAAGAAGATAATAGAGTTATAGTGGAACTCTAGGTTTTTCGGATCTAGAACTGTGCTTAGGACTCAGGGTGATGCTAAAATTGATTGGGACAAGGTTGGATGGAGGTTGGCTGTGGCACCTGCAAAAATCAGAAAGGGAGTTAGGGTTTCAAATTTGCGTAAAGTGAGAATATGAACGTTCATGTTCATAAAAACAGGGCAACGTCGCGAAGTTCAGGCCAACGTCGCGATGTTCTCGAGAGTCATACTTCCAACATCGCAACGTTGAGATGCAACGTCGCAACGTTCCAGAGGATCAGACTTCCAATGTCTCAATGTTGAGATCCAACATTGCAACGTTCAAGAAAGTGCAAATTCCAACGTCACAACGTTGAGATCCTATGTCGCGACATTCCCAAGAGTAGCTCAAAACTATTTTGCCAAGTTGCGACGCTATAGAGAGCTAATGTTTCCACTTTTCCTTCCTCAACGTCGCGACATTGGGACATCATGACGTTGCTATATAACGTCGCGACTTTACAGAGAGAGTACTCAACTTTTAAATAAAAACATTTTTAAGTTAAGGAGCACTCCCTTATTGAGGTTCCGATCCTTGTCCAACCCTGAAGTAAATTTCCCAAGCTATCTCTCTGTTGCCACTTCGATCTCGAAGCCTGAAAACATAACACACATAAGTTACGGTCTTCGAGAAAATTTTCATCTCTAAAATAATCAAACATATTCAAAACTACACTACTAAATGAAAAACTTTAAAATGCTTAGGTTGCCTCCCAAGTAGAACTTTGTTTAATGTCGTTAGCTCGACTTTCCTAAATCTCAATGTCCTTCTTCAAAAGAGACTAGAAATGGTAACAATTCTCCATAATGCTCCAATGCACTGCTCAGGGGGGATGGAATATCTTGTCTTCCTCACCCTCAACCTGCCTCGTTTTTTTCTATGTCGCAATGGCTTATCCTTGCAAGTTACCACGTCGCTTTACATGATCTCCTTAGGGTGACATTCCTAGATATCGTCATTGAGTTCGTCATCCGGATGTTTCGTAGCTTGGAATACATGAAACGTGACCTCATCTCCTTGAACTCTTAATTTAAGCTCACCCTCTTGCACATCAATTTGAGCTTTTCCCGTAGCTAAGAAGGGTCTACCAAGTCTGACAAAGATCATATCATCTTCTTCCATGTCTAAAATGACAAAGTCTGCTGGGAAAAGGAACTTATCCACTTTCACTAGGACATCTTCAATTACACCCTATGGGTGTTGGTAGGACTGTCAACCAATTGCAAATTTATTATCATCAGTTTTGCTTCTCCCAACTTTAACCTTTAAACATTGGGAGAGAGGCATCAAGTCGATGTCGCTCCCAAGTCACAAAGCAGCTTTACCCGATACCGGCTTCCTATCAAGCACGATATAGCAAAACTAATCTGATATCAAGTTTAGTGGAGATCTTTAAATGATCGTGCTGGCCACTCCGTTAGAGCGATAGTCTCATACTCACCCAATTTCTTCTTATTTGCCAAGATCTTTTTCATGAACTTCAAGTAACTTGGCAAGTTCTCAAGTGCATCCATAAAAGGTATATTGATATGCAATTTCTTGAAGATATCGAGAAACTTTGCGAGCTGCTTCTCTAACCTACCTTCTTCGCTCGATAGAGGAGGTAAGGGTCTTTTCCACCGGCTTATCCTCTTCACTACCGGCGGGTGCTTCCTCACTGAACTGCTTAGTCTGGGCTAATCCCCATCTTTCTACTCTGTGTCAACCTCAGTTTCCACTTCTCTTACCACTGGTGGTTATCCCGGTGTAGCTAGTTCTCTACCACTTCTCAAGGTGATAGCCTTAACATGTTCCTTACCTTAAACTCTCGAGTTTATCTCTGAATTTCTTGGCAAATAACCTTGCTACCTCTCAATCAACAGATTGGCCATTTGCCCCATTTGCACCTCCAGGTTTCTCAACTATGTTGTCTGGTTATTCAATTGGGTTGACTGATTCTGCATATTTGCCTTTGTTTCATTCATAAAGGTTGTATGGGAAGTGAGTATATGAGCTAGTTCTTCTTCTAAATCTACTTTTTTCTTTGTTAGTGGTTTGTTCACTTGGGGAGGTGGCAAGATTCTGATTGTTCCTCCATCCATAGTTCTGATTATTATGATTGTTTTGCCAACCTTGGCTCTGGTTCTGATTCTAATAGGTGTTACCCTATATCGACCCTTCTTGTTAATACCGGACAAATCTCACACATACTTATGCCTGCTCTATTGTCATCCTGGGCCAAGATTCCAGAGTACTATGATGTCCTCCACATGATTCACATATCTCCCAAGGGTTAGCCATTAGAATTTACAGCACTGGCCGCTTGTAATTATTTCTGGTGAGTCATGGCAACATGATTTACCAAATTGCTCAAGACCTCTGTGTCCGCACCTCCCACTACCTTCCTCAGTATCATCCTGTCCCTAGGCCACTGATTACTATTAGTATCCATATCCTCTAGGATTCCATACGCTTGGTTTGTAGTCTTCTTCATCAGCATGCCCCTTGCTAAGGCATCTATAACTGTTCTAATATAATCACTAAACCAAGAAAAGGTAAGGACTCATCCATCTCACACCAAGTGATGGACACCTCCCACAGCCATGAAATCTCCTAGTTTCAACTAAGTTCTCCCCCTCCAACTGTCTAAACGTGTTAATCTCTTGCAACAGTTGTGCAATATTTAAGGGTGGGAAAAACTTGGTCAAGAATTTATGCACCAAATCATTCCATGAGGTAATGGAATCTGGTGGTTGGCTTGTCAACCAGTGTTTGGTTCTATCACCTAGTGAGAGCGGGAACAATCTCAGTTTAAGTGCTTCTTCTGTCACTCCATTGTATTTGATCGTGTCGCATACTTCAATGAAGTTTGTCAAATGCATGTTCGGATTCTCACTTGGCAGTCCATCGAACTGAATGTTATGAAGCACTTGCAGGGTTACTGTTTTCAGCTTAAAATTGTTCGCTTGAATAGATGGTCTTCAAATAGAAGACTAAACAACTGTAGGCGGTAAGGCAAACTCCTCTAGCAGCATAAAAAGATCATCTGACAGTATAAACGGCCTGGGAGCATAATTCCTACCATTATTCCCATTATGTCCCCCTTGTGGCTCGTTTTGCTCTTGGCCCTGATCTTGCCCTTCTTGGTTTTGCATGACTGCAGATTTAATAATTTCTTTGCTCTCTCAGAATCTCCGCTTAAGGTTCCTTCTCTCGCTCAGATCGAATATAGTTCAACTGAATTTCGTCGCATACACACACAATAACCTTTACTGCAATCACACACAAAAACATTGAGACTAAATTACAAGCTCTTGTGTAACATAATAACCAAGTAAATAAAAAAAACAAATCCAAAGTAATATGTATCACGCTATTGTCAATATCAACACAAAACTTCTCCCCAGCAACGACGCCAAAAACTTAACGGGCACCGGGAGGTTAAGGTGAAATTAATGTAAAACGAAGTTCGCATGCGCTATACGACGAGTTTACGAATATAAATGGCTTGTCATGTCGCTCCCATCGCAGGAGAAGTGTGTTGAATATCGGAATCGACTCTAGAATATTATTTGGATCTCAAACTCAAGTGAACTACGGCTAATATAACGAAAAGTTTATCCTAAGTGAATTGTTAATTCAATTAACGAGGACTAGGGTTTTACCTCCCCTTGCCACACTCAATGGATTATAATCTAGATAGAATTGATCATTCAGTACGTTAACGGATTCACCCTGGCAGGTTGATCATGCCTGCGAGGTATCCTCTCTCGAGGTATATTCGCCTAGCTTGCTAGTAGGGTTTATCAGATCTCCTCAGATCGACCCTTAACTCGAAACGCCAACGATTAAACCCAATCGCCACACTTAGAACCGGGGGATCTCTACTCTCCAATTGACTAAGTGTCATCACCCATCCCTTAAAACCTTATCTCAATCTCGCATTCCCGCAAGAGCATGTTAATGTCGCCAAACACCTCACCATGTAGATAATTCATAGAAAATAGAAGAAGTCGACATCATATCCACATATGTCAATTAAACCGAATTAACAACTAATCCATATAAATGTAACAAGGGTACAACAAAAACCCTAGAAATAAAACTAACACATCATGTTGTTCATTACAATCATTGATGTTTTTAATCAGAAGAAGTTCGAGAAAGAAAATACAAATACAGGAATCACACAATTTCTCAAATCACGCCTACGTCGTCTTCTCCTTCTCCCTCTCTCTCCTCGTTCTCCATTTTTTCTTTTTGTTCATTTTTTTCTTCTTATTTGAAATTCACGTTGATTAAGTCTAGGCGATGTCGCGACGTTGAGGCTGGGTTCTCCAATCTCCTTCTTCAAATCTTCACACAACCTCCTAATGCCGCCTTTTTCACCTGAAATGCACAAAAAGCCGAGTATCATATATAAGTACTAATTGAAATGAACCGAAAATGTGATAAAACGCGGGTATATGATGAGTGTTTTGAGCACTCATCACTCATTCTCCATAAGTTGGTTAATAGTTAAGAAAGATGAAACATGTCCATCAACTTGAACATCTCCATCTCCATCATTTTTATTGTCACCATCTTTATCACCTCCTTCATCTTCACAATCTTAATCATCTTCATTTACTTCACATCTATCCACCTCCACATTCATTGGAGCGCTACTAGGCCCCCATTCATAGTCCAATTCCTCAACATTAATATTTCCTCAAAGTAATAAATATGTGTAAGTACCAACTAATTGATTCACTTGTGGCTTAACACGTACTAGCTGAAGATACAATTCAATTCCTCAATTCCAGTTATGTTAACCAATTTCAACATTCGGTACACACTATTGTCATCCCTTATTGGATAAGGTTGTAACCTATTTCCGCTTTTCAAGGGATACTTACAAGTGAGGACTAATTTAAACCTTTATTTATCAATGTTTGTCCTTAAGTATGTCATAGCTAACAACTTATCGTATGTGCAACCAATCGGTACATCCAAAGGCTCAATAACAGCTTTGTTCCCAACACATTTCACATATGTTTCAGCCATTTCGGTTTTTCCATTATAAAAACATATAACGGGAATAGTGGAGTCACACATTATTTACCTACACAAAATATCATTCAAAAGATAATATCATTACCAAAGTTTTCTTAAAAAACAAACACACCAAGTGGAATGCCAATAGTTACAAAAACGATGAACCAAATAGACCCTTGTGTCTATAATAGGTATGATGAAAATATGTATAAAAAACATACAACAAATAAATCACTTAATTCAGAAAATAAAAACAGTTTTCAGATAACAACTGTATTCAAAAACAGTTATGAACAATAGTTAACAAAACATGAACCAAATAGCCCTTGTGTCTATACTAGTTATAATGAAAATGTGTATCACAAATGAAGGACACATAAATCATTCAAGTCAGACAATCAAAACAATTTTCAGATAACACCAATAATAGAGCAGAAAAAAACAATCTAAGGTTTTACCAAGAACAATTTTCAGATGAAGAACAATGTTCAATTTTCAAACAACCTAAAAACATAGAAGAAATCACACATTACAAAAGTGAACAACAAAATGTGTGTGAAAAAACATACATTCATTGTCGTGGAGGATTTCTAATCCTTAGACTTTATGAAATACTTAACCTTAATGCAGTTTCTACCGACCGAAAAAAGCCATAAAATTCGAAGTAGAAGTAGGTTACCTGTTGTGGAGGAGGACTGCAGTGAGGAGAGTAGAGTAGCATGTCGGATGAAGCTCAAAATGCACAACAAAATTAGCCCTAACAATCACCAAAGAGAAAGGAGGAGGAGAGGAGAAGCGGAGGAGAAAATGGGAGAAAGAGAAAATGGAGGAGAAGAAGATTATGCCTTGGATTTTAAAACGTTAATACTGCAATCAGCGACTGCGACATTGATGATATGCATACCGACGTAGTTAGAACGCATTAGTTTGGGCATTATTTTCATTTTAAACTTATTTTAGTGTGTGTTTTTAAATAACTTAGATATGTCAAAAACTCTATATCCGACAACCTAGTGCTCTTCAACCCTTTCCCCTTTCAGCGAAAGTAAACTAAATGAAAGAATGTGGGTTCGTGTTTAGTGCCAAAATAGTTTTTTTTTTTTTAACATGAATATACTTATTTTGAAAATATTCATCAAACTAGATATTTATGCTTCTTTTGAAAATATTCATCAAACTAAATATTCATGTGTAACACCACAATTGGTGAATGCAGTTTTAAGGTAAATTTTAAAACTGCATTTATCAACTATGGTTTTAAAGTAAATATGGTTTTAAAGTAAATTTCAAAACCGTATTTTGTGAATACAGTTTTAAAATTTTATATTAAAACCATATTTATCAACTGCGATTTTAAAATTTATCTTAAAACCACATTCACTAACTGTAATTTTACACGTGAATGTCTACTTGTACGAAAAGAATACTAGTTTGGTGAATATTTTCAAAACCAATCTATTCTTTTTTTTTTTTCAAAAAATAAACTATTTTGGCTTTAAACTCCATGGGCTCTCACCATTTTGAAAAAAATTTCAAGTTATTTACAACTTTGAAATGTTGCTGCATGCGATTATTTATAAAAACAGTGCATTTATTAAGCCACGTTAAAACTCGTATTTACTACTTTAATTATTATTTTTTTCACAAATTTGTCCTCATTAAGACTTCAAACCACTTGACTTATTATGTTTTATTTGCTAATAATTTGTTTTCTTTAACAATGCATTTATCAACTTTTTTTTAAACGTCTATTCACTTTGCATTACATTATTTAAGTACTTTGTTCTTATAAAGATCCAAGTATGAATAGCAATGGAGCAGGACGGCCTCATCCCAACCTCATCCTCTTAACTTAAACCATTTCTCATATTCGCCCCATTTAAGAAAATAAGCGAGACAAGATAGTGTGACAAATGGGAAATTCCCATACCTGCTTATTTTTAATATTATTTTATTTTTATTATATGAAACTTAATATATATTATTAAAATATGATATTATATTTTTATAATTTTATTTTATTTAAAACTATTATTATTTTTATTATATATTTAAAATATAAAAAATAAATAAAAATAAATTCATTTTAAAATTATTTTTTAAATATAACCGGGATGGGGACTAAACAATACCCACTTGATTACCTTCCCCTATTATTTTGTCTCTTGCCCTGGATATAAAGGATATATTTAGTTCATAAATATCTTTTAGTTACTTTACATCAATATAAAATGATAATAAAAAAAATTTATTAATTATATATTTATATTAAGACGTTCCAATTAAAAATCCATGGATTAAACATGAAGCTTAAAGAGTTCAAAAGTATCCAAAAACTCAAACCATGATCTTAACACTTCAAAATGTAGGTTTTGAAGTAAAAGATGTCGTCTCTCTCTCAATCTCTCATGCATTTTTATTTGTAATTGTGACATTTTCAACATTACTTTAATCTCTTGCAATCAGTTATTATTACAAATATTTTTAGAATTTGTCAATTTTAATCACATTATCTTAAAAGGGACAATTCCCACATATATTTGTCATAATAATCTATTGCAAAATTAACCTTCAAAATGTCACAATTTTGAACAAAAAAATGTCCCCCAAAATATTATATAAATCCTCATAACTAAATACACCATAAGTGTTTTTGCCATATAACCATTTTGAAGAAAAATGCCCTAAAAGTTTAAAAACTAGCTTCCCACACGATAAATACATTTCCTATTAACATTTTGTCACATCATAGCTATCATCATGGGCGTTTTTGTCCCAAAAGGGTATCTTTTTGTATTATATTTTTTTGCATTTTAAATAAATATGTTATTTTTGTAAAAAAGTTTTGATTTTGTCTTTTTAATCTTTTATCACTTTTTTTAAATTCGGATAATAAAATTTTTATCAATGCCTTGCATTGGTAACATGTATTATTAGATGAAATGATGAAGTATTTAAAATCCAACTACTATACTAGTAGTCACACCTTGAAAATAAGCAACAAATTTTCCCTCTTGTGTGTGGTGCTAAGGTCTCAGACCTAGCAAACCCTTCTCTTAGCTTCCAAAGCATCGCATAAGAGAGACAAGCAAGTTACAGGAAAATCTCCTAACTTATATTTTATTACACAAAAATACAAGAAAAAAACTCCAAGGGTCTGACTCTCACACTTGTTCTCCCATAAAGGAACTCATTAACTATTACAAAACACTACATTCTAAACCCCTTAACGTGCAAGGCCATTGACTTTCTATAGAGGCTCATTGTCACCCCTTGATCAGACACACCGTTTCATAAGAGTGCTAACCCATGAGCTTTGTACATTGCATAGTCTAACCCATAGCCGATGTTCCAAATGATGCCTCAATTGGTACCCCTTCCAAATTGGTGTAGGCAGCCTGTAAATTGATCCCCATGTCCAACCATAAACTATTTTACTCATGCCTCCATGCTTTTGTCTGTTAACACATTTTATTAAACAACTTGCGAGCTTGTCCTGCCTTAGGCATTTTTGAACATATGATCTCGTTGTTGTAGGGGTCTTGGCCACCCCTTACTCTAAGTCATGCACCACCATTACGAGTCCGAGCCGATTAGGTCATGGCATGGCGCCCATGGCCTGCATCCGACATGTATAGGCTTGAAGTGCCCTTATACTGGCCCCAAGGAAAAGGGAGGAAAACCAATGTAAGTCGCGGAACCTTTGCACACCAATCCATGCAACAACCATCAAATGCTCATTCAAAGACTAGCCTGCTCCATTGCATTATGTTACTAATCAACAAGATCATCCCTTGGCCATGCACTACCAAGGTGTTGGGTCTTGCAACATGCATTGCCTAGTTTCAAGAGTTAATTACACTCCTATTCAAACATGCACCAGTTAGAAGGTTTCATACATGTTCTACAAAAATACATAATCAAAGTCTCATGTCGGCTTTCTTCTCAACAGCGGCCTTTAGTGAGTGTCGCCCCGAACAAATCCTCAGACTTCTAAAAGGGGAATCCTACGACCCGGTGATAAAAAGCCCAATAGTTGACAATCTCCTAAGGTCATTCCTCACCTACTCATGCATCAAGTAAACACAATACATTCAAGTGAATTCATGATTTCTACCGAATGTCTATATGCCCAATCATACAGTCCTCATCGACCCTCACACATGCTTGCCATGTATGAGTAATCCGTTCAAAACAAAGATATTTGTTTCTTATTTAGGCAATCCTCCGATATAAATACGTTTGATAATCCTCCGAGAGAATTTGCCCAGAACCCTCCAAAACAATTCATTGCCTCCGACGAATTGTCGACTACTTCAACACAATTTCTTGAACAACTTTCCGATAAAATTGGACAACTATGTGATTTTATGTCGCGGCACTCACACCTACTATTATAGGGTGCTTTAGTGCATATGAAATGCAATATGTCAATTCACAACAATTCATGTTAATATATCAAACATACATATATTAACAAAAATTAACAACAACGTGTTATTCATCATATAAGCACAACACAAAATCGCTCACTGGCCAATAGAAAAAACTCGATAGTTCAAATCTAGTACCGCCCAAATCATCACAAACACATAATCGGGACTCACCCGGGTTGTAGTCCCAACCCAATTGACTGTCCGAACAAATCTGGAAAATTTCCACCCTTTCTGGCCCACTGGGACCGAAACACACGCCTTTCCGGCCCAAAACACACCAACCATTTATATGGTCCTGGGGACAGCAACGAAACCAAGTAGGAGAAAGACCCCACTCCCTGAGTTGCCAAACTCCACAATATCTGGTGATCTATGCATAGCCTTCGCAGTTGGGATCAATCTCGCCTCTTGTCTCTTAATTGAATTTTAATCGATCACCGGGAAATTTAAAGAAAAGGTAGACTCTCTCTCTCTAAAATCCTCTTCTTCTTCCCTCTCTTTCTCTCTCTCTTTCCCTTTTTCCCTCCCAAACCGATTGGAGAAGATAGGCGTCAAATGAAATGTCCTCTCACTTGCCACATGTCCAATTCTAATTGGCTCTTTGGATTACACCCTAACCACTTATCCATCTACCATGGATTTTCACCCAATCACATGTTGCCACATGTCTACGGGTCCTATTTGAGCTCATGTTCACCATTCTTCACATGACATGTGGCACCTCTCGAAGCCACTCACAACGCAGCTATGTCCTCCACCACTCCCTATGTTCAAAAAACGGAAATTCTGATTGTCTCGGAATTCGACGAAATTCAACATGGTAGCTAGATTTCTCAAGACAATTCCAATAGTGAAGTCCATTTCATCATCCGAGATCTAGGCACCCAGAATTCTGACCGGAATACCATTTTATCACTAAACTAATTTTTCTGTGGTCTTACATTCTCTCTTCTAAAGAATTTCGTCCCGAAATTCCACATAATCACATCAACTCACATGCATATGCAACGTGCACTATGTCATGCATGGAAACTAGTCATTTAATTAATAACGACTAAACTGCGTACCTTCATCCCTAAACATGAAGGGATAGGCGGCCCGCATCGTGTCATCGCGCTCCCACATTGCCTCCTCCACTGCACGGTATTGCCATAGAACTTTTACTAGCCTCACGGTCTTGCATCGCAAAACCTAATCCCGGATATCCATAATGCACACTAGTCCCTCCTCAAATGTCCCATCTGTGTCAACCATAATCTCCTCAATCCCACTCATACTTGTTAGATCGTATGTACCTTCAAGCATTTAGATCGAATCGCACGATACCCGACATGCTAGCGGCAAAGCTAACCCAGACGCTTATCGCGCCCACCCTCTCGAAAGTATCCTCAAGGGCCCATGAACTACCAAAGCTCGCTTGCTGAACCTAACCACTCATCTCTTAGGCATCACCTTCAAGAAGACGTGATCACCAACCTCGAACTCTAGGGGTCGACGTCATATGTAAGCATAACTCTTCTATCGACTCTGAGCCATGAGAAGACGCTGTCATATCAAGCTCACCTTCTCCGAGGTGTTCCTAATCGATCGGTGACCCGTAATGCAGTTTCTCTCCCACCCCGGCCCAACAAATAAGTGATCTGCACGGCTCCCATACAATGCCTATGTTAGCCCGTATACTGCATGACAACTATTGTTGTAAGCGACCCCAATTAAGGCAATGTTTTCCCAAATACTCCTTACGATCCAGACGTACGCGCAAGATGTCCCTAACACTGTATGGTCCTCTCCGACCGAATCATCCGTCACGGTGAAAGGTTGTACGGCGGTCACCACGTCCCCATACCTTTTGAAAATGAATTTTTTCAGTCTTACATGACCTCGCCTCTAACCAAGGCAATGGCCTGACCTTGCCGGGTTGTCGAGAGACCACTCCCCCCTTAAAGAGCTTTATATGCCTATTTGGGAATTACTCGAGGGGACATCCAAGTATGCTCACAAGGCATAATGCTCCCAATTACATTTCTGCCCTCAAACTTATTTTTTAATCCCCCACTGAACATATAGGAGATATAGTTTGGGTATTTCTTAACTTAATAAACGGTCTTGAGTTCGAACCCTACGAATACAACTATGTTATATGGTATAACTTTACCGCCCTTATGGTCTCTCCTAGTTCATATGGAATTAGTTTAGGTGTAACAAGACTTAAAGGTGGAATATTAGTATCAATTACAAAATGTTACAATCATAAATAGAATTTAAAGATTAAATCTCAAACAAAATAATTTATATAAATATAAAAAACGATTTAAATTTGTATTTGAAAAATAATACAATATTTTAATAAACATAAATTTTAATAAAAAGAATACTGATAAGTACTACCCCATAACCACACCTATATTAATTATATAAATATAAATAACCATAATATTTTACATAATTTTATCAAAATATTCATCAATATTTATCTGATATTTTCTATATATCCGTAAAATTAAAGTATCAAATATAATTACTGAAATTTTGATCATTAATCGAAATATTCTTAAGACTAAAACCAAAACAAAGACAAAAGATTGACACATGCCAAATCCTATTTCTAATTTTCCTTTCCATAATGGATCAAAAACTTAACAAACAATTAGCAAAATAAGAAAAAATTTGCTCACCCCACCTCCCCATTTTAATAATAATAAAAAAGATTACTCACTTACTTACACCACAACTAAATCCGCTTTATGAGTTTTGTACTACATTTTGTCTGAGAAAAAAAGAAATTAGTTTGCATAGCAAACTATTAACCAAAATGATGCGCAATGCCGGCAACTCGAACAACGGTAATTGATTCGCGTGTCGCAAACTAGAACAATCTAGCTTAAAGAACCAAATGTCGCTGATCACAACAATTATTTGAGCTAATTTATTTGACGCTAATCAGAGCATTTGAATTGCTGATTTACTGAGTCACCTTGAACAACGACATTTGAATTATGGATTTCATTTTCCGACGGCAACAAATTTCTAAGAATTAAGTGCTCTTAAAACCTCGCACTAGTGGCTTCTCTATTTTTTCCCATTTCTCTTCCTCCTCCCGCCACGCACCCGTCACCGTTCCGTCTCAAAGTGGAGTTTTTCACTCTTCTCACTGTAACGCCCGGCCCAATGTTGTCTGAAATTAATGATATGAGGAGATGATTTGTTTTTGTTTTTGTTTCTGTGTTATGAACTTTTCTCCTTTATGAAGATAGGATATGTTTGTGATGTTTGATTTGGTTTTTTTTTTTTTTTATCATTTCGTGTTTACGTGTTCTAGTGTGCCTGATTCCGGCAGTTAGACGTTTTCATGAAATACACATCTCGCATTTCGTTTATTAGGGTTCCCACTTTGACTCGGCCACGGATGTAACACTTGTTTTGGATGACTTGAATTTCGAGGCTTTATCTATGGTTTTGAATATGCAAATTATTCTAAAATCGGGGGCATCATCAGTTTTTTTTCTTCTATGAATGGAGAAACTCTTCTAACTTAACACTGTTATTTTCTGGGAAGAAAGCACAATAAAAATTGGAGGGTCTCCCCCTTGATCATTCTTTGAACCATTTAGAAGGAAAGTGATGGAGGAGGGTTTAAGAATGAGGAACAACCAAATGAATTGTACAGTACATTCCTTAGATGTATACTGTTATGGGTTATAATGCCTTTAATTTATTTTGTTGATTAGATGGAATATAATTCAGGGAGAGTAGCCTTTTTATGTTCTCTTGAATGCAGCTCATACCCATTCTATACATCTTGTGCATAGGTGTATAGCTTCTTTGTCCATATCTAAGGATAATTCTTTGCTTCATTATTAATAAAAGATCGGGGCTTCATCCCTTGGTTGTTCTCGTTTTCGAAAATAAAATATTTTTTTACTATCGTTAGTGGTTTGGCAGTGGTGTTTTTACTATGTTGAGTAGCTTATTGAATATGAGAATTGTTCAGCCAATGGGTTGTGAACAGATCAGCCAAAAGATTTGATGTCAAACTAAAGCTAATTTCCTTGTAGTCTCAATGAGCCTTGAGAAAATTTTGATTTCATCCCATACCACCATAGGTAAATTCTATAGAGAAAATTAAGCTTGTTTGATTAGTGTAGTCTCTTTCGTTGAGGAGCATGTATCCATTTTCCATTTATAGCCATCTTTTGTCAATAACTAGACCTGAAAGACCAATTTCAGACTTATGAACCTTTATCTTTCCTTGGACATTTATTTGACTATATTTCTCTTTTTGGAAAGAACTTTCCTATTTAAGGATGTAGATTTGGAAACCAACCCCAAAAACCCACATGGTTTCCCTTGAAATGTGCATCTGTCAATGCCATCCCATGCTTCAACAACGCCTTCTTGAAACTTCTCTTCAAAATAATCTACAAAGAAGTTAAAACCCCAAAAACCCTAAAACGCTTAAACCCTAAAACCCTAAAACCCAAAAACCTAAAAACCTAAAACCCTAAAACCCTAAAACCTTGAAACCCTAAAACCATATGACATTAAAACCTTACAACCTTAAAAACCTAAAACCCCACAAAACCCTAAAACCCTAAAACCTTATAACCCTAAAACCTTGAAACCTTGAAACGCTAAAACCATAAAATCCTAAAACCCTAAAACCCTAATAGGCAGTCTTGTAAGAATAGAAATCAAGTTTAGTAAATCGAATGTATGAATGTAGTTGCTTTGTATAACACTTTGTTATCGAATGTGTATTTATTGGATTATGAAAATGTACTGTATGTGTAATTAAATCATGTATGTGTAAATGCGACATCTTTAAGTAAATGAGACATCAATCGTGTATGTGTCTATTTTAATTTATTGTGGTTGTAATTATTACTTGCTTTAATTGTGATATAGTCTCTCCAATGTGTTTTATTAATATTTATGCCTTTCGACATCCAGTTATATATACGTATGCCTCGTGAGAGCTTCATGATGCTAATCCATCGATCCATTTGTTTCGTATCAGAAGATGCATACAGTCCCACTTAGTTGACACGAGCAGGTTTGTATTTTATTATTCATGAATTAACATTCCAGTTTTACTCTCTAATCTATATATTCAATTATAAACATGGTTTTTTCTAAGTAATTGTAGTTCCAAATAAGAAGAGATGAGAGCCTTCCTTAGTACGCGGGAGGATGGATCCAAGCATTTGTCCACATGATCCGCTGCAGGATTCTACCAGATATACCGCTAGGCCACATCACATAGATCGTCAATTTCTATCACTCTGTCTCGGCCGAGAGATACGCCCGAGACACACACATTTCATGTCCCACCGGAGATGACAATCATGTGCCATGTGGATGTCGCTTATCATCCTCGCCTTCATATCGACGAACCCTCATTACGACATGTGCTCGATAGCCGAAGTTATGCGGAGCTACTCTGTCACCCCACCACGATGCTCGCAGGATCTCGCATTCTATCCCGGGCGGGTTATGTCGCAGCTTATCCACCCCCAGTGACCCTATGTCGATGAGGCCGATTCAGAGCGGAGGCACGTGGGTTCATCTCGCCGATGGGATCCTCTTCTTGTTTACGACAAGCATAGTCCAAGTTCATCCGTGCTTTCTCCCACTACTACGAGATTCGGCTACGTACATCGACCTCTATAGTTGGGATGGTGTAGCGCACTGCAGACATACATATCAAGAGTTATACGAGCGCCTGACCGTGATGCATACGGTCAGACATAATCGATACAAGTATGTAAATTTTTTTGTAATTACATACACTTTCAGCCTATGTAATTTAGGTTGCTTAATTTCGCTTATTTTATATTCGCCATGGTCTTAGAGAGACTTCATGTGGGTCGACTGATTTCGGGGCGATCACGCAAGATATCCAAAGACCACCCATCGCTTCATGTCTTACATGATGACGATGCCGATGTCGTTGATGGCGACGCAGCTGGTGGTCCGACGGATTACCAGTCGAGCATGGCGCTCGCACCCCGAAAGCCAGAGCCAGAGGCAGAGCCGAGCGCCTTCATTGGGATGTAGGTGGAGAGTACCTTTGACACAAGTGCTTAACCCATCCGGTGTCCTCCTCCTATATCGAGATAAACTAGATGCACAAAATTCCGATCAGGTAATTATATGTAAAAGTATATGGTTCTATAGTAATTTCATTCATGTTGACATAAAAGTTTTCGACGTCAATGGTAAATGTGTAGGTCTTATATAAACCTATACATCGGAGAGTTGGTTAACCAACTTCCCGATATTTGCTTAGTCGATCAGATATCACATCGATGTCATCGCCATATGTTTCAGACCGCTGAAAGTGGCATCGCCTGCAGCGAGTTTTACGCCAGTTTGGGCTACATCAAGAGATACCTCCAGCTTGCTCTTACGAGCAAATAACTATAAGAGCGGATGCACTGTGAAGTGGTAATAATTTGCTGGGATCACGACATGTATCATGCTCCGTATGCATTATGGGATACGAGGCTGTGTGATCATCACCACCCCTATGGTGGGTTTTGATGGACTTCATGATCCATACATGCAGTGGTATTGTCGTATTACACGACGCTTATGACACCACCACGCATGTGGATGATAGCGAGGTTCCATACTACAAACAAGAGTACCAAGTTTTGCAAGCCAGAGTCATGTGTTTCTAAAATATTTTACCTAATTTAATCAATAGATTATGTAATTATAATCTTTCTTTGGTTCACTCAAATCGCTGCCATGGCTGACATAGCCAGTCGCTCTCGTCGGGTATATTCAGGAGGCTTCGACATCACATGGACCATCGATTAGACCTCCGGTATCATCCACTCCAACACGTATGCAGCCCATTTGAGGTAGATGGGAGGGAGAGGGAGAGGGAGAGGGAGAGTGGAGTTGATCACGAGAGTTCAGGCTCGAGATGCAGGCCAAAGTTATGGTCCGTGACAAAGGATGCGATCTAGGTACACTCCTAGTCGAATTTTCCTACTTCGATACCCTACCATACTTACCCCTCACCCGATATGTTTATACCCCCACACACTTACACATCACCTTCCATACCCCCACACATTGACACATCACCTTCCGTACCCCCACACATTGACACAACACCTTCCATACTCCCACACACTGACACGCTCAGACCTTATCCTGTCACCGAGCTGGTCCATAGCAAGATATATCACATTGTCATCGTCTTTACCATCCCATACATCACCCTACGGATGACACCATCCTTAACTTTTTAACGAAGGGGGTAGACTTACTAGGGCGACCGTACCCGACGTGTACATCAACTACTCATTCATTAGCTACCCCGCTCCATCAAATCCCTCTCCCTCTCTCTCTCTCTCGCCTCCACGCCTCCTTCACCCATCTCAAACTCCACTCGACCTATCGCCCAATCCGTTGTTTATTCTAGGCGTCGCCCTAAGAGAAATATAAAAGCTTCATCTTCGGGACCTATCAGATACATATTATTATTTTTATATATGAAAATTTGTATAAAATGTTTTAATATATTTAAATGTTTTGGTAAATGCATCATTTAGTATATACAATGTTTTTTGAAGATTATGCATGAGGCTCCATCTAGGGTTTTTATTTTTATACATGTATTGCTTTTTATGAAAATAATTTTAAACTGTAAGAATTATAAAAATTTTCAATTTTTTTACAATGCATGCAATAAAAAATAAAAAAATTAGAATTGGGCCTCCTATTTTTCAAACTATTATTAATAACAATTTTAAAAAACACAATTTGAGCGCTCTCTAAATTTACCCTTTGACAGCGGTTTTTGAATACATAAAAAACACAATTTTAGTATTCTCTAAATTTAATATTTTTTCTATTCTCCAGGATTTTCAAAACAAAAACATGTTCCTCTTGTTTTTCTAACCAAAAACTCTTACTTTCATCTAACATTTCTTTTCTTAACCAACACAACCTTAAAATAATATTAACTTATTATTATTTTTAATTACTTTCTTAACCTTTATACACTATTGTAGATATGAGAAATTTTTTTTTTTAGTGCCATAATTTTGGAAAATGACTCTCTAATTGTCATCTTTTGGGCATACAAACGGAAAGCATAATAACATTTACATTTTGGGAGGAGGTAAAATCGGGATAAGGAGTCCATAAGTTTAAAATATCCAATCTATTTTTAGAAAAAAGAAAAAAAAAACACCCCTTACAGTTTCCCTTTTTATCACGGGTTTAAAAAATAATTATACAAATATATGATTGAAGTATGAAAAATAAACAATATCAATAAAATATTTTTAAACCATACTTAAAAATATAAAAACGTGAAATACTTTTTACACCTAGAAGACGTTTTAATTTAAAAAACATCAACGTTATCATCACGACACACATGTTTTGAAAATTTTCTAAAACAATTTTTTTTTCCTGCATCAACATGGATACTCTGATCAGAATGACATTGCCAAAATGTATCTCTTGAAGATCATCCTACAAAGGATATCACTAAAAAAAAATAATAATTACAAATATCCAATCCAACACAACATGGATACTTTTTAGTATGACAGTAGGCTTTTGCATCCTGAACAAATTCACAATCTGGAAATATTTCTAGATTACATACACATTGATTTTTTTTTTTTCCTTATTTTTTGCCTTGGGGAAAGGAGAAAAGAAAGAATGGCGTGTCAAGTAAAATTATAGTCATTAATAGACAAGGGTCTTTAGAAAGCACCTATTAAATTTAATAAATATATATAAAAATTATAATAGAAGCAAGCAGAGAAAAATAAAGTAAATAAAAGAACTGGGAAAACCCCCATCCGAATCGGTTCGGCCTTTATGTGCGTTTTACAGCGTAATCAACACCGCAGAGCATTTCCAAGTAGGGTGTTAAATTTTTAAGAATATTTGAAAGACAAAAACGCAATTCCAGATTATTCTTGATATGAATATGGAAAAGAGGAAGCTTACCTTAGCCAGACAGCATCAAGGGATTAACACACCCTGTTTTGCCTTGAACACAAGCTCCTCTGTTGTTGTTCCGATGATCTTATTATCACGCTTCAATCCGACAAAGTAATACCTTCCAATAATGTCCTGAGATTAATAATCACCTACACAGAAAGGACCTGAAAAACACAAAATCACCACATATCACAAACCTCTTACAACACATACAATAAAAACAAAAACCTAAAAAAAAAGGGAAATGAAACCAAAATGCATATTCGACAAGCAGGAATTCAGAGGGGCCTTAGTGAGGTAGATGGTGGCAACTGGGTCGAAGAAATGGAACTTCCCCTACAAATATTGAACACCCTTTGAATCATCATTATCATACCATTTGACAGATAAATCCAAAAGCAAGAAGAGGGGTGGGGGGGTTGGGTCCCATAAGAGCTAAAAAAAACATACATTTCCTTTAGTTTTGAGTTGAATGCTGGTGTTGAGCTCAATAAGAAGGACCAAATCCAAGATAATGCAAGTAGCTACATTCATACATTCGTACACATCTAAATGTCAAACTTTGTTTCTATTCATAAGACTGCCGACAGGACCGTTGTTTGCAATAACCTACATGATAGATGTTATCCCTCCCTAACGCCCATCTCATTATAACCGTTGATTTTAGACGTCCACTTCCATGCGCTGCAGATTGACTGTGGTCCAATCGTAGGACCATCATATAACAAAAAGGCCACCATCTTCATCAATATATATTGGATGAAGGCTTGCCCATGTGTCATAATAGTATGACTAAGTAGTGTAGTAGCCTTCCCTGGCTCTGGCGAAATCAACACGGCAATCTTGTATCTTCTTATATTATGTATTCTGTGGAAATCCATATATCGGTGTCTTTTACATGTGCATTTTCATGTAAAGTTGGCGACCAGTTTGACCACGCTCGCGATGACATAAAATAAGCCCTTTACGTGATCGTAAAACACAATTTCCATGAACCCGACCTTAACAACCGACCACGAATCGAGCATCGCATACGGAAGCGAAGCTCGGTAGATGCCAATCTAATAGCACTAGTTCCCTTCTTGCAACCAGTAAGCTGTTGAGACGGAAGAAGGTCGGTATCTTAATCTCTGCCCGATTCTTGGTAAATTCACCCGAGCTCGCTACGGGGTGGCTACATTAAATACCTGTTGATTTGTCATTGGCCATATCTTTGACCTCCGTCGTGTGAAGCGCCCATAGCTGAAAGGATTGCCTCTAGCCATTGTAGTGTAGCCGAAATTAATTCTCTGTTAGCATTCATATCTTATTGAATTTAGTTCTGCGCTAGCTAATTTAACTCTGCATACCAAATTCTTCAAAAGTTTATCTTTGAACCGGTCATAAAGTACTTGCAAATGATGCATGCAAATCACATGATAGGCAAATGGTGCGGCCCGACAGATGAGGATTGGTCATTCTTTGCCATGATACACAGCAATATGCAATGGATACTCGCATAAATTTCGGTCTTTGAGTAACTCTATTTCTTATACATGCTAAGAACCATCCCCCAGTATTAAGCCATTATGCTTTTTGGCAACAATCTTCACGATGAAATATGAATTATTCCAGTCACACCCCATAATAATCAATAACTTGCCTTTATACTTCCCATATAAATGTGTACCATCAATACTCATTACGGGACGACAATGTTCAAACCCTTCAATAGATGTCTTTAATGACCAGAACACGCGTTGGAATATCTCGGTGTTTGGCATATTAATTTCACATGTTTTCCAAATAACAACACATCCAGGATTTGATTGCTCTATGACCAAGAACAAACGTGAAGCGACTCTGTATATGGCCCGAGATAAGTCACGAATAAGCGCATAATTGTTTATGCTTTCATCGCGCGCCTTTTGTATGATGTTGATATCCTCATTTCTCCATCACACTTGCTTGAATATGGCCATAGTCGATGTGGTGTGCCTTAATTAATGCCTTTATGGTAGCAACCAATTTAGTCTAGTTGATGATGGTCCCGGTTCAACGGGATTGACCTTGCGACTATGCTGACCTAGTATATTTGTTGATAACAAATAAGGAAGTATCTTTCACAACCATTGCATGAAGCTTCCATGGACATTGACATTATTCCGCCTTCTTACATCTTAAAACGAGCAATTTTTTTAAGGATGCAACAACAACAAACTTTTGGTGTGCTTTAATTGAGTAAATCTTTGCAGCCTCTTGCAAATCATATTTCGAATTAAAAACTTGGCCAATTACAAATTCTCCACTCAAATAACCGGTAGTATGTTGCCATGGAGTCTGACAACTACGACAAAATTATCGGGTTTTTCAACATGTTAACGAAATTGAGGTGTTGGTGAGTAGTGATAATTAGCAGGGGATGACTCATCAATGTCTCATCATCGAGGTGATTTGATACATCACAAGATGGTGTGCGAACATATATCTCTTGTTCATTCTCCAAAAGTTGGTTTAAAGTTCGAAAGGATGATGCATGTTCATCAACTTCAACATCTTCATTACATTCATCATCAACATCTTCATCATATTCATCATTATCTTCTTCATCGGCGCAGTCTTCATCGTCTCCATTTGGTCCAATATCCGGTACTGGACTGCTACTAGGCCCACAACCGTAGTTAGATTGTGCAACATTATAATTGTCGCGAATAAATAAATCTATACATGAAGACCCACGCATTGGTTCAATTGTGCCTGACTCAACAACCTAATATACAAATTAATTTCTACTGGTCGCTGTAGTATTTACCTGAGATTCAACATCGCTTAATACTCACTGGCCATCCACTGGATAATGTTGGAACCTATTTCCACTTATAAGGATACTGCTATAATTGAATACGAATTTGAACCTTCGTTTGTCAACAATGGTTGTCTTTGAGTAGAACAGAACAATCAATTTGCTCAAACGTGCATTCAACCAAGATATCCAAAGGTGCAATAAATGTTCCTTTCTCTCCCCAATCATATTCGACATTTGTTTTTAGTCCTATATTTGTCTCCATTATAGTAACATATCACAAGACTACTCTAAACAGACATCACTTTAGATAAAATCATTTCCAAAATGAATTAAATAATATGAGAGGTCATTATCATGATATCAAGAATTAACTTTATCATAAAAGCAAAAACAATCGTATAGTGTCCTTTAATCATCGTATTATTGTCGTTATTTACAGTTCCATTTATACTTGTGAATATGTTTTTTCTCACACAATGAAGAAACACTTTCTTCATTTGAATCTCCATAAATAATCATTTGCTTGTTTTAAGGTTTTTGGGGTTTGACCTTCTTTGTGCATATGTGTGTGATATATGCAACAAAGTCATCCAAAAATTTTAAAAATGTGGCAGTAGGTCATACAAAAGAGTTTGAACAAAATTTACCTATATATAAATGGAGAAAAAAAAGGTGAGGGTTGTTAATATTCATGGACCCATGCTTTTAGACAACACATGTAAAACAAGGAGGATTAAAGATCAAATCTCACAACCATAAACAAAGCTACACAAACAAATGAAACATATTTCACACAGTCAAATCAATACATAATTCTTCAATTCACTTCACAAGACCCATGAAATTAGTTCCACTAAGATGAAGTGTCATAACAGAAACAAAGTAGAGACTGTTTCACATTTTCAATACTTTATTCGACAAACAACAAAAAAGACCAATGTCTACAACATTAGTGAAGCTACAAAACAACTGGAAGAAATAAAAAAAAAATAAAGAAAGGTAACCTACCAAACAGAGTTTAGAAGTAAATGGTAGGCTTTATATTGCCATCAATAAGAGGTTTATTGGATTCATATGCTAAACTACCACATTCTCCAACCGTGACTAATACAAAGTGGTCCGCGATCAAATATCAATCAATACGAATGAAGTCTGAGCAACGTTATAAACCTGTATTTGAGATACTCAACTACTTTATCAACGAACTACCGTAAGTTGATGTCATAGAACTAACTTTGTTACAAAAAATGACCTAGTAAGAAAACGTAACCTACCAAAACATAATTCAAAACAAAAATAGCGAACTTGACCATGACCTGCAGGATATTCTAACGAGCAAATGAAGTGAGTGGCATGAGTGAAGGAGGTCGTGACGACCAGCAAAGTAGCCGGTAGGAGGGAGGAAGAGGAAACTAGGGAAAAAAGCCCTAACGTGAGGATTTTAACTGGCCAATCGCCACCGCTACGATAACCATTATACATTCAAACTACCAAGGTTGCTAGCGCGTACATCCAGTTGCGGGCGCTTATCGCCGGCATGCATATTTGCTTCCGCTCCAACCACGCTCGAGTTGACGTCATCAGAATCAATTGCCACCGTTCAAAGTCACGACATCGCGCATCATTTCTCGGCCAATGTTTCTGCTGGGTGCAAACTAATTTTATCTTTTTTTTTCTTAAACGGAGCATTTCCGTACAAAACCTCTATTTGCGTTTTAAATCGTAAGTTATGCTAACTCTTTTTAAGTAAAGGAATTGGGAGGTTATGGTTGGTTTTCAAAAAATTTATAAGAAAATACAGTAGAAACAACAAAAATAAAGAAAATAAAATATAATTAAATCAAACATATTATTTTTATTTATTACTTTAAATTTATTTTTAATCTTAATATAATTTTGTTGAATAAAAAATCTTAATATAAAAGTTAGATAATTAAATATATATAAATTTGTTAATAATTTTAGATTTTAATATATTTTATTAGGATACCTAAAAAAATATATATTTTATTAGGTTGATTTATTATTTTGAAATGTATTCTCTCTCTCTCTCTATATATATATTATTAGGCAATGGGAAAAGTTATTATTTCTTCTTTTTTTTTCGTCATAGAACAAAATAAAATAATATCATATTGTTTAGATGCTTTTACGATGACCAAAAATTTCAAGGATCTGACAGACAATAATTTCAATGCTAGTTCAGGCAAAGCTTCAAGAGAGAATGATCTCCCATGAGGCCATGCCCCACTGTGGAAACTGTGGAGTAAAGCCGTTCACCGGAAGGGACAGATGAAATGAAGCATGTAACGACGACGTCGTTTCCATAGCTGGGCATTTGGAAAACTGGTCCCACCGAGCAATTCTCTCCCCAAATTTCCAGATTTCCGAACAAAACACAACCCTAGTTCTGATCCACCCCCTAAATTCAGGTAAACTCCTTCGCTGAATTATATTTTGCCGCATCTGAAAATGCTCAAATGTTCAAGCAATTTGGTATTCTGACCCGATCCGTGTTCACAATTCCGAAATTCAATGCATATTGTCCTGTTTAAACTTACCCTACATAGAAAATTCTCTATTTCACCTCGTAATCAATGTTTTTCGCATGTTCTTATTAGTAGATCTGCCACATTGAATCGTTTCTGAAAAGGATCACTTAATCTACCTGATTTATTGGCAGTGAGTGTATCCATATAAAGTGTTTGGATAAGATGCAACGGGTTCCGGCAACAATCGAGGAACAATTGGTTCTGAAAGCAATTAGGGAGGAAAGCCCTTGGGAGAATCTTCCGAAACGGCTTCAAGCAACTCTAGCTTCAAAAGAAGAATGGCACAGAAGGTTATATAGTAGTTTCTGTTGTTTTATTTGTTTAGACATGTCTTTATTTTTTGTTTTTTTTTAATGCATTCACAAGGGACTGTACGTCATAGTTATTTCGAATTGGAATTATACTTCGTATGTTGACCTTTAACCTAAATTGATAGTACATGCTTTAGTTTATCGCTTCACTTGGACGAAGTTTCAATCTCAACGCACCTCAACTATTCAATGTCTTTTGTTGGCCTGATGGTCGGTTGGTTTTTTTCCATTTTAGCCTTTTATAGCTGGTTTCCATCTGTGAATATAGTTAGTATATTATGCAGGATAATTGAACATTGCATAAAGAAGAGACTCCAATGGAACTCATGTTTTGCCCGTAAAGTATGCAAAGAGAGTGAATATTATGAAGAAATGATGCGCTATTTGAGAAAGAATCTAGCAGTAAGTACTGTACATAAAATCTTTATTTTTCTTGTATTCCTGTGTTGTATTTTGTAAATTCCTCTTATTAAATCATTGGGGATAATTTTATATATCTATTCTTGGAAGTTGACTTGGAACAATGTGGGTCATGAAGTTCATCTGTGTCTTTCACAAATTTTGGCTGAAAAAGTAACTTACACATTAGAAATTTATTCATATTCAAGGGCAGCTTCTGTTCTGTCACATTCTTGAATGAATTTATGCATAAAAGATTTATGATACCCAGTGTATCTTCTTAATCTTAAATTACTCTTTGGTCTATCAAAAAAAAAAAAAATCAAATTACTCGCTAGAAAGTTGGACATGTAGCTACAGTGTATGCAGATAATGTTAGTCTACTTTAAAAACTATTGAGTCAAATGCAACTTATTTGTTGATTTCTGCTTCTCTTTTTTACAGCTGTTTCCTTATCATCTTGCGGAGTATGTTTGCCGTGTAATGAGGGTATCGCCTTTCAGATATTACTGTGATATGATATTTGAGGTTATGAAAAATGGTAATAGGTTGCTGTCTTTTAACAAATGCAATATGACTTTATGAATATATGAAACTATTGTAGCTGTTAAACTTTTAGTGAAACTGTTATAGTTGTCAAACTATCTATGACTTGTATTTATGGGGAAATTTTACTGTGATTAAGTTCATGCAATTTGTTAGTTTATCATCTCTCTAATAATTACTGTTTTGTAGGTTTATCATCTTTTTAATAATTACTATTTTGTAGCTTATCTTTTACCTCACTACTTGACCAATGTGCTCTTGTTAGTCGCAAGATCTCTGATTGAACATATGATTAGAGAAGCTGAGGTGTTAGCACGGTTGGCATATTGTGTTTTAGTGTCAGGACTGTAAATTTTTGCTCTATCATGCTTTTGCAATTTCTCCTTCCATCACAACTGAACTTTAGGAAACTTGGAGATGAATTTCACCTATGGATAACACCTAGAGGGGTGGGGGTGGGGGGTGGCAAATGAGTATTTTTCAAACAAATTGAGAAGGTACATTACAAATGCTTACAATTCCTTTGTTTTTCTATGATCCTATGATTTTCTTTTCAACCTATTCACAAACAAGAAAATGTAATTATTACTACCACTTAAAAATGTAATTATTAATGCAACTATTGATGTGCTTATCGCAACTATATTTAGTATCATACACATCTCGATGATAGTGGAGATGATTACTCTCAAATACATTATTCAAATAACTAAAATTTATATTATTCAAATAGCTAGAAATGCAATAACTGTAAAAGAAAACTTTCTATTTCACTTAGAAAAGACTGATCATTATCAATCTCAAAAATCCGATTTTCAATATCAAAATATATGAAATAACTGACCCCATTCCTATCCTAAATTTAAAAAGTATTATGAAAGATGAAAATTTGAATGTCCCTAATGTCAAATACACAGGCAATAATACTGTGTATTATCTCTCTTAACTTAACTCCATTATTGATATTTTTATTTGCATGGAGATGTGGAGGAGGGGGGGTGGTGTGGTTGTTAGAGGGAGCTGTGAATGGGTGTTTTTGAAACAAACTGAGAAGGTATCTTACCAATGCTTATAATTCCTCTGTTTTTCTTTGATACTGTGATTTGCTTTTCAATTATATTAACAAACAAGCAAATCACAACTAAAAAGGGATGCACCAAAACTCTCTCAACAAGTGAGTCAATGCAAGTTCGGTGCAAATGAATTAATACTCCCTAAGCATGATATATAAAATATTGCATCAATACATAAACACATTTTCACATGTCTCTTGACATTAATCTTTAAAAATTAAAGCATATCTTGTTCTTTCAAATCTTCCATAATCTAATTCTAGCATTTACCTATCAAAAAAAAAAAAAAAAGAAAGAAAAAAAGAGAGAGGGAACTTCAACATATACTTCAATAGAAAAAATTTATAGAGTTATTATAGGTTAATGAATTACTAATCGAAGGATAAGATAGAATAGGGGGAATGATATCAATCTTCGAAGAGAGAAGATACCATGAGCTTCAAGCAATCAAATCATCTATTACGGAGAAAATTAGTTGAATAAAAAGATTTACCTAACCCAAGTCTTCCATCATCTCTTAGATTACTTGCCTAAAACCTTCAAGCTTTAGCTACCACTTTTTTCCTTTGGAGAATACTCGGAACCCACTTCAAGCTTTGATATTAGCCTCTTCCTAACTTTAGACGAGAAGATGCTTGGCTTTTACCCCAAATATGTTAAATATGATAATTAGGATGAATAACACAATGAATCAACTCATACCCAAATAATTTTCTCTTAAGGAAAACCCTCTCTCCAATTTAATACGAAAACTTAAAGCCCAAAGCAGGGTTCTCTCATTCTTGTAATCTTCTCTCCTCTCTTGAAAAGATGCATTAGGGTTTTAGAGCTAATCTAAAGATTAAGAGTTATATAGAAAAAGTTGAAGGGGTATAGATGTGATCGAAGTTTGATTGATCATACATAAATGGGTACAATAAAAACCGTTCCCCTTAGGTTCAATTGATAAAAAATCAATCCAAAAGATATAGATATTATATTTTATGCTCCTTAAGTAACCACTCCATTTTTCAGTAAAATGATAAGAATTTAAAACATGGTCGATCAACGTTTGCCATCATCTAGCACCTTGAAAGTACTTACCATCCCCTTTACCAATGTTCAAATATGAACAATTTTAAAAAGGCCCGAGTCCATTGGAGGATTCAAGTAGTGTGAGCTAAGAGACACAATGTAAATTTTGGCCCATAATTGCCAATACACAAATACACTTACAAAACTAAAAAGAAATATTTGTTCCATTGTTGTAGTATAAAGGATTGTGTGTTCTGAGAAGGATTTCTCATTCTTCTTTGTGGAGATTGTTGTTTCTAGTAAAAATTTAAAAGCACAAAAATTATAGTAATTTCTTAGTCATCGTCCTTTCATCAAATATCTTATCAATAAGCTTAGAAGCCCCTAAAAAAACTCAATTTACTATCAGTAAATAAACTCAAACTGCAAAGTAACGTATTAGAATTCTAATTCTTACAACTCTTTTTAATACATTTTCTTATCAAAAGAAAAAAGAAAAATTCTAATTCTGACCTAAAACTGAATTAAAATAGAAATAATAGTTTAAAAAAAAAATTCAATAATTTTTTGCAACGTTCATATCTTAGAAAGAAGTTTTTAAAGAACAAATAACTTTTAGAAAATAGTTATTTTTTTCTTGTCCACATTGGGACTTGAACCTAGAACCTCCCATAACCCCATCCTATCCCTTTACCCTTTGAGCCAAGCCTCAAGGGCTAAAGTTATTTTTAAGACTTCTTGTCCATATAAGTTAAGACTTCTTATTTTATTTTATTTTTGACTTATATTTACTTTGTAATACATCATTGTAGTACTCTATTCTTATAGGGACTCCAGCTTGGAACCTCCCATAACCCCATCCCACCCTTTTAGCACCTGAGCCAGGTCTCAAGGGCAACTTTTAGAAAATATAAATTTAAAAAAAAAAAAAAGTCTAAAAGCATGAATTTATTATGATACACAAAGAAACTTCCTAAGTTCTAAATATCACCTAATTCTTTGTGCTTTTAATCATAAAAAAAAGTTCTAAATATCACCTAAGTTATTACTAAATTTGACTCAAAATAGCAAATATCCTTGACTATTAACTTGGGATCTCTACGTTTGTTGTTTTGTTTTTCTTTTGTCCTTTTGTAAGTGAAATTGGAAGCTCACCTTCATTGCTTAGTGAGGATGATTATGTTGGCCTTGATTGTAATTCTTTAACAATTAAAAACAAAGATCGTACATTTGAGCACAGGATCAAGTTTCATATGGTAGTATGAGAATTTACTTTAGATGGAAGATCTACACAGACTCTCGTTTTATGGAAAACATTTCTTGGAGAACATTTTTTGAAATACGTGAGAACACTCATTTTGGTGTTTTTTGAAACTGTTCATGTTCTCTTAATTTAGTATATGTGTTTTTCAGAATAAAAAGTAATCAAATATATTTTTCTTTTCCTTGTTCTCACTGTGTAATATTTACTCAATAACTATCACAATCGCTTGTCCTGGCACTTTTCTAATTGATGTGTGTCTAAATGAGGCGATTTAGGTATTATCATGCTAGGAAATGCACAAATGTTTGGATGAAAATGTTCGTTGTTGTTGTGCCTTTTTTTTTTTTCTAATCTTATTGATTGTGAACATAGACCATTGTTTGAGTAAAATTGTTTCTCATAATTACTGACTTTGTATCTTCTTCAGACTCAACTGGTTGCCACTGTCATTCCATCCTTCCCTTTTTCTTGATAAGGTAGCACCCATATTGGTGAAAATTAGGGATCAACTAACCGATCAAAAAAAAATTATGGATCAACGATTTTATTATTTTTTTTATGTAGAGAAAATTGATGAAAAAGGCATTGTATTGTTGAGAAGGAAAAAAAAGCTACAATGAGTACTAGTGTACTACCATTCAAAATGGTATTCAAAGTAAACTCTGAAAGCCATAATTTATAAATCACCAACAGAACCTGGGGTTCTTAAGAAAAAAATGTTGATCAAGGATCTACTATATGGTTTCAAATCTAATTATCAACTAATCATTGTTGTTATCCACTTCCACGTGGGTGATGCTATGGCATACCGAGTCTACTCATCATCCTTGGTTTGTAAGATCTTGCAGTCTAGATTCTTTTTTTTTTTTTTGATAAATAGATTCTTTCAATCCTGTCATGGGGAAGCGTCAATGAAATTAGACGCTTTGGTGTTTGAATTCTTTCTAAAAAATTTAACCGTTAATCTTTTTGTTTTGTCAAATGCTTATATGCTAGTCTGCTGTGAAAAAACAAAGATTATGTTTGCTAAAAAACCTGAGTATGACATGGACCATATCTTAACAGCCTTTTAGGAATAGAGAACCAAAAACCAACCAAAAGTTCTTAGGAGTAGAACCTCTTGTTTATTGGATCTGCACTTAAACCAAAAGTTCGAGTTCAGTGCTTGTTATCGGTTCCTAGAAATCCTTTACAAGCAGTTGTTTATTTGAATCTTAAGCATTTCCATTTTGATGCATGTTTCCCATACTAATGGTTTTCTTGATCATGTCATGTTCTATGCCTGGAGGCATATGCCTACTGCTTGTCAACATAGTGTAGGGTCTGTACTGGATATAGAGGGTTTAACTTGATTATGTTTCCTTAAACTGAAGGTCTTGAATCCTCTGGCTATTTGATTTATATTTTTGCCTTGTCCTCATTTATATCCTTGTTCAAATCCATTTTTAATCACTGTTTATTTGGTCCTTGTTATTATCGTTTCACTCACTATTTGCCTTTTAACACTTTTTAGTGCTTGAGGTATCTATAGTTTCTTTGATTGCTTTAGATGTAAATTGTCTGCAATCTTTCTCATGCATTTTGTATTACTTACAGAGCAGCCTTATGACAGCATTCCAAATTTCAGTGCTGCAGATGCATTGCGACTTACAGGAATAGGAAGAAATGAATTTATTGATATCATGAATAAATGCAGATCTAAGGTAGTAGGCAAGTGCACTTAAATGCTTCTGGATATTGATTATATCATATTTAGTTCATATACTTGTACATATAGCATTTTATCAGTCCTTGCAACTCAATTCAAGTTGGAAGGGGTTGGGATAGAGATGTGGGACTTTCCAAGTTTGAGTCCCAACAGGGATATAAGAGAGAGAAAAAGTTTACTTATAAAAAAGATAGTGTTTATGTTATCAATCATCTGAATGTCTTAGACCCTGAAAATGTGATCAGGCCATGTTGCGTCTTAGTTCTCTCTCCTGAGCATTGAGGGGGCTCACCATGATCCTCCCTCGACTGAGGGGAGGGAAGAAATGGTTTGCCTTCGAAGCCAAATCATTCGAGATTGAGATCGAAGAAGTAAAAAACGGTTTAAGAGGTTGCATTTGGGAGAGAAGAAAGGGGATCACGTCATGGATCAGATTCGAGGCGCCAGCTTTAAGTTGTTTATCATTTCCGTTTAGGAAGACACACAGGCGAATGTGCTCTCGTATCGGGAAAATATGTGGGAAGAGGATGGAAGGCGATACAAAATGGAAAAGGGTTCTAACAAATCGGGGGTGTTCATCCGCTGCTCGGTAAGGGATTATGGGGGGAAAAACTATACCCTGATGTTCCCAGAAGGAAACTGTCTAGTAGGGGGCTAGAAGATTTAGCTCGATAAATGCGCATTGGGGTAAGATCCAAGCACAGATCCGTAGGGAAAAGCAGCTGAGAAGACGTAAAGGAGTGGCAGCTGCGGAACGCCGAAGCTCCCGCCCGTGCCGTCGGCCGATTCTCAACCCTATACAGGTTGGGTCGAGAAGTCAACAGGAAAGTTGCCTAGTGTTAAAGCCCAGGAAGAAGAGGTAGAAAGGGTGGACCAAATGCTGCAGACTCTCGCGGGGTGGTGGGCTCAGACCTCGCCGTATTCCGGCCGAGGCCGTATGAAATGGGCGAGATGCAATGGAACATCAAAAACTCTCGCCAGAGTCGGGCCCGTGGGAAGGGGCCTATGGCTCTTGAGTTTGAAAGCAAGGAAGAGGTAGATCTAGTATCAGTCGAAAAGGCGTTGACCAACCTCGTTCACCTAAGAACTGGGGAAGATACTGGATGCAAGAGCTGGTTTCAGGAGAAAGCCAAGGAATAAGGACTCAAAGGTAACTGTGAGTAGACAAGAATGGAGAAAATCGGGCATTTTCGTGGCGCTTCCTCAAAGAAGCCGACAAAGAGACCGGGCGAGGCTCCCAAGGAAATGGGCATGGCGAGGATACCGGTAAGATTAAGAAACCCGAACCTCCGAACACGCCAGGAGTGTGGCGAACAAGGTTCCGATGCGCCATGGTGGAGTTGCCCACAATACATGACAGCCTGGGGTACAGACGAAGAGGAACCCTAGCTCCAAACAGATTTACGAGGCGTCAATGCCGCTCGGGAGAGTGGACGTGTGGCGTCGAGGCCGCAGGAGGAGACGCGGTGACAAAGACCCGCCTCATCAAAACAGATCGAATGGCAGCGCCGTAAGACGGCCTCGCGCGCGTCATGTCAAAGCCCGTCAAGGATCCGCCCATCTTCTGACGCAGGTGGGCAGAGAGTCAGGGGTCGTCTGCTTATCGTCGCACGGCCTACCGAGCAAAGGCTTCAGCGAAATGGCGCTGGGTTACAATAAAATAAACTGGGCTTTAATACTGGCCCAAGTACTAAGGCCTTTTTTCAAAAAAAGAAGGTGCCATATCCAGCCCAAGTCCCGTCTTCTTCGTTCACTGCTGAGGCAGAAGGAGTGTTGAATACAGAGACCGAAAATCATGGAGAAGTAGTAGCAGAAACGACCCAAATACAGGTGGAATCACAGAGAGCAGAGATCCATCGATCACCCTGCCTCATCACTGCATGAGATGTCAATGCCTATCACACTCCCTTCTTTTTTCTGGCGACCCTCAAGGATTCTTCAGTATCGGGGGTACGGGAGACTGTCAGCCAGAGAGAGTCGAGGGCATCACGGCGGGATATCAGAGCAAGAACCAAACGGCCGAAGCGAAGCAGCCAAGAAGGTATGTCAGCGGAGTACGTGCAAGACGAGCATCGCTGCGACTCCTTTAGCAAGAGAAGGGTATGAAAATGGAGGACAAAGATGTCGTAAAGTTCGACTCGGATTTGCAACCCGAGGGATTCGAGAGTCTGACATCGAACTCATGCTAAATGGTGAAAATCGTAATAAAGCATCGAGAACTGACACGCCTGCTTTCTAGTGTGAACGGAGCTAAAAATTAGAGTGCACGATAAACTACGGGGGGCAGAGAAGTGGGAAAAGTGCAAACAGAGATAGGGAATTGTTAAAGCTGGGGATTTAAGATAAAAATTTACCGTGGAATGAGAGGGGCGAATAATCCTGAGAAGAGAAGAGTGATCAAGGCTATTAGGGGATCAACTGGGTGGACTTGGTGTGTTTCATAGAAACTAAAATTCAAAATATGAACCCGTTAGCCGCACGAAGCCTCGGGCTGGAGATTCTCGTAGTGGTTGCTGGATTTCTGGTCCGCCGGAGGCATCCCGTTGATTTGGGATAAAAGAATTTCGAGGTTAACGAGACAAGCAGGGGGAGTTTTACCCGCTTCCCGTCCTTCCTAAATGGAGGACAGCTTCCATCGGGATCTTCACAGGCTTGGTGGTCCGGAAGGCCGATGTATCAAGGAAGAGTCAGGAGGAGCTGGGGCCGTGAGAGGGGTTTATGGACTGGCCTCTTGTGTATCGGGGAGATTTAACGCCCATCTCACCCAATGAAAGCAACAGGGGTGGAAGAATTACGCCTCAGTTATGCGCATTGCTCGTCATCGACTTATCTGTGGCGAGAGACTTTGCTTTACATGGGCCTTTATCGTGGGAGCCGGGGCACCAATGTGTCAAACAATGTCTAGATTGACGTGTTCCTAGCCTGGGATCGGGAGTTATTTCAAGAGGAATCATTCAAAGACCCTTCCTAGACCACCACTTCCCTATCCTCTAGATGGAGGAGGCATTAGATCAAGACCCTCCCTTTCCTCCATTTGAAAATATGTGGTCAAGCATTTAGGGCTTAAAGACCTCCTTAAAGGTGGAAAAGGTTTTAAAGGTCAAAGGTTCTAGTTTCATATCGCCGAAAAGTCGAAAGGTTTAAAAGGTTAAAAGTATGGAATAAGGAGGCTGGCAATGTGGGCACTGGGCGGGTCAAGCACTTTATGTAGTGGGTTGTCGGGATGACGCGGAAAAGGAAAGGGAGTCAGTTTTAAGAATCGAGAGAGCCAAGCAAAGGAGGACTACATGTAAGATGGTCGCGGTTGCAGGGAGGCTTCAGGAGACAAAAATCTGTAGAGCTCGCTTAAAGAGGACGTAAATCGCTTTTTCTCCAATAAAACGGCAAACCGCATGTAAGGAGGAACGACAACAAAACACCAAATCAATGGTAGGTGGCTTCACCAGCCGCTTATCTCTAGTGGATCAGGATCTAGTTTAAAGGACAACCGTCGATCCGTGGTCAGCGCCCCGCTTCCCAAGTATCTCGATGGCTAGGAATGCAGATGTCGACGCTTAGAAGTCGCTTTATGAGGAAGTCTCTACAAATTACCGTTTCGCCACCGCTTAACTGCATTCGACCGCTCCGATCGCGTTTCGTCCTTCCGTTGGGAGTTTGTTAAAGGAGCAGCTATGGAGTTCTTCATGAATTCTACGAGAGGAAGAAATTTGTAAAATTTAAATGCTACCTTCCTAGTGTTGATCTCCAAAAGCGGAAACGCCGGTGACGTGAAAAGCATTACAGCCCATCGCCTTGCTAGAAGTTTATATATAAGATCTTTTTGCCAAGGTGTCGCTAACAGGATCGAGAAGGGTGTTGAAACAAAGTGATCTCCTCCATCCCAAAACTTTGCTCAAGGTAGGCAAATCCTAGATGCTGCTTTAATCGCGAATGAGTAATGTGATTCCATGTCGTAGAAGGAATGATGCATGAGTGATATGCAAATTCAGACATCAGTGCGCTTATGATCATGTAAACGGAGTATGTGATCGGGAGGTCATGAGAAGGATGGGTTTCGTGAAAGATGGATATCTTGGATCTCTGTGTATGTCTACCCGCCTCTTACTCTATACTTATCAATGGGGTCCCTGAGGGCTTTTTCCGAAGCACTCCAGGGATCTCAAGCAGGGGGGACCCCTCATCCTCGCACTTTTTGTTTCGGGGAATGGATATTTTGCGCATTGCTAACAAGGCCGTGGGAAGGGAATTTCCGTCTGGATGTAATATCAGCATTTGCAGAGGGGGGAGGAGTCGAGGTGCTCACACCTTCTATGCGGCACGACACCCCTCATTGCTCTGCAGCATCAATCCCGACCAACCCGGCCCGTTTCGAGATGGATCTGATGTGGCCTGGGTCTCATCTGGGCGAAAATCAACTTGAGCAAAGGTAGATATTCCCTATCGAGGGCGGAGAATATTGAGGTGTCGACACGGAAGCTGTGTCGCAGAGCTTCGCCGCACCTACACGTATTTGGGCTCTCCCCAATTGGGCCTGCACAAGTCAAGCAGATGCTAAGATACCATCGAGGAAAGGTCTGTATGAGGTTAGCCACACAGTTGGTCAATACATCTCCAAAGGGGGAAGAATTACACTTATCGTAAGTACTCAGTCCAATCTCCCTATCTATTTTATGTCGCTTTTCCGGATCCCGAGTCTAGTATGCAAAAGGCTAGAAAAAATTCAGGATCTTTGTGGGGTGGGGAACCCGATAAGAAGCTCCTCCACTCGTGAGTCACACTGCAGCACGCATAAGAAAAGTCACGCCTCGGGGGCTCAGAGTTTACACAATCTAAACAAAGCTCATAGGAAATTCATTGCACTAAGCCGCAAATGAAAGGAATTTCGTGAGGAAGACTATTAGGAGCAATTTGGGAATCGCAGGTTATGCTCTATGAAATCGGGAACGCTAGGGATGTGTTTATGGAAAGAAATTCGAAAGGATGGGATTTGGTTCACAATGCAAATTTTTGTGGTTGGTAATGGTAATGACCGCTTGAAAGATGGCGAGAGGGGAGGCGAGGCCAGGCATAACGTTCTCACTGCAAAGCATTCGGCATCTCTAAAAGATGCGATGATTAGAGTTTCAGGATGCTTCAATGGTGGTGGTTGGTCCCCGCTTTTACTGTGCCTTCAATGATCGGTGCTAGCGGGAGTGTGGTGAATTTTATGAAAATGATCCATCCCTGGAAAGTGGTCGCAAATAGGGAGGACAAGCTGGTCTTAAGAGGGAGTACGCCCAATGTTTATTCAGTAAAGTTCTTATATGAGGTTTTGAATCGCACTGAAGCCGAGACAACACCTTTCCCTGCCTTATCAGTTTGGAACAATATGGTCCCCTTAAAGGTGGGTTTTTTTGCTCGGCGCTGCCTGTGAGCTGATGACTCTGCATCAACTCAAAAGAGATAAGATCCCTACCAACGACGCTACCTTGCGAAGAGGAGGAGGAAACCCCAACCATCTTCTGGCAACTTCATCGTCAAGGTCGAATGCTTGGGAACCTATTTCGCTTATAGTGGGGTTTGACGGGTCTCTCCGCCTCGCACGACAAGTCCTTCTAGCCCCCACAACAAATGCCAAAGGCGTGAAGAAATGCCTGGAGAGTCATGATTTCCTCAGGCTCTTCCTGGGCAAGCTGTGGTGCGAGAGGAATAGAGTGGTTCTCGATAATGACCTTTCTATGTATGCATTAAAAGAATTCTTTCATTTGTAATTTCCCTCGTCTCAAAATAACGTGTCTAGTGGGGATGTGATAGAAGTATTTTGGATTTTTTAACCCGGATGGGGTATAGGTAACCTGCTTCGGCTTTCAGTTTTCTTCATGCTTTTGGTCCTTCTCCTGCTTTTGTCCCTCAGATACTTCCAAACAGATTCTCGTAAGAAGCTATTGCTGTGATCAATGCATGTTTCTTTAACCATAAAAAAATGTTATCAATCATCCCCGATTACGACCTAAAATATACCTTTGCTCATTTAGTACCAGGTGTTTCTATATTTTTGCTAGTTTAATGAGGGGCTATTGTTTTAGTTATAATATATATATATATATATATATATATATATATATATATATATATATTGATGAATATACAGATCATATATATTAATAAAAAAAGAAGCCAAAGGGACATCCCAGTAGTATATAGGAAGTATACACAGGGGAACCAAACGCCTATACAAAAAAGGGCACGGAACAAAAAGCAAACTAGCCCTCCAGAGGAAACTAGAGAATACTCATAATGCATCTTACAAAAGAGTAATCCACATCATGGATCAAACTAGCCCAATAACAAAAGTACCTAACAAAACAGGACTTCAATCTGGTGTAAGAGAAGCATTCGTCTTCAAACACTACTCTGTTCCTCTCCTTTCAGATTGCCCACATCAAGCAAAGGTGTATCGCCCACCACAGCTTGGAATCCTTCTTTCCCCATGGGAGGCTATGCCACCCCAAAATCAGATCGTTAACCAAGAAGGGACAAACCCAGCCCCCTTTTGACAAATTGAAGAGGACACTTGCCAAGGAGAACCCTCTTTTTTGGAGCTGATTCATAGTCAAAATTTTACCCCACCACACCTCCCAAGCAAAAAACCCCACTTTTGTGGGAACAATGGGGTTCCATAGCATCTTAACAAACACCTAATGCTACCTCCCACCTTCCAGTAGATCAAAACAGGACTTAACATATTAGGAACCAGATTTTGGCTCTTTCCACCAAATCTTAGTTATATGTAATGAGCTTTATTTAGTTAAGTCATTTCTAACAACTTGGTAGTTCTAATCATTTTATATACGTGTGGCCTTATACTCCTCTACTCCTCTTTATAGGTCTTTAACTTCATTTCTACTCCTCTTTATGGGCCTTTGTAATGCTGCTTCTAGAGGAATTCCACTTAGTGTTATACGACTCAATTGACTTGTGGTTCGTGATTTAAAAAGTTTGAGATAGTTGGGGGTTATCTTTTTTTTTTCCTTTTTTTTTTTTAAAGTTTTGTATAGAGGGGTGAGCTGTTACTTTGATGTATGTTTTTTAGGAAAGATATTCTCATATTTGTTTATCACTAAAATGACATTTTTCATTTTTGGTGAAGCATATTGTTTTATATATGTGTGTATCTATAAGAAGTGTTATTTGAGTTGAAAGGATGAAGTATCCCAATATTGTAAAAAATAATCCTCCACATCTTTCCAATTCAAAATAAACCCAATTTTTTGACCTAAATGCCCTTCAATTCTTTTGTACATCCTTGTTTTTCTCCATAGACCACCTTCGGTCAACCACAACTTGGAAGTTGAAGCTATCATCTCAAATGATAATGCAACATCGCCGTTGCCTCTTTCCACTTTTGCTACCAAAACCCAACTTTATCATCACAAAAACACACGTCCTCGCTCTCCTTTGCCACAAGCCTCAATGTCTCTCATCTCCCTCACATAGATGTTAAGCTCGTCGACCTTAGCTTTAGCTCCACCTTAGACTAGTCCTGCTTTGCCACTTTAGCCCTTAGCTAGGTGGTCTCCTCAACAATGGTATGGATTTGGGCTGTCATACTCTTCTACTCCTTACAATAGACATAATGGTGGTTAATGAAAATTTCAAGAGTTATTTGATTAAAGGAGAGTAGAAATTGGTTGAATAGTGGTTGGATAAGAGGTGGGTTGACTGAATAATTTGAAAGTGTCAATGAGAAATCATTTATTCTAAAAATTTGAATGAAAATTGTTGAGAATCATAGAATATTCTTAGGATATTCTCTGGTTTATCTCCTTCCTTTCTTGTACATTATTTTTCTCCCTTTTTGTACTTTATTTGTTTCATTTTTATGTCTTCCTGATGTGTATATAGATGTCTCTATACTATGTAATTTATCAATTCAATAAAGAAAAGTATTCTTTTCTTCTATTATTTCACATGGTATTAGAGCCATGAGGAAACTCAGGAATTGAGGTTTCGTTGTGTTTCTTTTAAGACAACCCATCTGAAATGATGTTTCAGTATTACCCACCCTCATTATAAGCAACTCCGGAACCCCTTACCATTGTTAGAATCTTTATACGGCGAGAAAATTTTCCGGCGGCTTGCTCCATCTACGAAATTGGCGTTTACCACAGTCTGGCGAGATCGATCTACATGCTAGGAGAACGCAGCATCGACGGTCGTCGATGCGCCTCCACGCTCTGATCTTCTCTTCGGCGTCCTCCTCCAAGCCCCGACACATGGGCCACTTTCCGGCGATGCGCTTCCATCTGCAGACTCGTTGTTCGCTGACAAGGCCTTCTATGCCTTGGTTCTTCCATTTGACATATGTAGCTATGAGTTTTACTCTCTTTTGTCCTCGACAGCCCTTGCATTCTACTCCTTTTGCGCCATCTCTAGTCATTAGTCACTGTGTTGTGATTCTCAGCACCTACATAGACTCTATGGTCATTCCTGGTAACCTTTTTTGTTGATTCAGAAGTTTATTTGATTGCTTTCTCTTCTATGGCTATCAAAGGGAGCACATCCCCACATTCGGGAGTTATTCTTACTTCCAACGAGTATAAGGAGTACATTCACCTCATAAGGTGACGAATCTGCATCAATTTAAATGCATTTTGAGGGCCGTGTCTCTCTACTTGCCTTTCACATTCATCTGGTCCATGGATTCTCGATTCTAGAGCCTTTGATCATCTCTCTAGTAATAAGAATCTTTTTTCTTCCCTTACTATTACATCACCTCTACCCATGATTACTAAATAATTGATCTCAAACAATGGTTGCTGAGCCTGGCTCGACATGTCCCTCTTTCGCACTTTTTACTTTAAGCCTTTATGTTCCCCGATTATCCTTTAATCCGATTTCTATCGCGTTGACTTAGAACCCACTGTTTGATTACCTTTCGATAATTTGCTATATTACGAGGAGGATCGATTGGCATATGATGGAGTTCACGGCCTCTTCATCTCCACTCGCCATCTTCCACCGCTTGCAGACTTCCATGGATAATTCCTATCCTTATTCATCGTCGCCTGGTCATCCGACTATTTCTAAGTTTCGGTAAAATGCCTTTGCTTAGTTTATCCTTAATTGAGTGTGAGCTTCATGTCAACTGTGGGAAATGATACTGTGGTCCCCATTCTCCTTACTTTTTTTGTGATCAATGGACAAAGTCTCTTTCGGAGCTTGTCCACACTGGCTAAGCCACAGTCCTTCTGACTAAGTCTACTCCCTTGGGGTTCCGTACTTTGGTCACTTTATCGATGATTATTCTCACAGATTCCTGCTATTTTTTAATTAAAAACCTGAAATGAAGTTATTCTTCTGCCTTCCGTAAATTCCATGTCGGTCTCAACCCACCCTGTGGAATACCCACCGTATCCTACAAAGCCGGGATAACGCCGCGAATATCTTCTGCACTATTCTCCTCCTCTATGTCCTCACATGATATTCTTAATCAGTCCTTTTATGCTTATTAATTTCAACAAATGGAGGGTTAAGCTTATCAACCGTCATTTAGTTGAAATTGCTCTCACTCTTCTACTCCATCATACATATTCAACGCTGGTGACGCATTCCAAATCGCTTGTTATTTGATTAATCGATGCCATCATCCGTCTTACATGATCAACCTGTCTATCATTTTTCCAACTCTCTTCTCGCTCCCCTCAAGGCCTTCGGGTTGTGTCCGCTTTATCCATTTTCTACCCCGATGACAAACTCTCACCAGCTTCATGTGTCTTCCTGCGTGATTCAACTTCAATGTGGATATCGTTGCTACACTCCTGATACACATTGATACTTTGTATCTGCCGATGCCACCTTTTTTTTAAGAACTCTTCTATGTTCCCTACCACCCACTCTCCTAATTCTGATGTCATATCTATACCCCTTCTTTATCCTATCCCAGATACCTTATTTGTACCTCTAGTTGCTCCACCTCGACCATTGCAGGTTTATACTCGTCGCCTGTGTGCTGACACCGGGCCTCCAGATGACTCATCTCCTATGACACCCTCCTCCACCATGCCGATCTTGTTATCTCCTATTGATCTTCGCATTGCCGTTCGGAAAGGTACTCGTTCCTCTTGTAACCCCATCCTATTTATAATTTCCTGACTTATCATCGCTTATCTTCACCATATTCTGCTTTTATTTCCACCTTGTCTTCTATTTCTCTTCCTAAAACTATGCTTGTGCCCTCTCATCCGTAAGAGAACAAGCAATGGTTGAAAAATGACTGCCTTCCAGATTCTTACTAGCACACACATGGGACCTAAATACCTTACCTATTGGTAAGTCTCCCGTCGTTGCCGTCGTTTGTACCAAGTATGATCGGGTCCCATGGCGAGTGGACCGTCTTAAGGCTCGTTTAGTTACCAAGGAATATACTTAGATATATGGCTCCAACTACTATGACACTTTTTCTCTTGTTGCCAAGATGGCTTTCTTTCATCTTCTCTTCTTTTACGGCCGCTTATAGATCTTAGCCCTCGTGACGCTGGATATCAAGAATGCATTTTTCCATAAATGACTACGAGCAGTATATATGAAGCAACCAATTCCTGATTTGTCAAGCCAAAATGAGTCCGGGCTTAGTATGCTATGTCATTCCTTATGGCCTAAAGCGCCTTCTCGAGCCTGCTAATCGCTTTAGCTCCATGGTATAGGAGTTTGGTATGACTCGAAGTACATTAAACCACTCTGTCTTTTATCATCATAAGATCCTCGTGAGAAATAAGAGATCTATCTAATCATGGCGTGGACGACATTGTTATGCAATAAGACGTTGATCGTGATGAAGTGTGGAAACTTAAACATTATCTCTTCAATCACTTTTAGACAAAAGACTTAGGGGAACTCAAGTACTTTATGGTGATTGAGATAACTCAGTCTAATTCCTTGCTGTATATGCCTGCATGAAGAGATGCCTCTTGACATATCGGAGGAAATTGGTATGCTAGATCAGAACTCAGAGACACTCCCGATCCGAACCTGTCAAGGCTTGTACCGATTGTGGGGAGTCATACAGATCCAGTAGATATCGACATTAGTGGGAGGTCGATCTACTCCCACCACATCTCACCACATTTCCTTTCCAGCATAGTTAGCAGCTCATGGGTAGTCACTTGATAGGTAATGAGAAAATTACTCTGCTATTCAAAAGAATTAGAAGGATATTCACACATTGGTAAATCCTAGAGAAGCACAAAATTGAAAGAAATTAAAAATTCCTCTGTATTGAGTCTTCTATTTTATCAACCTTCAAATCCAATCTCAAAAATAGAAATGCAAGAAACAGGAAGAAACAAAAAAGAAGAAAATATTCAGAATCTAATAATGCACCCAGTGGAATCTCCTCTACTGATTTCTACCGCCACTCTCCTCCTCCCTCTCTCATTCTTCCTCTGGCTTGTAACTACCTCTCTCGTTGTCTCCACTTCTCTCTTAACACGGCCCCTATTCCTCCCGAATATACTCGCGACTGGGGTCGATCAACCCTATGCTCAGTGTCGCTTCTCTCCCTAGCTTCTACTTCTTGTTCTTTCTTTATCATCACCATGTGATAGTCATTGGGATGCTGTGATCCGTATCCTCTGTTATATTAAAGGAACACCGGGCTAGGGGGTGTTATATAAAAATAGAGGTCATACTCAGATTGTTGGATATTGTGATGCAGACTGGGCATGCTCGCCCCCAGACAAACTCTCCACTTCAGGATATTGTGTATTTATTGGAGGCAACTTAATTTCATGGAAGAGTATGAAACAGGATGTAGTGGCCAAGTCTAGTGCTAAAGTCAGCATCAGCCATGACTTTAAGAACTTAACTCATATTGGCCAAACAGCTTTCTTTAGAGCTAAGATTTGGGAGATGAACAAAATGACGCCAGGTGTGATAACCAAGCAGCTCTACACACATTGCCCTCAAACCCGATTTCATGAGAGACCAAACATATCAAGTGGATCACTATTTCATTCGAGAGAAGATTGTCTCAGGATACATTACTACTAGTTTCGTCAACTCGAGTGACCAACTAGTAGACGTTTTCACTAAGTCTCTCCGAGGTCCAAGGATTCAATACATTTGTGTACCCCACCTATTCCTAAACATGTTTATAAAGATTTTAATTGCTTGATTCGTATTTTTCATATTTTTCTAGGTTCTCTTGTTTCTTTCCTTCCCATATGGTTCAAAATAAACATGAAGGAGTTGCTCTTCGTGCTTTCTTTCTCCTCTTCCCTATGTGCATGTTTATAAATATTTTTAATTGCTTGATTCGTATTTTTCATGTTTTTAAAGCTTCTCTTGTTTCTTTCCTTCCCATATGGTTCAAAATATCCATGAAGGGGTTGCTCTCCGTGCTTTCTTTTCCCTCTTCCCTATAAAGCATACATGTTAGCTTTTAAGGATTTCCTTAATGGAGATGAATACCGTGTATTTTATATTTCATTAGAATATAATTGTACAAATAAATAGTTGTACAAGGAATTAATTTAGGAAACTATCCTAGGAAATAAAAGCTAATTGACAACTACAAGATAGTTGACAACTATTCAAGAAACTATTCTAGGAAAATAAATCAAATCATAGTCAATCATAATCAATCCTAACAACTCTATTTTTGGTACAATATTCTCTAAATTGGTATCTTGCAACACTACCCCTCAAGCTGGCTTGTAGATGTCCTCCATAGCTAGCTTGCTGACTAGGAGTTCGAATTGTTCCTTATGTAGTCCTTTGGTGAGAATGTCTGCTACTTGTTGTGCATTTGGTACGTAGGGAACACATATTAGCCCACTTTCGATCTTCTGTTTGATGAGATGCTTATCAACCTCAATATGCTTAGTTCTATCATGTAGAACTGGATTGTGGGCAATTGAGATGGCAGCTTTGTTATCAAGTAAATTTTCATAGGAAGAGACACTGAAATCTTTAAATCTTCAAATAATTTCTTGATCCATATTGCCTCACAAATTCCATGTGCAAGAGACCTAAATTCTGCCTCAGCACTACTCCAAGCCACAACACTTTGTTTCTTTCTTCATTTTACAACGATTTCCCTCCTATAAAGGTGCACAACTGGTCATCAGCCTTGACAAGGAGCTACTGCACCCCAACTGCACTGTATAGACTTCAATTTGAAGGTTGTCTTGTTTTCGAAACATAAGATCCTTTCCATGAGTTCCCTTTAGATATCTTAGTATCCTGTAAGCCGCATCAAAATGTTCTTGTCCTGGTGAGTGCATGAATTGGCTTACCATGCTCACAGCAATGGCTATATTAGGACGAGTATGTGATAAGTAGATCAATTTCCCCACCAAATTTTGAAACCTCTCCCTATCAATCACATTTTCAATTTTAGTGGGATAAAGTTTTAAGTTGGCTTCAATGGGAGTCTCAGCAGCTTTACAACCAAAAAGACATGTCTCTTTGAGAAGATCAACAATGTGTTTCCTCTGGTTTACAAAGATACCTTCTTTTGATCTAGCGAATTCCATTCCAAGGGAATATTTCAACATGCCCAAGTCTTTGATCTCAAAGTCTTGTGCCATTCTCCTTTTTAGATCTGCTAACTCTTCAAGATCATCTCCGCTGTAATTATATCATCCAATAAGACAATTAATATGGATATCTTACCTTTCTCCTCGAAAGGTTTCAGAGAACACATGATCATCTCATTTTGGATGATAGCCATGACTCTTCACAGCCTTTCCAAAACGTTCAAACCATGCCCTTGGAGATTGTTTAAGGCCATACAAGGATTTTTTGCAGACTTTGTGTTGATCGAACACCTTCTCAAATCCTGGTGGCGGGATCATAAATACTTCTTCTAAATCCCCATTCAGAAAAGCATTCTTGATATCTAAGTGGTGTAGCGGCCAATTATATTTTGTTGTCAAGGGTAGTAGTACTCGAATAGAATTTATTTTGGCAACTGGAGCAAAGGTTTCTTGGTAATCAACCCCATATGTTTGAGTGAACCCCTTAGCCACGAGTCTAGCTTTAAATCTTTCTACTCTTCCATCTGCCTTGCACTTCATTGTGAGCACCCATTTGCACCCAACTGGTTTTTAATCTATGGGTAGGTCGACAACTTCCGATGTTCCATTTTTTCTCAGAGCATTCATCTCTTCCATCACGCGTTTCCAATCAGTATTACAGCAAAGCCTTAATGTTTCTTGGCACATGCAAGTTAGAAATCTTAGATATAAAGTTATTGTATTTTTGAGAGTTTACTCATAGGACAAATATTTAGACATGTGGTGAGAGGTACAAGAGTCGTTTCCCTTTTCTGGAGAAGCATTGAATATCAAGATCATTAGAATTGTCATTGGTCATAGTCAGCAAAGGATCAATAAAGTTCGATATTTCACTCCGAATAGGAACAAAATTTTGTAAGGAAGTATCTATCGTACTTGTATTTCTTTTAGATTCATCACTCCGGGTGTCTAACTGGGCTTGTGCTAAAGGGATAGTAGACCTCTCACCTTTTTTATGATTTTTTCTCGAATAAGTGAGAAAGCTTTGTATCTTGTTTCTTGGAAATAATAGGTATTTCTACCCCTGTCGAGGACTCAAAAGTGTTTGGCAAAATAGTCTTAGGATCACCTGTTTCACAAGCAATATTAGGAATAGCAGTTTTTATTTTATTCAAAAATTCATTTTGAGGTATAGGGTCAGTAATGCAATCAATGGTTTTAGGTGGGGGATTCGAAATAACATCCCAAAAATTTCGAGTTTTAGATTTAACTACTTGAAAAATTATTAATTTAGTTTGGAAACCAAACTAATTGCTAAAATAGTAATGCCACTAAGAGGTAAACAACGGCAATTGAAAGTATAAATTTTGGAGCGAACTCAAGCCAAAAGCCGGGGCTGGCTTTGTCAAATAAATACAGTTCATGACAACGACAATTGAGTTTAAATATTCAAACTAAAATCAAGAAACTCAGCGGCTGCACAACTAAGAGATTCGATAATTTATGAATCAATTGTCCCGCCCACGATGGCATTACACATTATTTTAGGAATTAGTTTGGTTTTCAAACTAATTTAATCTTTTTTTTTTTCAAAAAAATTATTTCCGTCAAAAACTCAAAAATTTCCTTCTTCTCCTATATTCTCCCCCTTTAAAGAAATTTTTTTAGAAAAGGGTTGTTTTTCCAAAAAAGTAACATCCATTGAAATAACAGTTTTCCTTGTTTTTGGATTAAAATACTTGCCTTTTTTATTAGGTGCATAACCAATAAAAATATATTTTTCAGCCCTTGGATCAAGTTTAGACCTGTCTTTACTAGGTATATGAACATAAACTGTGCATCCAAATATTTTCAAAGGAAGATTAGATTGAATTCGTGATTCAGGAAAATATTTCTGAAAACATTCAAGAGGTGTAATGTAGTTTAGAACACGGGTGGACATCTTGTTAATCAGATAGGATGTTGTTAAAACTGCTGCACCCCAAAGATATCTAGGAACATTTGTATAAAACATAATGGCACGAGAAATTTCAAGCAAATGTTTATTTTTACGTTCAACAATACCATTTTGTTGAGGTGTATCTACACAAGTAGTTTGATGGTGAATACCTTTTTCTTTGAAAAAAATTCCAAGGACTTCCTTAAAATATTCAGTTCCATTATCGGTATGAAGATTCGACGCAGTTTGAAAGAGGTTTTCAATCATTGAGTAAAGTATTTTAAATAAGCTTTCAACCTCAGATTTTTCCTTCATCAAATAAACCCAACATAAACGAGTATGGTCGTCAATAAAAGTTACAAACCATTTTTTCCCTGAATTAGTATCTATCTTTGAAGGACCCCAAATATCACTATGGATTAAATAAAAAGGCTTTGAGGCTTGATACGGCCTTGAAGGATAAATAGTTCTATGACTTTCCCATAAAATGCAGCTTTCACAATAGAATTTAGAAAACCTTTAAATAAACTAGGAAATAATTTTTTAAGATAAGGAAAACTAGGATGCCCTAGTCTATAGTGCCAAAGTATAATTTGGTCCTTAACCTGAGTAGAAATACTACTAAATCCTCGAGCTTCTTTATTCTTAGATTCTTTATCTTCGAAAAAATAGAGGCCATCTATCAATTTAGCACAGCCAATCATCTTCCCTGAGTTCTATTCTTGAAAGATACAGTCAGATTTCGAAAAAATGACACGACAGTTAGAGTCTTTAGATAATTTACTAACTGATAGTAGATGACAAGTAAGTTTTGGAACATGAAGAACATTTTTAAGAGGGATGTTTTTAGATAGATTTATCAAACCTTTGGCAACTATAGTGGAATATGAGCCATCAGCTATACAAATTTTTTCATGACCAGAACAAGGATTGTAAGTATGAAATAAGTGAGAAAAACTTATCATGTGATCAGAGGCTCCCGAATCTATAATCCAAGGAGTAGAATAACAAGGGAAATGACAAGATAGAGCCTTTGAAATGCTACCTGCTTGAGCAACGGAAGCATTAGGAGTACTTAATAATCCGGAATTAGATTTCAGCAACTTTAGAAGCTGATCCATCTGCCCTTTGTTAAAGGGGACAGATTCGGCCTCATGTGCAGTAGTTGTACGGCTGAACCTGCCTTCATGAGAATCCTTCCAATTTATTGGTTTCCCATGAATCTTCCAGCAAGTCTCTTGCGTATGCCGTGGTCTATTGCAATGATAACACCAAATGCGAGCATTGATACCAGCAGCAAGGGCTGAGTTTTCAACCGTGTTATTGAGATTCCTTTTGCCAAGCATAACAACACGACGACTCTCCTCACGGTGAACCTCTGAAAACACTTCTCCAACAGAGGGAAGTGGCTGCCTCCTAATAATCCTACCTCTTACCTCATCAAACTCCATGTTAAGGCCAATAAGAAATTTGAAAATACGGTTATGCTCCACCGTTTTTTTATAATGATTACAATCATCCAGAGATTTCCACTCATAATAATTATATAGGTCTAAATCCTGCCAAAGCCGTTTCAAGGAATTAAAACACTTAGTAATAGTATCCTCACCTTGGTGGATTTCTCTGAGTTTCAAGGTTAACTCGTACACTTGAGATTGATTTCCCAAGTCAGAGTACATTTGATTGACGTTGTTCTAAAGCTCATTTTCCATGTGATAGCTCATATAGTTCGAGCTTATGTCCTCCTCCATAGAGTTCACCAACCAAGTCATCACCATCGAGTTCTCGGCATCCCACACAAGATAGTTTGCATCATTAGCCGCAGGCTCCTTCGTATCTCTAGTCAAGTAACCAATCTTGCCTCTTCCACGAATATACATACACACAGATTGAGACCAACGTAAGAAATTTTCTCCATTCGGTTTAATGGTAGTGATCTGAATGGAGTGGGATTTTGTGGTAGAAGAAGGGGTTTTAGGGGCAGTAGTAGTAGCAAATGTTGGTAGGCTTGTAGGAGCATTTTGGGACTGTTCAAGGATGTTTGTAGACTCGAAAATCGCATCAGACATGATGAAGGAGAGTGACTAGATGTTCTGTAGGTAAGAGAAGAGCAGAATAACAATAGGGTTTAAAGGAATTTAGGCTTTGATACCATGAAGATGAATACCGTGTATTTTATATTTCATTAGAATACAATTGTTCAAATAAATAGTTGTACAATAATTAATTTAGGAAACTATCCTTGGAAATAAAAGCTAATTGATAGCTACAAGATAATTGACAACTATTCAAGAAACTATTCTAGGAAAATAAATCAAATCATAGTCAATCATAATCAATCCTAATAACTCTATTTTTGGTACAATATTCTCTAACTTGGTATCTTGCAACACTTAACTAAAGATTATTTATTTTTTTGGATAGTTTTTCCTTGAGCAAGGATAATCTCACTCATTGAACATCAAATGAAGCATATGTTTACTTGTATGATGGCTTTGAAACAATGAAGGTGGATATAATCGAACTCCTACTTTCTTGAATAGACCTTGAAGGTTCATGCTCATCACATTGCTTTGACTTCTTTAGGCACTTCACATTGCTCAAGAATATTCTTTGAAGTTCACCACTATGCTTTGTCTTTCTTTGTGATTTTGAGTAGAATGAGGAAAAGATTAGTTAAGTATCAATGCAATGAGAGGAAAATTCTTTTGGTGAAATGGACTTCCATGTGTTCCTTAAGATCATATAGTGGGCTAGGTAGTAGAAGTCTTTTTGTACTTAACAAAGCATTGTTAGAAAGATGTGCTGGTTCTTCTAGGGAAATAACATTTGAAGAAGGGTCAATTAGCAATTTTGGGAAGTGAAGAGGATGCTCTAGGATGGGGAGGGAGGTATATGGGACATATCCTTGGAAAGCGATTAGCTAAGTATCAAATCACTTTTTCGTTGGAATTACCCTTGAGATAGGCAGGGGTGGACAACCGAGATTTGACTTGACCTCTGTTGTGGGAAGTTGGCATTTTATGGTTATAGCTTTCCACAAGGATGCTTGGTTGTGGATCCTTATAGCTGTCCATGAAGATTCTTAGGTTGTGGATTGTTATAGCTTTGCACGAAGAAGCTTAGGTTGTGGATCACTATATCTATATTCAAAAGTTTCAAGATTAGGAATTGACATAAGTGGAATCCCTTTTGCAGCATATCTATCCATCTACTATTTAGCAAAACTGTTAGGGTATGCTGGTGTAGTGGGGAGCCAAGAAGGCCATTCTCCATGTAAATTCTTTTTAATCTTTTTCTAGGATTAGGGGACTTAACCGTACTCCCCTCTAAAGTAATCGGAGCTTAACCTGCTCGCTCTTAAGTGTGTTTCTTTGTGTCGGTGGCTATATAGGAAAAGATTCTTACTATTTGTCAATGTATGATTTGGGGGGGTGGTTCTGGTGAAATAAATATAGCATATGTGCAAACAGATAATGACATTCTCTTTTATGCAAGAAGTTTATGGTCTTTGTATCCCTCCTTTTTCAATTATGATGGGGGACTCTCTTTCAATGGTTTCGAGAGCACTTGCTTGGGTGACATGGTAGTTTTGTGGGAAAGAACGCAGGAGCCTTGGAGGATGACTCTTTGAAGCTTATTTTGGTGTATATGGAAAGAGAGGAATAGGACCTTTAAAGGTATTGAGTAGTTGAAGGAGCATTAACAAATCAGTTCCTTTCTTTGTGGTGAATGGAGGTGGTAATGATGGTCTATGTTATTTGGATCCTTGAAGTTCACCTAACGTGTGTGTGGACACGACATGATTGTGGGTATAGGATACTTGTTGGATACTTCTATTTTACTTAGGGTATGGTTTAATTTTTTTCATTGATATTCTTTTATTCTTTCAATTTTCTAGCAATAATTACATTAGAGAAAAAGAAGAGATGGCTGAAAAGGAAATTTTTGTTGAAATATTTAGGAGTATGAGGAGGAAGAGGATTATAGGAAAAAGATGAGGGCTTTTAAAAAGTATATCTTCACTTCCAATTTACTACTAATTGACTTCTTTTTTAAAATTATGTTGTATCCCAGATTCCCAACACTCGTGTCCCTTTTTTGATATCTTTGATCTAAGGCCCTGCATCCTAAAATTTGAGTTGTGAAGGATCAGACATCTAGACACATAAACGTGCCTGATGGGTCTCATTCTTCTTTTCCGGATTTGATTGTTTGGGTGATGAGGTTGGCAACATTTTGGCCCATTGTTCTGATAATGTGCTTTGTACAGTCCCACTGTACATGGGTGCAGCCCCTTCTTGTTAGGTGCTTTTCATTAGTATTCTATTTGCTTATTTAAAAAAAAGGAAAGACAACAAAAAGAAATAAATGAATTCAAGGCTAAAGCTCCTTGTAGGACGAGAATGAAAGCATAGAAGGTACAAGAAAAGGAAAAACACTAGGTTGATCAGTAAGTTGGGTGGCTGTGCCTATCATAGAAAGGGGGAACAAACCAGTTTCTGGAGTTTTGCTGTAAGAATGCTTGCTGGCATAATTGATTCTACAATGCCGGGATTAATTTAGGAAACTATTTGTTTGAGATTTATTTACTAGTTATAATATAGAGGTGGACTATGTTTAGTAGTCTTACCTATCATTTACTGTTTTTTGAGCTGTCCAGAAAATCATGTGGAAGCTGAATAAGTCAATTGCAAAAGAACTGTTACCCACTCAGCCTGTGGACTTTGCAATTGAACCATGGTGGGGAGTATGTCTTGTCAACTTTACCTTGGAAGAATTTAAGGTGAGGTGATTCATGAGTATTAAGTAAAGTATCTGCTTATCCAAAATAAATTCTTTAGATTGTATTCAAATGCTTAGATAGAGAGCGAGGTTGTGTTTTGTTTTAATTATATCTTTCCTTACTATTGTAGAAACTCTCAGAAGAAGAAATGGCAACAATAGATAAAGTTTGTAAGGAAGAAGCAAACTCATTTGTCCTTTTTGATCCTGATGTTGTGAAGGGTCTCTTTCGACGGGGATTGATCTACTTTGATGTCCCTGTTTATCCTGATGACCGCTTTAAAGGTAATTCGCTAACATTTTGAATTGTCGTGCCAAAAATCTCTCTGGTTGCTTCTTGGTCAGAGTCATCTATGTAATGAGTACTCACATTAGGATTTTAAAATGCATGTCTTTTTTTTTTTTTTTTTTATCGAAGATGTTTTGTATTTTGAAACAAACTATTATTCCATAGAATCTTGATTATCTTATATACTAATTATCTCTAGATTGGCATTTTATTAGTCCAATATAAGGAAATGGTTTTATGCCCTTGAGGCTTGACTCAAGTGGTAAAGGGATGGGATGGGGTTAGGGGAGATTCTAGGTTTGAGTCCCAATGTGGACAAAAAAGGAGAAAAGAAACATTTACATATTAGGAAAAAAAACAAATAAAATTTCATGTTTTAATTGAATATTGAGGGATATTCAATTGCATAAGGGATGCCTCCTTCACTGTCCCTCTCCCATAGAGCAAAGGACAAAATATTCAATTGTTTCACCCTTTAAATCAGTATATCATATTTTCTTTCCATTCCTTTGATATATGCCATTGATGTATTGGTGAGAAATTACAAGAAGATTTTCTATGGTCAGGTTGTGGGGTTGGTAAAAAGGATAATTTAGTGACATAGTCTGTTAGCTTAAACAATTTGGTGGGTGAGGGTGTGGTAAATGTGGAGGTGGGGATGTTTTCAGTTCCCTGCTGGTTTGGAAATGTCAAAGGCAATTTTTATTTGTTTTTCTCTGGAGTCTATGGTCCCATGCAGAGGGTAGAAAGAGAAGGTTTATGGGAAGAGTTAGGGGCTTTAAGAGGCTTGTGGGATGAACACTGGTGTGTGGCTGGAGATTTCAACACTACCGGATTCCCAGAGGAGCACAGTGGTGGGATTCGTCTGAACGCAGGCATGAGGAGGTTTTCTGAAGTGATAGAGGAGCTGGATCTGAGGGATCTTCCCCTTTAGGAAGGATCTTTTACCTGGAGTGGGGCCCTAAGCAACCAGTCTAAATCTCATCTGGATCGGTTTCTACTTTCAGAGAGCTGGGAGGAACATTTCAATGAGACTGTTCAGTGTATTATCCTGAGACCAACTTCTGACCATCATCCAATTCTTCTTGATAGAGGAGGGATAAGAAGGGGGCCTTCCCTTTTCAGATTCGAACTTATGTGGTTGAAACATGAGAGATTCAAAGAGTTGATGCAGGGTTGGTGGCAGGGATGTCAGGTTGAAGGGTCTATGAGTTGCATTCTCACACAGAAGTTGAAGCTTCTGAAAAGGTTTTTAAAGGATTGGGATAAGACAGTCTTTGGAAACCTGGCTCAGAAAAAAGCTGAGGCCTTAAGGCAGGTTGCCTTGTGGGATGCAGAGGAATCTTCTATTCCCTTGACAGCAGATGAGACGGAAAGAAAGTTGGAAGCTAAGAGAAACATGAGGTTCTTTCATAAAATGGCTAATGCACACCGAAGAAGGAATCAGTTGAGCAGAATTAGAATCAATGGGGTTTGGTGTACTGAGAGGATTCCATCTACTCACAAATCTCCAGGATCAACTTTCCGTTAGAGTCTTGTAAGGTTGAAAGGTTTTTGAGACCTAAGAAAAATTCAAAAATGGAAAAGAAATTTTTTTTTTTTTTTAAACTAATAAGATGACATGAAAGTTTAAAAAAAAAGTTGAAACTACAATTCATTATAACCAAATTAGTTGTTTGTCGTTGTTAATACTTGATACTTTCTGATTTAGTTCTTTTTCTTTTCTAGCTGTTTGGCTTCGTTTTTTTTAATCAGAAATGAAATATATATTGATAAAAGTAAAGATCATTAGAAGGAAGGGAGGTCCTTCCCATGATATAAAACTTGATCAAAGAAAGACTTTACTCCTCCACTGCACAATGAAACTGTGGATGAGGACAACTGTCTAGCTTTATCAATAATATTTAGTACTACTATCAGTAGTAGGGTCATCTAAGAAATCGTGATCATATCCAACTATTCTCTATCTTCCCAATTAGTGCTAATGTCTACCTATTTTTCTTCTTCATCCATTGATTGCAATGCTGTCTTTCCTTTATCTACCAATGATAAGATAATATTGCATAAGAGATTAGCCACTATGGTGGCCAACAACTGCTCTATTTTCTTCTTTATAATCTCTTTTTTGCTCTCCCTTAACAGGGTTAATTCATGGCCCAGTAATCTCTTAATTTGTAAAAGTTTTAATCCTAGTGTTGAACCCAAACAAGACTTGTAAATTTATACATGATGCCTTCCCTTTAGTCTCTCATGAAATAACAGTAGCAAAATGTTTGTCTAAATTTAGTTTTCAGAGACACAAAGCTTTGAATTGAAGTAACATCTTGCAGTTTCTAGCTTACCATCATGACTTGAACTTCCATAATGGATCCTTTTTTTTTTACAGTCAATGCTTTATTGTGCACGCGCGCGCGCGCACACACACTCATATTTCCTTTTTTTTTTTTTTTTTTTTACAATTTGAAATGTTTGATATTTGCAATGGTTCAGTGTCCAGGCTGGAAGGTTTTGTATCCAACAGGGAGCAGTCATATGAAGATCCTATTGAGGAGTATGGCAGTTATTTTACTACATGGATATATTGTTGTCCCATCAATTTATTTTACTATTATTTCTGATTCTAATAATCTTGACTTCATTATTCAGGTTACTATATGCTGTATTTGTTGTTTCAAGTGAAAATGCAACCGTTGCTGAATTGGCTGCGACATTACAGGCTGACCTACCCCATCTGCAGGCTGCTGCATCTTTTGCTTGCCGTCTGGGATGGGCTGATAAAGTAATTGATCCATCATCTATCCTCGAAGATTCTATCATACCTGGATATCCTAAGGTCAGTCTCAATGATGAAGAAGATGGTTCTCATGCTACTGCAGGCTCAGAAAACAATTCCATTGATGGAAATGCTGTTCACCAAGGCGATATTTCAAGTGCAGAAAATTATGGACAAGCTTCTAATCATACACGCCTTGCTTTTGTTGTTGATGCTAATATAACATCTTATCTTATGATGGGTTCTGTTTCACCAGGTTTGTTCCTTCATTTTTACTTTTGGTCAATCACAAAATTCGATGGTCTCTCTCCTTGATTTTTTTGTTTGTGAAGATTTCTAGCTTGCGCTTCTTATTTTAAAGGGGCTTTTATTTGTTGTCAAATTTTCATTATTTTAGTTTTCACCCAATCTAATAGCCTTTCTCAGTGGAAGGATCTTTTGATTGGAATGTGTAGAATCTGTATCAGTATATGGCCTGAAGCTTGTAATCTATTTGTTAACCTTTTGTTTGTACACTTGTACATAAGGAGGTCCTTGGTGTTCTGTTGAGAAAGGCAGGGAGGAAGGCTAAAGGTGGGAGCTAAGGAAGAAGGAAGGTTTTCCGAGTCCTTTTTGCTAAGGACATCATGCTTCTTTGTGACTGCTGTTTGGGGCAATTGACCTCTTTGGGTTGGGTTCTTCTCTTCTTTGAGGCTTCTATAAGTCTACAAGTTAATCTGGAAAAGAGTAAATTAATTTCTATGAGGAGGAGGGTCTCTAATGTGGAGGAACTAGATTCTTTTTTGGTTGTGGAGTGGGGAAGCTTCCTACTAGTAACACCGACTAATATTTACATCTTTGAGCTTTATTTAAGTCCCTTACTGTTTGGGATGTGTTAAAGGATGGGTTGTGATGAAAATATCAATACCTTCCAAAGAGTGGATGTCATGCTGAAGAAAATTCTTTCCAATTTGCCTATATACTTCATGTCATTGGCTTTTGTCCCTAGGATGATTGCTTTTGAGACTAGGAAAAATAAAATTGACTTTCTGAGGGTGATGGAACTCTTGAGAAGAAATCCCATGTAATAGAGTGATGGTTCATTTGTCTGCACAAAATGAAATGTGTTCTTGGCATTAGAGTTTTGTTCTCTCTTAATAAAGCCTTACATGGGAAATATTGTTGGAGATTTGCTTTGCAAAGGGATTTTTTTTTTTTTTGGGAGAAGGGTTTTAGTGGCAAAGTATAGAGAATAGCTGGGAGGTTGATACTCCCTCATGAGAAAGGAATGGTATGTAGTTGGTTTTTTTAAGGCAATAGGATGTTGGAGGACATGGAAGGTGAGAAACAAGTTTTTGGTAGGCCATAGGAGAAGAATCAAATTTTGGTAGGAATTTGGATATTTGATGTTGGGTTCAAAGTATGTGGATGCTCAATGGGGTGAAAAGGAGTTCTATTCTAATTTAGGATAAAAGGTGACTTTCCCTTGAAAGGATTTGTGGGACTTCTAGGCCCATTAAGGAAGAAGCTTGTGGAGGATGTTATGCTTGGATCAATTACAAAGAAGATGATGGTTTATGATGAATCTTTGTTGTTTATGTAAGAGTGAAAAAAAATTCAATCGATCAATGTTCTATTTTATTATGGGGTAATGGGGGAGGGCAGCGACAATATTGTTCTCTATATCTTTGGCATCTTTTAGGTATTTCCTTCTTTGATGAAAGGCTAATAGGTTTGCACACAAGATTTTTGAGGAAGAAGCATAAGAGACAATAATTTCTATCTTCTTCTTACTTGCTTGTTTTGTTGCCAAATGTATGCATCATGTATATTTTGTTTTGTCATTTGCTTAGTGTATACGCGCGTGCACATACGCACGCACACACACACACACACACACACACATTTATATATATGCTTGTAGAATGAAATAAAACGAAATAGAAGACATATACGCATAAGAGACATAATTTCTAAATATGCATCATGCGTATTTTGTTTTGTCATTTGCTTAGCATGCACGCACACACACACACGCATATATATATAAATGCTTATTTCTTGATATACAATATCTTGTAGGATATGATATGTCATGCTAGCATCTAATTTGTCGAATGAAATAAAGCGAAATAGAACACATATTGCACATTCAACATTAATATCTTTTAAAATATAAAATATGTTGTATCCTAGTGTATTGAAAAATTATATATATTAAATGTCTTTCATTTTTAACATTATCTGAAATCATTCTTTTAGAAAGTAATTGTTATGGTGGGAAATGAGGAGAAAATTAGATTTTGGGAAGATTTATGGTGGGGTGATCAACCCCTTTGTTCACATACCCGGATCTTTAGTCTTTCCTATAAGAAACCTATCCATTTCAGTGGTTCTTGGCTCTTTTCCTCATTCCACTACGAACTTGATTTTTCGGCGCAATCTCATTGATACAAAAATTGAAAAACTTCGGAGGCTTTTATTCTCTTAGCTTTGTGCATCTCTCTACTTCTATAGCAGACGCAAGAGTTTGGTTCGTGTCATCCACAAGTTTGTTTACCATCAAATCTTTTTTCCTGGCTTTATCCTTGGGCCCTACTCCCATGTTTTCACAAGGCCTTTGCTTGGCTAATAGCTCATAGGAAGTTAAATACCAATGATTGACTACAGTTTAGACGACCTTATAAATCCCTTAATCCTCAATGGTGTTTTCTTTGCAAAGGAGACGGGGAGTCCATTGATCAACATTTTATTCATTGTCCTTTCACTATTGGGATGTGGCACTAGCTCTTCAATTTAGCAAGTTTGGTGTGGGTTGCCCCTAGGAGCATAGCAGATATGTTTATCATTGCTTTTAGAGGTTTTGGAAAATCCAAAAAAAGGCAAAACTTTGTGGCAAATTGTATGCCTTTCTTTGATTTGGGTTGTTTGGCAAGAGAGGAATGCAATATTTTTTGTGAATAAAGAGATCCGAAGGGAAGGTGTGAGATTTATTTATTTATATTCGTCATTGTGGGCTTCTTGTACAGATGTTTTTAGAGGAGTTTCTCTTTCCAATTTTATTTCTTAATTGGGTAGTGGTTTGTGATTCTCCAGTTTAGTATTGGTTTTGTAAGCACATGTTGTTGGAAGGAAATCTCTTCCTTGTACTTCCGTTTTATTATTAATGGATATTTTCTTTTGTTTCTGATAATAATAATAAAAAAAAACAATTGTTATTTCTTCTTAACAACATTGTAGTAATTATGCTATAAAATTAATTTATTTATGTAATGATTTATTTTTTAATTATTCTTCATATTTATGTAATTATTGTTTTTAAATAGTCCTCAAAAAAGCAATTGAAAACAATTAGAAGATTTTTCTAAAAATACCTTATTTTTTTTGTTTTTAAGATAGAAATTTATTTTTTGTTTATTGAAAGCTAAATGTGTTTCCCCCCTTTTTTCTTTTGAGAACAAAAGCTATTTTATCAAATCACTTAATATGTTCTATGTTTGATTAAACATGGGATAAATAATAGAACAACTTATCTTATCTCTTCACCAACCCAATATTTAATAGGATATGTTACTTCATCTCTTATGATATTTACTTGACCAAACATTACTCAAACTCCTATTTAAGTCTCCATACTTTTCCCGTGATAACTCTTCTCTAAATATTATCTTAATAAAAAAAATCTCCAAGCCACTTCCTATGTAAGTTTTTGTCAAGGACCAAAAGACACTTAGATTTTAATAACTAAACTATTGTATGTCCTTATGGGGCAAACTATCTCCTATTAAGCCAAATGAATTTTGTTAACAATAGCTTCCTTTTCTCTGAAGACCTCTTTGAATCTTTTTGACCCTACTTGAACCAACCTTGGCATCACAAAACTGGATATGAATGACTTGGAACCTGTGAGCGTTAATTTTTTTTTTTTGAGTGTCAATCTATTACCTTTCAATAGATATTGCCTCTTCTAGGAGATTGGCTTTTCTTAAATCCTTCCTTCACTTGATCCAAACCACAAAATACTTTGAAGGCAAAACAAAATAAGTAGGCAGTTGACTCATTCTGCAACCAAACCATGAAGCCAACTCGTTCACCTCCTTTGACATCCTCACTAGGATGAATCCTTTTTTTTTTTTTCCCAAGATTAACTTTGAAGTGTGTGACCACTTTGAAGCACAAAAGATCCCATCTAAGATGAAACAGTTGTTTCCCATTGGTTCAACCATAGATGACTATCCACAAAAGGAATTTGTGTAGCCCTTGAGGCCTAGCTCAAGTGATAAAGGTGTGGGATGAGTTTACGGAAGGTCTCAAGCTCAAGACTCTTTAAGAACATAGTACTTTAATGATGCAATGCATAGTGAATAAAAGCCAAAAGGAATATGTGTAATCTCAAGTCCCTCTCTCCTACATCCTCCACCCCTGGAACCATTGAGGAAACCTTCCATTTCTCTAGAAATGAAAGAGCACCTCCATGAAATCTTTGAAAATATGAACTTGTGTTGATGGAGAATGATTTCCAAATTATATTGAAGTAAATCTAAATGTAACTTTAATGTATGTTTGGATGAATCAGGAAACTTATAGAAGCTTGTTAAGTTTGAAAGAATCCTTGTAATATTCAATTCCTTCTGAGTTCAGTATGTTGCTGATGTTCCCAATGTTGATAATTTTGACTCTGGAGTTATGATATCTTCATAGGTATCTCTAAATTTACTATCAAAGTGCAACCCCTCTTGATACTTCTTGATTTTTGATATATTAGTGTGGATATAGATGTTTGCTTTCATGTTAATAGTAGTGGGCAAATTGCAATTATTACTGTCAGTTCATTTGCTACCTCTTGTATAATTTTTACTACTGTAACATCTTTTTGTATTACATCTGACTATTTTGTTATGTTTTTTTGACATAATTCGCTTTATGACTTTCAAATGTCCTTTCCAGGCTTGAAGTCACATGCCGTTACACTATATGAAGCGGGAAAACTGGGTCATGCTAGCATTGCGGATCTTTGCAAGGATCTAAGTACACTTGAGGGAACAAAATTTGAAGGGGAATTGCAAGAATTTGCCAATCATGCATTTAGTTTCAGATGTGTGCTTGAATGTCTGCTCTCAGGTGGAGTTGCTACTGACAAGGGAGTAGAAGAAGCTTGTGATAGTATGGGTGCGGTAGCTTCAATTAGTGATGAGGCTACTTCACTGATAGCTGATGTCTCGATTGCTGACAAATCAAGAGACAGTGGTATGAATGAATCTGAATTAAATGTGGACGACTTTGCACGTGAACATATTGGAAGTACCGGTCATGAGACATCTTCTGCTAATTTAGGAGAAGATGGTAACTGCTCAAGTGAGGACTCTAAGTCAGATCCTAATTTTCAGAATGATGAGAAACTGTTATCTGCTGAAGGATCAGATGTTGGAAAAGGAACTCGAAGGAGGAAAAGGAAATATCGTGTGGATATCCTCCGTTGTGAAAGCTTGGCTGCTCTTCCAGCCACAACTTTAGATCGGTTATTCCTACGTGATTATGATATTCTTGTCTCTATGGTTCCTCTTCCTTTTTCATCAGTTCTTCCTGGGCCAGCCGGTCCTATTCACTTTGGTCCTCCCTCTTATTCATCTATGACACCTTGGATGAAATTGGTACTATATTCAACTGTGGCATGTGGTCCTCTATCTGTTGTTCTGATGAAGGGGCAATGCTTACGTTTGCTTCCTGCCCCATTGGCTGGCTGTGAGAAAGCGCTTATCTGGTCTTGGGATGGCTCTGCAATTGGAGGACTGGGAAGCAAGTTTGAAGGAAACTTAGTTAAAGGAAGTATACTTCTACATTGTTTAAATTCACTTCTAAAGTACTCGGCTGTGCTGGTGCAGCCCCTAAGCAGGCATGATCTTGATGAATCTGGAAGAATAGTTACCATAGATATCCCATTGCCCCTTAAGAACTGTGATGGATCAATTGCTCTTCTAGGGAAGGAGTTGGGACTAAGTGCTGAGGAATGTTTGAACTTGAACTCGTTGTTAATTGATTTGGCTAACAAAATAGAGTTGTGGACAGTTGGTTATGTTCGCCTATTAAAACTTTTCAAAGAAAGAGAATCAGACCACTTTTTACCTGATGATGAAAAGTATGAATGGGTCCCATTAAGTGTGGAATTTGGGGTTCCCCTTTTTAGTCCAAAGTTGTGCAATAATATTTGCAAACGGGTGGTTTCATCACAATTACTTCAAGCAGATTCACTTTCTGAACATCATGATGCAATGCAATGCTTAAGAAAAAGGTTGCGTGATATTTGTGCAGAGTACCAAGCTACAGGTCCTGCTGCAAAACTTCTTCATCAAAAAGAGCAGTTGAAGGACTCATCTCGACCTCTAATGAACTATGCCAGTGGAAAGTGGAACCCACTGGACCCTTCGTCTCCCATTGCTGGGGCCTTGAGTGAACATCAGAGATTAAAACTTGCCAAACGACAGCGTAGTCGGACTGAAGTTTTAAGCTTTGATGGCCAAATTCTCAGGTGTCCTTTAATACTCTTCTTTTTTGTTGCATGTGGCATATTTACTTCTTCTAGTTTGCTGCCTTTATTTGGTATTGGGGTTTAAATTCCTAATTGTGTAAAACTACTTTCTTGTGGATGTATAGTTTTATGTTTCACTCTGGCATTGTGTTCTTTGGGCTGTTCTAAATGGTTGACAAAGGTTATATTTTGGGAGGCTTGTAATTGGGAAGAGTTACCTAAATCCATTTAGTGGATCTTTTCACTCTCACAAGTACTAGTCACTTGCAATTACCGAGGATCAATCTTTGTGTAAGGAGTTGATGATTGGGGATAAGGAGATAAGCTCCGTTCTAAGGAAATTGGAGTAAAGAAAAACGCATGGGGTAAAGGTCTTTTTGTGCAGGGGTGGGGGAAGATGATTCTTCTTTCATCATGCTGTTTTGAGAGGGGAATTGGAAAAATAGAGTTTTCAGTTAGTTACAATAGTTTTATGAGGCTGTTGTTTCATTGTCGGTTTTGGTTGAGAGTGGGAGCATAGTTTTAAAAGGCACAGCACTTACAAGAAAGGCCTCGGGAGCTTTGAGGCTAAGCACCCAAGGTGCATGGGCTTTTGTATCCGAATGTGACCTTAGATGCATATCAATTTTATAAAATATGATTCAAAGTATGATTATATTAATAAAAAATTAAAGATTCCTAATATTTAAAGAAATTTTCAATGGATAAAGTAGTGAAATTATATAAATTTCACTATGTAATTAAAAATTTCAAGAATAAAAGTGTTTTGAAAAGAAATTTTAGTCTATAAAGCGCGCCTCTTTAGTAAGGCACATGTCTTGGAAGGCGAGGCATTGTAACTAGGGAGTGGTTGTGCCTTGAGCCTAGGCTCGCCTTTTAAAACTATGGTTGGGGGGAAGGAACTGTGTCAAGGTTGTGCTTCTGTTTGTGGTTTCTCTCTGTTTTTTGGTTCTTCCCATATGGTCCATGCAGCTCTCTTGGGGGTTTGTTGTTGTTAGGGTAGTTGGTTGTTGCTTTCCCTTTTCTTTCTCTTCTATATATATTTATAATTCTCTATCTTTTGCTGCTATTTAAATACATCTTCAGAGTTCTGAATACTGACTTTTGAATCCTTTCATCAGATCATATGCTCTAACTCCCGTCTATGAGGCTGCCACAAGGCCTATTGAAGAATCCCCTGCAGTGGGTACGATAAAAGCTGAACCTGATGATGCTGACAGCAGAGAAGTAGTCCTTCCTGGTGTTTGTCTCCTTTTTGATGGATGTGAGTTGCATCTGTTCGATATAGGTGCTTGCTTGCAGGCTCGCCAACCAGTCTCCTTAATAGCAGAAGCCTCGGCTGCCTCAGCAGCCTCTGCATCATCTGCAATAAAATAGTCTTTTCGGCTGCAGTCTTACATGGTAACATAGATAGAAGAGTTTGTCCAATTCCGAAAAAAGGCAATCATAGTGCTTGATGCTGCCGCTTCTTTCATTCTTTTGCTTTGTCTCTGATGTTGGTTATATGTATGAGGTAGTGCTGGTGTTTAAGGTAAATGCTTAGCAATTCTTTTATTGTTGTTTTCCATAATTTCAGTTACATTATTTAAAGTCCTAGCCTGACTATTATTTTATTTTTGGTCTGATTATTATGAACTTAAATACATTTATTTTAGTGACTCTAACTCTTGGTAATATGAGACAATTTTCTGAGTCATTATCAGGGTACTTAAAAACCACAGTTCTCAGTATCACTATGCAATTTAAATTTTAATGAGCTAGAATGAGTTTGAGCCCTTTTCCTTTGTAAGACCTAACTAGTATGAGGCTTGCTGATTTTGTTTGCTGCTTTTTTTTTGTGAAACATGGTCCAATGCGAGACCCTTTTTTTTTTTTTGGGAAGTTAACAAAGACATGACCTACATATTTTGGTGTTTTGGTTTGCCTTTATACCAGATAATAACTGGAAATTGGAACAAAATAGCAACAGCTCTGAGACGTGCCTTTTCCCACTAGATGGGGGTGGTTTCCTCCCAAATTTCGAAGGGGGAGTTTCAGATCTACTACCCCCCCCCTTTAACTAAACATATACTCCATATATTCTTGCCATTTCCTTATTAAATAGATAAGGGATTGTGAGATGATCATTCTTCAACCTTTATCCACCCTCACTTGAATTGCAATCCTAATTTCTTCGCCATTTCTCTCTCTCAATTTCTTCCACTTTCCATTTTATTTTTTGTCTTATGCAAACATCTAAATCCATCTTTCTCTTCAAATTTAGGAGAAAGGAAAGACAAAGGAGAAACCCAAAACATTTAGTCCCTTCATTGTTTTTTTTGTTTTATGTTATTAATTTATTTTTTATTTTAGTTGTTTGGACGGAAAGAAAATGAGATGGAGAATTTAAGAACATGGATAACTTTATGTGTTTAGAAGATAATAGATGGAGATTAGGACTAGGTAGGAGTAGAGGCATATCATGTCCATGGAGTAAATGATAAACTAATCATCTTTTCTTCATTGCCTTGTAGCGTTGGTAATGGCATAGAATGTTCAATCTTATTGGGATAGATTGTATCATCCTGTATGGAAAGTTGATGACGATGATTTCTTCCAGCTTATATGGCAAGAAAGAAATGCGAAAGTATATTTAGGAAGCTAGGAGGTTTAGTCGGCACTTTGTTCTACTTTTTTCCTCTCATTTGGAGTATTTATTAGTGAAGCCTTTAGAGTGTAAAACCCTTTGAACCTTGTGGCTATTAGATAAGTACCTTGGCATAAAGCTCAAAGATGTTGGTTGAAAAACCTCTCAAGAATGGTCATTCTCTGTGAAAGAGTAGTCAAGTTGAACTTTGATGGATGCTTTGAGTACCTGGGGCACTGGGATTGTATAATTAGATATCGTCCATATGTAACCATGTTCAGTAATAGAACTACTCTAAACTACAGGTGAGGTTTTGTCACATTGATGCTGGCATTCCCAGCTCTTATTAAAGACTTCATGACTGTAAAAACATTGGGATTGTTCAATTATGGAGGGTGATTCTACTCTTTATCATTTTATATTTTGCTACAAAGAGGGATGTTCCATCTGTTAGGTTCCGACATTAAATCATGTGGAAGACTCTTAGCTAAAAGAGAAAGTGTTAGATATAAATTGCTGGGTATTTCATTCCTCCTGTTAGTAAATAGTGTTTGTAATATCTTTTGGTAGTTCAGAATTCCTTTGCTTCTTTGGACAGAGTTTATATTGACAAAATGATGTATTAGGCTTCTTGATCTTTTTGGAAAAGATCTGAATGTTGTGATTATAATAATAAGAATAATCATGGCCCATTAGGGTGCCCAGTTAATACAGTGCCAAGATATGGGAGAGATGCATGGTCCTAGATTCTATTCCTTGGTTGAATGTCTCAGATTCTCCAGTGGTGGTTGTGGTCCCATTGGTTCTGAAGGACTCGAGCATGGAATGTTCCTCTATCATAGTAATTATATGTTCCCTAACAAAACTATTATATATATATATATATATATTAATATTATAAATGAGTGGTTGATGAAATGAATGTAAGCAGTGTAAACGAAAGATCTAACTGTGATGGTGTAGCTAACAAATGGTATGCTCTAAGGGAAAAAAACTGTAATATGGTATTGTTGAGGCAAGATCATTGTGTTATGACCCATTCTAAGTCCCACACTGCTAAGTTATTGCTTGGCCTTATGAGTTTATAACCACTTGGGCTCTCTCCCCTTGATAGCTAGCTTTTAAGGGTGAGTTCTACCCAAATGGTTGTAACACATCGGTTTAGTAACATGTGTAGTTTCTTGTACTTGCTTGAATGACACTTTAACTTGAAGTGCATGAATGCCTAATTGAATGACACCATATTTGGTATGCTTTCGTGTTACTGTGAGTGAAACTTTTTGGAGTAATAATTAGTGAACTTTAACCAAAATATTCTGTAAGTGCCTAAGTGGTGGTAGTTGGAAGTGTTTTTCCTTGTAGTAGTATATTTTCTTTAATTAATTAATAATTTGGCTTTTGCTTTTCTTTCTCTGTAACTTTTCTATTTTGTTGGTTGTTCTTGCAAAACAGTCTTTCCCTTTCTGGGAAGAAAAAAAGGAGTCATTTGTCTGTTTGAGTTCTTAATGATGCTTATTTCATTTTACAGCTTCACTCCTTACCCTTTTTACTGGTTTTTATGCAGGCAGTGGTACTGTGGGTTCAATTCTTTGTCAAACTGGTTATTTTGGATTAATATGTGGAAGGAAAAGCAAAGGAGATGTTTATTGTTTGTGAATAAACAACACTCCAGATAAGACATGGTGCAGGGTAGTCTTAGTTTTTTTTTTACTCGTTTGAATTTTGAACTTTGTGGAGAAAAATAGAGCACATTCAATTTTGGATAACTTCCAAACATGAAGCTTTCCAACTCAATCCGCCATAAATAAAAAATTTCTTTTGTTTTTTCTTGTTTTATTTTATGGTAATATGTTTCCTGAAGAATCAGTGAAAATTGACCAATGGTATCCAGATATTGATTTTTTGAGAAGCAAAGCTTCTTGGATGATTCAACAGGGTCGCATGTGGAGCTATATTTTGCGATGGAGTGGCCATTCTCCTGATGCCTCTATTCAACGACATAAATCCGGAATAAAATTTTTAAGAAATTCTCTTTGGGCTTTGCTTGCTGGGATATATAACACCAGATGTTAAATTGTTGATCCCTTGACGTCCTTCTCCATTGTGGTTCTTTTAGTTCGGCGAGATCACGTGACGTGAGTACTTTTCTAGCCCAACTGCCCAAGTCTTCTTTACTCTAAATTGCAGGCTCTTTCTGGCTGAGCTCTGCCGATATTGATTTCATTTGAGTCTTAAAATGGGAAGATTAGAAGTTCCGGAGTATTGAATCTGCTTAAATTGCTTGTGGATGTCTGTCCTACTACTATGACAAATAACTCAGATGGGCGCACTCATCCCGGTCGGTTATCAAAGGGTTTTTTGGAAAAACAGTGAGAAAAAAAAAAAAAAAAACCATTGAGATGAAAATAATTGAAGTAATTTGTACGCTATAAATGTAATGAAATTATGAGAAATAACGAAAGAGTTGAGTGAGGGAGAGAGAGTACATTCTTTTATATAACTTTTTAATCTCGAGGGTATCCTTTATTATTGTTATTGTTTATAATAGATTTTGATATTAAGAAACTCTGAATGAAGTTTAAGTGAAAAATTAATATAATATATGGGGCATTGCATTGTAATGCTCTGTGTAGGATTTAGTCCTTAATTTAATAAGACTATTAAAGATGCTTTAATGAAAATTATGTGAGAAATGGGCCAAAGAAAGAATATATTTATATTACTATAGATTATTTTTATTCCCTTTAAGTGCTCTATAATTTTTGAAAAATAATTTAATTAATTAGATGAAGAAGAGCTAACCATTCAACTCCCAATCTTCTCGATAGTTCCATTTTTCTGTTATTTATAGAATAATTAATAATAGGCTTTTGTTCTTTAGAGAGAGGAGTGATTCTTTTGATAACTCTTGGTTTGGAATTACAAATTTCAATGTTTTCTTCCTTATATATAAGTTTTTTAAAATGAATTTTTTACACAGACCTAGGTTTGTCTTTGTTCTTCTTTTGTGTTTTCATATTTTCGTCGTTAACTTATTATGATGTATTTTGTTGTCGATTTGTTATGATATGTAGTTGTGTTGTTAATAGTTAGTTTTATCGAGTGTTTTTGTATTGAGAGTTTAGATATTAAAGTTCGATCCAACAGAGTTATCGGATCAAATTTTATTTGTCAGTATACTGTAGCTTTAGAATTTTAGGTATTCTAAGCATTTTCAGATTATCAAATGTATATGACTTAAGTTCTTTATACTATTAATCTAAATATTACATCATCTTCTAAATTATTTAACACTTTTAATTCTGTGTTCTATGGATTCTATTAATAACTTTAATCAATAAATTTTTATATTTTTTTAAAAATAACTAATTATGAAATACTTCTAAATACTTTATCCCTGAATTTTAGAATGTTCGAAAGTCTAAAATTCTCAAAATAATAGGAAATAGGAGACAAACACAACGGGCGGAAATATGTGAAAGGACGAGTATTGGACATAAATAGGTTTTTTTTAAAAAAAATATTAATATAGGTTAAAAATTAAAATAATGCCTTAATACGTGAATAGTAATGCCGTTAATGCCTCAGTCCATTAATGCAGTTAGTAATTTGGACATTATTTTTAATTCTAACATATTTTAGTAAATATTATTTTTAAATAAAGTATAAAACTCGGATCGAATCCGGATTATTTAAACCCTCCAAATTAACTAATGTAGTCACTTCAAATTTCAAAAGACCATCTTGCCCACTTCAGTCGAGATATTATCACTCTTGCATCCTTTGACACGTGTCCAGGCAACCACGTATCCTTTCACGTGACGCGGTTCCGGTGTAGCTCCCGAATCAAGAAACACCGGAAACAAGCATTCACATAAAGAAAAACTAAAAAGCTATGTAAGGTAAATAAAAGTAGCTCAATCTCACTTCAGTTTTTCTTTCTCCATTCAAAAGCTACTTTCTATTATTCTATTTCTCTGTACAATTTTGTTCATGGATGCATTTGTTTCATCTCCAAGCATGACCCATCCACTTCTCTGTGCATCAAACGCCCAGTTTCCTCGCTTGCCTGCTCTTTTCTACCGCCACTCAGGTGCTTCGTGTTTCCGAACTTCTCGCGTTATCGGAATGGGGTATAATTTTCCTTTATCATGCCTCATTAAGTTTGTTTGGTCACGGAGAATCTGGATTGAATAATGCAAGATAATTTCATTATTTGATTTTTCAAATTCCCAGTGTTTGGCGAGTTTAGATTAAATTTTGGTTGGAGTAAGTACATCTTCATTAGGCGTCAGAGTAATTGTGAATTTGGTTAATGCGAAGTGAGTGTTTGATATTTCCAGCCGTTCAAGTGGAATATGATGGTGAAAATATTCATTGAAGCAGGACGACTTTCTTTTCTTTTACTTCTTTTTGATAAGAAAGCTTGACGCCGGGCCTTTTTCTTTTCGTCCGTTTCTTTATTTTTTTTAATCAACAGGTTGCGATCAAGTAAGAAAGTTGCTGGCAGCAGCAGGGAAAGAACTGTCAGTAAGGCATGTTTAAATCTTTCCATTGTTTATCGTTCTATATGTGATGGTGATGATGATGATACTTTCTCTAATTTTTCCGCTTGCATCGAATATGTGACTTGATTCTTGGTCTACGTTAGACATGGGACTATGTCAAGCCTAGAACTAGTAATGCTTATGGTAGTCATGCTCAAGATCATGTGCTTGAGGTATTTTCTTCCTATGCATTATTTCACCTTTATTCCCCTTTGGCGGTATAGGGGATATTTTTTTTCCGCTAAGTAATGACCTATTTCTAGGAAGAAGCCCCTTTGACACCGGAGACTAGCAGATCAGTGAAAGTTTTACCAGGTCAGGCATTTCCACTTGGGGTATCAGAAGTTGAGAACGGAATCAATTTTGCTATCTTTTCACAACATGCGACTGCAGTCGTGCTTTGTTTAATCCTTCCCCAAAGGTCGTAATAAATTCTCTTTTTGGCTTATTTTGATGAATTCCGTTGTGCATATGAATGTTACCATGTTATAGAAATAACTTTTTTGCAAGAATTTTAGTTTTGTTGTGTACCTTGATCAATTGTTATTTTCTGTAGGTTGTGACCACCATATCATTCGTCACAACCTTATAGAGTCTTTACCTTATAATCCGTGCATAATGTCACACCTTGCTTCAAATGACCCTCCCCTGTGCTTATATAGAGGAGCAAGAAGTTGACAAGTTGGACCTTAAATAGGGGGATATGGAGAACGATTCCTCCAAGTTTAGCTTGAGGTTTGTGGAAGAGCTAGTACAGGAAAACATTCCCTTAAATTGGACTATGAAAACTATATTGATAAAGGATGTCTCTTAGATTTAACTTAAGAATTAAGTGAGAATGGAGTAGATCTTTTGTGGTGTGATCATTGCTATTTTTTATTTTGACTTGTTTATCTATCCATTTTGGTTTTATCTTTTTTCCCCCTATGCACTCAGGTTGCACCTTGTTTTGCACCTTATTTGTATTTATTTCTTTATAAATGTTAAAGGCATGATATTCATATTAAACCCAATTTCTAAAAGATTGAGCTTTTAGGAGAGTTGGTCTTTTAACATGGTATCAGAAGCTGGTTTGACAAGAGGTCTTGGGTTTAAGCCACCTCTTTGCAATTTATTCCCCATATGTTGATTTGAAAGTCTATGAAGGAATCTATTTGGTTTATTTGACTTTCCACGTGAGGGTATGAGGTTACACGTGAGGGAGGGTGTTAAAGACATGATATTCATATTAAACTCAAATTCTAAAAGCTTGAGCTTATAGGAGAGTTGGTTGTTTAACAAGAAGAGCTATTCTCATTATGGCCACTCAACAAAAACGTGAGAAACCAAAAATAGTTTAGAAACTATAGGTTTTTTATTTGTGTTTCCCCGATTTGTAGTGGCAGAGTAAGAAATTATGTTAGAAGGACATTAATGTATTGCCATATATGAAACAAAAATTTAAAACGAACAATAATTTCAAAAACTGAAATGGCTAAGGAGGAACGATACATTTGTGTAAGATAAATGTCATTTTCCTCTATAAAAAAGTTACACTTTGATAAATCTCGATTAAGTAGTCAAGTGCTTTATGCATACATACGTGATTCAACTATAAACTTAAATGAATTTATTAAAACATTAATAAATAATTTGAAGAATGAAAAATTGTCTATATACATGTAGTCGTGCACATAGCTTACTAATTTTGAGTTTTATAAATACTAATTTTTTTTTGTTAAAATAGTATTTAAAAACTAATAAGAAATATTTTTAAAAGATTTTATTTTTTTAAATGTAAAGAAGACAGTAGTTTGGATGAATTTATTGTTTTATTTATTTGTTTTCATTTCTTTTTACCACCAAATTTACTGGTTGTAATGAGCAGCTCCTTTTTGTTCCTCACTTTTTTTTCCCATTTATTACAGGTGGGGAATTTTAACAGTTTCTACTTTCTCTTCAAGGAAGAGGCAAAAGGATTTTTACAAAATTTCTGGGTGGGCATGTGCCTGATTAGCCTACAGTGGTGCAACCACTGCCTATTTGTGCACATTTGTCTCCATGTCTGTGTCCATGCATACAAAATGTCATCTCACTAATGTTCCTAATTGTGTTTCAATTCTTTTAGTATATTATGGCGTCTAAATTTATTTGAGTTGTAAGCAGATGAAGCTGTTTCCTCTCTCTTTCTCTCTCTTGTTTACTTTTCCTCTGTTGCATCCACCATTCTTTAGATTTAATTTAATCTGATGATATTTGCTTTCAGTAAAAGTTTTGTAAGCTCTCAAAATATGTAAACTCTCAACAATGGAGTACTTCCTAGTTCTGTTTGATGTGATGATGTATTTTTTTAGGGAAAAGCAAAACAGGATGGATGACATAATGGTGGAACTGACACTGGATCCTGATGTGAACAGAACAGGAAACATATGGCACATATGTGTGGAGGTAGTTTTGTCATGAGGTTTCTCAAAACACAACCATTATATCTGAAACTATTGGTTTGATGGATTAACCTTTTTTTCTGAAGTTATTGATTTGATGGAATGTTTTCCCTGACTGGCATGTATCGACTTTTTTTACCCAGCACAAGGATATGTGTTGCATAGAAATTGTTTCTATCCTTATATTGGTATCCAGTTGAATAAGATTTAGATTGTAGGTGCATGTTGAGATATTCTCTACATCATCCTTATTGTTGTAATTTATGCTCATACACCACCAGATAAAGTAGTTACTAGTGCAACTAGAATTTTAATATTGCTTTATTCATTTTCTTTTGTAATTATTGAGAGAAAAGGAATACATTGATTCTCATTAATATACAAAAGGAGGAAACATACATATTTATACTCTAGTGTTATGGAAAAAGAAAACAGAGTTAGAGTCTAATTAGGAGACTAAAGAGAGAAGGAAAAGAATCCTAAATAGATTAGGAGACTAAACCTTAACAGTAATGAATAGTTGAATTGGTGTTATTAGATTGATAACTAATGGCTGTGCCCTACTGAGATATAAATTTTGCTCCAAGGTAAACCAATTTACTTGAAAATGTCCTTAAACCTCAATGCGCTTCAAGACTCTCCAGCCTCATTTATCAGTCCTTGCACTTGAGACTGTCCTTCTGGTTGAGAGGGACCAAGCTCACTAGTGATTTTTAAGAGATTAGGAAATACCCGACTTTTGTATCTTCCTCGAGAAGCTCTAAATGATACATTGTTATGACTCTTATGAGATATCTGAAAATGCTGCAGAGTTAGTATGAAAATATTTTAGGACATTGTGGATTAATCACAATGGAGGGCATGCTAAGATTGAGTTAATTAGATGTGGTCTATTTCTGCTCATGTAAGTACTACTTATTAGTTAGTGAGCAGAATGGTCACTGTAAAATCACCATTGTGCAGGTTCCATTCATTTGGCTGGAACATGTAGAAACCAAATAAATATTTCATTTACGCAGAGAAAATAAAATTGTTAATATTGCCTAGCTTCTGTTTTTTCTTTAGATATTTTATTATTATATTATAGATGCTTGACGATATTTATGGTACTCCTGTAAATGTAGGATTTGCCTCGGAGCAATGTTCTTTATGGTTATCGTATAGATGGTCCTCAAGGTTGGCATCAAGGGCATAGATTTGACAACAGCATAGTGCTCATAGATCCTTATGCAAAACTAGTTGAAGGTCGTCGATTTTTTGGGGATCCTAGCAATAAGAGGTCCAATTTTGTAGGAACTTATGATTTTGATAGCTTGCCTTTTGATTGGGGAGACAATTACAAGCTTCCAAGTATACTAGAGGTAATTTTTTTTTCCATTTTTCTGATCAGAGAAACAAATTGAAATATATAATGGGAAGGAAGACGATTTCTTTCCGAAATGTACAAACCTGATTGAAAAAAAAAAACTAAAAAACCTCTTCTACAAGGTAGGCCTTATAAGAAAGGTAAAAGCCTATACAAGACTAACTGCCTCAAACTCTACAAGCCTTACCCTAGGGCATACAAATCAAAACTCAACTAAGCTGAATTACACTCAAATGATAGGGTTTGAAAATGTTTGTATAATAAGCCCAAAAAGAAATATGGAAATGGAGTAAATTCCATAACACCTTTAGCCAGGTAATTTAGTGGGGGCTTAAATGCATTATCTCAATTGTGATCTGCAAAAGAAATTCTTTTTCTACATATATCATCCTACAAATAAGAATTTGAAAGCTCTCCCTCTCTCCCCCTCCCTCCCTGCCTCCCTCTATGCCCCCAAACCTTCCAGTTGTATCAAGCCTCTTTTGTGCACCCCATGTCTAAGTGAATCTTTTGTATCTTGTATTTGCGCTGTTGTCTTTGCAGAAAGATCTTGTTATATATGAGATGAGTGTTCGTGCATTTACAGCTGATAAATCTAGTGGATTGGACCCAAGTGTCCGTGGCAGCTACCTTGGTGTGATAGAAAAGGTAATCTCTTTTGCTCTGAACTGAATGGCATTCTATAGAATCCTCAACAAGCATTCACTTCTTTAGCATGTAAGTTCTACCAATTCTAATACATCATAGATGACATGGATCACTGGAACTATGTAATGATGACTGAGATATGGGTGCTACTGTGGTCATGACACAATGTATTGATGTGGTGACTGAAGATTTAACATAATATAAGTTTGGAAAACAGATATTAGATAACAAGAATTGTTTCAGTTGTAAAACCTTTAATGACTGCAAACAATTCATCTTCTCAAGTTGCTCAAATTCCTTTATAAGACCTATGTTCATTGGAGGCTCGCTATTATGATTCCTTATGAGTTTGTGTTATCCTTGCATTTGTTAATTTTTAGATTAAATGATTCTAATCTGTACTGTGTGTCAATTTTCATATGCCATAATTGTAACTTTAATAGGACATATAACATAGTCTCCTAACTTTTCTTTTCCTTCAAAGATTCCACACCTGCTTGATCTTGGAATCAATGCAGTGGAGTTGCTGCCTGTCTTTGAGTTTGATGAGCTGGAATTTCAGAGGCGCCCAAACCCTAGAGATCACATGGTAAGTTTACGTGCTCAGATCTTGTGCTTTGGTTTATAATATTTCCTTATAATTGGGAGCTATGCAATGGTTTTATTTTATTATTTTTATTATAGCTGTAGAAACTAAGAGGAGAAGAGTTGGAGGAATGAATTCCTTGTGTCTTTTTCATTGAGTCATCATAAATATCTATACAAGAAGGTTAGACTATACATTAGGTAAGATGATATATTCTACCTAAATGATTACAACCCTATAAGTAAAGTATCCTAAACCAATATGTTAATGTATGATACATGGTTTATAACTAATATGTTAATCTATATATACTATAACATCTCCCCTGTCGTGTGAGCATGATGTTAATCTGGTGCCCAACTTGTTACATAAGTAACTAATCCGGTCTCCGCTTAGAGCCTTTGTGAAAATATCACCTAATTGTTCTCCAGTCTTCACGTATTCTGTAGAAATCAAACCGAGTTGTATTTTCTCACGGACAAAATGACAATATATCTCTATGTGTTTAGTTTGTTCATGGAAAAATGATTAGAGGCAATATGAAGGGTAGCTTGGTTGTCACACCAGAGTTTTACTGGAACTGAGGTTTTATACCGACTTCCGTCAAAAGTTGATAGAGCTACATAATCTCGCATGCAGACTATACCATGTCAGTTAGATATGTGCTGCCATATATATCAAGCCAGAAATTGCTGCATGATTCTTGTATTCTAGCTATGTATATATTGTAATTAATCGTGGAGCTGTGTTGTAGTAGCTGTATTATAGCTTCCTTATTTAGCTAGCTAGAGAAGTTGTATATACTATCTGTGTTGTAGCTTCCTTATTTAGCTAGGGCTTAATTATTGTAATTGCTGGAATTGTGCCTTGTTATACTTATCACCTTTCTATATAATGAGAGGAAACTACACAAATGAGAGGTATTCAATCCAATTGACATGTGTACATCGTAGTTTTTAGAGTGTTTTTTTGTTCCCGGTTATACTTTCGAAATTTTCTTTATTTTAGTTCTTTTGGAACTCTCGGCTATTTGCTTTTTGTGGTTGCATTCGTGGGGTTATATTTCAGTTTTCTGGTCATTACGGGCATTATGTCAACTAGCAACGTTGATGTTTTGCAAGCCACGTAAAAATTATTCCACTGGGAATTCCCACTCGTATTTTTGTCATGCGCGGGAGAAGAACCATAGTGGCCACATCGACAGCGATCTAAATTTCACCGAGCCACAATCGGGCTCAATGGCAAGTCAAAGATGCTAGAGTTTGACTCTGATTCCAAAGATTCGGTTGGACTAAATTTGATTGTTTTCAACTGAGAATGATAAGACAAATTCAAAGATATGGAGTATTTAAAGAAGGTCTATACAAGACAACATAGTCAGACGTTTTCAATTAGAGTATGACATCACTAATTACTCTCAGGGCAATCTTTCCATTCAAGGTTATTTCTCAGGATTTCAGAGCTTATGGGCTGAATTCGTTGACATAGTTTATGCAAAGGTACCAGTTGAATCTCTTTCTATTGTTTAAGAGGTTCATGAACAAAGTGTAGACTAATTTTTGATGAAACTACGTCCGGAATTTGAGGCAATTCGCTCCAATCTGATGAATCGTGCTCCTTCTTCTTCTTTGGATGTGTGCTTTGGTGAATTACTTCGTGAAGAGCAACGCCTTGCAACACAAACTACTCTCCAACAAAATAGCATACCCCATAATGCTGCTATGTACCTACGGGAGAGGTAAGGTCAAATATAATCAATGAATGCTATTCCTATAAGGACAATGGATATTTAGGCATCAGGCAAAAGAAATCTTGCAACTATTGCAAGAAGCCTGGGCACATTATCAAATACTGCCCTACTCGTCCTCAGAATCGCCAAGCTAATGTTAACCAAGCTGTTGTTGGTGACGTAGCTATTGACAAATTAACACTTACTCCTGAAATGGTTTAGCAGATGATTATTTCAAATCTTTTCAAATTGGGCTTTTCCAAGGTAAGGGTGATTTTACCATCTCATTTTGGCTTGTCGATTCTAGTGCATCTGCACTCATGATTAAATTCCTCCAACACTCTTAGTAATGTTCAGATACGTCGTGTGCAACCAATATTCAGATTGTTAATGGTACTGGGCCACTATTCATCCCATCAGACATCAATTCTTTTGTTCAAAATGTCTTTGTATCTCTCAAGCTTCTACTAGTCCTTCATTTCTAGGGACAATTTGGTTGATAATAACTATGATGTTCGATTTTCTCGTGATGGTTGTATTGTGCAGGATCAGGTGTCGGGGAAAATACTCGTGAAGGGGCCTAAAGTTGGATGATTGTTTCCTTTGCACTTTTCCATTTCTAATTTTGTTTCTCTGGCTTGCACTATTGTAAACAAACAGAGTGAAGTATGACACAAATGTTTAGGTCATCCTAACTCTGTTGTTTTATCTCATTTAGTCAACTCCGTTTCGCAATAAAGGATCAATTTTCTCTCATCTTTCGCTGATTGTTCTACATGCAAACTAGGTAAGAGTAAGTCTCTTTTCCTTCACGATAGTCGTGCGGAAAGTTGTTTCAATTTGATCTATAGTGATGTGGGGCATTACTCTGCTATATCTCATGCAAAATATAAACTCCTTTGGTGACATTCATTAACGACATAGCAAATATACCGGATTTATTCATTTCTAAATCTAAGGTATTTTTTAATAAAATTTGTCATGCTTAGACTCTCCAATTCTTCAAGAATCAAAGTGTTAAGAAATGATTCGAGTGGCGAATATATGTCTCACGAATTTCATGATTTTCTTCAAAACAAGGGAATTAATTCTCAACGTTCTTATCCTTATACTCCTTAACAAAATGGTGTTGACGAGCGTAAGAATCGCCATCTGTTAGATGTTAGGACTTTATTGCTTGAATCCTCTGCCCATCTACCAGTCGGCTTCAAGCAATGAAGCAAATTATCACTCAATCAAACGCCTCCTGTCTCTGACTTTGCACCTCCTACATTGTCTTTATCATCATCATCCCAACTACCTTGACATGCATACTTTTGGTTGTGTTTTTTTTGTCCATTTCCCATCCCATGAACGACATAAACTTTATGCATAATTTGTTAAATGTGCATTTATGGGATATAGCATTTCGCACAAAGGTTATGTTTGTTACGATTCATGCTCTAACAAATTTCGTATTTCTCGTCATGTTGTTTTTTTTGAAAATCAATCATTCTTTTCTACTCATGTTGCGTCTTTGCTAGAGATACATGCTCTTCCTAATTTTGATGGGTTAAATTCTACTCTTGAAAGATTTAAACCAAGGATTATACAACGACGTCCAAATTTGCCGCTTCCTGAGCAAGACCCGTCATCTGAGCCTGTTCCAATTGATCATTGCACGATCAATTTGACCTCCAACACCATTCTTCGACACTCTTCCATAGTCCGTCATCGTCCTGATTGGTATAGTTTTTTACATACATCTCTTCATACTACTTTGACCTTTATTCCCATACCTAAATGTTATTCAGAGGCTGTTAAACATGGTTGTCGTGTGCGGCAACGTATCGGGTGAACTTCTGTGCCTTGAGACAATCATACATGGGATGTTGTTCAATGCCCTTCCTAATGTTATTAAAGCCATCGGTTGTAAAATGGATTTATTCATTAAGCTTTGTTTTGATGGTACTTCTCGACGCTTATAAGGCACGCGCTGGTCACCTTTGGTAACAAACAAGAGATAGTGGTCGACTATGAGACTTCTTGTTCGTCGCCAAAATGACTACGCTAAGTAATGGTTATTTCTATTATCGCTTCACAAGGTCGGGCTAATTTAACAGATGGATGTCGCATTTATTCATGGTGATCTCAAAGAAGATATTTACATGGTTCTCCTACCTTGCTTGTCATCCACCTCCTCTTCAGATGTATGTAAGCTGAAACGATCTGTATATGGGTTAAAACAAGCTCCCTGGGCATGGTTTGATAAATTCCGATCAACCCCCGCTTCACTTTTGCCAAGAGCCAATACGTACTCATCTTTATTTCTCTCAGAAATGAAGTTGGTATTGTTATTATTCTCCTAGTTTATGCTGTTGATTATATCACAATACTCTGATAGATTCTACATTGATTACTCGTTTACAGCAACATCTTCAGGCTTCCTTTCACATGAAGGATCTTAGTCCTCTTACTTATTTCTTAGGGTTGGAAGTTCATACTGATTCTACTGGCATTTTTTTTAAATCAACACAAGTACACACAGGATTTGATTACTTTGGCTGGTCTTCTGGATGCTTCTTCGGATACTCCATTGGAAGTAAACACGAAGTATTGTGCGGAGGATGATCCGTTCGATCCTCTACCGTCTTCGACGCTTGGTGGGTAGCTCAACTATTCGACACTATTACTCGCCTCGATATTTCCTCTTTCAGAATTTGAAGAGGTTAGTCAATTCTATGCACACTCGTGAATTCACTGTTAGCCGTTGTTCGTCAGGATTATCTTCGGACACCTAGTCGCGGATTATTCTTCCCAACCCGCTCTCCTTCGCCTCGTCAGCTACGCTGATGCTAATCGGGCCAGATAGTCTGATACCACGGTCATTCTATGTCGTGCATGTTTTCGGTGATTCTTTGATTTCTAGAAAAATAAGAAGTGCCTGTCTCTAAATCTTCTATGGAATCAATACCGCGTGCAATGTCCGTGATGTCTCCGAGATCAGTTCGTCATGGAATTCTATCTCAGCCGCCTTTCAACTCCGATCCTACTCCTCTCTACGCCGAGCAACACTCAATGGCTTATTCATCATTGCTAATCCTGTTTATTATGAGCTCACAAAGCATATTGAGGTAGACTGTCATTCTATTCTGAAGCCTCGACTCATATTATTTCTCCCTTTATATTTCTACTACCCTCTAGATAGCTGATGTTTACAAAGCCATGACATGACAACGCTATCAGCTCAGAGTAAATCGATGCTTCTTGATCAACCAACATCACCTGGTGGTGACGCGCTAGATATGCGCTACATATATATCGGGTTTAAATCGCGCATGATTCTGTATTCTAGCTGTGTATATATTGTAATTAATAGTACAACCGTGTTGTAAGAGTCAGACAGTACTTCCTTACTTAGCTTATAGTCAGATATATCATCTATGCTATAGCTTCTTATTTAGCTAGGGCTTAATTGTTGTAATCGGCGGAATTTAGCCTTGTTATACTCTCTATCACCTTCTCTATATAATGGTATTCAATCCAATCGACATACCATCAAGTTTCCATACTCTGGGGATTCGTGACTCGGGACAAATGCAGAGACAACACTTTGTTTTTACTCTTCCACGAAACTAGATTCCCTCCAACAAACACACAATAACCCGTCGACCTTCCTGTCTTCAGATCCCGCCACCGCATACGCGCAAACACTCAAGCTCATTATGCCCACGACACGAGGAATATCACGCCCCGTGGTTACTCAAGTAACATGTAATTTGCTCTACTGGGCCGCCCAACGATCGCTGTCGGAGAACACGTGACGGCCATAACACTAATAGAGTGATAATACTGCACACCGCGAGGTACTTCACTCAACCAAATTTTCATATCTCTTAAAATTTCAACAATTTGCCTTCTCTAGTAAGATGTAGGCTTCGCAAGCATAGTAGGACCGGAAAGGAGTTTTCAGCGCGCCTTTGTGGCAAGGAGGAATGAGAAACGCCTTTAAGGCGCTTGAAGTTTTTCACACAAGATAGGCGTACGCCTTCTTCAGTGAAGCGTGTTCGAGGCGCGCTTTGATCGCGGCTTTCACGCCTCAAGAGGGACGTGACACGATCTGGGAGCTGGCGTGGCCTTCGTAAAAGGAAAACCTAAAACAGCAACCTCATTGAAAGCTCGCAGCAATCAAGATGTTTTGGGGGAGAAAGCTCAATACTAAACCCACCTCAAGCTGTGACCCATTGCTCAAGCTCCCCGCAGTTAACCGATCGGCGATCCTCTTTCCCAAGATTGCCGATCTTTTCGACGACTTCGGCACCACCGCGACCACTAATCACCCCATCATCTTAATGGGGTCCTTTTCTTCCTAACTGGCCTATCTCCGTGCATGCCGCGCCTCCTCTTCATCTCTTCATCCCTTCTCTCTTCAAGCTCTCCCTCTCTTCATCTCTTCATCTCTCCGGAACCTTTCCCCTTCTTCATCTCATCCGAACGACTGCCCTTCTGCTCCTCTGTTTTCTTCTTTAATTTGTTTTTTTTTTTATTTAAGTCAAAGTTTGGGAGAAACTTGAAGCTCATTTTGACTGATTAAATGAGTTTCATCAAATTTTTTGACCAATTAAATCATTTTGATCATTTTGACCAAAATCATCTCAGCCAGTAGTCGTGTTCCTCTATTTTCTTCATCAAATATTTTTTTAAAGTCAAACTGGGCTTTCTTTGTTCATTTCGACTCAATTAAACTAATTAAATTCACTTCTTTTTTAAATTTCATAATTTTTTTAAAATTTAAATCCAATTAAATTCTCATTTCATTTTTAAATTCCCTTAAAAAATATTGTCTTTTAAAATTTAAACCAATTAAATTTGAATTTCATTTTAAATTCCTCTTAAAAAATATCGTTTTTAAAATTTAACTACACTAAATCTCTGAATTTCATTTTTAAATTCCTCTTAAAAAATTGGCTTTTTTAAATTTAAACTAATTAAATTAATTTCATTTTTAAATTCCTTTCAATTATGTCTTTTATTATTTTTACCAATTATATTGTTATATGTAAATGCTAATTTTATTATTTGCTTTTTTTTAGAATTTAGTCTATTCAAAAATTCAAGAAAAGATTGGTGTGGGAAATATGTTATTTAAGTTTTCAGGAGCAATATTTCAGATAATTTTGCAATCAAAGATAAGTGGAGGGGTGAATAGACCTGCCATCACTTAATGAATCTCATCATGGTATGAAACCATGCCCCAAAGTTTGTGAAGATGTTAGATCGAATGTAAAGATGCATCACCAATTTGGCATCAAAAACCGAAAAGAAATGAATTGCTCCAAGAAATTGGTATGGGTCCAACTTCAATGCATGAGAGTGCCTTGTCCAAAACAATAGATGCCTTAGGTAGTGGGAGTGGGAGTGGGGAATCTATTCCTAGGGGACCCATGGATAAATTTACCACTTCACAACCTCAACAAAGATTAATTCATGCAAGCAAGAGGAAAGGCAAGTGTGTAGAAAATTCAGAGGTTTATGTATTCAAATGTTCCTATTCAACACCCGTGAATGATCCTTATCGATTCCTGCGACGATGCCGCTGCAAAATTCTCAGTCCGGCTTGCTTTCCATCTATAACGACTAAGGACATGAATTCTTAAAGAAGAGAAACGACCTAAGTATCATTATGAAAGATCACAAAAGCTTGGAAACAATACTGACATCAATATACAGATATTTGATAGACAAAGAGTAGGTGTCTTATAAATTTTTGGTGAATAGTCTTGTCGGGCACTGGTTTAGCGAAATCAATCTGACGCTTCCGATACAATAAAAAATGGGGAATTGATATTCAAATATCTTGATGACGGGTCGGTGAAATCGGGAGTGAACGTTCGGCAAGCCATCATCGGGAGCAATGCCTTTAATTATGTGAATGCCGGAAAACGAGGCCATGGAAAAAAAATGAGAAGATTGGTAGGACTCTTTGTGCCTATATCATTGATTTGATGCTCGAGGATATTAGAAAGGTAAATGTTCATGATACTACACTTGCTCGAGCCAGCAAGAGCTAAGTTCATATGGGCATACTTTAATAAATACGTAACATTTACAAAAAAATTACGAACTCTTCGGCCCAACAATTACACGGTTTGTTACTCATTTACTCTCCAAAGCCTTTATAAGGTAAGAGCTCTTATAGCAATGTTCTCCCTTTAAAATGGTGTTCACAAATGGGCTAAAAAGGTAAAGTGTAAAAGCTTGAAGTATAGTGTTGTTCGATCCAAATTTTCGCCTCATGTTGCTTTTTGCATAAAGACCACCTGGCTCCATTAGTTAGTGTCACGGGAGTGAGAGGTTGATCTGCAGGGAAAGACTAGCCACGTGGGTTATATTTATGAACTCGATGGATTCTCGCTAAGGAGAAGATTGCATTTAATCGTGGGCTGAGAGAAAATATGGGCCCACCTGAGAAAAATTGATGCAAGATGGACTCGCAACTTCACGACCTCATGTAGCAAAGTTACCATTCAACTCTCAATCGTGGTAATGGGATAAGTTCTCTAATGTCGACATGAGGTGAGGGAAGGGATATTTGAATGCATGGATGATGCTCGATTATCAAGAACGCTTAGTCGACATTTACTGACTCATTCGACTCAAGCAAATGGGTGAATCTGGGAGTCTGATTGGTAAATTCGATTCCCTCGAACATTAAGAAGTCCTACAAGTCAGACGTTGCTTTGGGTTCAACACCGTAGAGTTGCAAAAGTGCGCTATTCGAGTCCTTAGCCTTACTCAGAGTGCGTTCGATGTGAAAGAAATCGAGCACATTTGAATCGGTAATATTTCTATTTTTGTAAATTTTATAAATATATTTATATTTCAATGTGTTAGAGAACTTATTTACTTTAACAATATAGTCTTTATTTTATTATTTGTAGATACATCCAAAAAAGAGAAATGACTTTAACATCGTGTTGTTGAATGCTCTAGTGTATGTAAGGTACAAACACTAGGATTGAGAGAACGAAGTCTACAAAGGGAACAAAAATGTTGATCCGATTTTGCAGAGGAGATTGATTCGATGATGAATGATCATGGAGAAAGAAGATCCCCTCCTCCCCTCGATCTTGTTAGCTTCAAGATGATGAGTTATTCATCAAGTCGATGCTATTAGAGTCAGGGTTGTCCAACTCCCAATGTAGACCTAACTATCATCGGATCACATGATTTCTTCACATTCCTACAAAAGGAAACATAATGAAGTACCAAGTAAGTACTAAAATCGGGTTACAAATTTGATTAAATTTAATAAAAACTTATAATATTTACACCTAATTAATAATTCTATACTAGGTACAAGTGGAAGGAGTCTCAATTTGAAACAATTGATAAAGATGTTGGTAAGACTTTACATGAAATACTGAATACGATGTTTTTTAGGGACATTTTCCTACTTTTTGAATATTTCGATATTTATATGAGCTGATAGATGCCTTTGAGAGAAAATTTTAAATAAACACCTTCTACTTCTAGTTCTTTATTTCATGACTTGGTTATGACTTTTGTTAAAGTTTGGGTGAAACTATTAGTATAGCTGGAATCTTATTTCTATTTTTATGACTTTATATGGTTTTTGTAAATTAGTGAACTAAGTATGCTTTTTTTCATAATTCTAATGAATTGTTTTCTGCTGCTTCTTTTATTTATGCTATTTTATTTAGAGGTATATTTTTTAAATATTAATTAATTGCGTATATTGTGAGCCCAAAAGCTACGCCCAGCCGATACTATGAAATGCCTCACGAACATGCAAAACGCCGCCACGCCGCCTTTAAAACTTGGCTAATAGTTTTCAAACTTTAACAAAAAAGCCATGCAACTGGTCATGAAATAAGAAACTAGAGTAAATTGTTTCACTTAAATTCCAAGGCATCATCATCCATCCAATGTATCAAAAGTAGGAAAATCCACTATCATGTATCCTATTTCTATAAATTCATCTTCTCATCAATCGGGTGCTAAATTGAACTCCTCTTCTTTGCTTCTTCGCTCTTACTTCAGACTTCATAGGTAAATTATTAATTAGTAAAATATTATGGAGTTTTTTTACAAGAATTAATCAAATTTATGACTTTGTAATTTTGAGTATGGAAGCCATTAGTGTTTCTTTATGAAATGGTAAGAAATCGTGTGATCCCATGATGTTCTCGAGTCTCGCTTTAGAGTCGGATTGATAATAAACTCTAATAGCATCACATTGAATAACTCACCATCCTGGGCCAACAGTATTTATGGAGGAGGGGCATCTCTTCTCCGTAATCCACTCATCATATCCAATCAATCTCCCAAATAAAACGATCTTCACATTTGTTTCCTTTGTAGATTCTTGCTTCTTTTCAATCATAGTGTTGCACCCTTACATACGACTAGAGAGCATTCTAACCTTTGATGTTCAAGTCTATTTCTTTTGCTGAAGTATGAAAATCACACATTCACACACACACAAAGATAGTGTAGGTGATGACAACACAAACAAACAGATTCATAAATAACAGGAAATAAAGAATTATGTTAAATGAATAAAGTTCTTAACATTGAAGAAATATATGTATAAAACTTACAAAGGGAAGATATCGATCTGAAATATGTCGAATTTCTTTCTACATCCCGGCTGCACCAAGTGGCGAAGAAGACTGAATAGCGAACTTTTGGTAAACTGTGAAGTTGAACCCCCCAAAACGAAGATTCGCACTTTGTAACTTCAGACTTCTCTTAGTGCCTGGGAAGAGAAACCAAATTTGGCAATACTACTCCCACCACCCATATTGCTTGGTCACTAAAAATGATCCATAACTGAACAATACTGGAAACTTATTTAACTAACATCCCATCCATATGACTTCAAATAACTCCCTTCCTCACCCATCAATATTTAGAGAATCCTTATATCCAGAGTACCGAATTTGAGGATTTGGGATAGTAACCCGTTTATATGCAAAGGTTACGAAGCCGCTGGTACCATCTCGTAACATCAATTTTTTCTTCCAACGTTTTTCATATATAGCTTTTCTCCATTTCTCACAATTAAACTAATCTTCTCCTAGCAAAATCCATCGGGCTTCATAAATATAACTATGGTTAGTCTTTCCTCTGAATCCAACCTCTCCGGGATCAATAACTAATGGAAATAATGCAGTAAAAGCAACATGAAACAAAATTTGGACACTCAAAACAACATCAGATTTTGAGTTTCACACCTTCGTACCTTTTTTTTAGCCTATTTTTGCTTTGGAATAATCATTTTTCCTCGAGGTGAGAATACTGCTGGCAAGAGCTTGCTTTGCTTATGCTGCTTCAAGGAGAGTGAAGAAATGAAATAGCAAAAACCGTAAATTGCCGGAGATTAAGAAGTTCATGATTTTTGTAAATGTTCTCATCAGTTAAGCAACCCGCACGCCCATATAAGAACTTCTACTTACTGCCTAGCCTCAGAAAGTAAGTAGTATCATGAACATTTTTACCTTTCCAATATCCTCCAAAATATCAACTGAATACAATGTGGGAAATAATAAGGAGTCCAATACACAATCTTCTCCTTTTTCCATGTTTCCCATTCCCAAGAGATTCAATAGAGGCATTGATTGGGATGTACTTGTGGCACATCTTCCCCACTTCTTCAACCACATCACTGCAGATATTTGAATGATCACCCCTAATTTCGCCATCAAGTACTAATTGATTTCATAAACCATGCCAGATTCATTCACCCAAAATGATGCTAGCAAGAGCATCACTTCCATCCGTATTCAAACCATCTCCACCATAATCGAAGATCCATATTGCTTCCCAAGCTCTTAGATCTTCCATAATGATACTTTAGGCTATTCACCTCTTCTTTATGAATCCATGTCCTCAATTCAGCATACAAGCAATAAACTCCGTCTAAAATGCACAAAGATCCACTATAGTAAACTGGCCAAGGATCGAGAAAAGTTGAATGGGAGACTGACTTTGACATAAACTCAACATGAATTTTCTACACACTTCCTCTTTCTTCTTGCTTCCACCTTGAATTCTAAAGTAGTTTTCAGATGAGGTTGTGAAGTTAAATTTTATCCATAGGTCCCCAGATTGTCTCACCCTGTTCCCACTCCAATTCAGACACCACCTGTTTGACATGCACTCCCTGTTGCTTTGTAGGTCAGACCCACACCAATTTCTTGGAGCACCATTTCTTTCGTTTTATCCCAAAATTCGCTTAATCTTTATTCAATCTAACATCTTTGATTAACTCTTTGGGCATGGGTTTCATGGTACTGATAGAGTCCGCTGCTGATGTTTGAGCTCCATTCAATCTTTCCTCGTACATCTTTGATTGCAAAATCTCATGATCTAAAGACAACAAAAAGTTCCTAAACTTCTCATACAAATATACTTCCCACATAAAATCTTTTCTCATAATTTTGAACTCAGAGGAACCGCATTCAAAAAAACAACTAATCAACATTCTACATTTCTATATGTACGTATATAAGAATTTGACTAAAAAATAACAACAAAGATATATAATTGAAAGGAAATTTCAAAAACAGAAATCCGGGACTTTAATTGGTTTGGAATCACAAAAAGTCAATAAAATATTTTCAACATGAACTTCAAAAATTGAAAACTGAATCTGAATTAGTTTAAATCTGAAAAATAATACTTTTTTAAGAGAAACAATTGAAAACCTGGCAGAATGAATCAGTCAAACTCTATCGTCAAAATGATCATTTTTAAAGTATAAATTATAAGGTCAGAAACTGCACTTAACAACTGGCTCTGAAACTCTAAAAACCAATACTTTTTTAAGAATCAAGAAACCAAGAATTGTGGTACTTAATTTGGCTGAACTCATCAAAACAGAGTCTGGGAGTTTTACTGTGACTCAAAGTTTCTTAAACCCACGAGTCAGAGCGAAGACAGCAAACAATTGATAAGGCTGGGACACTCAAACATCGAATTAAAACAAAATCATTATTTTAAAACCCCAAATATTTTATCCGTAAATAGAGCTCCTGAAGTCCAGCTTCTTCTCCTTGACTAAAAATAAAAAAAAATAAAAAAACAAAGAGAAGTTCTGTAAAATGTTTCGGGTGAGAGATGTATGAAAGGAAAGAAAAATGAGAATAGAGAGAGATTTAGAGAGAAAAGAAGAGAGATGGGATGAAGATAAAAAGAAAGGAGAAAAAGCAAGATAATTGAGATGCAGCTTCCAGATGGATCAGAAAGCACGTCGAGGAAGGAGCTCTTCCGCTTCCCAAAACAGCTATGGGGTTTTTCTTTTTTTTTTCCTTCTGAGAAAGTGATCGGTGCCAACGGTAGGCTTTCTGAAGGCCACATAAGCTCCCTCGGCACGCATCCTCTTCTATGGAAAGCGATCGGGGGAAGCAAGGCCATCATGCTCACTTAAAACGGTAGACGCCTACGCGTGGTGTGTGTTTAATTCTTTTTCAAGGCGCCGCCCCACATGCGTTCTTTCATCGCTCGAGTAGTACGCATCGCTTTTTCGCCACGGTGAAAACACCGCCTCTTTGAAAACTCCCCATTGTCTTAACCCCAGAATCCATCAATTAGAGAACAATATTAGTTACGCATTAGTTCAAAGAATGTTTTGTTTTCACCAAATTTCCTCTTCAAGTAAAATTTCGGAAAACAAACATTGCTACATTTTACCTAATCTCTTCTTCAAGTCCATTTTTTCCCTATAAATATATTTTATTTAAACAACTCACTAAATTTATCAAAACCCTAAGATATGTATCTAAAACAACCTATTTACTTATTTTCAAAACAAAACTGTGAATCGCCCAAAATAGAGTTTCACTTGACGACCATCCAATGGGCTCTAAGAATACACTTGGTCAAGAGATTTTTGTTCCCCAAAAGTCTAGCTGCATCTTAAATTTGAATCACCCAATTGATGAGGCAAATGACTCCAAGTTATAACAAAAACAATAAGAATACATGAGTTTTGTACTGACAGATATCTCCCTGGTAAAATCCTTCTAAACATTTCATAAAATTCCTCAAACCAACTTAATTCAAAGCAAAAAGGGCCGCTGGAACTTTAACTCAAACATATATATATAACAACTGGCGGCTCACCATCCAAACATAATCAAGAGGGAGTTAGGTTCAATGTGGGCAAATGGGAGGGAATCCATACTCGCAAAACCTTCCAATCAAGCCTTTTTCTTTGTAAAATCTTGAAACAAATGGAGAACAATCACCAACACACACTTTTTCAAGAACCCAACCCTAGCTTCTCTTTCCCCTTTTTCCAAAACGTGAATGGTCACTTTTGGCAGATCAATTCATATTTTATCCATTTCATGAAGGGTTTGAATGGGCAAATCCATTTTTTCTTAAAACATTATAATAAAGTCTCATTTATTTTTATTTGCACAACAACTTATCAATACATTTCTACTTTTCGTATACTCTTCTTCATTTATGACTTTCGGGTCCTCATTTTGACATTTCACTTATTTTTAACCTTGACTTTATTAATTTCTTACTTTCATTTTTATTTTTTTCACTAGCATTTAAATTCCAAAAATTCAAATGCCCCATCCCAGTTATACCCTAAACAGTTATCATTTAAAATCAAGTAGGGTTAGTTTTTAGGCGCATAAACCCAATCGGGACACAATTGACATGCGGACCCCACGCATCCGAACTTATCATTAACTCTAAAGGAGCAGTTTCGTTATTGACTTTGGACTCAAATGTCACGATGAATGAAAGTATATTGGATTAAATCCAAACAACCAATGAGGATAAAAATTAGAAAATCACAAAGGATATACTCTTCTTCAATAGAGAGAGAAGAATGACCTGTGGCCTAAAATGTAATTCGAATGAGGTAATAACCTAGAACAAGCAATGTATCGCACCTTTGTTTGCTAGATGTAGACTTATCGCTATTCTACCAGTTAATCCGCTTTCGGCTAAAAGATCATGAATAAAACAATAATCAGGAAAGAATGAGATACTGCAATGAAGTGCACGAGTGAGTTTACTTACATAAATTAAATTAAAAGAGAATTGTGGTAAACCTGCATTTGTAGGTCAAAGTAGATTAGAGGAGCAGGGATAAATTGTCCCCTACCTAAGGGACACAAGATGTTGACCATCTCAGTAAAGTGGTGTCAATAGAGGTAGAAGGGTGTGGCTAAAACGTAGTAAATAAACAGGAATTACCTGTCATGTGGTCTGTGGCTCCAGAGTCTATGACCCATTTGGATGAAGAGGAAATAAGACATGTGTTAGGGTTTACTCCGACTCATAGTTAGTGTTAAGAGTAGAAGACTCTTCAATGATTCATACAGCATACTAAAACTCAGACTCTATTCTCAACTTCCTACATCCCATTTGCCCGTGGATTATGCAGGCACACAATAATGACACAATAACCCACCCGAGGGTTGTCAATCATAAGAGCAGATCTAACTCAAATGTTTCTAACACCTGTAAAAAATACCGTGATAATAGGATTCTTACAAGGGGTGTGACCACTATTCCACGAAAAGCTCCACACCGAATGGAATTTGGCCCTACAAACCTCAAAAACAATCTGCTGATGCCACCGGGACCACAAATAGTCACCTAAGAAACAACTATGAACCTCAGAAATAAATTCAAGAAATAATATAAGGGTGAAGCACCGTAAGAAACTGTGGCCGTAAACAAGGAAACTAGGTGGGGTAGGGGAAAAATCCTGCCCGCTGTTGGTGCAACTTGTGTGGAGAAACGCCACGGAGGGAGGGTTCTGCATGCCCCTCACGTGCGCCAACGCCATGGTAAACAGTGGCGTAATACCAGATCGAGAACTTTTCAGCGTACCAGACTTTAGTGGCGAGACGGTTATGCCTAACGCCCCCTCAGACGCGTTAATCCACACACCGAATGTGCCAAAGAAATCACCTCCTCTCCTCCCTATGCGCAATCGAACCCACTTCTTCAAACAAATTCCAAACCCAAGCCCTATGCTCTAACACCATGTAGAAACTAAGAAGAGAAGAGTTGGAGGAATGAATTCCTTGTGTCTTTTTTATTGAGTCATCATACATTATATATATATATATATATAAGAAGGACAAGAAGGTTAGGCCATACATTAAGTAAGATGATCTATTCTACTACCTACATGGTTACAACCCTATAAGTAAAGTATCCTAAACCAATATGTTACTGTATGATACATACTATAACCAATACGTTAACATATGATACATACTATAACAATAGCTTTCATTTCTTCATATTTCTTTTCTGATACTTATTTATTTATCATAGCACCTTCTTCATACTTAGTATCTGATAGTTTTAGCCTTATTTGCTGTGGTATGCTTAGGGTTGGGAATATTCCATGTAAATTGAAAAAATATTAATAGAATAGGTTTAGGATCCACCCCGTATGAATCAATTCCTTTTTTCAATAGATTACCTGCTGTGTATTGAAGTGCTCTATTTTATATTTGTAATATTCTTTTGATATATTATTTTATATTTGTAATTTCAAACCCCTCTCACACCACAAAGGAAAAGATTTATAATCAATGCAAAAATTTAAACATCCTCCTTTATCTGATTGCCAATGTTTGTCTCTCCTGTGCAACTTCGCATAGGAATGGTGGCATGGAATGGTAATCGGTTTCTTTATTTCTTCTTTTCCTTTTTTATTTATTTATTTTTAAATTTATTTGGTTATATGGGTGCTGCCAAAGTGGCTAGCACTGTATAAACTATATCACTGAGGTAATTCAACCGCATCCCACCATCAGAAATCCTTCACCTCAGGATAGGGTCTGGTTATATTGTCCTCTTCCAATCCGTCATGAACAGAAGTAAAACAAAAATAATGGAAATAAATCAATGAAATCAGTTGAAGGTGGGCTGCTTCTGTCACTAGGACATGGCCGTAGAGGTATGGTCATGAGTTTTGAGGTCCTTTCCTAGTCCATGAGATTACTATGTGTCAAAACAATAGAGAGCATACGTAAAATAATAAGAGAGCCTTTTTTCTTGGAAAAGGCGCTACTCAGATTCCCATCCGTCCACAGTTATTAGTAAATTCTTCTTCAAATTCTAGTCTTTAGTGACTATACATGGTAAATTCCTAGTCTTTAGCATCATACATGGTAGATTCCTAGTCTTTAGCATCTGTCTATACATAAATTCCTAGTGCCCTAGCACGATACATGGTAAGATAATATATTTAATGATAGAGTCCCAAATTGCATAAACTCCTAAAATTGTATATGGTAATGATCCCCCCCGTAACTGAGCAACAAGTCAATCAAAGAACAATTTGCCAACAAGAACTGATGCCTGCCGAAAGGGAGCGCTGGGTGAAGACATCACCGACAGGAGGTGAGAGGCATCACCCACTTTCCAAAGTGGTCTCGTGAATAGAAACAGACAATCAACCCACTGTCGTCAGGTGCTGCTCATGGAAATTTGATTGGTGGCAACCGTATCGGGGAGACTAGTAAGAGATTCGCATGAAGAGTGGAGTAGAAGTAGTCCGAGGAAACCTTTCTTCCCAAGCTCCCTCATGAGACCAAGTGCAGCCATATGATTTAACAAGCAAAGAGACATGGCAGTCGGCACTAAAAATTTCGGTGATAGAATGTAGAGACACGATCTTGTTTCTATGATCTCCAAGAAATTAGCCGCATCATTCTAAAAAACATACAACTAACCTATAGATCGGGACGGTATCCGACCTAAAATTAATCGCATCACCAGGCAACAAGTTGAAGAGAGGCCTGTATAGGGTCAACCCATGAAAGAAGGTGATCCTCGTGAAGATAACGAATATGCAATCAAGCAAATAAGATGGAGATGTCATGTAAGCATGATAAATTGATCAGACTGATGAAACAACATAGAGATATCAGTCGAAAGGGTAGTCAGTAAGTAGATAAGACTCCCAAATCCGTCAGATAGAGAGTAGAAGTTCCTTCCGTATGTCCCCCTTCATCTTTCCCCAGATTTGACATTTACCCCATAGGAGTATCAATGTATTATCTGTAAACCACCAAAGTGATGGATTCAAATATACTTGCGCTAGTTCACGGCAGCGCGGATCACAATGAACTTCCAATCCCAAGAAGTATGTGAGTCGCCGCAGCATCTTTCAGCATATAGAAAGTTGCATAACCGCCGTTAGTTATGCATCAAAACCACGCCGCGCTATCAGAAAGATACATCATCCACATAAACCAAGAGAATTATACCCATTTCAGATGTGCAATAAAGAGATAAGAACTGATAACACTTAACCGGTGAAAGGGGCACGCGAAACTTCAAACCATGGTGCTTCGCTCTAAGCTCCAGCACAGCTGCAGAACGTTCCTGAGCATGCCAATGCTATGAGGAAGAAGGACGCGGTACTCTAGTATGGGAAGCTCGGCAAAACTCTCCGGAGACCACCATGAAGAAAGGCATTTCAGCATCCATTTGATAGCCATAATCAGAAGAATAGCAAGATGGTTCTGAACGTAGTACTTTAACAAAATGTCTCCTCGGCAATCAACCCCATATTCGCTGTTACCCAAAAGTTACTGGGCGCCAGCTAAAATTTGTCCAAAGAACCATCATAACGGTTTAAAAACCCATTCATTCTTGAACAGCTTTGTTCCTAGATAGTCATGGAATAATATCCCAAGTGTGGCCCCCCTCAAAGCCAAAGCTCGCTCAGACACTGTTAACACTCATGTCTGCACCCTTATAACAAGAGGTAGCCCGGAGCACAGTGGAGGCAAAGCAAAGCTGGCATAAGAGACAGAGAGAAAGAAACCTGATACCAATTAGGGCTCAGAAGGACTGGTAGGACCGCATCGAAGAGGTGGCGTGAGCAGACTCAGCTGGTTACACTCTGCATATAATAAAAGTGGAACCTTCAGACTACGTTTAATTAAGGCTTCTCCTGTTACATATTAATAAAAGTCCAAAGCTTGAACCACTGCTCCACAATTGGGGTAGATCTTAAAACAGAAAGAGATACAAATGCAGCGAGTTGCTTCAATGATGAGATGAAAGAAATGACTGAAGATCACATTCGAACCCGGTAGCAGCACGAGAAGCATGGTGGATCGTGAATAAACACAACCAGAGGGAGAAAGATAACTGAAGGAAACATTAATTAACAGATCGGCGCAAGTTTATGTCTGTATGAGTGAAAGAATGGCCAAAACAAAGTCAAACTGTCGTATGAAGATCGGAATATAAAGGAGAATGACCAAACAACTTTATAGTGGGCGTTAGAGAAAGTTTAGCGATTTGTCATAGGAGAGGTGCAGCTTATTTGAATCGTGTCGAATCCAGAGAAAGAGTCAAGCAACAAAACAGGATGCTCCAAATCATTCGCGTAAAGAGCTCTGCTACACCGGAAGGGTGGTAGCTTTTTCCTCTTCTCAGTCACCGCTGTTGTAGTCAAGGACAAGAAACTGCTCTGCAGATGATCCATTTGCTTTGAAGAAAACCTCAAAACCTATTAGAAGGTTGGTCGATCGCTGGACCATGGTGCCAAGAAGAATTTGATGTCAGCAGAATTGAGTTCGAAGTGTGTTGTTTTAAAAATCAAAAACCCCACTTCTTAGCCCCGAGGGAGAACCTGCTAACGAACAAATACCACTGCGCAAATGGGGAAGTGCACTGGGCGCATGAGAAATGGAACGAAACTCTGCAAACACGTGAATGTCAAGCTCGGTAAATGATTGTAGTGATGCAATGAGATGCATGAGATGAGGAAAAGGCGGCAGAACCCCTGCATTTCTTTATGCTCAGAAGCGATGTACAATCGTAAAAGAGTGACCAATAGAAGAAACATGCTTAGCTTCCAATAATCCGTGAAAACAAAGTAACGGCGACATCACAAGTCAGTAGCCTACAGACGTTTATGCCACATCTTATTAAGAACCAGTCAACATTATATGCAATGAAAGTAAAGGAAAACTAGGAATAAAAGTGGGCGGAGTGTTTAAGAGGTGAAGAGGAAAGAGCCGCCCCACTTATGCCCCCGATCATTCGCCCGGCACTTGATCCCGCATAGTCATTGGGCCCAGAACGAGAGTCGGACATGGCACCAGCAAAGGTTAAACCAATCATCGTAAAATAGATTTGTGAGATGCTGGTGGGAGACACAAAACATTAGTTAAGGAAGAGGTTATGCAATCGTCAACAACACCACTGCGTAGGTCGCCATCGGTGTTAATTTTTGATTTACCATAAATTTCGATATCGAAAGAGGAACAATGTGATAGTCATATGTTAGAGGTCCGTGAGTCAAATACCATGGCTTAAAGAAACTTTATGATTACACCGAGAGTCTAAAGCAAAGAAAAGCAGAATTTAATAGATCATCCGTTGTACCATTTCTCAGAGTGAGTGGCTCTGGTTTAATAAGGCCTAGAGGAGTGAAGCAGGAACAATGTGTGAGGCAAAGACAAATACAGTAACTAGAGGCAAAGAAGGAGGCAGATAAGCAAGAGACTCGTCTCCTTCAGGCGAATGGATGGGCAAGCAGAGATGATAGCCATCTGTTTATGTAGAGTTACGAACTTCTGTATAATCCCGAAAGCACATGGCTGTCAAAAGCTTTACAACTAGCATTGAACAAAGACGATGTCTCTCACCCTGCAGGTTCGAAGCGATGCAGAGAAACAAAACACAAAGAGTCTGATGTTCTGGCACTGAGAATCATAATACGCGTTCACGAAGAAGTTCACCAAACAAGCATCCGATGGACAAGATGATCACCCATCGATTAACGTAATTTCGAAAGTCGGGTCGTAATCGATCAAGAATTGATCCTCATGGTCGGGTAAGAGCACTTTCCTGACAAGATAGAGAGCTGTGGGAACATAGCATAAACAATGCCGTCTAAATAGTCAGCCCTCAAGAGTTTGAAACTAGAAAAATTCCTCGGCTAGAGATCGCTTCAGTGAAATTGTTTCATCTCGCCATACCCAAAACGAAATCGCTTAGCGAGTTGTCTCTGGATTGTAAACCGTATGCTGGCGATAAGTCCACATGCAGCGTTGTTTTATAAGGGCCCTCAAATTGAGAACAGCGTGAGACTCAACCAGCCATGGAGCCGCCAAGTCATAACCCGAAAGCATCATGAATTTCAAACCCTGCGACAAAAGCCTGGGACTTGAGGCGGGAACACCCCCATCAATATGACCCACAATTCTTTCCCCTTTGACAACAATTTAAATTGAACTCCTAAGTCAACAATTTTATCAAGAAACCTAATAGGAATGCTTCCAACTTATCCAGCTATTGGCGATGGACCAAACGCCAAAAATTAGTAAATTGCCAAAATACAACCGAAAAAGGCACTGGAAATAAGAGCAGAACCGACTGCAGTGCGCAGACGACGCCGAACAAAGAGAACATCACTCAAGATGGAACCTGAGTGTCAACAAGAGAAATCCATAATAAAGCTAAGAGAAAAGTAGACCCAATGGACATTTAAACTCAAGAACCTTCGGGTCTGATACTCATGTCAAAATACTAGATAACAGAAAAATACGAAGAGAGGTTTTTCTTGAAAAGTTACCTTTGATTCCATCCGTCACGTATACATATAGTCTCTCAAATTCTAAATCTTTTAGTAGCATCTATACATGGTAAATTCCTGTATTTTAGCATCTACAAGGCTGTAGATTCCTAGTCTTTAGCATTCATAATATTAAATTTTAGTCTTTAGCATCTATACATGGTAGATTCCCAGCTCCTAGCATCATACATGCAAGATAATATATACAACTAATGATAGAGTCCCAAATTGCATAAACTCCTAAAATTGTATATGGTAACACTATGAAAGTTCACATTCCAAGATAAAGGGGAGAGATGCCAATGATTGATGAAATGTGAGAATTTCTAATTGTTATGGCGTTGAAGAAATTTGAAATTGGGAGCATAGAGATTGTGAGGGTATATCTCTTGTAAAACAAGACTCAAGGCTTAAGACTAATTGTGTATTTGATAATCTCTAGGTAGAGGTAGTAGTAGGAAAAGGTAAAGGTGGACGTATTGAGGCGAATGACAAAGAAGATATGATGGTATGGCACATCTCTCCTTACATTTATGTGAAGCCTATAAATCACCGAGCTCTTGTAAACATAAAGAAAATCATAACATTTTTCTTTGATAGTACGTAAATATAAAACTGATTATTTGCAACTGCCATCAGTTTTTAAGGCGCCACGCATGCCATCTCTATCCAAAATACAAGAAATACAATCCCATGATATAGATCTTGGAAGAAATCTAATTGTCAGATAAATGCCCGTCTGCTTCAGAAAATGTAGAAAAGAAGAGGTACATGTGTTGGGGATGATCCATGCACTGCAAATCCGCCGTCAGAGATATACATCTTCTCTCTTCATTAAAATACTCATATAGGTTTTCATCTTGTAAGTTGTGTAGCACAAAATCAAATTAAAGTATAGTGGACATCCCATCTAGAACAATTCTTCCTAGTGGCTCTTCCATGTTTAAGTAGTTTAAATAGAATTCCTCCAAAGCACAAGAACTGACAGCTATTACTTAAACATATCTAACATGTACCACTACAAGCAAATAAGTAGTAGATGTTCGGTGACTAAAAAAGTAAATTTAATGGATAAACCATGGTTAAACAAAAGTCAGTAAATATAGAAGAATCCAACTGGTGAAAGGCGATTTAACGACAACATTGAATTACTTTGAGATAGATTTTTAGCCAGTTTTTTTGTTTGATACCAGTTAAATGACAAAGCACCAGTTATACTGAATATACCAACTGATGCGTACATGACTATATCCAGATACCATTCTAAATATGCACACCAGTGTTGCTTTATAAGCTCATTGTAAGGTTTTTCCCTGTCTATGTTGCTGGTTGTGATTCTTCACACTACTCGTTTTTCTTCATCTAATAATTATATGAAAGTTTGAACTTCTGAACTACATTACTAATTGGAGAGGTCAGATTTCTCCCTTGGTGTTTAAACTCCTCTTCGTTGTGAATTGTGAGAATACTATAGATGGACAGGTTTGATTTGAGTGTTCATTGATTGGGATGACCTCCTTGGTGTTTAAACTTCCTTTCATTTCTGTAAATACCTAGATATGTGCTCGCTCAATAATCGGGATGGGCCAAAGCAGCTTACTCCATCCTTTTCCTTTTTATGTCATAGGATCTCATGTCAGCTTTATGTTGAAGTCCCACATCGATCGTGACATGGTCCAATTGAAGTGAATATAAGGCGGAGGAACCTTCCTCCACTAAGTTTTTAGCATGGTATCGGTTTCTTCCGTGTTCAGATCATGGTGGAGAGGCCCTTACGCGCTATCATCCTCGAAGGACTGAAAAGAAAAAGAAATGTTAATGACCAACCTCCTAAAAAGCCGCTTGTAGGATTTAAATGGTCATGAATATCATGCTTCAACACCTCCCCCGGCAATATGGCTCCTATACCACACGTGAGAGTCAGAGTCCATTATTGACTTTCAATAAAACATGGGGGATTAAACGGTGAGAGATTCCGAACTAAAGACCCCGCTAAAACCAAGCTCCATACTGTATGTTAAGTGACCAAACCTCCTGTAAAAGCTCAGCTTTTCTGTGTGATTTGAGTTTAATGTAATACGCCATGAATATCATGTTTCAACAAAACCCCAACCTCCAGAAACTCCACATCACTTGACATGAACATCCAATTGTCTGAATATACATATGGAGTAAAAAAACCTTCCCTCCCCATATAAGGCCTTTTAGTGGGAGGTGAAAGGGGTTCTAAAAATATTAACACTTTCTAAATTGCCTTATTTGGCATTAATACACATTATAACATGTTTTCATTTTTGAATCCCCAAGATTAACACATGGGATATTCATAAATTTTCATTTCCTCATGAGTCGCATGCTAAGGGCCGGGTGGAGGACCCATTAAAGCCTCCCCAGGAGTTCAAAGAAATGGCAGAAAGCTTCCTGTATGGTGCTGGAATAGAGGTGTATACATATATATAAATCCATCCATTTTATTTATAGAAAGTTTCAGAAAGATTCTGAAAATTTTGAGAATGGTCTGTGAAAAATCAAATTTAAGAACAAGCCAAAAATTATTATATGATGGTTTTTATATTAAAAAATTTGTTAGAGAACTTGGAATATTCTTAGCATATTTTCCATATTTCCAAATGTTTTCAAGAATAACTTCTATGGTGTGTGTGTGTGTATTTATATATATTTATATATATAATCGTTTTTAAAAATATGCCTTGAAAATAAGGCAAGAAATTAAAACAATTAAATTATGTGATAAAAAACACCTTGTTTTCAAAACTATTTTCTCAAAAACCTGTTTTGAGAACAACTGACAATTATTGCCTTACTCTATGGTTTGGTTTCCCTTGTTCTCACTTAATTCTTGACAGTTTGAACTCCTTTTGTTATTGTATGACATTTTACCCTTTACAGGTCATTTTAGATGTTGTTTATAACCATACCAATGAGGCTGACGATGAAAATCCTTACACCACTTCACTTCGCGGCATAGATAATAAGGTGATTTGACATTTCTATTGAGAGATCTTACTAGTTTTATACTATTGTTTTTTCTTGTTCTGCAACATTATGAGATGTGCTTGTGGTTTCTCAACATCGTTTTAATTATATTCACTCAATCAGATGAATTTTGGGATAATTACAGGTTGAAAAGAAATTGGGAGTCATGTGACTTTAATATTAAAAGAAACATACAGTTAATGAATTTGCCCTTAAGAACAAGATAAGGGTCACCTGAAGCCAAACAAAAGTTACAAATTTGTGAATGCCATGAACCAAAGGTTTAGAAAGCTTGGTGGTTATAGATACCTTTGATAGTGTGATGGAGGATAATTAGTTCCTGCATCCTCTCAAGTCAATGATAACCTTATATTAGAACCAAAACCTAATTTCAGTTTAGACTTGTCAGCTCGGGAAAACTTTTTCTACCCAGATTTCGGCTAATCTGTAGCTTAACTGTACTGTCAGATACTTCCAAATATGGACTGAATTTGTTCTCTAGATGATTCAAGGGTTGGGTTTGTACTCCTTCATGTGCAGTTCTTATAGTGCATTATAGGCCCCAATAATATTGCATGTTTTGGTCTCAAGTCTTTCTGATTTCTGTGAAGACATTTATGTGCATGCTGTACTACATTTTCTTCTCTAGGATATCTCTGACAATGTTGTCAACAGGTTTATTACATGGTGGACCTAAACAACGGAGGCCAGTTGCTGAACTTCTCAGGCTGTGGTATTTCAAATAGAACTTTTTTGGTTCTTTTGTCAGTCTTTTTCTTGCAGAATCATCATAAGCCCAGGGACAACATTTTACTCAGCTAGTTTCTCTAACAGAACTTTTTAAGTCTATTGTAAACCTTGAGATTGCTCAGAGATACATTATTCTTTTGGTGTCCAGGAAACACACTGAACTGCAACCATCCCATGGTGATGGAACTTATACTTGACAGCTTGAGACACTGGTATGGACTCAATTACTGCTGCATTACATGGGCACCCTTCTTGCCATGATTTCTAGTCTGATGTGTCTGTAAGTTCTAAGTTTTAACAAACTAGTATTGTAAATGTATCTATAGACAGCAAGACAAAAGAATTGGAGGAATAAATTCCTTATACTCTTTCATTGATCCATTATGAATATATATATACAAAAGCCAATCTAACCTTCCTAATTAATTACAACTCTATAAGACAAGTTTCCAAATAGGATACAAATCTATATGTAAAGTAGATATATGCTATAACACTCCCCCTCGGGTTAGAGTATAGATAGAATCATGCCTAACTTGTTATATAGATAACTAACCCATTCCCACTTAGGGCCTTAAGAAGATAGTTATTATTACCCAATTGTTCTTCATTTTCTCAACATCTTGTAGAAATCAAGCCGAGTCGACATTTTCTCACGAACGAAATGACAAATCTATCTCAACATGCTTAGTCTGCTCATGCGGGAAATGGCAAGATGGAAGAATATGAAGGGTAGCCTAGTTGTCAATTAAAGGTTTGGTCGGGACTCAGGTCTCAATATTGACTTCCATCAAGAGCTAATGAAGCCACATGATCTCACACACGGACTATGCCATCAACCTATATTCAGACTCTGCACTGATCTAGACAACACTGCTTTATTCTTCCCATGATGTTAAGGTGCAGCCCCGAATCCATTTGCAGGGGATTCTTTTCTCTCTTAGTCTTCTAATTAGACTCTAACTCGTTTCTTTTTCCCTAACACTAGAGTATGAAAATATGTATGTTTCCTTCTTTTTTGTAAATTAAAGAGAGTCAGCACACGTATTCCTTTTCTCAACACACGGTACATTCCCTCCAACAAACACAAACACAAAGACCTGGCGGACCTCCGCCCCTCCTTAGATCCTGCCCAATCTACATGAGAAAAACACTCAATTTTGTTATGCTCATGATTACTGTATAAAGTACCACGTCCTGGTGCTCCTTTTAAGTAACATAGAATCTGTTCAACAACCAGCTTCAATGGTCATCGTTGAGCTAGATACGCATCGACTTGGCGGGCTCACCGACTGAGCACAGAGCGGCACACGGGGGACGAGTTACTGAAAGGTAATTCAGCTTCCTAACTAGTCTTCTATGTCTCTTAGGATCCTCAAATGTTTCACCTTCTTTAGTAAGGTGTTCGCTTGGAACCATAGGAGAACTGCATGGTTTTACCCCCAACTTTCCAAAATTTTCTAACAGTTAGATCAAACACATATTTCTTCGAGATAAGAAGATTTCATGTTTGCTTCCTGATAACTTCAATGCCCACAATATCTTAGCATCCTAAAAGTCCTTTGTATGGAATTGGCTCTCAGAAGAAAGAACTTGGCAGACAGAGATACCTTTTAGTCACCCCAAGTGGATAATAATATCAGATCCACATACACCACCAACACGATACTCCGAATTATGCCCTAGAAGTAAGAGTGGTTAGATTTACTCTTTCCGGGCATACCAAATTCCTCAATTGCTCGGGTCGACTTATCAAACCACATGTAGACTGTTGCTTCAAACCAGGTACAAAGACTTCCGAAGACGACAAAACCCTCCCCTATCCCGAGCAACAAAAAAAAAAAACCCCTGTAAGGTTATCTTATACACCTCCTCCAGGTTGCTATGAAAAATGCATTCTTAATATCAGCGTCGTGGAGACTCAAAATGATAAGTGCAGCGCATGTAAATAAAATGAACATATGTCATCTTAGCAACAGGAAAAAGTGTCAAAATAGTCCACGCCATAGGCTCCAGCGCCGTACTCCCTGAAGCCACAATTCGTGCTTTCAATCGAGCAACTGAACCATTAGGACTAACTTTAACTGCAAAAACCCAGCGGCATCCAATGGCTTTCTTTCCCGCAGGTAACTGTACCAAGTTCCAAGTACCATTGTCATCTAAATGAGAGATTTCTTTCAGTCTTATAGTACTACCAACCAGAAGAGGGATAAAGCCTCACTGACAAAGGGTGAGCAAGCAGGTGAGATCAAACTAAGAGATGCAAGAAGGAATAAGGAGGAAGACGCATAAATGGTTATAGGGAAACAAATGAAGGAGATTTTAGATGAGTACACCGGGACGTTTACCTTACAAAGAAAACAATCGAAAAGATCACGTCATTCGATCGGGATCTCGCAGAGAGACTAAGATCCGGTGTGAGACTAGAGTCTGGAGGGTTCTGACGCCGAGAATATACCCGAGTGATGGGAGGTTTAATAGGAATGGGAGTCGGAGAAGAGCTGTGGAGGATAATAGTGTGTACACCTAACAAATCATCATCCTCCCCTGACTAGTAAATAGCAGAGAAGAAAGGAAAACAAAGGTAGTTTCCAAAGAATGTAACATCATTAGACACAAAAAAAAATCGTCGAAGAGTGACTCGTAACACCTATACCCTCTTCCGAACTCAAGAGGACCCGAGGAAGATGCACTCCCAATGACTCTAGGATTGGGCCGACACTTGCACGAACATCCCGAATAAACAAGTACACCTCAAACACCCCAGGCTCACCTGGAAACAAAGATTTATGGGGAAAGAGGGTCACGAAACCATGACCCAATCTAAGATGCAGGGAAGGCATCCGGACATCAAAACAAGTCAGCCAGTACTTTCAGCTCCAATAAAAAATGGCCAATTGGGGACATTTGAAACAATACGCAGAGCTATTATTTGTTTTTTAAGAAGGTTTCTATTTTTTTCTTTCAATAACTCCATTTTGAGTAGAGAATAACATAAGATGTCCCACATGAAGGATGCTATTCAAGCATGAATGACTGAAATTGTTCAAAAGAAACATATATTTTTGGGTATTATTTACTTTCAAATCTTGAATGTAAACATGAAATCGAGCGTGAATTTCAGACACAAGTGTTGTAAAAGGAAAAATAACTCCAATTCATTTCTTATTGAAGAATATAACGGTTATTCATGAATAATCATCGGCCAAACGTAATACAAAATAACAAACCCGCTTAGGGTAGATACCACTTCGACATGTAATCTCAATAATAATCCGCACGAACGTTGAACCCAAAAGAGTAGTGCTCCCAGCTTTGTCGTTCGACTTTTAAGACTAAATGCACTTTCATGAAGCCAACATAATAGACACTACCACCCGCCCAAAACAAGACAGCTAGAAAACCCAGGATATAACTCTTCCAACAGCGATGCAGGGTTGGTTTTAATTCCAGGCGCATAACAACTCTGAATTGTGGCATAAACCCTGAATAGCAACAGATTTCGATGAATTTGTTTCGTTGATGTAGAGACCTCAGACCGCAGATCCTCACTAATAATCCGTTGTCGAAAGATCCCTGAACCAAACAAACGATCGTTAAGAATCGCAGAGCATCAGAATTTAAGTAGAGATGCAGAGCTTACCGCGATAACTGGAAAGAGAATCAGAAACTGTATAACAGAAGAGCGATTTAGAGAGCCTGGATGGAACTGGTCCCCCCGACCTAAGGACACAAGATGTTGACCCAGATCCAGAAGGTAAAGAATGTGAGAAGGATGACTAAATGTATTAAATAAACCTGGACCATTCCTGGCTATGGTCGTGGCTCATAGAGAATGAATTCAAGAAATAAAACAACATGTGTTGGTTTTACTTAACTCGAGCAAAAAGTGTAATCGGGAGAAGTGGTAGATGCAAGATCAAGTGATTTTTGATGATGACAACATAAATTAAATCTTCGATTTTATTCTTGTACACCCTAGAGTACATGTCCTGATTGTGGTAATAATGAAATAATATAACTCCTCTCAGGGTTTCATGTTAGGTCATAAGGATCTAACTCCTAACAAGCCCTCAAAATTTGAAAAATACCAGTGGAAAAATAGAGGATCTTGCAATGAAAAGAACCACACCTTCACGAAATACCAGTGCATCGGGGAACAGAATCCTATCCTATAGATCCACAAACACCTCAATCTTGAAGAAATCAAGGAGAAAAGATACCTAAAACCCTAGAAAAAGGGCACACATGTAAAAACATGAAATGTTTGAAATCATCGCTGCAGACCCGTGGTTGGCGGAGTCGGGTGACAAAAGCACCGTCGACGACCGGGTGTGCGAAGGAGTCTCACATCGAATGTGGCTCCACGCAGACCCACACACTCTTCGCTGGAACATAACATACGCCATTACGGTGGCGCGTGGCTAAACGGCGCACTTTCCGCCACCCCGACTCGTCGTCTTGGTTGCCGCGCCGCCGCAAGACACCTCCCCGCTCGGGCAGTCACCCTGGCACGCTCCCGGGCGTGGGTTTCAAAACACTAACCCCTCGGTAGCCTGTCACGATGTATTCCCGAGATGTCCTTCCAGAAATTTTGTTGTTTTGTCAAATTCTGAATCCTAGGCTCGATACTATAGACAACAAGAGTTAAAAAGAATTGGAAGAATAAATTACTTGTACTCTTTCTAGTATTAGATCCATTATGAATATATATACAAAAGCCAATTCATAACTTTCCTAATAGATTGGCAACCTATAAGATAAGCCTTCTAATAGGATACAACCCAAAGGTAGTAGATATATGCTGTTATAATGTGTGATCCAACATACTCTTTCTCGTTAAAAAACAAAAATAGTATCCAGCGACATGCATCATCATGCGCAATATATGCTGGAATTAATCCACTACTTGACATGAATTATTTTGGAACTGCTTCTATTATTTAATGAATTTAATAAACGTTTCAGTTGCTTTGTAGTTCACTTTCAAATGAGACCATGATCTTAGAAATTGTAAAATATAATACTCATTATTTGAAGCGAGTATCTACAAATTAACTCATGTTAGGGTATGTCCAAAGAAATTTTTGCTTATGGCTGGTTGTGTTTCAACCGGATTTGTTAGGTCTGAAGTAGCCTCTATGCAATTTCTTTGGTGTTCAGATGATGTTTTACATGGTTTCTTTGTGCTTCATGGTGTTCATATGCAATTTTCATAGAGAATTTGTTCCTCTATTATCCAAGATTTTATCATCTGACATGATCCAGGGTTATCTCTGTTTTTTCTGTTGAGGTTTACTTGATTGGCATCTCCAATAGTTGACGGTATCTTTATGATGAAACTGCTTTGATATGTATTTGTATTATTGAATACCTATTGAGTAGACATTGAATACCTACTCTTTACTCATTCTTTTCTACTAACCAACTGAAGGGTTGTCGAGTATCATGTGGATGGATTTCGATTTGACCTGGCTAGTGTTCTTTGTCGAGGAACAGATGGTTCTCCACTTGATGCTCCCCCGATTATTAGGGTAAGCCATGTATATACATTTAAACATATGCTATCCAAACAGACAGGTACAACATAGCATCTGTTTTTTGAAATACATATGGAGGTATGAAGAAGAAACAATGAATGTTGGAACCATCATTGACAAAAGAATCCACTTTATACTCTACTATGAGAGAATCCTTGTCCCAGAATTTAGGTATGTCTAAGGAATGTGATAGTTACAGTGTAATAGTAATACTATACAGATTCTTAGTAATTTTAATCAAACCCTTCTAACTCAGTTCATTGCTGGAAAAAAGGGGTTAGTACCCTCTAGTATAATCTTATCTAAGCCTAAACCTAATCTAGATGTGAAACGTGATTGGTGCATCTTAAACGTTCCAAGTCATAATTCATTTTCCCTTGATTTAGTTAATATAAATTTTGAAAGAAATCACCATGGTCATCCAAATCTGCATCGTCAATGTTTACTTTTGAGAGTATCACTTGTATTTGCTTAAATGACCAACTTTTTCTAAAAGTCGTGTTTAGATTTGACATATAGAATATCATGTGGTTTTAACACCCCTCAGCAAGGTCCAGCCCCCATACCGCATATGAGAGTCAACAAACCAAACAGAGTACTCCATGGACATTCAAATCAACAAATGGGGAATAAATTGCAAAGAGGTGGTTCGAACTCAGGATCTCTTGCCAAACTAGACTCTGATACCATGTAGAAAGAACAACGAGAGGAATTGGAGGAATGAAATTCCTTGTGATTTTCCATTGATCTAAACATGTAGCACATGGGCAGAAGAGAGAAAAAGACTCTGATAGGTCAATCTAACATTTAACGTCACAAACCTATAAAAGAAAGCAGAAGAAAGCTGGACATTCGTTAGCAAATAAGATGCTTGACCATTTTTTATTTTTTTATTGATGCCAATCTTAGCTTTTATTCTAGTGGGAAGGAAACTCCTCAAACAGAATACGTCTATTAGAGCTTGCCGTGGTATGAAATAGATTTGTTGTGTCGAGGTAATGCAAAAAATGACGGTGTAGGGAAGCGCGTCATGCTCTGTAAAAGAAATCCAGGACTTTTGAAGATACCTCCTGAAATTTTTATGTCACTGTACAGACATGAAGTGGATGATGTCCCATGTCTGATAAATTATTGCAGAACTTGTGGATTGTGGTGGCCTTATCTTGTTAGAAGGCTCAAATTGGGACCGTACCTTCTTCAGCCTCTGCAAGCATTATTAATCTTGATTGTGTTATGTAAAATAAATGTTATAGTAAACCTTAACCCATCACAAATACATTTGGGGCCTCGCGACTAATAAAAAACAAATTCTTTGGCAGAATGTTTTTAATGATTTCTCTGCACTAAGAACCCGATCTTGAGGTAAAAGAACCATTATGATAATAAAACAACAATAATATTTATTCACTATGTTCTTGGAAGATGATATGTAAAGGCATTTTTTGATTATGACTTTGATGATATGTGCTCATCCACATCTTCGAGTTCTAGATATTAACTGTATTTGCTTCTGTCTGATATAGGAAAATAAATCAAGTGACTAGATGAAGGTGGCCAAAATAAATAGTATTGAAAAAGCTAATGCACGCCTAAGACAAACAGTACTGTTCGACTGTATACATAGGAGCATAGAGTGGAACTAAAGGTACAAATTTTGGAAAAGGGCAGGTTAAGAAAATGATCGACTGTCCTCAAGAGTGCTGTAAAACTTCAACAGTTGATTGCTGAATGGAATGTAAGTATGGTGGAAACAGGTTGGCATGGTAATACGATATATTATAACAAAGGTAAAGGTAAGAAAATAAAATGCCAGAGTAAGATAAAAACAGATACAAGAAAGAATGCAAACTACCAATGAACAACACAACTGTCACAAAACATCATTGATAACATGCAATGTGGTCTCAATATTCATAATCTAATACGTTTAATAATTTGGTCTTCCTCCCATCCATAACAAAAAATAAGACACTGTTGAACACCACTATAATAGTCATCCCCGTATGGAATACAATCATGTCCATACCATCCCAATTCTTGGTAATATTTACTTCTGGGCTGAATAAGTACCATATATAAGAACAGATTCATGACACAAATAGCATACGATTAAGCTGGTCAGTGATGGCAATGGAACAAATCGCCCGCATGTGTCACTGATGGAACATAGTTTCACAAGTATGAGTGGTAATATTAGTGAACATGTGGAAGGCGTTTCATCGCGCCCTCGCTACACCAATTCATTCGAATGAACCATCTCGATATGCCTTCTACCCTCAAAGTACTTATCATGCCAAATCGTCTCATCCTAACTAAATACTCGAAATCATGGATCCCAATGTCTTTCGCATAAATTATTCTCCAATACATTCCATGATGGTGGCAGAAATTGAATGTAACGCGATAGACTGGGGTACTGATAAAAGGCACACCCAGGTGTGAGGAAACCCAAGACAGGATCGGTTATACACCTTCTTCGCTCTTCTTAGCATCATCTCTTTTAGAACCTGCTGATAGAAGATCACACTTTGAAATAATTCTTTTCACAATGAGCCATAACTTTATAAGATTGAGTAGCTTAGAAGACTATCAAACACAACTGTAGAAGTATTAAGTATGGTATAATATAAATTGTTGCATAAGTTTGGTGGGGTCTGCAGTTATATGGTATAAAGTGTGTAGATAATACATCTAATACATTTATTCTTGTATTTTTTTATATCTTTTCATAATTGAAAATTCAGTGATGGAAGCCAAAAGAATTTTGGATAACCCTGGGCATTCGCACGCCAGGACTGAAAGCCCCTTCCTTGAATCCACAAAACTTAATAACTTCTGAATGCATAAGATATCTGATTAGAGAGTCCTGTCAGTTGGGCCAACCTTAAATTTTAGTCTGCAATCTGATCTGGTTATTTAGACTTAATAGTTGACTTCATCAGGTCGGTCTTGATAACAGACACATGAAGTATACTTTTGATAAAAATTTAATAATATTTTAGACTATTTGTTGTAAATACTTAGGCTCTATGCACTGACCATCCCTCTTTTCTTTAATGATTGTGTAAACTAATTTGTTTTTGCTCTTGTATAACATAGGTGAATCCTGGTGCAACAAAATGATCTCTCCTTTCACACTCAGATTGTTGGATCTTCTCCTGACCTGGCCAAAGTAAGATTTACTTCCTGCAATGTCTTAACCCACTGAGTAAACAGGACCCTGGGACCATCATCATGTATTTTTGGCCTCTGATATTTTTTTTTTTTTTTCTCAAAGTAAATTAACAAATTCTCAAGGCATCAGGTCTAAGGTCGGAGTTGCATTGAACCATTTTTATAACAGAACATCGATTTTCAAATTTAATTAAAAAAACCAACAAAGATCTGAATAAAAGTCACAAACATGAACAATATGAAAACGAGGCGTCCATTCAAGGCTATTGTTATTATTTATTACTGGTTCATCAGAATAGAGGTTCTATAACATTTGATCCCAGCGTGATGCCGCATCTTCTGCGCTTCCAACACCCATATTAAATGTGCACCGTTACTTGCCATAAGATTACTGTCAGAATCTGCCTCATACCCTCCACTAGGCATAAGTAAAATCAATTATATTTGAACACTCATATGTGCCGAATAAGTAATAGAAAACTAGATAATTAACTTGAGATTTTTATTACATTCTCAGATGCCCGATAGATCCACTTAAGATGATTTTCTTCAGACCCCACAACCCATTCAAACCCTCAAATGAGTCCATCCACTGAAGATCCTAACACCACAACTAAATACATATGCGCGAATCTCTCACACCTACTTATAATTGTTCTGAATAAAGTGATAGGACACAACCTTATACGTTTTCACTGTCACTGGTAATTTAAGGTAATATGGAAGCCAGAATCAAAATGGGGTCTTATGGAATGGTAAGGAACCTGAAGACTCAATAAGATCTTTAGGATTCTTAGCCACTGTGAGGCTGATTGACCGACCCCAGCCCCATGGATTTGGGTCAAGGAAGTGTGTTGCCTGCATAACTGAATAAGAGAAAATATATAAGGGCAAGAGAGAGAGAATGAATCATTTAAATCTTGCAATATGATCGTAAATATTTACTGCTGGGTTTAAAGCTAAAAGCTGATATTTCTTTGTAATCAATCTAAACACCCCCTGATTTAAGAATTGCTTAATCTTATTTATAAACTTCCAAGATAAGCAAAAGGTGTCGTAACAAACTTCATTGTCTCATTACATCAATATAGTCTAATCTTACTCCAAACTTGACTTAATCCAAAATTCAATTTCTCTAATCCTCAATCAGAACGCTCTGATCCTCAAACGATACAAACCCAATTGACTCAACTTCAAAACAAATACAAATTCCTCTTCTTATTTAATGCCAAATCCCGCAAAGTTGTGGGGAATTGTTGCATGATCTTTTCCACTTCCTGGCCGATTTCATCTAGTTCGTCCAGTTTCCTTGTTATTTATTTATTTGCAAGAATTTATTATCTTTATACTCTTGGTTTTAACACTCTGTTTAACATTAACCTCTGCTTAAAGGTTTGATGGAAAAATCAAATGCTCATAAGGCTTCACAAATTATTATTATTTTTATAGGTAAAAGTATAATATACAAAGCTATCTTTTTCTGCAAAAAGGCACATCTGGGGACTCAAGTCAACACAAAGTACAAGTTCTATGGTCAAAAAGCCAGCTCAAGAGAAGAAAAAGAGAAACTGGAACACACCTCCTCACCAATTACGACCAACTCCTCTCAATGAGCTGGACTCTTAAGGTCTTGAAAATAAATGATGTCATAACTACAACAATTGATGATATGAACTGAAAGTAAGAACATGCAAAGCACATAAAAAAGCGCCTCTCTCTCTCCTCTCTTCCTCAACTCCCTTCCAACCCCACCCAACCATACTTACTCTGAACAAACTGTTACAGAAAGTAAGTGTTCAATCTGGGGTGTCTATCCTTCTCCCCTGACAGTGAGTGAGAACTATTATAATTAATGTGCTGTTTTTTGATAAAAATAAATGTAATGATAATGAAACAAGAGAAAGATGAACAGTCCTTTCAAGATATGCGCGCACTGGATCAAAATAGTAGAAGATGGAACCCCACCTGTAACAGAGGCTAACAAAGGCACAAAAAGGACAGATCCGATATGCAAATATAAGAGCCTCTAGACCTGAAGCAGAGAGGATCTGAAACCAGAAGATTTATTACACCTGTGGTGTCTCAAAGTTGAATCTGCCACTCAAAGGAATAGGGGTCAAAAAGCATTTTACTGGGTTGTCAAAATAAATACATAGAAATGAAGTAGATCCCATAACCACTCTGATGTCCTTGAAAATCCTAATGTTCCTCTCTCTCTCTCTCTCTCTCTCTCTCTCTCTCTCTCTCTCTCCTAAACAATCCGCTTGCCACCAGCAAAGACACATCCTCCAAAGAGTCCTTTCTCTAATATAACTCCTAAACACTTGAATGAAATCACCATCATATCACCAATTACTAGGTTGCATCTAGTTTTACCTATATTGTAAAAAAAGGATCCATATGAGCGCCACAAATCCTCGTATGAATCGGACAATGCAAAAAGAGACAATTAATCGTCTCACTACTCCACGAGCAAATCAGGGCGCCATGTGCTTTCAAAGACCTCAACTGTAGCATATCGTTGGTACTTACCTTCTTATGTGCCATTAATCATGCAGAGGTCTTCACCTTGATAGTCAAAGATTTAAGGAAAATTACAGGCAAAAGATTAGAATTCATATATGAGGCGTGGTAAAGCAAACGATTTATTAAGAAAGGTCTCAATGGCGTTAAGGAATAAAACTTTCTTTATATGTAAGATAAAACAAACCTTGAGTGAAGACTGAGCGTTTCGCATCCATAGATTGCTCTCAAATTTCGGACCCAAGATAAAGAAATTTATAAACCAAGATTATGGAAATGGAAAGTTTTTATCATGGTGCAAGTCTAAAAATCTGAAACAAAGTGAAGGCCGGTACCCTGCATTTTGAATCCTTTCCATATGGAAAAACTCTAAGATCTTGGGAACTCCATTCTTTTCTCATTCCATTTTCCTTTAGAAGCTTATTTTTTTGAAGAAACTCACATGCTTTTCCTGCCTTTAAGATATCAAAATTAGCAAACATGCAAGATGCGCCTCCCTTAAAAACATATTCAATCAAGCAAGATACCGAATTTAGGTATCGCACTAAAAAAACAGAATGCATTAGATTTGACGGCGATCGATCATATGATTTGAATGGATTTCTTCCCTCAATAGTTGCGAATGCCATCTGAAATGTCATTAATTAGCTTTTATTCTAGTGATAGTTTCCTAATTGAATTCCTTTCTTAAAATACTTATTCGTAGCTAATTGTATTCTATCGAATACAATACCTGAGATTCTGATCTCTATGTATCAAAGTCAATCTTTAAATGATTATATTCCTTTTCTTCACTCAATATCTACCATTCTCATCATGTCTAATGCTATTCGAGTCTAGCTAAATCAAGAATGAATCCCCAATGTCTCTACAAGCTCGCTTAACATTTCATACGCACAGACTCAAAACTCCTCTTCTACCATTAAATCCCACTCCATCCGGGATTGTACTACCATTAAACCGAATGGCAAAATTTCACGATGGCCCCAATCAGGTGGTAAGTATTCGTGGAAGGGGTGATTCAAGCTACCACTTTGATCGAGATAATAAGCTTCCGTGGGCTAATGATGCAAAACCATCTCACGGATCGGAACTTGATGTAGAGCGACCGGTGGGTTTCAGTAAGCATTATTACACTGACAATGGTTTCTTGGGCAGTCGTCAATAAAATGAAAAATACTCTAACTCAAACCAATTCAAGTAATGAAAGTTAATCTTGAAACTCCTGAGAAATGCCATGCGAGGATACCCATGCAAGATTAAGTATTTTAATTCCTTGAAACGGCTTTAGCAGGATTTAGACCTATATAATGATTGTAATCATTATAAGAAAATGGTGGAGGATAACCGTATTTTCAAATTTCATATTGGCCTTAACGTGGAGTTTGATGAGGTTAGAGGTAGGATTATCAGGCAAAACACACTTCCCTCTGCTGGAGAAGTATTTATATTCGCCGTGAGAGAGTCATCGCCTTGTTATGCTACTGGGGCAAAAAGAATCTCATCGCTGAAAACCCAGCCCCATTGCCATCAATGCCACGGCAACACGGCAAAGAAAACCTGATAGTGAATGAGATCCAAAGTGATCATCGTGAATATACCATGGCACATTTGAGGATCTGGTTTGGAAGATCCGCTGAAACCAACAACCGCGGCGGTTCCTGCGGAAGGTGTGTTCAAACCGTGGATTTGTGTCGCATTTATGAGTAGTTTAATCGGTCCCCTTTAACAGCAAGTGGTTATGGCTGGATCAAACTCGTTACCGAAATCAATCTGATTGTTAAGTAATTCACTTTTGTTGCCCGCTGGTGTAAAGAGGCATCAAAGGCTCTATCTTGTCATTCTGCCATCTTACCCTGAATATGTGATCTTGAGTTTCTTAATCACATGACAAGTTTTTCTACTCTATTTCACACTTTGTATAACTTTATGTCTAAATATGAAAAAAATTTGTATAGTTTGATGTTTCATATTCAATTATGTATTAAATGGTTTTGATAAATCTATCTTAAAAGATTCTCAAAACGCTCATCGTGCGTTCAAATCCACTTGTAACCAGTATTATTAGGTTAGTAAATTATCTAAAGACTTTGAACCACAAGTGGCTATTTTCCAACATGACTCAGATTTCTGTTAAAACAAACCCTAAGAAGATTTATAAGAATATTGATAGATGACCTCATTTTTTCAGAGTGCAAAGAATCCAATAGTAAAGCTTCCTCATGATTATAGGTAGTAGTATTTCATCAGTTAAAAGACAAATTATGCTTCTGGTACCCATAGACGAGCGCATCCATAGACTTAGGCAATCCTTAGCTTTTATCTTAAAAATTATTTCCTAGTTTATTTAAAGGTTAAAAATTGTTCGTAAAATTTATAGTGAAAGTCGCATTTTATCGAAAAGTCATAGAACTATTTATTCTTCAAGTATCGCATTGCCTCAAAACCTTTATTTAATCCATATTGATATTAGTGGTCCCCGCTGATAAAATACTAATTCGTGTGGAAAAAAAGCAGGCTTGTAACTTAGTAAATTTAATGCATACTAAGCTTATGTCGGGTTTATTTGATGGTGGCGGAAAAATCAAAGTTGGAAACTATTTTTAAAATATTTCTACTAATGATTGAAACCCTTTCAAACTAAATCGAATTCTTCATAGCCTGATAATGGAACCGAATATGGTGAAGTCCCTTGAATTTTTTCAAAGAAAAAGGTATTCACCATCAAACTACTTGTGTAGATGAACCTCAACAAAATGGTATTGCTGAACATAAACTAAGCATTTGAAGTTTCTCGTACCATTATGTTTTCTACAAAGGTTCACCTGTGTTCTAAACTACATTACACCCCTTGAATGTTTTCAAAAATATTTTCCTGAATCACGAATTCAATCTAATCTTCCTTTGAAAATATTTGATGCAGTTTGTGCCCTATATACCTAGTAAAAGATAGGTCTAAACTTGATCCAAGGGCTGAAAATATATTTATTATTATGCACCCACTAAAAGGATGCCATATAAGTGTTTTAATCCAAAAGTCACAAACCGCATTCAATTACGTTACTTGAAAACAACCCTCTTTCTAAAAAAATTTTCCTAAGGGGAGAAATTAGGAGAAGGAATGAAATTTTCGATGTTATTTCCGGTAATCCCCTAATTAAAACCACGACTTGTATTTACTTAACCCTCAGACTAAAAAATGAATTAATAAAATGTGTAACCGGCGATTCCCACATGCTTGGTAGAAACAGTGTAGGATTTCCAAGACTATTTTCTTCCAAACACTTCGAGTCCTCCTTGATGGGTGAAATACCTATTGTTTCCAAGAAACAAGATACACTCTTCACTTATTCGAAAAACATGGCAGAGTCTACGGAAGCCCTTTAGCACAAGCCCATTTAGAATCAAGAGTGAAAAGAACTAAAAGAAATAATATGGTGGTGTACGATAGGTACGATAGGGTACTTCCTTACAAAATTCCTTTGTTCCTATTCCCGACATGAAATATCCGAACTTGCTATCGATCCTTTGTCAATCTATGACCAATGACAATTCTAATGATCTTGATATTCCAATAGCTCTTATCGAAGTGGGAAACGCCTTTGAAAATTCCTCCACCCTATAAGCTTGTAAATATTTGTCTTATGGTAAACTCTCAAAGAAACACAATGCCTTTATATCTAAGATTTCTAACTTGCATGTGCCAAGAAACATTCAAGAAGCACTTAATGATCTTGATTGGAAATCAGCAGTGATGGAAGAGACAAATACTTTGAGGAAAAATGGAACATGGGAAGTTGTCGACCTACCCATAGATTAAAAAACAGTTAGGTGCAAATGGGTGTTCATAATGAAGTGCAAGGCATGGAAAGGTAGAGAGGCTTAGTTTCGACTTGTGGCTAAGGGGTTCACCTAAACATATGGGTTGATTACCAAGAAAAACTTTCATTCAGCTTGCCAAAATAAATTTATCGGCATTACTATCCTTCGTAGCGAAACTATATAGTCTGGGTCTACACCAATTAGATATCAAATGCTTTTGAACGGGATTTAGAAGAAGCGATGAGTGAGCCCGCCATCAGATCGCAGAAGGTGCCCCCAAGAAGCCAACACAAAGTCTGCAAACTCGGCAAAATCCTCAGATGGCCTTTTAAACACCAAGGGCATGGTTTGAACGTTTTGAAGCACAAAGAGTCAAAGTGGCATCATCAAAGCCAAGTTGATCATACAATGTTCTACAAACACTCTGAGAAAGGTGCAGATATCCAAATTAATTGTCGCATGGATGATATAATTCTAATAAAGATGATCTTGAAGAGTTATGATCTGGGGGAGGAGAATGGTACAATTTGAGATCAAAGAATTGTGGGGTGCATGTTGAAATATTTCCTTTGAATGGAATTTTCTAGATCAGTGAAGGTATCTTTGTAAAACCGCAGGAAGTCACATTCTCATTGATCTTCTCAAAGAGATTTTTGTCTTTTTGGTTGTGCTTCACGAGACTCCCATTGAAGCCAATCAAAATCTCATATCCCACTAAATTAGAAACAGAAGACACTGGGAGAGGTTTCAAAATTGGTGGGGAAATTGATCTACTTATTACATACTGGTCCCGATAGCCTTGGCTGAGTATGGAAGTGCTTAATTCATGCACTCTACTAGGACAAGAGCATTTATGATGCAAAATCATAGGATAATGTAAGATATATCTAAAGGAACTCGAAGAAAGTGTGGTCTTATGCTCAAAACAAGACATTTAACCCTTCAAATCAGTTCATACATACATGTAGATCGAATGGTAGCTCCACCAATAGTGTGTCAACTCTTAGGTTATTGTACCTTATAGGATAGAAATTCACAAGTTACATGATATAAGCAAGAAACAAAGTGTTGTGGCTCGAAGTAGTGCTAAGGTAGAATTTAGGTCTCTTACACATGGAATTTGCGAGGCAATATGGATCAAGAGATTATTTGAAGATTTAAAGATTTCAGTGTCTCTTCCTATGAAAATTTACTGTGATAAAAAAAGTTGCCATCTCAATTGCCCACAATCCATTTCTTCATGATAGAACTAAACATATTGAGGTTGATAAGCATTTCATCAAAGAGAAGATCAGTGGGCTAATATGTGTCTCTATGTAAACAAGTGCACAACAAGTAAAGCGCATATACTCACCAAAGGACTACATAAGGGATAATTCGAACTCCGGTGCTAGCAAGCCAGCTATGGAGTGACACTCAAGGCTCCCTGAGGGAGTGCTGTGTTGATACCATTCTAGAGAATAGTCACAAATCAAAAATAGAGTTATTAGGATTGATTATGATTGACTATGAGATTTATTTTCCAGAATAGTTTCTTGAATAGCTGTTAATTACTTGTAGCTGTCAATTAGCTTCTTTTATTTCCAGTATAGGGCCTCCTGCTTAATTCCTTGTAATAGCCATTTATTTATACAATCAGGCTCTACTGAAATATACAATACACGGTATTCATCTTCAGAATCCTATGACCTTAGAGGGCTCAAACTCTTCAACCCTATCCCCTTACTTGAAGGATCCTTCACAACACTCCTCAAAAGATCCTATAAACTATCATATTGAAGCATCATCCTTGACTGACAGCATCCAAAACCCTTAGGCCCCAAGGAGTACCCTATCTCTAAAACATTGTACAGTAGCTTAGGACAGATAACCTAGTAGAAAAAAAAAATGGATGGGTGCGTTTGAAAATTTTACCATGTTTGTATGTGATGAAGGATATTCACAAAGCTAAGCTGATCATATGATGTTTTACAAACATGAAAAGGGTAACTATACTAATTGTACGTGTGAATGATATAACTACGACAGGAAATAACTTGGTTGAAATTTGAGGGGTTTCCTTACTGAAGAATTAAAAATTAAGAATCTAGGGGACTTGAAATATCCTATGCATTGAGATGGTTAAATCAAAGAAACAAATCTTTTTGTCCCAAATAAATTATATTCTAGATCTGTTGAACCCATAGTGTATGGAGGCAAACTAGAGGACGCCCCACTTAATGTCAATTATGAAGTGGGAACATTGACAATAAATGCCCAACCATGAATAAAGAGAGTCATCAAAGGTTAGTGGGAAAGTCAATCTAATTGTCCCACGCTAGATTAGATATGACATATTGTCATAGGTACGTTGAAGTTGATCAAGATTTTAGTAAAGAAAAGATAGATAATGGACTGATTTGTGTACCATTCATGTCAATTGGAAAACAAATAACAAAGGATTCATTGAAGAAATAGTTTGCGGGAATCCTCGGCAAGATGTGAATGCTCAATATCTATGATCCAGCTTAGGAGGGAGTTCTCAGAATCCAAAATAAAACTAGATTGTACAACCTGGAGGAGTTTGCTGTCAAGCCCTAAATTTTGAGATCAATTAGGTTGATTTGTGTCTAATTTAGACCATTCTATAGCTGTAAATTATCTATTAGAACTTTACAGATATCATCCCATTTTCTCTTCCTAAATTTTGATCTTCACACATATATGTAGATTAGTAGAAAAATTTTCATATTTTCCCTCAGAAACACAACCATAAATTCATTTAGACACAGTCTGTTACAGTGTCAAGATGGTAGGCATTGTGTTCTTCAAGATAATATATATATGTATATATATTATACACACACACATATATATGGGTATAATTCCCTACCTCTGCAGGTGAACAAGCGCAAACCATACCATAGTGTCAATTTTGTTACTGCACATGATGGATTTACATTGTATGACCTTGTGTCATACAATTCTAAGGTAATTAATTTTATTTTTCAATTTTGTGTTCACTGGTTCTGTAGTGTGCAGTCTTTGTATTAATTTTTGGTTTTGTTTTAGCACAATGATGCTAATGGAGAGGGTGGAAAGGATGGAAGTAACGATAATTTTAGCTGGAATTGTGGTTTTGAAGGTCAGGACCCAGTCTGCTACTTGCATCCTAATTTCTGTTCATTGATTCTTTTTTACTGTCTGAAAACTGAAATGCATGTATGGGGAGTTCTAAATAAGTGAAGCAATTATTTTGGTACCTCTGCTATTATATAATGGCATGTATTGAGTAACTATGGTTTACAATGCAATAGGTTTTAATACAACTAGGTATATGCTGATATGTGGTATTTTGTTTAGTAGAGGAATAGATCTAAATCATTCAAAAAAGTATCATTAAATTTTACCAAAGACGTAGATTCAACTATGAGATGAGTATTAATGCCTTGTATATCAACATTCATTTCTTTTCTACAGGTAAATGTTTTTTTTTCTTTTTGTGTCCTCATTGGGACTTGAACCTATAACCTTCCATAATCCCTCCCCAAACTTTTACCACTAGGCCAAGCTTTGAGGGCTTGCATATCTACATTCATGGTATGCTATATTATAATATCAAGGATAAAGTGCATTACAGATCAGACAATTAACTTATATTTCTTCATTTTGATGTGTCATAGTAAAAAACAATTGTACCATTAAAAGGGGGGAAATGGCTTGTGGGCGTTTTTCCAACTCATAGGACTCAAAACCTGTCATGTGTTTTAGGTTTTTTTATCTGTGTCCATCAGATGATCCTGTATCAGTTTCCTGTTAACAACAAAGCAGTAGTTCCTTAATATGTTAGGATGTAGCACTAATTTCTAATTAGCTTTATGAATCCATGTCTCAAATCAGAAAGTTCTTCCATTTCTTTATTTATTGGACAGGAGAAACTGCTGATGCTAAAATTAAAGGTTTACGTTCCCGGCAAATGAAGAATTTCCACTTGGCATTAATGTGTTCCCAGGTAAATAGTTCTGAAAGTCAATACTGATGCATCATGCGCTCCTTTACTGCTCTACGTGAATGAGCTTTAAATGTTGTACATTCCTTTAGCAATCTATCCCCCTCCTTCTCCCCCTTGCTCACTAAATTGAACTCCATTGGAAATTTTTTGCTGTCAAATGTGGTTTATGTGTTGAATTTTTGCTGACTTAATTGCAAACATGATATATATATCAACACTAAGAAAAATCGCTTATAGTAATGGACTACTTCGAGTTTGACATGCTTATGTGGTTGCTCATGACCAGGGAACACCAATGATGCTAATGGGTGATGAATATGGGCACACTCGCTATGGAAATAATAACAGTTATGGGCTTGACACTGATATTAATCATTTTCTGTGGGGAAAGGTAAAGTGATCTTACTATTAGCTTTCCCACAGGTTTTTCTGGATAACATAACCGATGGTGTACAGTTTGGGAAGGCAGTTGGATACAAGGAAGAGAGATCACTTTAGGTTTTTTAAAGAGGTGATAAAGTTTCGCTGCATTCATCATGTTTTTAGACGTGAAAATTTTCTTAACAAGGTAAATCTCTTTCTACTTTCTTTATTTTCATTTGAACATGGTTTTTAAAATGCATGACAAGCTTCATCATGCTATTGGAGCCCCTCTTTCTGATGTTTACATGGTAATTTCTTTTCTTTTCTTCTCTTTTTTTATGTGCGAGTGATTTTAATTACCAAATACCACGGGGGCTCTTTATTTTTAAACCATTGAGTGCACTCAGATGGGTTCTGTAGTTTTCAATAAACTACATAGGTCTAAAATTTCTCTGAAGTTTCACCCAAAATTTGGTTCCGGTTCTGGTTCCAATTTTGACCAATTGTTTTGGTTTAAGAAACTTCCAATGTTAATCAAGTATAGTAACTTTTTAGAGAGTTCAGAAACGTTGTAATGATTCTAGTGCAATTTTGACCCAAATGAAGGAAATATTGGAACTTGTAATTTTGGTGTAAATTATAGAAACATTGAAATTTCATGAACTTATGTTGGATGTCTAATTATTTACTAGGCCATGTTTGGTATGATAAATATGATATGGATTAAGATATTATACCTATCTCATGTGTAAGACTAGAATAATGTATGTTATTCCACATTGGACCTATAAAATAAGAAGGAAAATATATCCATCCTTTTTTTTAAATTTCATATGAATGAGATTTAATAATCTCATAGATCATAAATTCTTTTCTCTTAGATGTTTTCTTCTTTTTTTTTTTTTTTTTTTTTTCATATTAGTGACTTTACTAAACAAAAAATTATAACTAATGCTAATTGTGACAAATTTTATCAATAAAGATAATTTTACCTATTAAAAAATAAATTGTGTATGGATCTTCAAATAATGCTAATTGTGAAAGAGACTTCATTTCCTTTATGTGATTGAAGCTTTCCAAAAGTATTATATTTTCTACTTGAGAAGTACCTTAATGTTAAGCTGAAATATGTTTTCTGTTCCAATTTTTTAGTCCTTTCAAGGACGATCTTGAGATATTATAATTAAATATGTATTACATCTCTCTGAAAATAACACCCTATGAATTGTGTATATAGCTAAAACATGTTGTCTTTTATGTGACGAAACATCTAAATTATATGTATCTTAGCAATGTACATTTGTTTACCAAACATACCCGTACGTGGGCTTGCCTTATATTTTCTTCTGGAGTGCTTTGCCTCAAAACCACACAATACTGTTTCTTTTAGCATTTCCTAGAATTTGATTTAGAATTTCCCTATTTTTGCACTAATTTCACTGATTTTTCCGTAGTGTCAAAATAGAAATCTATGTTGAAAATTCCATAAATTTGGTCCTCAGTATAACTGTTGAAAATCCTGGGTTAAATAATTACTGGTAGGTAATATTTATGTTACTTGAAATCCTGATTTAGACATTACTCTTTCCTCTGGGTTCCCCTATATTTTTCAATCTAATTTCTTCCCTTCTTTCATTGGTGGAAAACATTATTGTTAGGTAATTTACGTTACTTGCAAGCTGAAATCTATGCATGGCCAGAAGAATATTGATAAATTTCACAGCTTTGTGGCTTTCAGGCTTTGATGTTGTATAGAAGAAATCCTTTTAGTTAATTATAGATCCATATTTCTGTATGCTGCCTTTATAAAATTGTTTCTCTTCATGTAATGCTAGTGAATTTATGCAGAAAGACATGACATGGCACGAGGACAACTGGGACAATTTTGAGAGCAAATTCCTTGCATTCACGTAAGAAATATATCCTCCTGCTAAGTAAACATGGATGTCTAAATCAATTCTGATTCTAATTCTTTTATTGCATGACGGTTCAAGGTTACCTTCATTTTTGATCTATTGACAGTTCATTTGGATCTTCTCAGATTCTGGTCTAAGAATCAGGAAAATAACACCAGTGTCATTTTTGTCCTTGAGAACCCATGGACAACATGCCTTTTGAGTCCAGGATATGGTTTTCAATAGAAACTAGACTTGTCTTCATTGTTTCAAATTTCAATCATGCATTCACTTAAGAATTGAAACTGTCAACCACATTGACAGATTGTCTTTAGTGAACTTTGTCAACATGACAGTTGGTGCCTCCAGTTTGTCACTGTTAATTGTATGTTCTTGATTAAGTTTGTATACCTTTTGGATAGTCCCTATAGAAAGATGAAGAGAGACCACAGCTCAGGCATGCAATGCTCTTCGGCTTGGACAACACAGGGCACCTAAACCATATCATGTACATGTTTTCAGCTTCTAAGAAAGATTACCTAGGGATAAAAATAGGTTATAATTTTATATGTGATGAAATATGGTAATGCGCAGTTCTCAATTCAATCAGAAATGGTTACAATAATATACGGATTTTTAGTTTGAGTTCACAGTTACTAATCCCTTGTTGTACCTGTGGAGTTCCTAAATTTTGGGTGAAACTACCGGTGTTCTCCCAGCTAGTTCCGACCAAGTTAACATGATGACTCATCCTAATACTATATACTATGTTTCACAATAAGTGAACACATAAGCCAAATAGGAATCGCCTTTATTGAACTATCACTTTTGGCAGACTTCATGCAAATAATGGAGGAGACGTATATATGGCATTCAATGCTCATGACTTCTTTGTCAAAGTTGCAATACCCTCACCACCAGCAAACAGGCATTGGTTCCGAGTGGTTAGTTTTCTTCTCTATTTTTAGTCCATATAACAAAGGTTCCAGCCTAGTTAACTTGCATGTGCTTTCTTACTTTTATATCAATACTCAACATTGCTAGGAAATGTGCATTTATGGCTAGTTTTTTTTTTTTTTTTTGTATTGACTTATATAAAGCAATCCTTCTTCATTATGGGATAAATTTCATTTATTTCAATTCAGCATGCGTAATCTTCATTACATGCAAACTCTCATTCCTCACCGGTTCAAAATCTTCCATTTGTTCAAAGCATGGTTATTCACTTCCAGACTGAACTTTAGCTGCATTGTAATTTTAATTTTGTGTGCCTAGATTTCATTACTTGTAGATCTTCTCCCTCTCAGTTTGCATGAATTAGTTCCTTTCCTAATGATAATCTAATTCATTAATCAAGCTTACAATCTGGTTTGACAAGAAAATAGGACCACTTCAACTATTTTTTTCCCAATATCCTAGGGTGATTCTCAATTAATGGTTTGTCCTTGATTTTCTGTAGTGCCATTTTGCAACCCCAATTTTTCATTTTTAATCATTTATACATGAATATCTGAAAAAGCGGCCTTGATGTGTTGAACCTGCAGACACAAATCTGAGTCTCCAAAGATTTGTCCCTGAAGGCGTGTCCCAGGCATTGAAAGCAATTTCACATAATGTGGTCTTTACTCTTCCAGACTTTTCCCCTTGAAGCAAAGATATAGAGTCAGATCAGAAGCTTATGTGAACATTGCAACAAAAACTCCAAATCACACCCAAATAAGGTCCCCATGATCAGAGGCAACCGGGTTATTGAAGATTGTTATGTCCAAATTGTTCCACATCTCTCATTCCAAAGTAATGTAAAGGTGACCGACTACAGGCAGAGAAGCCATCCAGATCACATCTTAAATTTGTTTAACCCATTAATAAAGAAGAGATGCAAGTATGAATGTGACAATGATAATGAGGATATTAGGATGTGGCTGACTGCATCGTGGAACATATGTAGATATAAAGAATGTATGCCTTGTCCTTGTATAAGCTCCTCTCTGGCTTTAACTTTGACGGCCAGAAAAGCGTGGTGTAAAAACCACCCCCAGGACTGGGGCTTCTATAATTGACTCTTTGCGGGCGGCTTGGGCTGCCAGGCCGATCACTCTTGTAGATTAGTGGTTGGTCCGTGATGGTTAACCAACCAAGACCCTAATGGGGATGCAAAAGGGTATAATATAATGCAGCTTGTGTGGTGGGATTTTTTTCTCAATGGACCATCATCACCACTGGTGACGTACCTTCGGGAGCCTTTGCAGCAATGATGGTGCTTAACACGATGGACCAAATCCTCAAAACAAAAATTAAGTAAACAAAAAAAAAAAAAAAAAAAATGAATAAGAGCTTAAAATCATAAAGCAATCACTAATGGTCCACAGGGACAGTAGACAGGCAATCAGCATTTTATGGAGTTGATTTCTCCGTCTGACACAAGGAAATAACTGAAAGCACCGTGAATATGTGAACTCCTTGACAGAATTTATCGTACTATATATTTGTTTGACCCACACAGTACGCAAACTCTAAGTCTCAACCCAAATGCTTTTCCTCACCTTCGCCTTCCCCTTCCCCTTCCCCTTCTGTCTCTTTGTCATTCTCATCATATGATTCATATCTAAGATATGTACCATTTTCATTTACCATCGTTCGCCCGCTCACCCATTTTTACATTGCTCCTTGTCGTCATTTCATCTCTTGATTCGTCTAGTCTTCCAAATAAAATGATAATAATAATAATCTCCAACATAAAAATTAGTTAAAGTCTAACAGCTGTAATCCAAGGGCTAAGGTGCTTTATGAAGTAATATTAGAAAGGATAACACTGGCAATTAGGGGAAAGAAAATAATAACATTATTCGTTTGTCTGTCTTGCCATAATGTTGTTTATCCACACTTGACAGTCGGGGTTTATATCTATGTTGATCTGTGATCTACCCGGGTCAAAATTGAGGGTATGGAATTGGTGAAATTTCCGGGGAGCTTTTGATTCGTATCACTGCTACTGATGGGCTCCGTCCCCCGAAAAAGTTGTCTGACAGAATGCAAAAAAGAGACCAAAGAAGCTATGCCCAAAAGGAGTCAAAATGGCCATAAATTCATTGAATACTTTATTCTCTGAATGAAGCTTTCTTTACTTTAAATTGCTCTATCCTCTATTCATGTTAGTATGTTGCTCACTCCTAGCAGACTTTGAGCAATGAGCATTATTGAACTTTCAATAGTTTTTATCCAAAACACTAGTTATAGAATGCATTGACCTCAAATAATACACATAAAATGTATATTATAATTAGGTCATTTTAGTCAAGTGCAGGAATTAATAGAATGATGAACATATCCTGTGTAAGATAAATTCTCAGAGTTGTTATCATTTATTCAAAATATTGAAATAGAAATTCTTCTTTCAGTATATGTTAATATTTAACAAACCAAACACATTGTGTAAGCTTTTAGTTCATTTCACCTCTAAGAAATTAATAAACTATATATATTTCTACTTTTATTCCCTTAGATGGCAACTCGCGAAAATAGAATGAAAAAATTATATCTATACCTTTCATGCCTTTTTTGAGGTATGGCTCAAGTGGAAAATGGATAGAAATGGTGTAAGAACGTGGTATTACAACATAATATAGAAAGTGAATAAAATGTAAAAAAAATGTATTTCAAAAGTTATGATTTCCATTAACTAATGAAACACTCTTTTACGCTCAAATGGGAAGGGTGGAGAGGGTGATCACACGGAAGATTCCAATCTTAGGTGTCACAATGCTTGGAATATCATTTTCACAGTGTTTAGATAGTAATGATCATTAATAAGAACTACTAAGTTGATGCTTATTTGTATACATTTATAAACTGTGGGTCTTATTTTCCAAATCAGTTTTTTATTTTTCGGAATTAAAACTATATAAAAGAAAAAAGTATGAAAACTAAAAAAGTTAAATTTTTTTTATAACTAAACATTTTAATTACAATGTAGTAAATTATCCATACTGTGACTAAAACCCAAGACCCCTTCCCTTCCTATGCTTTTTTAAACTTATCTTATTTTTTAAAGATTACTTCAAAAAATAATTATATAAATATAGAAATGATTAAAAACAAAATATAGTATATAAAATTTATTTTTCAAAATAGATAAACAAAAGATTAAAATTTGTTTTTCAAACAAACATTTTATTCTACAAAAAATCAAATAAAAATAACATTAAATTTTTTAAAAATTTTACTTTTCATAATTGTTGTGGAAAATAGTTACCAAGGAACCATAATTTCCTTATAAGAATTTTTTTTTCAAATTTATAAAGATATTCTTATTGATAAGCATATTGTTTTTTTTCTTCCATTCATAAAAATCTAACAAAAAAAAATGATAAATTTATTTCTATTTCTTTCTTATTACTTAAAAATCATTATTTCTATGACTACACAAATTGCAAAAAATTAATTTTTATAGGAATGGGAATGATTATTGTAAGAAACATGATTTAATTTTGAAATTTTAAATCAACGAATGAAAGACACCCTATATAATGAAATGGAAAAGGCTTAGGGAATGGTATGAAATATTGATAAAGACTGGAATTTAAGTTCTCAATTTTGAAATTTAAACATCAACGAAAAGGTTAAGGTGATGATATGAAATAGTGATAAAGATTGAAATTTAAGTCCTCCCACACTTTATTATAATGTGTTTAGTTGCCCATCATATGAATTAATGATAAAGATTGAAATTTAAGTCCCCAGTTGGCCGTCTAAGTAATATCATTAGTTGTCTAATGTATACTTCAGCTCATGGTGTAGTTGAGGTAAGGTGGTTCACGTGAGAGTTTCCTTTACTCGACCTTATAAAAACATAATACTACAATAATGTAAATATAAATAATTTAGATATATAAATAATAATAATAATAATAATAATAATATAATTAATTTTAACATTTCTATATTTTATGGGTAAAGATAGCATAACTAAGAATTTTAGTAATAATGTAGTAAATATCCCCACGAGACTCCTAAACCCGTAGACCCATTTTCTCCTTTTGAACTCCTTTCAACATTCATTACTCACAATCGCAGCTGGGGTAAACATACTACAAGAATGGGGTGATGAATTATACATACACTATATTGTAACAAAATGTTTAATTATAAAAAAAAAAAAAAACAATGGAATCGGATGTAGCATAGGTTTGAAATTTAAATAAAAGGTAGAGTGTAACTTTGAGATTTTTTTTCCCTTTCAAACATAAATTTGAGATTTTTTTTATTTAACTTAGGACTTTATCCATATTATTTTTATCAAGTAGTATAACTGCATTAGAGATCTCCTTCGGAAAATGAGATCATGGTAGCATCCAGATGACACGAATCACGATGTCAAGAAAAAGAAAAAAAAAATCTGATATGACACCAAACAAGTATCCATGATCGGATTCCTAAGAAACAAGTATATTGAGTTGCCAAGAGATTGGATTCCTAAAATGTTAGCAACATATAAGGAAAAAAATCGGATTCCCTCCCTCAATACCAAGTATATTGAGTTGCCAAATCGTGCATTTGTAAATTATGGATAGTTTCCAGCTTTGAGGACACCTATTTCCTCCTCTACAAAAAAAAAAAAAAAAACCTACGGGTTATAGACATATTCGAAAGGGAGTCCAGTGGTTATCCATGGCAAACACATCTCTGAAGTTGAGCATTCTCTTCCTTATCTTTACCTATGGTAGGGTAACTCTTTTTTTTTTCCCCTTGTAATATATTACAAAATTTTAAAAATAATATTTAAAAAATTACTCGTGAGCAGCCTCAAACAATTCTTTAGATTTTCAATTGGAATATTTTAAAAATCAAACAATTTATTTCAGTATAGAAAAAAAAAATCTCAACATTGAAAACACTTTTATCATAAAGAATGAAACTCTCTACAATATCGATTTCTATGCGTATTATACACTTATTGTGGTTTGAAGCTTCCAATATATTGTTTATTGTTGTTGCAGCTGGTGTGAAGTGGTTTTTTCCTTGATGAGCAAAAACCTTGTGCTATTAGCTTGGGTGAATGCCCCGATCATAACCACGATTGTGAGACCTTGTGCTCTGGCTTGTATAAGGGTGGTGTAGGGGTTTGTAGCCCTATTGGGGGCATCCCCTTGTGTACTTGTACTTACCCTTGTGAAAACTTATACTAGCAATTCTAACCTGTACGGTCTTTGCTTTATTTCCTTATTGATGGGTATGGAAATTAGGTTTTTATCAAATCTTAATACTTATCCTCTTCTTTAATAATCTCCAATCCTAATGTAATGTTTTACTTACTGACATTACCAAAGCAATAAAATATTGCTTTACCTAGAAACACAGAAAGTCTCCATGTATAGAATTTCCTAGGAGCATCTCTCCATGGGTTGTTCTACTTTTAGCAACCAGTGATACTACTGTTTGATTTGTTTAGTTTGCTCAAAGGAAGTTAAAGAACAATGGTTCATATTTTTGTAAGCTTTATAATCCTGAAATAATTATGCCTATATTTATGTGTTTTTGCACCATTACCTCTGTTTTTTCTAAATACAACACTTTATAGTCATCTCAAAATCATTTGAGACCATATTACAATTATATAAAAACATGATGTTATTATATTTACAAGCTAGTGTCATGTTTTCGAGATTATTTGTTGAAATTATTCTTTTATTTAAAAAAAAAGATAAATTTATTGATTCAGTTTAATAATACAATCGATAGAAATACAAAATCAAAAAAGTTTAAAACTTAAAAGATATCAAAGAAAAATAATCGATTCGGCCATCATACCCGATAATAAACGCCGTCACCTGGGCATTCTAAGATTACGTGCATAATAACGACGGAGACAGGACATCTAACGACCGCCGATTCGAATCCTCGGCATCCAATCACAACGTGAAAACCATAAAAAGTTAATCGTCGACAACCCAATTCATCATACCGCAGAACAATCATCGACTTTGACAAAATAATCAATACACAGTTCAGAACAAAACACGCCAGAACGTGTTAATGCCATAAAAATACAAAAATATCAAAGAAAACAAAGTTAAAACTAAATCTAAAGGTAGGAGTAAACCACTACCGAAAAACCAAAACATAAAAATGTAATTAATGATTTTGTAATTAATAACAAAAAATCACTCATCTTTTATAACAAATAAGGGCTTAAAAAAGAAAACAAAGGAGATGACAACTAGGGTTCAACCCATAATAGTTCCCGAAATTACTCTTTGATTTGCCTTAATCATGTGATAAGTGTAAGCATGAGATTAATTGATCTATTTAATCACTTCTACACACACATAACATCAATTTAATTTACATTTAACTTAAAAATTTTAAGTTGCTTTTAAAATTTAAAAACAAAATAGAATTAATAGATATGTCAAATTTACTTTATTCAGTGTAATATTAAAAGCATTTTATTTAATAAATAAATTATTTATGATGAGAATGAAAAAAAAAAAAAAAGACGCACACAATAGGGACATGACAAAGCTTAACTAAGAAATATTTGGCTAAAAGGCATAAAATAATGTAAAATTTGTGAATCTAACATATCTTTTTTTTTTTTTTTTGAAAAATAATTCTTTTCAGATAAAAATATTATTTTTCATTTTATACATTTACATTATCTATTAAAAGAAGTTGTTATTTTTGTAAAATGTCATTTAATCAAATCACTCTAAAACGAAATACCGAGAATAAAATCCTATCATACGGAAAAATATGTTTTATATAATGTGAATGAAAGACCATATCATGAATTTTAATCTTTATTTAACTAAAATTATATTAAAAATTTGCGAATAAAAATAAAAAGTAATTCATCGATACAAAATTTGAATTATTTAATTTTATATTAACAAGTAAAAAATAAAATTGGTAACACAGTCATTGTAACAAATGTTGCAAGATATTTGTAGTCAATATTACAAGGCACTCTACAATAGCTCCTTTTAAAATATTTTCTTTCATTTTCTTGGATTCCAAACCGCGTTGGTTAACATCTTGTTCCATGGAATTTTTTAGCATTTATACTAATTATAGAAAATGTTTTTGCTATCAAGAAGTCATCTTTCCTTATTCATTTTTTCATATCATACCAGTTGAGGGACTATTTGGAACCTTGCATACAAGACACATCTATTTCATCGTATATATAAATAAAGGTAAATCCAAAATAAAATTCATAATAAATATGGTTTGAGACACTTATATGTATATATGTCAAACTAATTTTTTGTTTAAAGAATATGAAAAATAAAAGAAATGTTTTAAAGGGCGCTTACTTTCTGTAGTAAAATTGTAGCCAAAGAATCCTTGTAACAAACTATTGAAACGAATGGTGCGATGAAATATGTAGTAAAATATTAAATAATAACCATAGGAATTGAAATATTTTGGGGTAAGGCATAAGGGGGTTTGAATGAATTATGAAAATGGGGGTGGAGTTGAGTTGTCCATGATGCTGCTAAGGGCAAGCCGACATGCCCAACCTGCTTGGCTTCTTCGCCTCAGAAACCACAATTTCTCTTCTAGATTCTAGATTCTACATTCTTGATTCTAGATTCTAGAGTATTATGTTACCAGTTTTACAAGCAAACGCGTTGGAAATGGAAACCCCCCTTCCTACGTACGATTCTTGTTTCTTCATCATTGACGCTGTCAACATTTCCCAAACTCAATCTTAAAATTAATCTCTTTTTGCTTTTTAAACAAGATGGTTGAAAATTGAAATCGATTTTTTTCTTATAAAATTTTAAAGTTAAGATCTATTTATATTAATATACGTGCCTCCCTCCCGTAAAAGGGACTGACGATTAGTTTCATTATAATGTATACAGTAAACATACAAATGATGCGCATCCCAAATACTTTGATTTCATTCAGATAACCTGTTCCCTTCAAATTCCAGGGTAGGCGTGGAGCGCATGTTCCTATTGCCTGTTAGGGGGGTTTAATTAAACAGTGCCGCCATCAATTAAAAAAATGATAACAAAAAGTTTGTAAATGAAAAAAGGCATGATCTGTGTAAATTAAATTTGTTAAGAGGAGACAGTCCAACGGTCCACACCTCCCATTTCGTGGCATATGCTTCGTCAACGTTCCATCATAATTTCTTCTTCATTTATTAATTATTATTATCTTATATATTCCTATTTTTCTATTTTTACTTAGAAAAGAAATAAAATAAAAAAAGAGGAAATAAAAGGCAAAAAAAATCCACGTAAAATGAATGATCAACGAACTCCCAGCTACCGTCATATGGAAACACGATGCTACAAGCGTGTTTACGTGTACGGTGGAGATGCGGTGCGGTTTGATGAAAAAAAAAAAGACGGACGAAAGGAAGGAAATAAACGACTGAGATTGAATGCTGGGGGGAAGAGACGTACGTTGATGGGTTGTCTGTGAGCCAGGAGGAGGAGGGGTGTAGCTGGTAAGGTGTTGGCCAAATAAGAGGGTTTTGGAAAAATGTAATGAGAGAAGAAGTAAAAGGAAGTTTCTAAGTAATTGTTTCGAAACCGACTCAAACCCAACCCCCCACTCTCTCTCTATAAATAGGGCCTTTTCCTCGGCTTTCTTGAAAACTCACTCTTACTGCCTTCTCTCCTTTAAAGGATCTGTTCTTCTCTCTCTCTCTCTCTCTCAAACTCTTTGCTTTCTTTGTTTTTGAGCGAGAAAGGGTAACAGAAAGCGACAATGGCGTACTCAACCGTGGTGCTTGTGATGATGTTTGCTTTGGTGGCTGGATCGGCCTTCGCTCAGTCTCCGGCATCGTCGCCGGCTGCTTCTCCTACTAGGCCGCCGACCGTTTCTCCCCCGGTGGCCACTCCCCCGTCTCCTACTCCTTCTCCAACCACCACCACCACTCCTGCCTCCGCTCCTGCCCCTTCTACCGTGACACCGCCAGCCTCAGCTCCATCTCCTACAGCCGGTTCTCCTCCCGCACCTCCAACGAGTCCTGCTTCGTCACCCACCGCTGGTCCCACACCGCCTCCTTCCATCAGCACCCCTCCCGCAGAGGCTCCGTCTGATTCTAGCGCCGTTTTGAACAGAGTCAGTTTGACCGGATCTGCAGTCGCCGTCTTCCTCGGTGCTTTCGTGCTGCTCAAGATGTGATCTACTATTTTCTCTTTCTACGGAGTACGGACTTCAGTATTTTAGGGTTTATTTAGTAGGAATTTTTTTAGATTTTGTTATCTGAATTTTACGAGGACGATGTTGACGATTGATGATTTTATTATTTCTGTTTTATAGTTGATTTCATTCCATTATGAATTCTTTTTTCTATGATTTATTCCCATATCTATGATCATCTCTTCTACGTTCTATTGTTCATGAATGAGTTGTTTTTTCTTGGATGTTGTCATATATGATTGATCGATTCCTCTTCCTCTTCAATGAGTACCAAGCAACAGAAAATAATGCTCCCTGTGAGCTAGCCAGAGCCTATTTTGTTACTATTATATTATTATTTTAAATATGAGGACAGAGACAGGTGGAAAAAAAGCGAGCATCAGTTCTTGTGCGTGATGGTTTTTTGGTTAAAAAAGTGGAGATGGCTTTCACAGGCTTCACGTGTTACACAGCTGTTGTCTCCTCACTTACTCCTCCATTTTCCAGAGTTACCCCCCCATGTGCTGGGGCAGATAAAGGATATGTAACGGATAATTATGGTTTTCCTCTCTTTTGTCCTTTACCGTTCCCTACCATGGAGTAGGGTTTAGCATTTAATTGTTAATTAATCGAGCCATGTCTGACATAAACTATGCAGCTCCTGTCACTTTATTATTTAGAGCAAACAAAATTTTGACCATGGTTGAGCGATTTTATTTTATATTATATTATTATTTCTAAAGCTTTTGAAGCTAATTGAATTTAATCAATTTATGGAGAATTGGACTCTTTACGATAGAGGAGTCGAATATGAGTGACCTTAGGATTCCACAACGGATTTCTGAAAAGGATATTAATAATAGATTAGGATTTGCTTTTGAATGGGATTCTCCATTGATTTGCTCCATCTCTCTCTTTTTTTTCTTTTCTTTTTTTCGTCTTAAATCTCAAAAAGTTGCAAACAGAGAGTTAAAGAATTTAGAGGCAAGGTGCAGAAGGGCTCTCTTCTGTATGTATCTTTTACTTTCCCTTTGTTTTCTTTTTTCTCTTTATTGCCTTCGCTCTTTTTGCATCACACAAGTAATCTTTTGTCAACTTAATTGGAAACAATTAATCTTTTTTATTCAACCTCCCCAGTGTCCGTATTCCAGTGTCAATTTCTTCTCCCGGGACACTTAATATTGGTCAATAACTTTCTTTGGATCTATGATAATGTGTTAGATTAATGAAGTCAAAATTAAACATAAATTTTTTTTCCTTTTATTTTCAAAATATTGTTTGTATTACCTTATTTCCACTCGCCAATGTTCTATACGGTATATATTACTATAATGTTCACTGTTGCTATTTTTGTGACTATATATATATATTTTTAATTATTTCCTATATTGTTTTAAAAAAGTAATTTATTGATTTAAACTAGTAATATATTCAATAAAAATACAAAAATTGGCTACAAAAATCTTATAGAATGAAACATTTAGGTTAATATGATAATAAATCGGTATAAAGCGAGTAACTTTCAAGTTAATAGCATCACATTTGATAGTACTATAATAGCTATAATATTTTTTTAAAGGAAAAATAATATTATTTATTCAAACTTGTAATTGATCGATAGATTGAAGATATAAATTATTAAAAATTATATATGATGAAACAATATCTAGGTTAACAATATAATAAATAGACTTAAAACATACAAATTTAATAACTTAGTAACTAGAATATTTACAACTCATACTCTTAACATATTAATGACCATAATTTGATATTTTCAATTGATCGAATCCACTTTACCTATCTGAATTGTCCACAAAAATAAAGTATTGTAATAAGACGACGAAAAGCACCATGCCGTAACAAACTGACGATAAATCAAATATCATAATAAGATGACAACAATCAAACACCGCAATAAGACGATAACAATCAAACGCCGTAATAAGGCGACAACGAATCAAACGCTGCGATAAGACAATTTCAACACGAAAAAAAAACCATGTCATAACAAGTCAATGATAAATAACACCATCAAAAAAAAAAGAAAAGATAAGACCTAAATTTTTGTGGAAGAACCATTTTATTGAGTAATAAAATGAAAGAATGAGATGTTGAGAGGTGATTTCAGGTGAAGAATGACAAAAATCATCTGTGTTAAGGAAAAAGGGCTAAAGGAGAAAAGATGAGAGAAAAAGAGAGGATAAGGGACTAAGGTTTTGATCTTAATGGCTAGAATATCTATGACTTCAATTATGAAGCATATTAACGATCATGATTTAATAATGTTTGATAAAATAATTATAATTAATCACACTAATAGTCATACTAGGAGGTAATAGTTTTTTTTGAAGAGAAAAATAATTTCATTGATTCAAACTAACAATATATCGATATAAACATAAAATCAAAATTGTTAAAAACCATAAAGGATGGAACAACACCAAGGTTAATAACATAATGAATCGACTCTAGTTCCTTTACACTACAATCGAACTTACATATCGATATTACTTCATTGTGACTAAAATACAAATGACTCCCAATTTCGCAACAGACACGACATCGATTCGATTGCTTTAATCAGATATATTTTACCTATTAATCGTTTCAAATACAAATAAACACCACACCACAACAACGAAAACTAAAACGCTATATTAAGACGACGCAATCATCCACCACACAAAGACAATGACACTACACATGCATGAAGGCAACGACAATCACATGCACACCAATGTGACTACTAAGTTACGAAAAAACAAATAAAAACCAAAATATGTGTTGAGTAACCACTTTATTATAAAAAAAAATGATGGAAAAAGGTATAGATGGGTGATTTCAAGCCAAGAATGACAAAAAAAAAATCACTCCCTCTATACTTAAAAGAAAAGAGACTAGCAAAGAAGAAGTTGAAAAAAAATGAGGCTAAAATTTTAGGATGTAATAGTTTACATATATATAAGTTATTGAATATAAATTTTTGTTTTTGACATCTATTTACTTAGGTGGCATTTGTTTTTTGGTTTTTTTTGCTGAAAGCTATTTAGCTTTCAGTATTTAGCTTATTTATTTTTTAATTTTCATTTACTTATCATATAAAATTCTAAAAAATTATTAATATGAAGTTTCAAAATATTGCGTTTATTTAAAAATCTTCTAAAATGTAAATACTATCACCCAATGTGCTTATAATAACTAACAATATTTATTACCCAATGTTAAAAAATAAACAACTTAATACTTAACATTATTAAATACTATTTAGCATTAAGCTGAAAAAAAGAGTTATGTTCAACATTAAGTAAAAAACAAACGCAACTTTGGTATTACTAATTAGTATTGTTATCCAATATAAATTCACTTCTCATTTTCAAAAGCTTTTAATTCTCTCTTATCACATGTAGTTTACTCTAAAGAACAGAAATCAATTAGACGAAGAAGATTTGTAAAAGAAAGTCAATGTTGGAAATTAGTTGGTAAAGAAATGGAAGAAGATTTGCAAAGTGAGAGCCGAAAGGTGATGATTAGTGATAAAATATTCGAAAACTAAAACCGGAGATTTTGGAAAAATATAAACTATAGTTTGATTAGAAAGTTGAGACCTTAGCAGCTAGCGCATTTTCACACCCTAGTACTAACATAATTAGCTTACGTCTTCTTAATTCTTATTTTTGGACATTTTTATGAAGTTATGTGGTCACGTCGCACGGGGACCTGAATTAGGCTTGACTTGTGGGCCAATTTTGTACTAGCCCAATCAATAGCCCATCATAGTTTCAAATAGAGTTGAGAGATCGGTTTATTTAGCAGGAAGATAGACAACATAAATCATGCGAATTAGGAAGACTCGGAAGGGCATTATGATGATTAAGGGGGATATGGAGAAAGCGTATGATCGCTTTTCTTGGGACTTCATTGTGGTCTCCGAACTTTTCTCAATCACCGACCGTCGAAGACGAACCAACTAAATAACGCCCGCAAAAAACAAAAACGACAAGCAGGTGCTTGCCGCTCCGACGCTTGCTGGGGATTCCTTTCGCCTCGAAGAGTGAAAACACTAATTTCTTTTAAGATAATTCCTACCTTTCTTTTGTTACTTCCTTCTTTTATCTGCATATAGACGATCCTATTTCCACAGCAGATGATCTCCATCCAAAACTATGGAAGGTGGCGCTTTCCTAGCATACATGACACGTGCTCTTCCTTTAGATAGCCAAGTCATCCACATTTTTTGCCCCAAGGAATGTTTGACCACACTCAAGGTGGTTATGTGCACACTCTATACCAGTTCAGTTCCAGGTCATCCAAATGCTCAGCACGATAACCCATTGTAAGAGACTATATCTAGGGCGATATATACTTAATCTTGGTGTGATGAGTGTTTCGCCCCACTTGTGAATAAGAACCACTGGGCTCAGAGATCGGGCTATCATCCCGCCATTCTTAGTCGGGTCTGGGCTCCGTTACGCGAAGAAGTCGCTCTGCTCTACACCTTTACACGCCCCTTTTTCCCGGGGTCGATGATCAAGTATCCCTGGAAAAAGCAGGAAACGTGTTTGACTAGCCTAGTATGGGGAACAACGGACAATCAACGTTGGTATGTTCCAACGTGAATTTTATAACTTTTGGGGATTCACTATACATGCGGCCCTCGGGATACCCTCGAGGCCGGCGCTCTATAAAAGGTTTCAAGGTGGCTGATTCCTTTCAGGCCACGGTAATCCCCCGGCTCAACTGAAAGGCCTACAGCGCCGTCGAGTCGACTTAGAGGATTGCTGAATGAAGGATGATTACAATAGATGGTTCATACCTGATTTCCATGCATGAACCAGATCAAAGATTGCAAGGATTGAGCGAAGTCGGAATTTAATACACTTATTCTAGTTTGCACTCAGCGGTTCTAAAACCGAATGCTAATCCTCTCGCAACCAAGGACACCCTCCCGAATCAATGTGGGTTCTTCGCTCCTTTCCAATTTCCATAGACCTTTCTTCTTCGGGCCTTCTCATTTTCTTCCTCATTTTTGGCCTCCTCACCCATAATTGCTTTTGTTTGAGCTCATTATTTGATCCGGATAGATCATGTAGTCATAGTATGATCACTTTGTAAAAAAAATGTTGCCGTGTAATTATGAACGTCTTTTGGCATGATTGATGAATTTATATTTCTTGAAATTCCTGTGTACTTGCATGCACTGTCCCCATGCTTTTCCAATTCCTGGTTAGCGACAAGGACTGATTCTTATGGTCGAAGGCTATGGTATTTGACATGCTTTGATTGATATTGGTCGATCTAGGAATAACATAGTGGGCCGGCGCTAATTGTGTCTACTAAGGTGACACAAGGACCTACGAGTTTGGCCCATGTTTGTTTACTGTGCCGTAATAGGCGAATCATCGCCAAGATTCAAACTGGCAGCAGATATGATGATTCATCGGTGCATTTAATTCGTCCGCAGGGCCTAGGCGTTTGGTATATAGGGAGCCATCATCGAATGCCTCTCCCCGCTCTCACACGGCAAGGCCTAGCTTTCTTCTAGTTCAAGGTTTTCTACGGGTACGCTGGTGTGACTCTGCGTTCTTTCGCGAGCCGGTTTTCCAGACGCTTGCTCAACTTTCATTTCACAGGTAAGCACCATTTTCCTCTTGTCGTGTTGAATCTTGGATAGCGACCAGTTTCTGGCTGTAGGATGTTCCGGGGAGAGGGTAAGTTTAGAACCTTTTAGGTCCGGGTGATCCTTGCTCAGGCTTGGCGATTTCACCTTCTTACCAGTTTGGGATATGGCTTAGGGTTGACTTTTAGTCTCTCGCCCCTCCTTTGGTATGCTTGTAGAATGGCGAGAGGTCAGGAAGCGACTTCCACCAGTCAGGCGGGTCGCAAGCAAAGACCTACCCAGGGGACGCCTTCTGCAAGCAGCATCATCTCATCCCTGACGATGGAGGAGTTGAGGGCCTATTGCGATGTCCCTAATAACATCGACCTTAAATTGATAGGGGAGCCGGATGAGTCCACTTTGGGTGGAGAACACAACGTAGTGTTTTTTACCCGAGAGCACCTTGCGCCTAAGCCACCCTCGTGCCGCCATTGTCAAGGCCAGATTTCACTGGGAGCAATAAGCACTGGCCCATCCCAACACCATCTCTGATTCTAACCGCATGCAAGGTAATAAACCTCTTGTACCAACTGACCTTCGTTGGCCTAGATTTGTTTTGATTATTCTCGAGGGCAGCATAGGTGGCCTGATGTCCATCACCCGCAGTTCCCGACTCATGTTTGTTAATGGACTCCCGACCACTCTAAGATGGAGGCATGGGTGATACTGGTAAGGGGGCCTTGGAATGAGACCCTAGGTTCCCCTAGGCTTCCATTTGATGTTAACCGGTCACAGTTTTTCCCAGGTGTGTGTAAGGGGCAAGTTGAGTTTAACGATGTGTGTGTATACATATGACTTTTTATGCGTAATTGATTGTGGATTATTGGTGCAGGGAAAAACCGGAGGGGTAGGTTGGTACACTGGGTGGAAAGGCAAGCCTTGAGAAAATTTGTCGACTATTGGAGATTTCTGAGCAGGAGTGCCATTACGAGGTTCTTCTCACTTTAAAGAACTTAGTCAATATGAGAAGGAACCCGCCCCTACAAATTCTTCCGATTACTTCCACGCCGCGCCTTCGTAAATCAGGATACGGAACATTTTATTACCGTCGACCGCTAAATTTAACCTCAGCGTGCTCATCCGTGGATCCGATGCCTAAACATCAAGTCGAGAACTAGTGTCTCCGAACCCCCGTCCCTGATCATCCGCCTCTCACTCAGCTGGGTTCCGCCATTGCTCAACCCAACACCTAGTCAAGTGAAAGGGTACCGGCTGAAAGCCTTCCTCACTAAGAGAGGGGACCAGCTTCGGCCGAGTACTAAAGATTAAAAAGGGAGGGACAAACCGGCGATGGAATGCTCCCGAGGCCTAAGTAAAAGATTTTGTTCCTTGTCTGCCCCGAATCTAGCCATTCTGGATTCGGGAAGAAGGAGAGGAGGAGGAAGAGATGATGTGGTCGCCGACCACTATGCCGCTGTGAAACTAAGCCGCAGGAGTTTTCGAGAGGGAACCCATCAAAGTCAAGGATCGACCTGGCCCACTCGATAGGGATTTAGAGATGCAAAGATTGTCATTTCGCTCGCCTCGAGACGGGCCAAGGACCAACCCAACCAAGGATGTTGCCTGGGGGAGCCAAGGAGGTCACTTCGATTACCTCGCTCGCAGTGATCCATTCTCCTCGCGAACAAATAAAGCCGACGGACATGCCCTCTGAAGTCGCGAACCTGGGACGCGGAGGTAGTCACTTCCAGATCGGATACTGTTGAATTCTTATCTTCCCCCTCGCGGTCGGGCTCCTGCAATGGAGGAAGTGGTAGTGCCCGGGCCGGAAGACATCAAGCATATTATCCACCGCTAGAAGCCCTTTAACCATGGCGAATCTGTAGTTGATCGTCTGGATGATTTGTATCCGAGAATGCTACTGGATGTCAGAGTCGCCTCTCGGTGCCTGGACCGGGCAAAGGAGTATTCAAGCAGTTGTCCCCGCCGATATTATAAAAGAGGATCTTCGCAGATAATCGAGACACAAGTTCGTGAACTGAATCACGCCTAATCGACTCGAACCCAGAAGGTAGTAATATCATAAAAGTGTTGGCATCAAATTGTCAGATTTAATATGCTTTTCATAGTAAATTATTGGCATCCTAATATGGCCTCCAAAGATCACGACCCCAATCCGCCGAGGACGCAAAGAAGTTTCGCCAGACGCTCGCCTGGGCTTCCATCAGATATCTTGAATGCCTCTTGAAGGAGCCTAGTCAATGCTCACACTGGGGAGCCGGAGGCTAAAGAGGATGTGATGGGGCGCGGCCGAGGTAGAGGGATGTCGCCCGACATGAAGCGAAGAATGGCGCCGACCGGAGACCGATGGCGGTAAATGCCAATAAATGGGAATCGGTCAATTCGAAGTCTAACGTGGCTCAATCGGCTTCGTAGGGCGTCCATCAAGGTGGAGTCCACCACTCGTTAAGGCCCGCCGCCGCGAGGGAAGCGGTTTCAAGGCGGATGAGGAAATTGTCGCTCAATGCATGAGCCGACTGTCGTTAATCATGGAGCTTGGGGCTAATAAGAAGGAGCTCTCAGCTTTCCAGGCAAAGATGACCAAGGAAATGAAAGCGATGGAGGAGGAATTTGATGCGAGCAACAATGTGATATTTAACTATGGTTATGGTTGTTGTGCCTTTGCGCACAATATATGCGAGAGTGAGCCCATGACCCTAGTCTGGATGTCTGATACGATGAAGCCGCTACCTCCAGAGTTTTTTATCAACCCCTGATGCCCCCCAAGTGCTTCCTCCTACCTTCCCACTGCCGCAACTATTAGGGAGGAACCCTCGGACAAGAGTCCTTCAGCCACCGTTGATGGGATAGATATCCCGTCGGAGCCTCTAGCTAGAGCGGATGAGGAATCCAATGTTGTTGTTGAGGGCTAGGGTTTAAATTTTGCGCTCGCCGGCCGAGCCTTTTTATTTTGTTTTGTTTGTTGTATCTTGACATTCCGGAAGACCTCTTAATTTATGCTTTTACCAAATGTGTCGAATTTGGTTGTGGATGAAATAGTTTCGTCAGATTTAACCGAATGGCGTAGATGAATGGCCAACTAGGCTTTGGGTCGAACGTGGTATAATTCGGGTTTTAATTATGAACAAGCTAAGAGTTAACCATTACTGGGTCGGATAGGTCATGAATTATACTGCACCATCCGGACTTTTATGTTGACCAGTTAGATGTTATCTTATATCAGCCTGGGACAGGTCTCTTTATCGCTCCATCCAGACTTTATGTGGGACCCGCTATACGTTATCTATAATTTCCAATGATGTTCCTTTTATTACGCCATCCCAAGTTTTTATGCGACCGCTTAGATATCTATACTGGGTCAGATAAGTCTTTTATTACACCATCCAGGCTTTTATGTGGACCAGTTAGATGTTATCTATACTAGGTCGGATATGTCTTTTATTGCACAATCTGGGCTTTTATGTGGACCAGTTAGATGTTATCTATACTGGGCCAGATAGGTCTTTTATTGAGCCATCCGAGCTTTTATGAGGACCAATTAGATGTTATCTATACTGGGCCTATAGGTCTTTATCAAGGCCATTCGGGGCTTTCTTTAAGGAGGGATCAGCTAAATGTTATCTATATCAGTCGGACAGTCTTTATCATGCGCCATCCCAAGCTTCTTATGAGGACTAGTTAGGATCTTATCTACACCGAGCCTGATAGGTCTTTATCGCTACCATTCGGCTTTTATGTGGACCCGCTTAGGATGTTATCTATATCACGATAGTGTCTTTTATTGTGCCATTCAGACTTTTATGTTTACCTTGTACGATGAGGAAAATAGACAAAAATATGAGTAAATATCGAGTCATCCTTTATTGATAATACCTTTTAAGATGTCTGACATTCCACATTCTAGGTATAGGGGTTCCATCAAACTTGTCTAAAGCGTAAGATCCGGATCATTTACTTCATGTTACGAGATACTGGCCCTTCCTATTGGTTGAACTTTCCCCACTATTGGCCTACAAAGATTTTCGAATACCTTAGGACTTTAGTCTCCTGTTGGAACATCCGGGGCTTTACCCGCTTGTTGTAAGAATTTTCCAGGCGGCATTGGTAGGACGCTATACGGACTGCTACTCATTCTCGCGGTTCACCAACTGTGTCCAGGTCCTTGATTACTAACTCTGCATTTTCCTGCTCGGGCATTCCTGTCCGGGTGGTAGGCATGACAATTTCTGTAGGGATTATAGCTTCCATCCCATAAGTAATCGCAAAGGGGGATATACCGGTAGATCTACAAGCATTAGTTCTGTAAGCCCAAAGTACCCCGGGAAGTTCATCCACTCATTTACCTTTAGCCAAATCCAACCGTTTTTTTCAGGGTAGTCAACAAGATTTTATTAGAGGCTTCTGCTAGTCCATCACAGATATCGTGGTGGAGTACAGATTTTTATTTTCACCCCATGGGTTTCTAGACCCTATTGTCGACCGGGACCGCTACAAGCCTGATACAATTGATCTAGGGATGCCGAAACAACAAACGATATTTTTCCAGACAAACTAAGTAACATCTCTATCTTTGATCGAAGAGAAGGCCTCGGCTTCAACCCATTTATTGAAATAGTCAGTTGCTACCAACAATAATTTCTTCTATGCCTGGGCAAGGCGCCAATAACTATATCCCCCCATTAGGCAAAGGACCAAGGCCTGGTGACGGAGATCAAATTTAATCGTGATTTCAGATCGGAGCTACCGTCAAGTAACAAATACATTCGATATATCAGCACTCCGCCTCATGGCCTGCGACCACAGCATCTCTCGAGTGTGAGCCTTCAGGTACTGTGTTCGTCACCGATGATTTGCACATACTTCATGCAATTCAGCCAACACATAATGGCCTTGTTCGGGAGTCAAGCATTTCAGATATGGACCACCTAGGGATCGTTTGAACAATTGCCCATCGATCAAGGAAAATCTAATGTACCGATTCTCAGACTGTGGACCTTATCCTTCTCACTAGGAGTTCTCCCTGGGTGGCCGATGTAAAGGTATTACGGGTCCATCCATGAGGGGAGGATCTTTTCTCCCGGTTTACTCGAGGGAGTGATCGAGAAAACCAATGACAAGACTCGGGCAAGAATGTTGTTTCCTGTTTATCGCGTAGAGGCGCTGGCCACCGCGGCAAAGGCATCTGCTTTATCATTGCAGTCCTTAGGCACATGTTCTAGTTTCCAGATCGAAAAACTGCCCAAGCGTTGTTTTACCCAGGAGATATATTTTGCCATTCGGGGGTCTCGGGATTCGAATTCTTCGTTGACTTACCCGACGACTAACTGGAAATCACTCTAAACCAGGAGCTTGTCAACAGATACGAGGCAAATAGTTCACTCCCGAGCAAGAGGGCTTCATTCAACCACCGCTGGAGGTGCCGCTTCAACCGATTGTTTCGATTCTTTCTTCAACGGGATTTCAATCGCGTACCACCCCGCCCCACTTATCTCGACGACCGGGCTTCACATTGGGCGTCCACCAATTCAAGCTTTCGAGGCGTGTTTACTGGGATTGCATGGTCGCCAACACCGCTCTTTAATAGCTCGTCAGACCGGATGTCGTATCGGCTTAGTTCGACGCCCAACGGTTGCCCACCGCAGGTCGCGACAGGTGCCCAAGATAAGGTGTTCGCGGTACCACAACGGGTGTGCCTGGAAATATGGGCGGAGTTTCTTAGCTACTATTCGAAGGGCTAAGGCTACCTGCTTAAGGTGACTATACCTGGTTTCAGCGTCGGCTAGGGATTTGCTAACGAAGAACACCGCCGCCTTCGCTGTTATTTTTGAATAAGCAAGACTATCATACTCGATCGCCAACATACGGTGCGTCTCGCCAATCCGCTAGCGAATCGGAGGCTTCGCTGGGCACGCGACCAGGTTCGACGCACTTTCATTCATCCACCCGCTGGCTTTCCTTAAGTGATGCGCGAAAAATGGCTTTAGCGATTCGCGGAACCTGGAAATAAACCACTCTAAGGCGCCAACTACCGGGTCACCGTCAGACTCTTTTCTCGGGAGCTCGAGCCGAGATTCGAAATAGCTTGAAGTCACACTGCCTCCTATTTCTCTCCGAGTCATCATGAATCCTAGAATCTACCGCACCACCCCAAAATGCAATAATTTCAGTGGTCGAAGCCATGTCATACGCCCTCGAGGAGCCCAAATGCCTCGTCGGCCACGCGTAGGATCCGAGCTCCGACTTTACTAACATATCATTATATACTTCCATAGTTTTCCAAGCAATGGCCGAAACATCTTAGCTACACCGGGTAGGTGGTTCTCAGACTTTTTAACCCGAATGACATTACGTTGTAGCAAAAGAGCTCGTGAGGGGTGATAAAAGATGTTTTCTCTCGTGATCGCGTACACGGGGATCCGATGATACCTAAAATGCATCGAGGAAGGACAACATGCCATGCTCTACCGGAGCGCCGACGCATCTGATCTACGCGGTAAAGGAAAATCGTTCTAGACACGCGATCATTAAGATCCGTATACTCCACATACTCCACTCGCCTTCAGAAACTACCACCACGTCGCGTTATCTTGCATTCGACTTCTCTCGATAAACCCAACTTTCAAGATTATCTACCTACCGATGATTTAATAATGGCTGTCTAGGTGGGAGTGCCTTACCCTCTGTCTGACAGGTCTAGCGGATGAGACAACATTTAACTCAGGAAGCATGCACGGGGCTTATTCCTATCATATCTGAATGGGTCCAAGCAAATACATCGGCGTTAGCTTGTAATATTTGTTGTAATCGTGCCCTTTCCTCTACGGACAGAAGGGAACTAACATAGGTGCACTTATCGGGCCCGCCTATGAGTATGGACTCTAGAGGATCCATTGCCAACTGCTCCCTGTCTTCCACAATCGCCCGCAAATGATCTCAGAATCGCTTATTCCCGAGGGTTGAATTTCGGGGGGGCGAGTCAGTAGTGGGGTTTCAACTTGTTCATGCTCCCAGACCGATAGCCGATAAGACCGGGACGAGCGCCAATCAAGCACCCCAAGGTCGACTCGCCTGACGGCCGACACCATAGCTCAGAAACAGGACCGTCATAACGTGTAACCAGGCATGTGCCATGATAGCAATGTATGGTCCTAAGTCCTCAACCACTGAAAACAATACTTGCTGTGTTACCGGCCCTGCCTTGACAAAAAGAAAAATATCGCCCACCGCCGCGTGGTGGCCCTCACAACCCAAACAAAATTCTCGCCCGCCAACTGAGAGATGGTCAAGCTGACTTTCATTACATACTAAGGCGCAACAAATTAGCCGCACGCAGATCAACAAGACTTATGCATGTGACGCCCCCAATCCCTAAGATAGGATGTCAAGTGAGGGTCACTCTTTTTTTTCTTTTTTTCTTTTTTTTTTTTTTAACTTATAACCTTTACACTTACATATTCATATAATGTTAAACAATTAACTTGTATTATATTCCTCAGAGCAAATGGATTACAAAATATATACAAGCTCCATATATGAAGTGTTCAACATCTACACATTTACATTGGTTTACAAAATTTCCATATACAAAATGCACTCCAAAGGTCTTCCAAAGGCACCTATTGCCGTGCTACTTTGATCGACGCACGGCCCGGTCCTCTGGGCTTCCTCTCTTTCTGCACCACACTGATTGAATTCGTATGTTTCTTTACGCTAATGTAATTAATACACACACGACCTCTATTAAGGTCACCACACTTCTATACAAATGATATAACACATATTACAAGCATACATTCTTAATATTTTATATACTTATCCTACCTCGCTTCCATTTCTTATCATCATCCATATACTTTTCTATGTCATCTTGTATTTTTACTGTTTCAGAATCAGAGGTTTCATCATCACATAGCAAATACTTACGCTTCTATATTCTTTATATATTCTTCTACATTTCCTTTTCGTGATATACCTGCTATTTCTTTGATGTTTATGTCCGCATAAACCTGGCTGGGACATGAAAACCATGAGTAAAAGTCTAAGGCTATGGTATTCAATCGTATGAAATAATGGTCCATGAGGGCCCGGTTGGCGCTTATAATCACTGTGATGAAATGCTGGTCCATGAGGGTCAAGACGCTGCGGATATATTATACCCGAAGGTATCATCACCGCACGACAAAGGACTATCCATGAGGGCCCTGAGGCGCCGTGGTGACCCTTTCGGCCACCGCATCCAAACGGATCTATGTCACACCCAAACGGGCCTCGACATCGTAACTTGTATGTCGCAGACTTATTTTCCTAATAGGCATGCTCCATCTATCCCTCTACCAGTTCTAAGCAAAACAATCAATGTGTATTTTATGCTCAAGATGTATCCTATATTCTCGATCAATTATTGTCATTCTAGAATCATATGTGATATATATATATACAATCATTTATTCATAACTTTGCATTTTTCTATGTCTCATTGTATGCATAAATAACTATGCTTAATTCTCGTATGCTTATGAGTTATTTATGAATTCATAATATGAATAACTATAGTTACCTACAGAGCCTACTGTTTTTCATGTTTTCCGGGACTAATATGAGTTCCAATCTTATCATGCTATCTATTGATGGATTCTTGACTCAATGGGATTTCCATAGAGTCTAAGAACACCCGACCTGAGTTCCGGACAGGAGATATGACCTTCCGTTGGAGGTCACACGTAGGGCAAAACCGACGAGTCGACTGGATCGACGAGTTGACCTAGCGATGAGCCCATCTATCACCTCAGTCAGGCATCTAATATTTGTGGAATATAAATGTGCCTCTTGACTCAATGGGCTCTTATGAGTCCAAGAACACCCAAATCAAGTTCGGGACGGGGCGAGATACGACCTTCCGGGTTGGAGGTCATGCGCAGTCGGGCCTCGATGAGTCGACCGATCGACGAGCTGCAATCAAGTGACGTAGCTCGGGCCAACACTCGGTCTGACATCTAATATCTTCCTCAGGCATATGGATGATCTTTGACTCAATGGGCTTCCATAGAGTCAGCGAACACCCGAATCGAGTTCGATTTAAGGAGATATGACCTTCCGTTGGAGGTCATGACGAGGCAAACCGACGAGCCGACCGACGACGAGTCGCACTGGCCATTGCCCATCTATCACGTCGGTCAGGCATCTAATATCTCTTCTCAGGCATATAAATGTATTCTTGACTCAATGGGTTTTCCATAGAGTCCAAGAACACCCAAACGGAAGTTCGTGACGTAGCGAGATACGACTGCCGGGAGGTCACGCGAAATGGCCTTCGACGAGTCGATCTGGACTCGACGAGCTGCACTGAAGTGACGAGCTCAGCCCAACACCTCAGTCTGACATCTAATATCTTCCTCGTGCTACTGATGACTTCGACTCAATACTTTCTATAGAGTCCAAGAACACCCAAATCTGAGTTCGGGACGAAGGAGACATGACCTTCCGAAGTCGGGAGCAGGGCCACGCCAGCCGCCTTCGACGAGTTCCGATTCTGATCGACGAGCTGCACAGAAGTGACGAGCCCAGCTCCACCTTGGTCTGACATCTAATATCTTCCTCAGGCATATGGATTATTCTGACTCAATGGGGCTTTCCATAGAGTCCGAACACCCAAACGGAGTTCAAACAAAGCGAGATACGACTCTTCCGGTCGAGGTCATGCAATACGCCTCGATGAGTCGAATTCGGATCGACGAGTCTGTGACCGGCTTAATGAGCTCGGGCCACGTGACGAGCTGAGCTCTTCAGACGAGGTAAGCTCTACATGACGAGTTGAGCTCGCATGACGAGGTCTCACGACCTCATTTGACGAATTCTATGGTCGACCTTCACCCATTTGACTGCTCAGAGTAAAAAGCACCATAACTCCGGTCTATTGGGGTCCGACCGAGAAATTAAAAGCCTAACATCAAGTTCACTCGACGTATACAATTTCCCAGAACGACTTACTACCAAATTCTCTTTATTTCGACCCAAACCTGTTCTAAGGCATTGTTATTGGATCTGAACCGGACGACCGACCCAACTGCATTTACTGAAATAATCCCTAGTGCCGATCTACTAACTGTCTGGCTGTGAGGTCCAAATCAAGAAATTCAAGAGCCTATCATCAGTTAATTGATGTGCACTACAAATTTATCAAGGACTTACTTCAGATTCCTTTATTTCGACCTAAAAATGCTCTAAGGTCGCCATCGCATATGATCAAACATAAGGAATTTTCTTGGTTCAACCTGCAACTAGACCCTTCCTAAAACACATATCTAGGATCCTTAGAGCTCTTCTCAACTTAATCCTGACAAGAAATGAGATTGGGAGTTTCCAATCCAAGACATGTATCCATATTCAAATTTAGTAGTTTCATACCTGTAATCTTCTTCTTCTTTTTCTTCTTTCTTCCCTGCCTTCTCTTTGTTCGTATTTGCTCTCCTTTCCCAAACCAAAAACGATATTTATTTTATTTTATCCCTTTTATTTCAATTTCTAATCAAAGGAGGAAACTTCCTCCCTTCCTCTTTAAGCCACTTGTCTCTTTCCACAATTTTCATCCTTATTTCATTCTAATATCTTTCTTTATTACTCTTGGTCCTCAACTCTTCTACTATTTGCAAATCAATTTATGTTATTTTTTTTACAATAGCCTCTAATCTTCTTTATTATTTGTAATTTAACTTTATGTGTATATTCCTTACTTTGTTTTTATCTTTGGCTTTATTCCTAAAATATACTTTTACTTTTATTATACCCAAAACATGTTATAAAACTGTTATGGTATAATTTGGGGTGTTACAGTGCACATCAAAATTGTTAATACACAAAGTAAGTACAAGCGCATCATAATGAGGAGTGATGACCCCCGGTCGCTTTATAGAAGGAAAGCTGAGACAATACAATCCCACAATTACTACACGCTTCTCCGGTAATTACAGGTTTATCCGCTCTAACCGAGGCCGCGCTTAACATTTTTCTCTCCATCGCTTCGATTGGTATCGTCACTCCGCCGTGCCCCAATATGGAAGCCGACGGTGGGCCGAGGTTTAGATGTAGGCTCAGCCAACAATTTCTCCGCTGTGGCCGCAGGGTAGTCGCCCGCGGTTGGCTCCCGAATGTACCTTCTAAGGTGCCAAACTTGAATCAATTTTTCTACCAAGAACTTTAGGCTTTGGCAATGGTTGGTTTCATGGTCGTGGTCCCTGTGGTAATCGCACCTTAGGATCATCATGCTGATCCCGACCGCCTCAATGTGGGGGCTATTTAAAACTGGGTGATCCCTGATGAGAGGTAGGAGTGTGTCATAGGAGATGCTGAGAGGTGGGAATCGGGAGTTCTCTTTTCAATCGTCTAGGGAGCGCTGATTCTTGTTTCGCTTCCTTTCTATTCTGATTGGCCCTTTGAGCTAGCTTCATTGCTCTATGCTTATCATTAATGTCTGCATGCTCTGATATTATCCTCCATTGTGAATACTTGTTTGTCTGGCCACAATTCTTTCCATTGTTATGCTGATATAGGGATGTAGACTCGAAGAAAGTGGTAGTTGCCCAAGTTTCTCTCGAAATCTCGGGCAGTGGACTGCCCATTCTATAAATATCAATTTGTCGGACTCCGCTTTGTCCAAATCTTGGGTGAAATCCCGATAGATTCATCTTTCCGCTGAGGATGGCTCGAGTGAACCGATGTTTTTCTCATCTGACCAAACATAAGTATCAGAAATGAACACGCCACAACTACCGAATGAGTTTATAGATCCTCTCGAGTTTGTGAACCAGCGAGCGTAGCCCTTCAGCCGGGCTCTATGGGAATACTCTTGCATAAGAGGCGCCATTTCCTCGTCTAAGAATCATTGTTCGGTTAAATGTAGCATATGGAGTCAGACGGTCGGGCAGAAAGAGACAGACATAGCAAATGGCAAAGATACTAAGCTACTGGAGGGGGGAGGCTTATAACTTAAAATATGTGGGCTTAAGGGTGAGGACAACATATCCTCTAGCCCGCGGACAACGAGAAAAGAAACCAAATGCGGATCTGAATCATCTCGAATGGGCGATGCATCATGAACCAAGGAGCCATACCCTGCTTCTGATGTAACATATTCGAGGGGCCGCTGACAGACTTCGTCACGGGCCTCAGACCTACCTGGCGGCGCCACCGACTAATCTACCGATCAATGTATCTTTGATTCAACCTCACGCTGCTTCCGGTAAGAGCATTAAGGAGCTAAGAGTCACAAGATAATTCATCACCACGTAATTTTCCCATGAGGATAGCTCACCCCATTTAGTTGAGAGTCGGGGTGCAGGATGGATAGGTTTCACGCAGTTTTCACCCCTAGTCTCTAAACCTGCTCAGTGTTCATTCTTCAGCAGCCTCGCGTGCTCACATAATTCGCCATCTGTTGCCTGCTTTTGCTACTCCATCTCGCGCCTAACCCGGGAGAACCGACCGAGCAGGCTGGTTTGGCTGGCTACTAGACATGGCGATAAACTCCAACGGTTCTAAGTGGAATGACGGAACTACCAAAGCTTCATAATGGGGAGACTACTGATCAAGTACCTAAGCACTCAAGCAGATTGCCTATGATTTATTGCTCGCTTTTCCTACGCACGGCGCGCAATTGTGGTCTCTCTTGAACTTTCAATCACTTAATCAAGCCGAGGCATGAACCAATGAAGGCGACGCTTGCAAAAACAAACAAGAAAACGATTTGTATGGTGTGTCCGCCGCATTTCCGATGCTTAAGTTAGATTCCTTCGCCTGAAGAGTGAAAACGCCAATTTCTTTATTATGGAATCTCCTACCTTTTTCTTATGTTACTTCCTTCTTTTATCTAGAAGAGAGACGATCCTATTTCCATGGAAAGTAGATGATCTCCTTCCAAAATGGAAGCGGGAAGGCGGCGTTCATAAGGTTATGACTGCTCTTCCTTCTTTGTGATAGTCAAGGTCAGCCCGCATTTTCTCGCCTGCTGAATGTCGACCACCCTCAGGGTGGTTATGTGCGTGACTTATACTCTTTCAAGTTCAAAGAGGTCATTCAGATGCCTTTTTAAATATGATAACCAGCCATAAGAGACTCAGATCTGGGTTTAAATACGGCTTACCCTGGGCCGAGGATGGTTCAGTCCGACTAGAACGGTAACACCGGCCATCATCCCGGTGGGTCCCCATCGTTCCGGCCTCGTTAGCGGGAGTAGTTGGGCCCAAGCCCATAGTACCCACATTCATCAAGGATACGCTTGAAAAGGTGGGGCTTCCGGAATCTTAGACCAGGATTGTGATGCTCTGCATAGAAACATTTAGAATATCAATTTTATGGAATGGTAAGAAGCTTGATTGGATTAAACCAACACTAGGAATCAAACAGGGGGATGCTATAAGTCCGTACCTTTTGTCCTTTACATGGAAAGACTGGGACACATCATAAACCATGTAGTCGAGGAGGGGTCATGGCACCCTATCAAACTATCGAAATATGGTGCGAACCTACAAGGAATTAGATCCTATGAACCAACAGTCAAAGGTACAACACCCCGAAAAGCTAAAATCATATTTTGGTGATCCACTAAAACCCTTGAATAAAACAAGAACCCTAAGTGTTAAGAACTGTAACACCCCGAAATATACCCTAGCAGTTTTCGAACATGTTAGGGTGTAATAAAAGCTAAATTGAATTTTGAAAAATTTCTGAATAAACAGTTAAGCTTCAGGAAAATCTTCTAGATCCTGATGACGAAACTGATTGCGCCGTTGAACTGGCCTCGCGGAATCTAGTGACTCTAAAAAAGTTCGGTCGACCGAGATAATCGAATATTTTACAATTTTCTCTCGATAAATACCAAAGGACTTCAGACTAGATTTTTACTAAAATTTCTAAGTCGTGAATGTATGGCTAAGTTCATATTTAAATAAAAGCGAATCGGAAAGAATAAAATTTCAAGAAAAACGGACTGGAACGAAATAATATGAACCATGTATCTAAAATAATAATAATAATCAAAAGATAAAAACCAAAAAAATAAAAAGGAAAGTAAAAGACGTCCGAGAGAGAGAGAGTGAGCGTGAGAGATAAAAATTTTATTTTATTTTTATTTTTTTCACTTCTTTCTTCGATATACGGAGTTTCGATCGTCGAAATTCGTCGAGCCAAGAACGAAAGTTCATCTACTCGACGAGGGCTACGCGTGAGTACCAAAACTACGGGATTTCGCCGAGAATTAACTAAGAAGTTCAAAATCCTAAGTTTCAGACACTTTCTCAAATCTACTGCTCGACATCAAAATCGGCCACTAAGCAGAGACAAAGCTCGATCCACGATCGCGAGCCATGCAGTACTCAAAATCTCGAGTTTCACAAACTCCACAAGGTAAGGAATTTTCCTTACTAATAAAAAGTTTCACGAATGACATAGCTGCTTCTGCCACGGACAGTCATAGAATTTAAATCCCAAGATTTATGGGATCGACATTTGAAATTTTGACTGGATTCCCTAAGTACTTGAACTCAGACAAGGATATAAATTAGATAAAGAATAAGAATATATATGAATATATGAGATGATATACAGATGAATAATATGAATATAGGAATATATGAAATGAATATATGATATAAATACATGAGGATCGGGAAGTATACGACAGACAACACATGCTAGAAATGCACAAATGATAAGAAAATAGTTACATGTATGGTAAACAATTATGAATACAAGAAATTGAAGCTAAAAGATATATGAAAAATGTGCAAAGATACAAATATATGGTTGTAAATATCGCGATATGATTACCGAATAACAATAATTATTCTAGAATATGAAATATGTAATCGAACATAAAATACATGGATTGTCCGCTAGAACCCGATGTAGGGATAGATAGGTATGCCCATGTGGATATGGGGCCACGCAAGATACGCTTTGCATGTATATCGAGGCCCCGCTTGGCCGGCGACATGTATCCCATTTGGATCATTATAGCCGCCCGCTCGGGGTCATACGTATAGAGATCATTATCTCAGATAAAGGATAGTAAATTCTGGCACATACATATGTAGATCACTGCTCGCATGCTATAAGATTCCTTTCGTACATAGCTATCAGATCCGCTTGTTGTTTATGCAGATATGAAACATAAAACAGATGACAAGTATATGCACATGATTCAAAATGATAAAAAGACATGACACGATATGAGAAGCATAAAGACTCACATGCCACTTATAACAGTACGCCATAAAGAACAAGAAGTAAAGTACAAGCAAGAAAGACAAAGCATTTACGCATATAAAATACTTACAAGATATGAAAAGTACAGAAGGGCATATGCTATAGAAAAGGACAAAAATTCATATGACAGTATATGGAAAGTACAAAGTACAATATACGAAAAGTATCCGAACAAGTATAGTATATGAAAGAGAAAAGTATATGACAAGCATACATACAAGAGTCATGTTAATGACACTAAATGTATACCACAAGATAGATATGAGTACAAAGATATGAAAAGCCACGTGATAGCAACCATAGGAAAATATAGTATATGAAAAGTACAAGATGAAAATATAGGGAATGACAAACATGATGAGATTCCCTCTCGAATCTATCATAAACGCCAATTCTATAGTCAGAGTAAAAACGCAAATGTAAAGTATATGACAATACAAGATCGTATAAGAAAATATATGATAAAACAATATATAAGAAATGAATAGTATAGCATGGGCATGTAGCCACTACATGAGCGAGACATGATATAAAGATAGATAAGAATGATATATGTAATAGTACATTAAATTTAATAAGTCATAGAACTGAAAGATGAAAAAGACTAGAAACAAGTAAAAGACATATGAAAGTACAGTACATGAAAAGTATCAGATGAAAGCATACAAAAGCACTTCGTATAAGGAAAAAGTATAAGAATGTAGATAAAAGTACGACAAGATAAGATAGGTTATATGAAAGTATACGAGATATGAAAGTATATGATACATGCACAAAGATAATGAACATGAAAGGAAATGAACATGAAAGTATAGGAAACTTGTGTTAACATGATACAAGAAATAATATGAAATAGATCAAGCATACGATATACAAAATGACAAGAAATAGGCAAAGTATATGGATAGATAAGTGAATGATATGATATATGCACACATGTTTTGAACCACATGAAAGGCATTAGACAAGATAATGAGGCATAGCCATAAGTATATGATCTCAGATGAGCATAAGAATGTATTCGATTAAGCTTATGACGATCAATGTTATTGGTCGTCCATGTATATGTTTTCCCACTAAGTCAGAAAGCCTTAAAGACTCGTTTTTAATCCGCAGAGGTGATGTGTAAGGTAAGACAAGGGATGAGACAGACATCCCACATCAAAGAAGATTGTGCCATCTCGTAGATAGTGCTCACCGCACTATTCGCAATCTCCGATTTATATGTATAGTTTTATAATAGTGAAATTGTAATAAGACAAGTAAAGGGACTCTAAGATATGCGTATGTATAATGAATGCCACTACGGTGGTATGTATAATGTATATAAAAAGAATTTCGTTATTGGCGTAAATTGTGCATATGAATGAGAAAATGTGGACAGTGTCGCCCGGAGTGGTAGCATAGTGCCAAGCAGTTAGGCTTCAATCACGGCTGCGACACTCCTCGTCGACACTCCCTTCTATAACAAGTTGGGGGCGTCACAAGAACGCCACATGGATGATCAATCCATGATAAGTTTACAAAAATTTCAGTGAAAAACCAAAGAGAATAACTCCTCTCAATTCTAAATATTCAAAAGATCAACATATCTATTCATTTTTCAATATTATGGATACAAAGGTTTATATAGACCGATTTAACTAGCTTAGGAAACAAACACATCGGAAAAACAACAAATTAAAGACTTCGAGAGAAATGTAAAGACAAAACTTGAAAAACAAGCTAATCGAACTTGCAAAACAAGCCAAAATTTGTTTAACCCATTTGAAGATGTCTAAGACCACGCAAACAACCCAAAACACACAAGTTTAAGCCCAAATAAGGCTGCCCTAAGAATGAACATAAGCCCAAACCACTTAATTTGCATTCTCTTCACCCTAAAAGCCTTCAACAACTTGATCTTTGACACTAATGGTTGCTTGAATCATAGTCAACTCTTCTTGGCAATTGTAGATTCTTATCCCATTTGTTTATCCCACATATCTTGGATAAGCCCATTCAATGCCTCTTTGAACCTTTTAGCTCATGCCTTAGTAATAGGCTTGCTTGGAATCTGTATTGGATCTTGAAGTAATAAAGTAACTAATATTAGTGATGGATAATTGTATCATCCCTCCCCTCAAAGAAGTTAATTCCTGAATCTAGTCTTGAAGATAGAGCCAAAGCTGGAACAAAAGTTTGAAGATGAGATACAATTACTTATAATTAGACAACCCTTTTTTGTTTTGTTTTCTTTTTCTTCTGCCATACTTTTTTTTTCCCTTTTTTTTGTAGAATTCTTTTCTCTTCTTTCATCTCTTCTTTTCTTTCTTTTTTTTTTTTTATCTTTCTTTTGATCGAGATGAGAAGATTTAGTGAAACAAACTAGATCTTATGGTGGTAAGAAAGATGAAGAAATTGAAGAAAACAAACAAAAATCTAGAGAAGTGAACAATGGAGATAGAAAAGAAAGCAAATAGACTTTGGATTTGACGACAAGGATGAGAGATAGAAGTAAGCAAACCAAGAAAATAAAGTAAAAACACAAAGTGACAAAAGCTAAAAACCTAATTTTAGAATTGAAGCTCCGGTACCCATGGTGCGAACCCACATGGTTAGCTCATTCTTGGCAATTGTACATTCTTATCCCATTTGTTTAGCCCACATATTTTGGATAAACTCATTCTATGCTTCTTTAAATCTTTTGGCCCTTGTCCTAGTAATAGGCCTACTTGGAATCTGGATCACTTGAAGCCCTTGAAATAGCTTGCTCTACTTGATGGGTTAGATGAATCATAAAAATGGGTATCTTTGTCCTTTGTTTTTTGCTGATGGCCTTACCCTTTTTGCATAGCTGGTCGATCAAATTAGTATTATCGTGAATGTTTGGACCAAAAAAAATCAGCATCACAGTCCGTGTATTTTCTCTGATTGATGAGGCAGTGGATTTGCATTTCACTAATCACCAGATCCCATCTGCAGACTTGAAAATCTTGGATCCTCTCTCTCTGTAAGGCTGGGTCCACTCACACATGTTCCAACACATCCTAGACAGAATAGAGGGGAGGCTCGAAGGATGGAAAGCTAAGCATCTCACGTTGGCTGATAGAACTACCTTAGCCAAGTAGGTGTTATCTTCAGGCCAAATGTACTCAATGCAAACTGTTCTCTTACCCACGGGCCTGTGTAATATAATAGATTAGAAGATCTACCAGTTGCTCTGGGGAAGCTTTCAGGCCAAGAGACGAATTTATCTAAGAAAGTGGGAAGTTGTGACGATAAGAAAACAGAAGGGAGGCCTCGGTATCATGAGCATGAAGAATGTGAACATTGCCTTCATGGCAAAGCTGGGATGGAAAATCCTAACTGATAAAAAAGATCTCTGGACTCAGGTGTTGACTTCTAAATATAATAGAGGGAAAGTTACCCCGGAGAAGTTCATGAGGAAGAGAGGAACTTCTAGTGCTTGGAATGGCATAGCAGAATCAAACAGCTTGCTTAAGAAAGGGCTAAAAGTAAGGGTCTATAATGGTAAGGATACCCTTTTTGGAGAGACTCTTGACCGTGGGAATCTCCCTTTTTAAATATTGTCATTTCAGAAGTATGCCCGTTTGAATGAAATGTTAATGTGTAATAAAATTTGATGAATTTTATTCAATGATTATTTTATAAACAAAACTCATGTGTCTTTATGGGTAGCAAATTTTTAGAATCACACCACATGCTTCGCACCTCTAGCTACACTTTTTGGACTTTTACAGTCGAAGGAAGTATATGAACCGAAATGGCGGGTCTTTTCGCGAGAAAGTATGTAAGCGCCTTTGCTTTATTCACGTATGAGTTTTATGTTATCTGATTACGTGACTCTGTTAAACTTTTACGGCGTTCCGTTACTTATGATCTGCAATCGTGGTATTTGATCTCATATGAAATCTGATGATGTCCCATCGTGTATACAGTGTGTTTTCATTAAAATATAGTGTCCGTCTGTATCATATAATGAATCGTGGAATAGTTTAAATCATCTATTTGTCAATTTATCATGGATAATAATATCATATATTTCATTCAAAATAAACCTTATTCAGTGTTAATATATTAATACACATATATAAACATTTTATCTAATAACAACAACAAAGCATGTTGTACAAATTAATAATAACACCACCATTCTCAAGTTAAATCACCAGCCTCTAATATTTACCTGAAAAGACCAATCCAAAGGCTATGCATTACCACAGCCAACCAATAGCCATAACATTAAAATACGGCCTGCAGGCCCTTAAACATGGCATACAAACTAGCCCCAAACAACCCCTTAAATGTCCAAAATTTTAATCCAAATAGCCCCTAAAACAATTTTTTGAACATGCTATAAACACTCACAATTCAGCCAACAAAACCGGCCACAAACAGGCCATAAACCATTTTTAAACAGTTCAAACAGCCCCTTAATAACGATAAACCAGATTTTTAATCCAAACATCCCCTAAAACATCCTTTGAACATGCCATAGACAAATTTTATTCAACATTGCCAAACTTATCTTTGAACATGCCATAAACTATCTAAACCGGCTCTAAATAGATTACAAACGAGGCCATAAAAGCGACCATAGCGTCAAAAATTATTAAGCAGCCACCTTATATTCCACACAGCAGCCTCCATATATCGGCCCCAAAGTATAGGTAAAATCAAAGTAGGAAGAATCTCTACCTCTTGGAGCGTGGTAGAAATAGTAGGAAGCCTCTAGAACACCTCCTAATCTAAAAACATTTGATTTATTCAAATCTCCTCTTTTTGATCTTCGGTGAAATCCCTCGTTTTTTGTACCTACACGTATCCCTCGTTGAGGCAATGAACTTTAATTCTTGGCTCGACGGATTCTAATCGAGGAAACTCCGAGAATCACTTAAAAAAGTCTTTTCTTTTTCTCTTTCTCTCTCCCACTTTTTCTCTCACGTTCCAGCCAACAGAAAACTGAGATGTTTCTCCCCACATCTGATTTTTAGTCCCTATTTATACTTTAGACTTGTATGGTGTGGCATGCTACCATTGATATTTTTGGCCGGATCAGAGCCAGAATGGGGATGCACAAAATCTTTCAAGTCATCAATCCATGTATCTTGTGGAAGCGATTTCAAATTTAGACCTTGGAAACCACGTAAACATTATCTTAACAAATGCATTTACAGTAGGCCTTAGACATACCAATTGATTACAAACCAGTCATTAGTTCAGTGTTTTTATAATATCAATATCGAAAACATGAAATGAATGCACATATCAGACATACTCCGTTTCCTTCTTTATTTCGGCTCCTCGATCTTGAGTCAAGCACGTCCTAACCTCTATCACTTTCGGTACTGCGCATTGGTAAAACAATCGCTAAGCATTTTCATGCTTAGTGGTTCTATACAAATCCATTCCTCGATTTCGGTTTTTACATCACATTTGTACATTAACATTAACTTAAATCATTACAGTTGATCAATATAAATAATTATCTCTTGTTTCTCTACAATTAGTGTGGTTCATTAATTCAATCCCAATGCACTTTCTTATTCAATATTTATAATCTCAGTCAATTCAATTATATACAAGTTCAGTTCGATTACGCAATTCAATTCGGTTAAATTAAAATTCCGATTGTCTTGAATCGAATTCGATTATGTAGTGATTGGTTATTAAATGGAATTCGATTATCTGAGTAATTGGGTTATGCAAATCAATTGAGTTATGCACCCGATTTTAACACATGTCTTACGATATCTGAGGATATCAGTCGCTGCGATCGCGAAAAGTTCTGGGAGTACAACGGCCGGTATGAATGGTTTTATAACACGATACAGTCACATTTGAGACATTTGGCCCAGTTACTCATGACTAAAATAGTGACAATTCTGCAGGTCACAGGTCCCGGCCCCGGAGCTCACGTCGGAGTGACATCAATACAATAGTTCACGTCTTCCTTATTTATTACTATTGAGCATCAATTATCTATTATCATTGGATTCTTTTCCATTCTAATAAAGGCGGTTAAATCTTCCATGAAAATATATTATAATATGTAAAACCATATCATAGTTCTTTTTCAAAACAATCAAAGCACAGGCACTATCATACAACATTTCCTAAATCTTTATTAGTCAGACAAATCAATTCATCTGCTTTTAAATAGTAATAAAAAGCAGAAGCAGGGCCAGTCGGGTGAAACAAGGCCCGAAAATCTTTGCACTTTGATTCCAATCTTGGAATCTCAATCTCGATTTGGCTTTTCCTCCTCGTCATTACCTATTCAAAACTTCATTAAAGAACAATATTATTCATGTACTAGTAGTTTGGCTAGGATTATTTGAGTTTAATATGAGTTTTAATTTCAATAGGATATATATATATATATATATATATATATATATATATATATATATATATATATATACTATATATATATATATATATATATATATATATATATATATAGATGGATTCTTGACTCAATGGGCTTATGGGAATAAAGGCATAAAGTCAGGTTTGGGCTGAAGAAGGTATGACCTTCAAAATTGGAGGTCATGCGTGAATCAACCAGACGGTGACACGAGAATGCGGTGACCTAACTGGACGAGCTCGATCCTTTCAGTCAAATCTAATATTCTCCTCAGGCATATGAATGCATTCTTGACTCAATGGGAAACCATGAATTCAAGAACACCAAATCTGGAGTTCGAGCGAGGAATATATGACCTTCGAAATTTGGAGGTCATGCGTAGTGTGAAACGGTGGCACAGATTGACAAGGCGGCTGGCCTGGACGAGCTCAGTCCAGCACCTCGGTCTGACGCTCAATATCATCTCCATCTTATCAATGGATTCTTGACTCAATGGGCTTTGTAGGTCAGGCACGAAACGGAGTTCGAGGACCCGAAGGATTATGACCTTAAGAGTTAGAGGTCATACATAGTCAAATCCTAACGGGCTGGCGCAGGGGCGGGCGAGGCGGCACCTGCGGGATGAGGTCTGGCGACACTGTTGCATGAGTCTGTGACCTCTGCTTTGCATGAATCTGCGACCTGCTGCATGAGTCTGCTGACCTGCTGACTTGCATGAGGTGCCGCTGACCTCGTTCGTGGGGTCTGGCCGGAGCCGGCTAGCTGCGTAGTCTGTTGGCGCCTGGCTGGACTTTGACTCTATGGTTGACTCTCCCTTGTTGTTTAGGTAAAGGCCTTAACTTGGTCTCGTCTCTGAGTCAGGTGAGAAATTCAAAGCCTGCATCAAGTTCATTGATGTGGCTACAATTTCCTGGAAGGACTTCTTGATTCCTTTATTTCTAACCCAAAAACCCGTTCTAGGTCCGGCTAGTTGACCCAGGCGGCCCGAAGCCCGGCAATGGGAATCCCAAATTTGGGAGACGGCCATCGGTAAAATGGCGTGCGCATTTCTGAGGATGTCCCGAATAGAAATTGAAAGCACAACGTCAAGTTAGTTGATGTGGCTTACCACTTCCTGAAGGACTCACTACCAGATTCTCTTTATTTTAACTGCAAAAATCAGCTCTAAGGTCCGGTGTCTGTATTTCTGCACAATGTGGCGAAGTAGAGTGAAAATGGCCGAAATGGGGAAGGCTCTATACTTGGAGTTCAACCAGCTCGATTAAGTCTATTTACATTCTTGTCGTAGGAAGGACTTCCTCTTCTTGACTTTAAGGGACCTATGATCCCGATCGTTGGGAAATCTAGAGATAAGCGAAAACACCATTTCTAAAATATCTAAACTTCTCTTGTTTTAAACTTAACATGGATCGCTCTAAATCGTCATTTTAAAGGAAATACACTAAAAATACTCTACCATATATCTCAAACTCAATAAATTTTTTTACTTTATTTAACATATAGTAGAATAATAATTATATTAATTATACGTTAAATACCATATTATTTTAAAAAACTATGATTTAATTATATAATTTATTAACTGTAAACATAACTATGATTAGTAGTAGTTCACATTTCTAATTAATGTTTTCCTTTGGTAGTTTATTTTAGATTAAATGTGAAGTTGTCAAATCATTATTAAACAAATTAGGAAAAACTCTTAGAGTTATTTTGATTACCTCTTTGGAACTCATATAATCATTTTATTATAAAAATTTTATGACAATTTTGAAGGAGACATTCTAAAGCAATCGTGTCAAGTGTCCGCCCCTTGTTAAGTTCGTTTCTTATAAAGCGATTAATTTCATTTCGATTTAAGTTTAGATTATTGTATATAAACTTTATTTAAATTATTTTTCAACTTTTAAAATTTTCTTAAAAATCCAATTTTTAGGGATTATTGGACACCTGTTATCTCGAAAAACATGAAAAATCTGAATATCTAAGAATCTAACGAAATTTGTTTAGGTAATAAGATTTCGTGAGCGAATCCGGCGATGGTCGGTTTAAATCATTGGGAGTTTAAAAAGTTTTGAAGTTTAGAAACCATCTGTAAGTATCGTTCAGTTTTATTTTTTGGAAAAAATCAAATTTAACATGGTTTTACAAAAAAAAAAAAAAATATATATATATATTAGGAAAATGACCAAGAAAAATTCTGGAAATTTGAATTTCCGAAGCATATATATACTATCTTCACCTAATTCATTGTACTCGAATTTCCGAAGACAAAGAAAAATTCAGGGAATTTGACATAAATAATAGGACCTTGTTCTACTAGGGATCAAACCAATATAGGCATAGACAAAAATGTAGAGAAATATTAGACAAAAATGTAGAGAAATATCAATAAAATTTGGATATCAGAAAGGAAATCAAAGAAACTTCGGTAAAGTTAGATCAATATTTCGCCCATTTCTTGCTCATGGAGGGCTTGCGACGTAGGCCACAAAAAATGGTCAACTTATCTTTGATATTTTGGAATATCGTTCAGGTGATGTTTTATCGATTTCTCTCTCTTCTTCTTTTTTTTTTTTTTTTGAAACAATCGATTTTTCTTTTCAAATTGCCTATAAAATATAACTTTCGGTTTTTCTTCAACGACATTTTAAAATTTATCTTTTATTTTAAATCTATATTATCCTTTTATTTTATATTATATTTTTATTGTTTAATTGATTTTCATATTTATCTCAATTATCATCACTTTACTTTTAAAATTATTTTATATTTATTCTTTTAATTTTATTAAATTTGAGTTTTTTTTTAAATATAAAAACATAAGTTGTTCATAAATGTCTAAAATATAAAAAAGTCAATAAAGTTTTAATGTTTTATAATTTAAAATTAGATTATTAAAAATAAATTATTAATATGATTTGTTGGGGTAATGTACATAAACCCCTTAGATTACAACTTGGACGTTAAACATTTTTTGGGTATAAAGATGCTCTTAATGTTTCTAGGTGTTAACAAACGCTAGGAGAATACAATTACCAATGGCGACGACCGGGATGGAACCAGGCTAATTAGAAAAAGCTCATTCTAAAAAAACACAAGGACCAAGCTAATTAAAAAAGGCTCATTCTAAAAAACACATTAGCGTCGTTAACATCCAATTTGCCCGTCTGTTTTTTTTTTTTTTTAATAAACCCAAAAGTCAGGGCAAGATCAAAAGTAAAGGGTATTTATGCACCTTATTTATGATTTTTAGTATTTATAATTTTTTAGGGTTTAGCTATAAAAAAACTCGTTCTCGTATAAAAATAAGTTTTACACTTTTAGATGATAATTTTATCTCTTGAAATTTATGTTTTCTCAAACAAAATTTTAATCTACACAAATCTCAAAAGATAAAATCATTATCTATCGATGTAAAACTCGTTTTCATATGAGAACGAGATTTTTATGATTGAACCCAATTTTTTAATGTGTACATTTTTCTTGTTTTTCCCATTTGTCATTATTATTAGTTTGAAGCAGGTTTCAACAAAGCGGGATTTAGTTGATTTATTTATTTTAGAGACTTTCATGTGGCAATCCTCAAGCTCCAATAATCTGAACAGCCTAGAAGCAGTCAACAAAAGCGACTATAACGATTGGGTTGTACATCTGCATCATTATGCTTGCAGAGATTCATACCATCATCACTATCATAAAGCAATTTTGACATTAATAGCAGAATAAAAGCTCAACATCTCGATGAAAGATTATATCACAAACAACCTACCCACAAAAGAAAATTCTCAATACAAGCATCTCCCCCATGTACGAAAAGGGAAAAAGAGGGAAATATAGAAAATAGAGTGGGAGCACTGCCTCCATCCTGGCCTGAAAAAGGCACTTCCACCAACCTCAATTATGACAAAACCAGCCCAAACAAAGCAAGCCAAGTAATTACTACAGCCACAGATAGAGAAAGAGCGTTCCCGGCCGATGAATGAGCATTAGTATATGTAGGTGTGGTAGTAGTAGCAGTGGCAGTGGGGGTCGCAGGTGAAGTGGTGGTGGCGGTACCGGAAGATGGTGTCGCAGATGACGAGGAGGTAGGCGGAGCGGTGGTTTGTCCGGCTTCGACCGTGACAGCAAGCTTCATCCCGCCGCCACAATGTCCAATTACCCCACATATGAAGTAATGCGTGCCTGCCTTCTTGAGAGAAACTGTGGTTGCGCCTGAGCTATCTGAAGTAATGGCGTTCCCCACCGTGCAGGTGCTGTAATCGCTTGCACTCACCTCGTCCACTGTATGGCCGCCTCCATAATTGAACACTGCTCGGGCCAAATGAAAATTCACAAAGATAAAGAGAATTTAAAGCTCTGTTCCATAACCATTTCTTGGAAGGCAGGTCTAATTTGAAAGTATAATTCAAAAGAGCAGAAACAACTAACCAAGAGTGTCGCCAATGGCAAAGGTCTTCCCGCTGGTCCAAGTGCTGTAATCAGCGCCCAATGCCCAACCGGACGAGTCACCCACGGTGTAGTCGGTCGCCAAGCTTGGCATCACAGCACACAAGACCAAGAATGCCACGCACACAACTCCGGCGCCTGCCATGTTGTGTTGTGTGTGTGCGAGAGAGAGGGAGTGGGAGTTGCTCTGCAACAACAAATGTAGGATGGGGAGTCATTATATAATGCTCCAAAAGGCTGGAGTGAGTAGCGTTGGGGTCCAATCAGTTCCACTAAAACGTATGTAGTTTTTGGAAAAGAACTCACCCAATTAGGGTGACTTGGGTCAGACTCCATACCTAATACCCAAGAAAGTGGGTGACCATATTCCTTCTTCCCATCCCCATGCTAGTTTCTCTGATGGTTTGTCTTGTAGTTGTGATATGATGCCTGTTATTGCTCAGTTGGTTTAAGCACATGAAGGCACGAAAATATGCCCCCTATCATGCTTTTGAGATGGGCTAAATGTTAAGAAAAACGGGTTTCTTATTGCCTCTGTGGATGATGGATTAGGAATGAAGAAAGAATGTAAAAGTCTCCTGAGCCTTTTTTTTTTCAATGCTTTTCCCTTCTCCATAATGAATGATTATCACTAGTTTTTGTGGTTGTGGACCTAGTGGTAAGATTGTTTCTTTCTTTTGTGAGCAGAAAAAGGTTTTCTCCTAAGTATAATAATTACAACCGGATGATTACAACAAGGACTAACAGATTAAAATAATTTGCACTTTAAAACTACTCAATGTAGGCTACAAGGCAATCCCTTTGACCGTCCGTTGCGCCTCGATGCAATTCCCCGTTGACCGATTGCCTTATGTGTTTTGAGATCCCTTGACCACTGGGAGGGGGTGTAGAGTGGGAATTACGTTTTTCAAGGACTTAATAATGCATCAACCTTGCACATCACAAAATCTAACAAGACACATTAATAATTTGCTTAAAATTAAAGATACCAACTTTATTAAGCTGAGTAATAGACCACGTTTCAGCACCCAGTTCACTGCAGACTGAAATTCCTATTATCGGAGGAGGATGGGCAGTCCCAATCTGATCCACCACCAACCAAACGACCAAAAAGTCGTGATAGACATGATGATGATACTCTCCTCTCCATTGATAAAAGGTTGAATGATTCACCCAGATGGCCAAATCAAGCGCGTGAGTGGGAGTAGTCCCGATCCCCACCACATACTAACCAGAGACCCACAAAAAGCAACAAAGTTGTGGGTACTTTTTCATGTGGGTTTGGTTGAAGTTGTTGGGGCCCGTTGAGTTCTGCCGCGCCGAACTGCTCTCAACTCACACCCTGTCACCTTCTATAGTCTAGTCTACAGTGATTACCTACCACCCTCTTCGCTAGCCACCACCTGTTCGGTTGGTCCACCATCATCTTGTTCACCCAAGATACAGGTGAGAAGACTACCTTGAGTTGCAAACAAAGTGACCATCGATATATGAACATTCTCTTACTTCCTAATCTTCCAGCATTCTACTAACATTTTGACTAGGACGTAGTAGATGATTTGAAGACAAGATCTTCCAAATTGATAAGGATACCAGCAAGCATCAGTGGTAGCTGCCGATGGATGCATCGGGATCTAAATGCTGCATAAGGGCACACCTAACACATCCTTAATTATTATTACTCTAGGCTAAGGAGTGCTGCACCATCCATCACATTTGAAATTGCATTTTCTCAATTAAGCAACCGCGTCTTTGACAAACATCTATATCAAACCATTATTAGATAGACTTCGGTGTTGCACCTTAACATGCTTTTGTTGAGAATCTTAACTTCCATCCATCCGACTCAAGATGAATCTTAAAATTACATTTCATTTCCTTCTTACGCATAGAGTGTGTTGAATACTGCTGAAACTTAAACAAAAAGGTCATCATGCAACTTCAGCCAGTTCAATCAAACAAGGAAAAAAGAAAAAGCTGATTATGGAATTTGGCGACTACTCAGATTTAAAGACTACAAACAATGAGAGGGACAAACCTATACTCCAATATGATGTCAGAAGACTTGTGCTCATTAAAGTTTGACAGTCAAATCCCTCGTGTAGAAATAATTAGAAGACAAGGATACAAAAACCAAAAATTTCACTAGACGTATCCGCACCTCTAAGTAAATTTTAACTGTAAAACCCTGTCTTTGTTGAGTGTTCAGTGCTATCATTTTCCCAGAGCCTCCTAAGTGCATCAGGTGAACAGCTAACTATCCAAACTATAATGAACCTGAATATGATAATTTCTTGGAGCCATCACTTAGTAATTCAGATTAAGATTTTGCTCTCTTCACTTGGGTTCAAACAATTTAACTTCTTCGTGCCAGCACTACCATATAAAAAAGTATAGAACTTTTTATGCGGACCTTAAATTTATTTGGATGGCAGAGGAAGTTTGGTAAGGTGGGAATGTAGACAACTGGTTACAAAAGGTTTACAGATAGAACTATTCTTGATATACTAATTTTCTTAGACCCAATGCATGAGAAAGATATACCAAAATGCTATGACAAGTTTGGGCCTAAAAGTTTGTACACAACAAAAAATTCAATGAGATTTTTTTTTTTTTTGGTGAAGGAAGACTGCAAAACAAAAATATGGCATAAACAATTAAAAACAGAACCACAATAATCCTCATAACTAATATTTGTAATATCTTTAAGGAAATTTGACAACCAAAAACTTGAATCTAAAATACCAATACCTTTTTTAGCTAAACAATTTGCAGTTCTATTTGCATCTCTATAAACATGTCAGCACTCATAAATATTTAGACCCTGCGACAACTTCAAAATATCCTCCATTAATAATAAAATAGAACTAGGTATATTGATCCTTTTACTGTAGCAATCTATAACAATTTTTGAATCATCTTCAATCTCTAAGTTCGAAAAACCCTTATTCCTAGTGGCTAATATACCATCTCTTAATGAGAAAAAACTTAATCATGAAAATGATGGGGTACTTTGGTTACATCTTTTAAATACCTTTACAAGGCATCTAGCGTTTGCATCTCTTCAAGCGAAACTTTAAGGGAGTGAATGGATTTCTCTAAAACTTAAAAATCTGACATAGATAGGATCCACAACAACAACATGCTATCTTAACACCCTTTTGTGTTTATTTCCCATTAAGCATGAATATTATGAACATATATCATTAACAAGGTGATATCACAAAGAGAATCAGAAACCCAATCCTTAGAGTAGCTGCCAATAAACCATGAACATTCTCTTTTCATGGTAATTATAACTTCTGATATTTAATCAATCACAAATAGGAAATAAACGCTAAAAACTGTCCTTGATGGAATAAAAAAGGATATCACTGAGAATATTCTGCCTTCTAATAATCTTCCAATACAATACATATATAAGGGTTACACATTTCTCAGATTTAGCATATCACATATGCTATTATCTTAGGTAACATTTGTCATCTGAGGGACATATTCTACTAGCAGAATGACTAGCATGTAATGGGTTCAAAGGATTCAGTGTAATTATCTTATGTCCTCTTTCTAATTATGAAAACAGGTGGAAAACTGAAAAACTGATTACCGGTAAGCGACAAAGAGAACACAGAAATGAACATACAAGATAAGTTCTTAGTCTCCAACTTTGAAGCAATAAGGAACTTGACAAGCATACTCTCCAAAATTTTGGTTCAGCTATAAGATTAAGACTAGGGCCTGTAGCATGCATAACAAAGTTGTCATCCTGCATTGGGAACAAGGAAATTTCAATAAGAACATCCACAAATAAGGAAACTTCATTTTTATGGCTGCATGAAAGAGAACATTTATATAAAACATCTAAGGGAGTGTCTTCTAGCAATGATATCTGTCGGTGAAATGTGCAAAAGTTAATTGACACATTCATATATTGCTTGTGAGAATCTTACGAGTCATACAGTACCAACCCTCTTTTGTTTTAGAGGTTAGAAATAGTTGCCAATTCAATTAATCATGAGTTCCATAGATTTCTCTTCATAATTTTCGTTCTTTTGTTGTTTTTTCGTGTCCATCTATTCGGCCAAATGTCAGGACAAAATAAATAAATAAAGAGAATTGACAAAGATTAACACTAGTGCAAAGATTCATTCCAGCAGGCTATGAGCTGTATATGTGGGGTTTATCAAACCAAATCCAAACCATGTGCCAAATCCAGTAATCTTCCAAAGTTTAAAAATGGTAATCTGATCAAATATTCATGTAATTTCTCTAAAAACCTGACCAGCATTGAAAACAAATCATCCACAAAAATATATATTATGTTTGAAAATGATCCACGAGTCACAGATTTCGTGCCAACTTAGTTTCAGTATAAGAAGCAATAAGTTGGGATTAAGGAAAAAACATTTAGAATCTAAATATTTTAAAATGGATAGGAAGGCAGCAAATGGGGCAGAAGATGTCTTAAACCTAGTTTTATGCTTCCTGACTAGTCATGAAACTTAGTTTTGTAAAACTAGGAGTAGAAACAAAGAAAATTCCTTGAAATGAGCAATTCTGTGATCTTTAATATATCACTTCCATAAGAGATTGAACAAGACATAGAATTAAGGTAAGGTGAATGAAATAAAGGGTATTCTACACCCATATACTTGTCTAAAAAAAAGACTACGTTAAACAGCTAGAAGGCGATTCATGATACAGGATATTTTAAAGTAGATAAAGTTTGCTCATAAAAAGGTTAATGTACATGAATAGCAAAAGAAGAGGAGAAGAACAATATCTGCGAGTATCAAAAATGCAGTTCACATGGTGCAAAGGGTATAGATGATCTATATTATATTAACTAATAACATGGACTCATAGAGTTGAACAGCAAAAAAAAAAAGTCATACAGCTGATGAGTGGAGCTGGTATTTTGGACAGGAACTGTTGTTTAGTCGATTCAAATAACAAGTTAATAACAGAATCAGTAAAAATAGTAAATCAAATGATCTGACCCAAATTTTTGAAAAATCATATGAGTTCTATTTCAAGGTCTATTCATATTAATTTTTCCTTGAGGAAAGGGTTGGGAGGGAAGTGGGATTGCATTTTGAATCTAATGAAGAGTGGAATTACAAGGCAATATTTACTAAGTAATTTAATAAAATAGGCTAGCATGGCCAAGAATAGATGTTTATAAGTTGTTTATTGAATTATTGCAAAAATATGGATTCATGAAATATATCTAAGGCATATGTTAGCCACATTGATTGATGAGAAATTTGGAATGCATTAAAAACAGCTTGGCATTGCAAATCCGTGTAACTGGCAGAAATGCTGGTAAAACTTGTAGGATATTGGTACATCAATTTTTTTGATTGGGTGGATCTTGGTGGAGGGCAGGTAAGTTTTTTTTTTCTTTTCTTTCTGTTTTTTGTACTTTTAGACACCTATTGTATACCCCTTGTATGGTTTGGGCTCTCCTTTCTGTTAATATAATCATTTCTATATGTTCATGTATCAACAAAATATACTAGTAGTCCATTTTACTTTGGCAAAACTCTTTAGCATTAGCACCCACCCCAAAATAATAATAATAATAATAATAATAATAATAATAATGCAAAGCCAACCAAATGTAATAAACAGGCAGATAGTAAACCTAAACTGCATGAAATTAATTTCTGTATCAGCTAGCCTGAGTGCAAGTTGCTTACCTGCTTGACTATAGAACAGGTGAGACCTCACTATTTGCAGCGAACAACCTCAGATATCATCATCACCTTTTCCTGATTGCCTGTGAATTAAGTTCAATGGTGTTGTTACACTCAGTCTGGAATAATACTTTAGTTTCTAGTTTGCAATCTCTACCATAGCAACTCGAAGTGGCCTTCCCATAAACATCTGCAGATAACAACTTCTCAGAGAATTTTCAGTACTCAAGTACAATGTGCCTTTTTTACGTTTTTGATGAGATCAAAATCAACTCCAGATATGAACATGCCCACACAAACAACTTCATATCTGATTATAGGAATCAATATTACCTGTCCCTGGAAAGAAGAGAAGTGTTTGGGTTTAGGCCTTTCCAACAAAAAGAACAATCCACATCCAAGGACTGTCTAGATCTTCATGAAAATAACTCTGGGTTGAGAACTTAGCTTCCAGAACTAAAAGAAACTCTAAGACTTTATCCTGGCCCATACAACTCACACACAAAAGGTTGTATGGTGACACTGGCTTATGCTGCTGCAGGAGAAGGTTTTTCGCCATATATCAATCTCAGATAATACAATAATCTCTACACAAAACATTCATTGAGATACAAACAACTTTCAGCCAAAAATACCAGAGCAAAACGAGGCGAACGTTTAAAATAAATGAACTTATACAAAATTACTTCCAATGATAATAAACCATACTGGGTTAAATGTGAATTCCATGACTGAAAACCAAATAATGAAAAGCCTAATAACCCAATTTCAAGATTTTTGTTTGGATAAGCAAATCTAATGCAACATGTCTTTCATTCCATACTCAAGAATGAAAAATTGGAACTACTAATTTAAAATGGGTCTCCCACTGAGTCCATTGTAAGTTCTTGTCCTCCTCAGTCTTACACACTTGAACCACAGATTCAAAAATTAGAAACATTTTCTCCAAAATTTTCTACAAACAAGAGAGATCCAGATAAAGCAGTAGTCACAAAGGAACCAAGAAACAATAATAAACAAACATAAAGTTATACATGATTCTGAGATTGATAGACAAGAGCTTCCTCGTGTCCCATTGTTATGAAAGCTAACTCTGTTTGGTTCCAGTTATACATCAAGTTAACAGCAGACCCAAAATAGCACAAACTGATGTCAAGAAATATAAGAAAAAGATGGGGAAAGCCACTGGAAAGTGGAATTATAGAACTCACGTCCACCACGGTGCGGATCGCAAACATATGACCATCAACATTCTGGCAAAAATTCCAGGAAATGTCTCAAAGTATCAACCTGGTTCAGAATATTTTCTTCTGCCATTCTGGGTGCCATAACTGCACAGCAGAAGAAGAATGAAGGGTAGAGAGACGCCAATGGCAGAATATGATATGAATATTTGATTTTGCTTGTGGTGATGAAGGCGAGAGAGAGTGAGAGGAAAAGAAGGCAGAAGAAGAAGAATGGAAGGCATGGAAACAGAGAATGAACTGAGGGCTTCGGTTGTTGATGTTGAAACACGCCGTCGATGAAAGCATAGATGCCGCGGCGTTGCCATCACCCACTGCTACAGGTTACAACTCCGACTGATGACGATCGAGATATACTATCGGATAAGAACTTAGGAGGCACTTTGAGATCTTTTTCTTCAACACTCAAAACGCGGTCGTTTCGATCCTTTTCTTTCAAAAATAAAAATAAATTGACCTCTTTAAATTTTAATGCTCAATACGAGAAATTAAAAATATGAACAAATTTTTATAAGACAACTAATAAAGTTAACAAATGAAAAGTCAAAATGTCATCTTATTAACTAATGTCACACAACTCCTAAACAAGTTAACAATGAAGAGCACAAATCAAACACATTTTTATTACTCAATGTTTTATTAAAATATAATTAACTGAACCAGAGATGAATGGTATATTTTCATAACGACTGGGACTTAATTTTATGATATATGATTATAATAACAATTTCAAATTTCAAATTTGTAAATTTCAAATTTCAAATTCTGGACTTTCTGCCCACGAACTGAATTTCAAACTGTCCAAGAACTAAACTAAAAAACGAACCCGCTCAAAATAAAATTAAAAATCAGACTCCCAGCCTGGATAAGATGACTTTTCTCATGTTTTTTTAATCCACTGATCCACATCTTCTTTCTACTTTTCCAGTCCTCACTTCTTCAATATCATCCTTTCAATCTTCTGCCCACCAGTTATAAAGAACTGTTCACTTTACTATGAGATCCTCAACATTTAATGGGACACAAATTAATGATCTTGAATGCATGTGATGCCAACCAGGGCAAGGCTTGAAACAAGATCTGATATAATGTACTAACTGCCCTGCTCAATACAGAGAATCATGAACTGATAATGGGTCACACGAACACCTCAATTGGGATTTATTTTCTCAAACTTCATAGATATTAAAGTTTTTTGAAGAGTCCTAACAGCCAGTCTCTTTTCAATTGCAAATGATATACTGAACAATATATCCATACTCATCCAAAGAATTACTGGTTTCAGTTCCTGTCATTACCCTTCCAAGATAATAACCCATTTATAATTTCACTACTTAATTCAGAGATTTTGTGGATGAACATAATTAATTGGAGCAGAAAGAACACCATAGAGAATCGGTGATTGCTCAGGAAACAGATTAACGTCATAAACCATTACCCGAGCCACCAAACATCGATATTGTCTACGCGCCAAACGTAGGGGACAACGTGGCTTTCCCCGGGCATGTTGTGAGCATAGACACATGCATCGGTTTAAAATCGCCCCACCAGCGGTATAGATAACGTCATTGTCACGAACCAACAATCATTTTGGGAAACAAGATTCAGATCTGATGGCAAGATGCATTCTTCGGCTAATTGTCAATGAATGATAAATGTCAGATAACTATAAGCTTTACATTATTACAAATAATATGCTCAACAATCCAGAGTAATAATGGTCAATGTTGAGGTCTTGAGACATCCATCATAATATCCAAACCGGTCGGCATTGTAAATGAATCTTATCCACGCCAAGATTTACTAAAGACAAGATAGTAAGAAAAGATGCGGTTTCCATTCGGCGACTTCAAACCCGCGGCAACAAGGGACCAACACGCTGTGGATGTGCAAACAAAACACCGTGATACAAATGGTGCTAATAACTGCATAATATGGTCATCGGCACGGCGAGATATTAAAATAATGATCTTGATGGGCGATCAACCACCAGCGTCACATATAAACAATTCAGATCATTTGCAAACCCATTATTTAAACTGATGTTATCATTCAACCTAAAGCGATCTATCAGATCGTGGCAACGAATGACACATCGATGAACTCATCAATTTCGCGTCAACAGATTTTCAATCCACTCAATTACGTTGGTTTGATTCAAATTTAACTCGTTTGATTAATTTCAATTTCAATACGCCACATTTAATTTAATCTTAATTTTATATGTTGTATCAATCTAATTAAAATTCAAGTTATATTTTCAAATTCACCGTAACATATCAATATTGATCAAATAAAAATTAATAATGAAGAGCAATAAATAACAACTAAAATTTAAACCCCGCATAACCTCTCATCTTCAAAGATCTAATATACAAAGTGTCTATTTGTAGAGAACGCTTCCATAGATTTTCATCTCATTTCTGCAGATTTGAATTTGACCGCCTTTCTTCATTCTCGAACTGCTTTACGATGTTGTTCAAATGCTGGTCTCCCGCTATGATGTTAGTCTTGTTTAATGCCAACTTTGTCGCCCACTTCCATTCTTTCATTCCAAGATTAAGATCGAGTTTTCGATCTTCTAACATCAAAATGAAGTTTCTCGTTAAAGCCATTGTTCTTTTCGCCTTGTATCGGTCATCTAGGTAGGATGACATGTGGCCCAAAGGTCATCCCAAACACGAGTCGACAACAGATTCACCGCTGAGGCCATCACAGATCATCACTGAACAGTTTTGCTCTTGCCACGGCCTTATCACGCACCATTTCAGCCCCACTTTCAACATATCTAACATCGTTTATCAAAGATTTTCAATAATCTGAAGAAACATTTCTCGTTTCATATCGCAACTACAAATATGAATTATTCGTGTATTAAATAGTTCAACTGATTCAAACTATACTTAGGTTCACTTAAAAATATATCTTGCATTATTTTGTTCAACCACTTTAATGAGTTCTTCAACTGATCGGTAAAACCAACAAATCTCACGATTGTGATTGTAACACCAACCACTTTGAAGAGAAGATTGATAACGCCTTCTGACGCCATCTTCGCCGTTCTTCGCACAAGATTCTCACGGCAACGTCTTCGGTCATCATTATCCACGCACCTGATTCTTTGACTTACGTCACGATTTATACAATTTTAATTATCTCTTCTATAAAGTTCTTGTCCTTTGCGATTTTCTCAATCTTGAATCACTTATTTTGTTCTGCGCCTAACACTGTGGGATTACTTCCTCGAATTAGTATCAATATATAAATCAAGGCCATTCATGTTAAACAATTAAAGAACCATCATATTAAAAACCATCTACAAAAATAAAATAAAATTATAATCAATTTTTAAAAATGAGCAATTTATAAACATATAAAAGCTAAATCAATAATTATAAATTTATAACTAATAAAGAATGATCAATTTATCAAATTAAAAAATATCAATTTATCAATTTAATTTAAAAATTAATTTTTTCTACTCCTAAAGAATGGTTAATTACTGTATTTAAAAAATATAATCACTAGTGAATGAGCAATTTATAAAGTATACAAATCAATTCACTAATATAAAATTTAAACTCATTAAAGAATATACTATATTAATAAAAATTATCAATTTATCAATTTAAATTTAAAATCAATTTGTCAATATGAAGAATGAACACTATTTAATAAAATTATAATCAATTTAAAAATAAGAATTTATAAATATAACAATTTATTAATTATAAACCATTTGTCTTAATGTGTTAATTAATAATATATCAATTAATTAATCAATTTTCATTTTTAAAGAGGTAACCTGCACCCGCTTTCTTCCTCCTTTCTTCCCTCTTTCCAAACTCGCCATGTAACGAGAGAGGTTCTACCGCGCTGCGGACCAATTGATCTACCAGTAAACAGATTCAAAATGGTGGTTTTTTACAAGCACCAAAAGGCAAAGTGGATTTATTGCTCATTTTCCTTTCACTTTCTGTAATCAAGAAACAATATTCGCGAGAGCGCCATCGCACTCAAAGAAACACCCAACGCTTAGTTTGATCTCTCACTTTCTCCAAATACGCCAAGAGTAGACTCACAAACTAATACATTTACAATTCCTCTGAATAATCTCCATCTTGTTCTTCTTAAATTTTTACTATTTCAAAGGCCATTTAGCAATTACGAAGATTTAAGACTTCGAGAAGCAATCTCCCATGAAAGTGTTTTACTGGGAATTATATATATAATATATATATTTACTGTGTGAATGGAAATGAGGGCTATATCCACATCGTCAACTCCACTAACCATTGCAACTTTTCGTTGCACCCTTGTTTTAATCGCAATCCTTCAAGTCAAGAGACCTTTAGCTTTCCTGGCAACTGCACTTCACCCTCTACATTATAAACACACGGATGCTGCATTTGAAAAATCGACATTGCATTTTTCTTTCTCCTCTCAAATTCTTCAGTCATACATTCACTCCGCTCAAGGTCAAATTATATGGCTAGCATCGCACACCCAGGTCGTAAAATGTTCTATCCTGGGAGGAATTATCTAGTATTAACCTCGGGTACTCTAGAAGGGAATAAAATTTCTTAATCTTAAACAATGTGAATTCCATATTTCTGTATTTTATTTATTTGATTTCACAGTTATATTTATTTTATTTTGTTAAAGCTTTATTATTTTTAATATTGATCTTATTAATTTTTTTGTTATAACTTTATTCATTTAATCGTTTAATTTGTAATATAAGTTATATGACAATAATCATATAATTCATTATATATTACTAAATAACAATCTTAAGGAATTTATTTCATTGAGTTTATTATTATTTTCCGTCACTATTTAATTTTTTTCATGACCAAACCTTGTAGTTTTAATGATCATTTTCTATTCATTATTACTAGTTCATTATTACATTATTTTGTTGAATTAAAATCTTGCGATTTTCTACTCCTACCAGCATTAAACCTTCTGTGGTTTTCATTCAAAATTTATATGACTAAAAATCTACAGATTTTCATCATCAGAGATTAAAAACCTTTGTTTTCACTAAAATTTATATGATCAAAATTCTGATTTTACCCAGTATCGAGATTAAAACCTTCTATTGAGATTAAAACCTTTGTGGTTTTTACTCATTAAATTTCGTAAGGAGATTAAAATCTTTGTGATTTTCTACTCAGTTGATACTAGTAATTTTTACTAATAAAGTATTGGTTTAATTTTTTCGGAAATGGATACGAAATGAGCATTGTTGTTCGAACCAAATTTACTACGCCCTACTGCCAAACGAGGCTTAACCGGTTTTTAGGTGTAGGCTTCAGATAATGACAAAAGATGTTCTTCTATCGAGTTGAAATTTCGGATATATCGTAGATATATCGATATATCGGATATGAACCCCTCGAAAGCGATTTTGATCTGAATCGTTCTGAGAATCGTGAAAATCGGGAAATATTGGTGATATTTCGTAGATATATCGATATCGGACCGAAATTTATTGAATTTCGGTAAAGTATAACACCTTGGCGTGGCGCCCTGGCTTGAAATATCGGAATATATCGGTAAAATATCGAATATATCCGGAAATATCATTAAAATATGGAGATATATCGGAAATATCGGTAAAATATCGAGTATATCGGGATATATCGGGAAATATATCAAAATGGCCATATTTGCATAATTAAATCCAAGCTATATTAAATTACAAATATATTTTGACCATCCAACGGTTATTTTGACGAAAAATACATAAATCATACAAAATCATTGATTTGATCGTGAATTCTCTCTACCAATATCGATCTTCATTTCACTCCAAAAAAAATTTCTTTGTATGATATCTCTTAAATAACTATATATTAGTTTAATATTTTAAATTAGTTAATTTAGTAATAATATATTAATAAATTAACATTTCATGTTTCGTTAATTTTAAAATCAAGTTATATATTAGTTAATATCGTGTATGCATATTATAAATTTATAAGTATATGAAGTTTCATATTTAAATTAATTTAATTTAGTAATAATATATTAATAAATTAATTTTTCATGTTAGTTAATATTGAAGCAGTATGTGGATGAGCGAATTTCTATCCCGTAGAGAAGTTGTAGATCTGAGTCGAGCGTTTATTCATGACATGTTCGATCTTATAATCAATATTATCGGAACGAAATTGTCTTTGTATGAATATTGTCTTTCTCAAATTTGATCGCTCAGTCGAATGTTGCAATTGGAGTCACATCAATCTTCATTTTGATTTTAAAAACTCATTGCAATGTATATATTTGATTATTAATGTCATTTTACACATTTAAAAATTATTTTTATGAATTTCAAAGTATTTTGTTAATTTTCGATATATCGATATTCATAAAATATCAGATATATCTCAGATATATCAGATATATATAAAATGCGAAATGCCAGATATATCAGCCGAAGCGAATATTTTATTGTAGCTCTATCTAACGACTCTAAATTAAAAGTTCATCAAAGAAGAGGTTAGAACTAGAATGAGCGAGTGCGAAAAGATAGATTTCTTGTGAGTTGAAGCACAGGCTTATTGAGCTTCCTTTGCGGGAATTATATTTTGAGCGGGTTAGATGATATTCTATATAATGTCTATTGATATTAATCTTGAAAAATTATAGGAAGCACTTGAGAAAAAGTATGAGGTGAAGGCGGTTCAAAAATTTGTGGCGACGAATTTCTTGATTATAAAATGAGTTGATACGAGAACATTGTGTGTGAATCGAGAACTTCAAGTAATAATTCACGATCTTTTAATGAAGGAATGATTATTAATGAAAGCGTTTCAAGTAATTTGCATTTATAGAAAGTTACCTCCACATGGAAGGACTTTAAAAATTACTTGAAACAAGCGTAAGGAGATGACGCTTTGAATGATCTAATAGTCCGACAAAAATTGAAGAAGACAAATGGCATGTCAAAAAAGAAGCCTTAGGCAATCATCTATATCAGGAGCAAATATAGTTGAATCTCAAGCCATAATGCAAAGAAAAAGAAAGGCTAATCCATGGTCCAAAGAACCATACACAATACAAAAATTCAAACGGTTGTACTGTGGTAAATCAGACATAGGTCCTGGAAATGCCACAGGCACCAAAAATAAAATAAGAATAAAGGTCAAGTCAATATCGTTGAAACCGATGATATGGATATTGAAGATTTGTGTGCTTTTCTTTCCGAAAAGTAACTTTATAGGAAACCCAAAGGAATGAAGTGATCGACTCTTCACGCTACCCGCCATGTGTGTTATCAAGGATGTTCTTTCCCATGTTTGGCTGACCAGGAAGAGCTGTATACGTGGAAATTCTTCTTCAATTCCCAAGATAGAAGGAACTGGAAATATTCTCCTAAATGACATCTGGCAAAACTCGACACTAAAGAATGTCCTCCATGCCCGAACTGTAAGAATTTGGTCTCGACATCACTTCTGGTCAAGAACGGATTTAAGGTTGTATTTGTTTCTGATAAAGTTGTAATAAGTAAAAATGATATGTATGTTGGAAAGGGTTATCTTAGCGATGGCCTTTTCAAGCTCAATGTAATGACAATCAATAATAATAAGAATAATGATTCTTCTGCTTATTTACTTGAGTAAGATAATTTATGGCATGCACCGTTGGGACATGTTAATTACAAATCTTATTAAAATGATAAACATGGAAATATTGCCAAAGTTCGAATAATAAATCCAAAATGTCAAGATGTGTTGAATCAAAATTTGCAAAACATCCCTATAATCCACTGAAAGGAATTCTAACCTTTGACTTGATTCATACGGATATTTGCTATATGAAGTCACTATCTCACCGTGGAAAAAGTATTTCATAACTTTATTGACGATCGCACTAGATATTGGTTATGTATATTTACTTAATAGCAAAAGATGAGGCAATTGATGATTCAAACAATATAAAATTGAAGTTGAAATCAACTTAATAAAAAGATTAAAATGATCGTATGATAGAGGTGGTGAATATGAATTTCCATTCAAGAAATATGTCTAGAAAATGAATTATTCATCAAATGACCCGTATACACCACAACAGAATGGAGTCACAGTGAAGAATCGAACATTGAAAGAAATGTTGAATGCTTTGCTACTAAGTTTTGGTTTACCTAACTGTGGGGGAAGTCCCAAGCAACTACACGTATACTCAATAGAGTACCCTACAAGAAGATGCACAAATCATTCCATATGAAAAATGGAAAGGTAGGAAACCAAACTTGAATTACTTCAGCGCTGGGGTGTCTAGCAAAAGTACAAGTTCCTAAACCTAACAGTTAAAATAGACCGAAACGATAGATTGTATTTCCTTATCGATATGCTAACAATAGTAAAGCATATCGTCGGGTTTATAATCGTAAATTCCCGATATTCATTCTAATACAATAATAGAATCGATAATGCTGAATTCTTTGGAAGACATTTTCCGTATAAGAATGAAGGCAAAGCACTCGTGAAAGTTCCAAGCGACTTCGGAAATTAATGAGGAAAATGTGCATAATATCAGGAACCACGACGAGTAACGCCAAAGGGTACTAAATCTTTCGTCCAGATTCTAGCATTGCGAAAATGAGCCCCGACTTTTAAGGAAGCAATGAAGTCTCTCAAGCTCAATATTGGAAAGAAGCAATTAATAGTGAAGTTGAATCCATATTGAATAACCATACGCGGAATTGGTTGATCTTCCTCAGGAAACAAGCCATTAGGATATAAATGGATTTTAAAAAGAAAATTGAAAGATGATGGTACTATTGATTAGTTATATAAAAGACTAGTTGTCAAAGGGTTTAGACAAAAGGTCTTGACTACCGGTACATACTTCACCGGTCACAAGAATTACACCATTTGATCGTTAATCGTTTTCGTCAAGCAGTATGATCTTCAGTCCATCAAATGGATGGAAAACAGCCTTTTTAAATGAAGAATTGGAGGAAGAAATTTATATGGAACAACTCGAAGGGTTTATTGTCCCCGACAAAGTTAAAAATGTTCATCGACTTGTTAAGTCTTGTATGGACTTAAACAAGCACCTAAACAATGAGATGCAAAATTTGAGCAAAGTAATGTTGTCAAATGGATTCAAGATTAATGAGTGCGATAAATGTGTATATATATAAAAATAATTCCTAATCATGAGGTCATTGTTTATCTATATGTGGATGACATGTTAATACAAAGGCAAAAATATTATTGACATAAATGCCACAAAAACTAATGCTATCCAAATCATTTGATATGAAAGACTTAGGAGCGCGCATTTTATTCTAGGCATAAAAAATCTACTTAACTCCTCAAGGTCCGCGGCTATCACGCCCCACTATATCGACAAAGCACTTGACAAATTCAAGTATTTGAATTTCAAAGAAGTGAAACGTCAATAGACTTAAACCTTGCTCTTGCAAAGAACAAAGGTGAAAGTGAGTCTTAAGTGGATTACGCTAAAGTTTTAGGATGTCTAATGTACATCATGAATCGTACCTTCGACTCGCATATCGCCATAATAAGTAAACTTAGCTTTCCATACATGAGTAATCCAAATAAAACGTGATCGACGGCAATGAGACGTGTTTCGGGGATATTTAAAACATACCCAAAATTTTGCTTTGCATTACAAAAATTGTCCACAGTTGATTGAAGGTTATGTTGATGCAAATCGGACACCCGCTCAATCGAAGCAAATCATCAGTGGAGTGTGTTTACTGGGCCAGTGTGAGCAAATGTCTTGGAAATCTTCTAAGCAAAACTTGCACGCCTGCTCTACACACAGCCACCATAGCTTGATAAAGCCGGTGAAGAAGTCGAATGGCTTCGAATTTCTTAGAAGATATTCCGTTTTCGCCCAAACTAACTCGAGCATACATCGTGGATAGTCAAGCAATGCTATCTAAGGGCTGAAAGTGTTATGTACAATGGAAAATCTCGTCACATACGACGAAGACATAACACTGTTAGACAATTAATCTCTAGTGGAGTTATCTCAATTGATTATGTAAGATCAAAAGATAATGTGTCGGATCCATTAACAAAAGGCCTATCTAGAGAGTTAGTCAAAATCGAGGGAACGGGACTACGGCCTAGACAAATCATCATGGCGGTAACTCTACCTAGTAGACCTGGTGATCCCAAGATTCAGGTTCAAAGAGAAACAAAGCTGCGTTTGATGGTCCAACATCACAAATTTATTAAATCCATTCTCATGATTTGTGACAATGTTCGTAAATAAGGATAAACCTTAAAATGAAAGGTTTTTAATGATTTCTAAGTTTGACATAAGATTGATCAAATGGTGTATTTACGGAATACACGTTTAGGGAAATCACCTATGTGAGTGTGAAGTGAGTCGCTTCATGAGGTAATAAAGAAGGCCGCTTCTAAACACTACATGGCACTGTGCATGCTGTCACGGGCTAAAACGAACGCAACAATGAGAACCAAAACGGAGCAGAGTTAGTTGTGTGACTTGTATGCTGTCTAGTATACACCAAAAGTCGACGGTTCAAAGATATCGATCTACCGATTGGACGAAAGTATACTGGAGAGTATGTTCACTACGGAAAGTTCAAAGGGAAACCTACTTATTCAGATGTCATTAATTCTTGGGGCTTAGAATCACACATTTATGCATAGTTTTCAAAACTTAAGATTCTCCATTCATGTGGGGATTGTTGGGAATTATATATATATGGTTATATATTTATTGGTGTTAATGAAAAATGAGGGGTTTGTTATCCCACATTGGTTAACTCCAATCTAACCATCGTGAATTTTTCAAAACAGACCCTTTGCTTCCTATAAATTCGTAATTTCCACATTTACAAAACACAGCATTTTTCGTGGCATTTGAAAATCGACATCGTGATTTCCTTTCTCCTTCAAATTCTTCGAGCCGCGCGATTCACTGGCCATAGCTCAAAATTTATTGCTCGGCGTTGCATCACATAACTTAAGGTTCTAAACCGTCATCTTTATGAATATTCTATTAACCTTTGGGTACCTGAGAGGGGAATAAAATTCCCTAAGGATAAATGTTAATTTTGCTGACTCTGGCTTATTTATCAGATTAAGGGCTTATATTTATTTTATTTGTTGGGGTGTTCTTTATTATTTTTAATTGCATTAACTTTATTTAATTTTTTTGTTATAACTTTATTCATTTTAATTGCTTTCAATTAATATAAGTTATAATATTATTTAATTGCTATAAATTAATATAAGTATTACGGAAATAACAGCTCTAAGTCTCATATAATTACATAAGCATTTGTTCTCCCAACAAGATAAATCGACTTCACTCGGAACAGCCATGGGCCATATATCCATACGGAAGATTTATTAATAAAACGAACCATCATGCCCAAGTAAGATTACCCAGGACTAAAATGATTTGGAATTGAATTACGTTACGTGGAAACGATTCATACGCGATACGAATTTTCATTAGTGCTTTCAAGCAATTGTGAAAACGTCCAAGAATATCTCGGTTTAAAGATTAAAAATCATTAAACTTTAACTAAAAGACATGGAAATTTTGGACAAAATTTGATAAGTAATAAAATGATTAATAATATGCATGTTAATAACATAAATATGATACAATTATATTTTAAAAGAAAACAACATGTACTGCCTAGATGTAAAGTAGTACATGTTAAATGGGCAAAGCAAGCAAAATTGTGAAACCAGATGCCTATTCGAAAATGGTGCCAATTATGCCATTCACTTAATTAGTGACTTAACCCCACTAGATCAATATGTTATGGATGATTCCCAAGAAAAAGAAAGAAAGGAGAGAGGAGAGAGATTTTGTCCATTAGTCTGTCAGAAAAACCAGCAACAAGCTTTTTACAGACAGCAAATATATAGTTTCAAAGAAAATGCTACCTCAAGAAGTACAATTAGTTATCAGCAACACCATTTGGGGGATAATGGACTTCTAAGAACAGAAGAGGAGATGGAATCTAAGCAATTCGTGAAAATCTATTATTACTTGTTATGGAGTCTAGGGTTCGGAGAGTTATGTTGCAAGGGCGATAAAGGCTGCCTTGACGAGTCCAGGTCAGTGAAATCAATCTTCTTCTCAATGGGACTATGTGTCTGTGGGCTACATTTTCGCTTGTTGCCCTGCATGACAGCCAAGGAAATTGTACCAGTAAATAAATCATATAATCTATGCTTATCATCAAGCCAAAACCATTGGCATTAATATTTATGCACTCCATACATGCAGATTGCAGACGCACAAAAAATGCAAGTCAGATCCCTTTTTTATCCCCCTTTCTTTTCATTTTCTCACCTTGGCAGAATCACTACTGGTATGTTTTCCACCAGAACCAGGATGGTTCCTCCTATCTTTGTGGTATTGCCGCATCAATCTCTTGTTCTCCTCATCCAAAGCATTGTTTTCATCAAATAACAGCTTCACCTATGTTCATTAAAAAGGTTGTTAAGACTACATAACTAGAATGGTCCAAAGCCTACTAAGAATGATGGTTTAACTATATTTCTAACCTCCTCTTCAGCTCTGTGTAGGTTCATCCTTAAATGTTCCTTGTCATTCTCAAGTGTCTTCAGTTCAGCAGCAAGTGATAGAACCGTTTGTGTTGATGGCTTCAAGCTACCATGATAAAAGAGGATATCTCAGAACAACAAAACAACATTGGCCACGATAATACTTTGACCAGGATCTAGCGCTAACTAAATTAGCAATATAATTACTGCAATGAGGAAGAAAAACATACTAATTCCACATTTTCAACAAATTTTGGCATGGTTCGTGTTCACTATTTGCCTCCAAGAAAGCATGTGCGGTGGTTGCACCTCCATCCTTACTGATTAATGTTGCTAAAACTGACTCAAGTAGATTTTCTTCCACAGCCGCACCATGCACCGATGAATCAACCTTCAAAATGGTTATGTGGTGGGTTAGCCTTCAGTCAAATATAGCATTGAATACATATTCTGCATGAATTCTTATTAGCATTCCATGATCAAAGGAGAAGAGAAGAAACAAGAAAATAGCTAGGAAATATGACTTTCTTTTGCGAAAATCAAGTTCAAGAAACATAAAACTGGTATCAACCTTTTAAGTCTGTTAGAACTAAATCATATTCAGCTGCAAATAAGTATCTAGTTTGTTGAACATGAATAACCAAACACTGACAATTGATTCAGTTTTTGACAGATTATTCCATCCTTAAAGCCACATGCTTAGAAGTTCAAATTCATGTTGGCTTTGACAGATTATTCCATCCTTAAAGCCACATGCTTAGAAGTTCAAATTCATGTTGGCTAAAGTGGCTATATCAAAACAAATTATATGGGCTGAGAAACACACGCCATGTTTAGTAATTAACAGAATGATTTTGGTGTTAAGAATGTTGTGGAATATAAAAAATGCACAAATTTCCCTGAGATAGGTTCCATGAAACAATTCCCCTTAGAAGCACATCTTAGGGTTAAGATGCAGCAGAATCATTTACTCAGGTTCATTATAGAATTTTAGAAACATGATATTTCACTGAAGAACAATACCTGGCTCCATACCAAGGTGGAGGAGTAACTCCAACCCCCTTTTTATGGAGCATCTTCTTGATGCATGCACCTCTAACCTACAAAATGATCTAGGGAATTTCATGGTTACATGATATTTTTTTAGAACAAGTACATATGGTCAAGAATTTAATGGAAGTAGCTTATTGCTCAAACCCCACACATAGTATGTCAGGAGGTTTCTCCATTTGGAAATAAGATATTTCACTTAATACATATAACTGAGGAGATATTATGATATCCACCAAAAATGATAGATGCACCTGCAGAAAAGTAAGGATTTTTTTTCCAAAAAAGGGAGAAAACATGGAAAGTTATAAAATGAATCAATAAATCACACCATTTAATATATAATAAATACATTTCTAGAGAAACTACTATTTACTAGACATCATATGATACTACTATGTGCATGATGTCCACATCATATAAGGGAAAAGTTCATAACACTATATATGTGGGGACTTCTCTTAACCTTATATATGCATTTTAAAGCCAGGAGAGCTCCTTTACACTCAAAGTGAACAATATCTAAATGATCGGGTATGGGTTGTTTCAAAAGGTTTTAGAGTCAATTCCCTATTTCGATATGTAGATTCGTTTAGCCTCAATGATGCGTGTCAATATATTTGGCCCCACAATTATATGGGATAAAGTAAGGATGTTGGTGGACAAACAATATCCACATAGCTGGTTGGAAATTGTCACAACATGTGTTGGGAATGATTGCTTGAGAAAAGCAAGTGGATGAAATTGAGATCATAGAGGAACAAAGGATTTCAATAAAAGACTTCAGAAAGAGAAACCACAAAATGATTCCTCTTCAGGTATAACCATGCGCTAGGAATTGATGAGAATTCATAACTCAAAAACAGAAGTTTTAAATACAAAGTACCAGAAAAATAAAGTTTATTTTAGAACCATAATCTTAAGAAGCATCATAGGAAAAAAAAGAAACCATAAACTTATTGACTTACACAAAAAAACCATGGATAAGGGGTTAAGTCTTTAACCCATGATACCTGGATTCTTTAACTTTTTGTTGGATGTACCCCTGTCAACGTGGCATGAATAAGAATGTGGGTGTGGGATCTACATCAGATAATTATTCTTTGTTTAAGATATTGACTATTTTAATTTTTTTTTAATCAAGAATATGTTGTTTTTTCCTATAATTGGTTTTTTCCTTATTAATTGATGCAGGAGCTTTTATAACAAACATTGAGAATTCGATCAATGCTTACAAGTTGAAATTGACCGATGACAACAATATCTTGCCTATATTCAATGTCAAGGATTTGAGGCCTTATCACGGTGAAAACTTGAGGGCAAGTCTTTTTTCCTGACTATGGGGGATTGATGCAGGAGCTTCTACAACATACATTAGAAATTCGATCTTAATTATGGAAAATTCATATTCGGGAGGCTGTGAAACCTTGGCAACACCAAATATGTTTCTAAATCCAAGTATTTTGAGTCTTGTTACTATTTTGATTTGGATTTGTTTTATTTTAAAAAGATTTGTTCTCTAAGACAAAGTAGTAATTGCTTTATTCAATTTAGAAAGATTGTTTTCCTAGTCAAAGTAGGAGTTTCTATTTATTTTCAGGAGTTGCTTTATTTAAAGTAGAAAGTCTTTGTTTTCCAGTCAGTAGGAGTTTAACATTGGATTCGAAAGTATGAGACTGTCTGTCTGCAATGTGTCTTTTGACAAAATGGGTTAAGTGTAATAATATTTTTCAAATTTTCTTTTTTAAGAGTTATATTGTTTCTTATGCATTGGTGGATTTAGCATGAATAACGAAGTTAATTACGTCTTATCATGAGTGGTCCTTGGGTGACGAAGTATATATCTTCTTCTATTGTCTCTTGGGTGGATTAAGCCAGATAGGCGCGTTCGTGACTTAACATCTGTAGTGGATTCGGCCCAAAGTTGGCTGAAGTAGTTCCTTTCCTTCTATATACCTCATGTATCCTCTTCTCTTTACCTTTCTATAGCAAATTTTCAACCTTAACCTAAAACTTTTGAAATTGGTTCCATACTTTTAAAACCTTTCAATCTTTCTTTGCGTAAAGCGTATCTGTCGCACTGCTTGTGAAAGCCCAAATTCGTACATATTCTAGCCTACCAGAAAAACACGAAAACATAAACTAAGCTCAAAACAAGGCCGTTTTGCATCAAATCAAACTCGAACCTTTCCAAACCAAAAATCCTTCATTCTAAACCTTAATTCCATTATATATAAACTCCAAATAATCCCTAAAACCTTTGGAACCATAATTATCTCTTATCATTTTAAGTTACATCCTATACCCCTAAACTACCACAAACCCATCCCTAACTTACCCAAACTATTAGATCATCCATCACGGTCCTATCCTTGCATCATTATGGCTTATCCAAGTACCGTTCAAGATCAAATTTTCATCTAAGTCGCCTTGTCCTATATTTTCAGATGAGAAGGACTGCACAACTACACACACCAGCACCCACAGCCATACCTGAACCCATGTTAAATAACATTTAACTATGAATTTCAGTTGTAAATATTTCAATGAACATAAAAGAGAATGTCAATTGACCAATTATAGTCACTCAAACTAGCCTTCTGAGTAATCATTGATTAGGGCGTGTCTCTTAATAGAACATACTTCAGTTTAGCCACCTCTTAATTCAGGGTTGAATTCTAACAGGTTCTCTACATTCAGGTTTGGAAAGCTTCCTAATCTAAAACATCAAGATCATCAAATGCCCCATCAATCCTTTAATGAGATCAGAAAACAAAAAGGCCCAAGGTAGAGCAAAGAGGAAAGTAAATTACCGCCCGTAGCTCATATTCATGCTTGTAGAACCGCAATTCATCTACCAGTCTCCTTAACTCCTCTTCCAAGTCACGAACACGCATCTCAGCTTCCTTTGCCCGCTCATCAGCCTCATTTCCAAAATCCATCAGAGCTTCTCGGTCATGGTCATAGAGGGCGCACTCTTTCTCCCACTTGGAGCACTGACTCAAAAGATTCCCGCACTCCAAAGCCAATTTTTTATTCTCCTCAATGAACTTTTTCAGTGCCAGTGCATTCATGCTCGCTTCAGACTAAACCCAAGGGAAAAAAAGGAAAATGAAAATCACCGACATTAAATCCCTACCGCTCCAAAAAAAAAAAAACGTTAAAGTGAAGAAAGGAATCTTATTTTCTGTTCCATAGATTCCCAAAGAAAAAAGTAAGAACAAACCCTAGTCCGTTCGATGATTTCGTCTTTCTCCTTCAATTTAGAATGAAGATGCAAGCAGCGATCACGAAGTTGGTTTTGGGCTTCTAAAGAGGCTTGAAGCTTTAACTCCAAAGTTTGGGCAGAAACGGGAAGGCCTAGTGAGTATTGGATAGATTCTTTAATGTAGTCATCGATTTCTTGAGGAATATCCATTGAAACCCTGGATTTGGAGTTCCGATGAATAGATTAAACCCCAAGTGTCGTAAGAATAAAAGAGATTGGAGTGTGAAGTTTTGAAGATCAAAACCTAAAACACAAGAAAAGACACGGACGCAGCAGAGGTAGAAGAGGAGAAATGAGGGGGTTTTGGTCCGAGAAATTTCGAATTAAAAGTGAGTAGCCGTTAGAGCGTGAGATTTGAAGTTGATGTACACGTGGCGATGTCTCTTTGATATTGGCATTTGGCTCTACTCACAATCTTTCCTTTTATTTTCCCGTCCGGGTAGTTCTATCTTTCTATTCAATATTTCTTTTTTCGTTTTTTTGAAACAAAAATCTTTTTTGAAATAAATTTATTTTGCACCGTTAAATATAATAATAATTGATTGGGTTCAAAATAATAGTCACGCAAGCCCAAAACACAAGCCCAAATATTAAGCTTAAAAAGAGATAAAGAAATTAGGCCCAGGGTAAAGACGTTAAAAAGCTCGACCATTAAAGCCCAGGCGGTGCGAAGGTCGGGGCTAGGGGACTCGGTCGTATAGTCTAAGAACGGGTGGCGTAAATATCTAAGAACCGTATTAAAGGAAAGTCGACTACTAATTAAATCCACGATTAGGAAGTTAGGAAACCAGATATTCTGTAATTTATTATCAATTATCCCTTATTAATCGACTAACGATAAGGAAAAAAATCTCTCACCCAATGGGAGAAATATCTGTATCATCATCTTACTAAGAAAGTTATCATGATCATCAATTATAAATACCAAGTCACCCCATCGGTGAAAGGTACGCACAAAAATTCATTCCCTAAGCAGTTTATCTTCTCTTCCCGCAGAAAAAAAAAGCCCGGCTTAAGCATCGGAGGACGGGCGACCGCCCGATCCTTTTTGTTGTTTCTTATTTTTTGCGGAGGGCGGAGCATCGAAGTCGGTGGGCCAGGCCTAGCAGATTTGACAAGTTCGACCAGTTTAGGTGAAAAAGCATCATTAGTTTGGCTGATCACGTAGAGCAGCCCGGTTCCTTCTAAATAAGCGATCTCTTAGTGATTGATGGTATCAACTCGAACCGCAATGACAAGAGCCCGCGTGATCCCCGAGGATCTGAGACCAGTAGAGCAACATAGATAGGCGACCTCCACGCAGGGCACACTGAAACTCTACACGCATGATAAACGAGATGGAGTGCTCGAATCCTCTAGAAATGACGTTCTTGAGAGAGTTGGAGGCCGGCTTCAGCAGCTTAATCTGAGCGCCTCGGGAGCGCAAGCGGGCCGAAGAGTCAATACCATTGCCAGAAAGAGCGACAACATCTCGACCCTCCTCGAGAAGCATATGGAGAAGCAGAAACCAGCCAAGTCAAGGAGCATGACCCTTACAAACCCCCTGGAGAGAATCGTAATGAGGAGAGAGCGTAGTAAGACAGCCAGGCGATGGGCCCCATCCCTTTATCGACGGGAGATAGGGGAGCGGTCATGGGAGCACAGGTTCAGGGACATTCAGCAAGAGTTCAGCCATATGAAGGAAGCGGTAAAAGGCTGAGCTCATGTCTCTATGGACGCTCACAGTGCGACAAAGGCGAATCCTCATTCCACGGTCGAGTCTTTGCACTTCCCTCTTGAGCCAGAATTTCGAATCTTTGCGGATCAAAGCGTTCGACAGACGAAGACCCCATAGATCACCTCAATACGTATAAGAGCCGAATGGAGCACACGCGGATATCGGGACCAATCCCGATGTAGGCACCGCTATCACGTTAAGGGCGAGCATTGGCGCTAGTTTAACAGAGACTTCGCCATCTTATTCGCATCATTCCTGAGGCTCTCCATCGCATTCGTCTCCCACTTTATCGGAGCTAGGACGTATAGGAGGTCGAGTTATCACCTTCCGACCATAAAGCGAACTCGCGGGAGAGCGAGGTCATATGTTAATTGACGAGGTCATTAAAGTGAGAATGTTGGATGAGAAGTTCGCCATCAAGCTTTCATCAGGCCAGGGGTGTAGTCGAAGACACGATGTTCTCTATCTCGAAAGAACCCTCGACAGTGAGGTTAACAGCTAAGCAAGTGTCAGCGGTGGAAGCCCACTTATCCAAGCGAATGAGCTCTTATGCTCAAAAGGAGAAGCGAGGGCGGCTGAAAGCGGGGAGCGAGCCGAGTGAGGCATCGGGGCGAGACGGATCAGGAGGAATAGAGAAAGCGAGCGTCCCCGAGGCGGGGCAGTGAGGTACACAGGACCACCTCGGCATGAGCTACGACGATGTTACCTCGGCGGTTCACCCTGGCCTCGGTGTCACGGGTCTGCACGCGAGTGCAACTAGAAAAATTTCTAAGATGGCCATCTCAGATGAAGTCGGACCGACAAAGGGCAATACCAAATCTTGTGGGTTCCACGGGGATCACGGTTCTTTGAGCCGATGGTGCATCCAAGGCGGGAAAGAAATTGAGTATACGATTCGATGTGGGCATCTTGCAGTTCACGTGTGGAGGTCGGGACTGGAGTGTAGCCACCACCGCCTCGTCCAGCTAGCCCGACTCGGCTACCGGTGCCATTGGGAGAAATCCCACTGTGATCTCGAGAGTTTGCGGGGGCGGGAGTCCAGGCCTTCGGAAGGCCCATCTGTAGCGGCATTAGATAAGGGAAGCATTAAATACAAAAGTAGGTATCAACCACCCTCATTTGGACACTTCACCCAGCCTTTTTGGACTCAGGCATGGAAGGTTGCCGGCATCCCATATTGTGTCCCTCAGTGATAAGGGAGTGGATTTGTAGCTAATAAAACAATCCATGGGATTATATCGACAATGAAGCTCATTTGACATGTCTGCATCAACTTTCGGCAGGAAATGGGCATTGGAAGGAAGATAGAGCGTTCAGCTACTACGTGGATTCTTGGGAGAAAGAGTGTTGCCTGCGGGGTCGATCTAATTAGTGCTCACTTTGGGAGACCTATTTTATCTTCTGGCAATGATAAGATTTCTCATAGTAGATGCCCCATCAGCATACAACGTGTTACTCAGCAAACCCTCTCTCAATACCATAAGGGTTATCCCCTCTGCCTATCACATGGTTATCGAATTCCCAATTGCAAATGGAGTAGGAATGGTTCGACGGCGTGTAGCCGGTGTTACTCGACATCGATGAAACAAAAACGGTGGACCGCGTCTGCATGGACCGAGCTCTAAACATCACGGGCAGGAGTAAGCACGGAGCTTTGCCCTCGGAAGAATTAGAGCTGTCTTTGCTTGACCAACAACAGAGTGGGAACACCTGATCACATGGGATCTAAGTGCATTTAGAGCGTGGGAAACCTTCTCATCCACTTTTTAAAGCAAAACATGGAAGTGTTCGCTTGGAAGCGAGGGAAGACATGGGTGAGATCGACTGGCGACAATCACACATGCTGAGCGTCAGAGTGGTCCTTGAAGTCGGTCAGTAAAAAGGAGCGTTGCGAGGAAGGTAGAAGGCGATTAATGAAGAGGTCAGGCAAAAACTCCTCCAATGAATCTGTGATAAGGGAGGTTGGAATATCACACAAGTGGTTTGGCCAGCGTTGTTCTTGTCAACAAGCGACGAATGGCGACTTTGCATGTTCCATAAAGATATCAACTAGTTGCGCCCCAATATAGCTTCCCTACACTCACGAATTGACCGCGCCTAGTAGACACCAACGCGGTCGTGGAGCTCCACCGGCCACACCATGGGCGCGCTACAGCTTCTGATAAGAGATCGGTAGCGGATCCAGCGACGAAAGAGACCTCATTGCGTTCTTTGACGAACTGCTGTCGGGTAATGCCCTTGATTTGAGAAGAGCAGTAGGAGCCACTGAGTTGGTGAAAACGAGATGTTCCAAAGCAAGTGGAGCGTCTATGGAAGTATATATAGACGACATGTTGGTAAAATCATTTAAGGCCAGCTCATGCAACCCACACCACGTGGCGGTTCCCGGATCTGAAACTCTGGCAAGTTAAGCAGGCCAAATGCGCCTTAAGAGTCTGCTAGGAAGTTGTGAGTTTTATAGTCAACTTATCGGGGAATAGAAGCAAGCCCGGACAAGATAAAGGTCGTGCTCGACATCGCTGCCACCTTGAGCATTAGGACATTCAACGCTTGATTGGAAGAATGAGTTGCGCATTGTACTTCATATCGAGCCCGACCAAATGTTCTTTCTTTTGGTTTGAAAAAGGCCTTCAATGGGATGCACGCTGCGAGCATTACGGTGCTCAAAACCTAAAGCTCTCAGATTGGTAAACCACTCAGGAGAACTCCTCATCTGCAGTGGTTTCAAGCTTCTCAAACCAGTGCTTTGGTCGGAGGGCAGGATAAGTCAAAACAACCGGTTTCTTGTGCGTAGAGCTTACGAGAGGGCTTGGAGGAGGTATCAGATGGAGAAGTGATCTAGCATTGGTAACTACATCGAGAAAACTCTGACCTTACTTCGAGCTCACACCATCGAAGTCGACCTAAATATCCGATGGAAGCGAAATCTTGCTAGGCGAGAAACCTGCAGGCGGTAAAGTGGGCTATAAATTTGAGTGAGTTGACGCCAGATACAAGCGGGACAAATAAAATAGCGGATCTTGGCGATTTCATTTCATCGTAGATTCCACGGAACCTCACAGAGCTACCCGATTGGCCTTGAGCCTCACGTATGGAGGTTATCCATGAGCCGAGGCCTGCGCTCTAGGAAGCGGTGAAGGTCGAATCACGACCTTTCGGGCGGGATAGATGTGGAATCTTATTTCGGTCGGCACCAAGCCTGTCTGAGCAGACATTTGTCATAAGGCTGGGCTTTACCTCGCCCACTCCATGGAAGCTGATCGGATAGAAGTGAGCAGTGACTCTCAATTGGTAGTAAAGCAGATAGAAGACTCCTATGAAGACAAAGGTGAGAAGATGATCCTGTACCTTAAGAAGGTGCGGTGCAAAGTTATAGGTTAGGTCGAGCATGTACTGAGTAGAGAATTCCGGCGGTACATGGCAAGAAAGTGATCAACAATCATACCAGGAAGACTGGGCAAATTGATCTGTGAGCCTCTTGAGGCCCTTAGTAAGCACCCGACAACGGAGAAGTCTCACGGTGTAAATGAGTGGATGGACCCATCAGAGATTGCCCAATTGGAAGGGCATTGCCAGCGAACGAGCATCGAACTCGAGAGAAAGGTTGTGAGATTCACCGTTCATTGGGGACCCTTTATAAGCAGAGGCTTCCTCTAGCCCATTCCCAGTGCGCCAAGGGAGGCGCGGTACATACTCGGGAGGTACCTGAGGCATGTGGCAGCACATCGGGCTCGGACCTTAGCGGGAAGAAACCCGGCCGCGGGGTATTACGGCCTGATGCTCAAAGGCCTTGTAAAACCGGTTAAAAAATGCAAAGCTTGTCAGGAGCATGCCAAGATCTCTCATTTCCCATTTGAGCCACGAGCGTGATCATGGCCACAGCCTTTTCCATCGATGAAGTGAACATATTCAGGATTTACCCGTGGAAGGGCGATCTGAAATTATCTGTTGTGGCGTGAATTTATTTTACCAAGTGGTGAGGCGAACCCTTAGAAACAATCATAACATAAGGTACACTGCCCGTTTGGCGTTCTATAATATGGAGTTCGGGATCAGGAGTCCTTGTGTCTGTGTGGGAAGCAGTTTCGACGATCCTCACAAGTTCGAGGGATTTCTACCTCGAGGTGTGAATGTTGAAACTGCCTCATCACATCATCACTGATCCAGTAGGCAGCGAGTCCTCACTCTGGACTCTCGAGCGATGCGAAGACTAAATTAGAAGATACAAGGGAAAATGGAGTAGAATACCTCCACGAGGTGCTGGGCTGCCCCTGAAAACTATCATAGTCGGCAACTCGAGACCCGTTCCTGGCCTTTGCGCAAGGCGAGTAGCTCCTATCGAGCTCAGTCAAAGTCTATTGAGGATTGAATTAAACTCAGAACACAACGAGGAGATTCATGCTTTAAACTTGGACCTCCTGAAGAAAATCGAGCAGTCACAGAAGCGTATTGAGAAGTATCACGAGAAAGACAGCAAAGTGTATAATGAAGGAGTCAAACCAAAAATTACAATCCTGGCTGGGGCACGTTTCTACGAAACTGCCAGCAGGAAAGACCCTGTGCCTTTGCAGGGAAACTAGGACCCAGTGGGAAGGGCTACTATATCGTATCTCATAGTCAGACCTGGCAACTGAGCTCCAGGCATATAAGGAAGAGCCTGCCCCCACTCCTTGGAGCAATGAACACCTCAGAGCGGTTCTCTGATAAGAATTATCAAGGAATAACAGTCTTAAATAAAGTATTCAACGTTTTTGATTTTATGACCATGATCTGATCATTCATTTTTTAGGAGTACATTTAATATTATTGAAGTTGAAAAATAAGTTAAAATGATGGCGGGCTCGACATGAGAGGTCAGGGTGCTGGCGCTGTGTTTCTGAAATTTGGTTTGTTATTTCAAAGGAGTTACAGTTAACACGGAGGACCACAGTCAATGGATTCGTTCCACTGCGCATAGAGTGGCAGATAAGTGGTTCCTCTCGAAAGAAAAAGCCACACAGGAAGAGAAGAAAGAAAAACAGGAACTGGGTTGGTGGCTAAAGAAAAGTCACATAATACAAATCGCTAATTTCATTTTACGGGAAAATTACGTCACCTGGAGATTCTGAAATCTTTTGACATCTCGAGAAGAGTGCAATCCAGCGGAAATTTGTTCTTCCCATAGGCGGCACTATGTTGAGCAAAACCCCTGAAAAGAAAGAAGAGGAGAAAGAGAAAGGGAGAGAGAGAAAGAAAAGGAGAAAGAGAAAATGAAGGAGAAGGAAGAAAAGGCGTAGGGAGAAAGGGAGGGCTTGGAATAATGGAAAGCGGGACTTAAAGGTTTCCTGCGAAGCGCCCACCCTTCCCCTCGAATCATTCCTAAGTGAGTTCTTCAATGGGCAGGACTAGGGACAACCTAACCACGGGGGAAACTGAGAAAACACAACTCGCGAACGGCTGGGCGGAGGGCAGCGCGGGCCCGCGACCTCTAGGTGGCGTCACGCGGTGACAATCGAACATGGCTCCATCACTTACAGACCCGGGCACTATCGAAGGCGAGAAGAAAAATGGAAGACGGGTGTATAGCTCGCCTTTATCGGGAGCGTTGACATAAGAGGCCCCGAGACCTTTTGCTGGGATTCACGTGATCTACGTTCCCCCTGAGCCTACATTAAAGCTACGCTTTTAGGGAAAGGATGCTTAAGAGCCCGTGTGGCTTTTTAATTTCAGGCCATTTGGCGCAATCAGAAAACGATATTAGGAGTCGTACAGCTCGGTTTGCGAGCTTCCTTTGCGCTCAAAAAAAAGGCCTCATCTTCGGAGCCCGGTAGCTCACTTTGAATGCCTTGCTTTCAGGCCTTGCAGCTCAGAGCGATAGCTCGGTTGGGAGGCTCGCGGCAGCGGGGCCTGATAGCCAGAGCCCGGTAACTAAACTTTGGAGAGCTCAAATAGCTTAGAGGGCTGCAAATGGCCAAGAGCCCACTAAGCTCGGTTGCAGGCAAGCGCTGAAAGATGTAGCCCGGGAGCCCGGTGGCTGGTTTGAACAACTATAAAAGGCCTTGGCCCGGGAGCCAGACCAGTTTGACTGACAACAGTACATAATAACCGATAACTCAGTTACGAAACTGCCTGAAATATAATCTTCCAGGGCGGGTATGGCTCGGTTCAAAAACAGCGCTCAAGGCCTTGGCTTGGGCCCCGTTGCTTCAGTTTGGAGAGCTCGAGCAGCAGAGGGCACAATAGTGATAGCCCGATAGCTCGGTTAAGCGAGGCGTTTGCTCGAGGAAGACCTCGTAACGGGGAGCCTAGTGGCTCAGTTTTCAAAGCAAATGCTCGAGCCTGATAGCCCGGGAGCCGATAGCTCGAGTTTTGAGCTTAACTACTCGAGAGGCCTTGTAACTAGGAGCCCGATAGCTGGAGTTTTGAGGTTTAACTACTCGAGAGGCCTTGCTAGCCTGAGACCCGTCAGCTCGAGTTTTCAGCTTAGTTGCTCGAGGAAAGCCTTAGCCCGGGGCCATTTAGCTTAGTTTAGAGAAGGTCGGAAAAGCCGGGGCCAGGTAGCTTAGTTTTTAGAGCAACTCGAGAGGCCTTGTAGCGAGACCGGTGGCTCATTTTGAGTCTTGCTCAAAGGAAGGCTTATGGCCCGAGACGAGGAACTCGAGTTTTCAAAGCTTAAGCGCCTAAAAGGCCTGACAGCCCCGGGCTGGAATGGCTCAGTTCAAAGGCAATGGCTCGAGAGATAGAATGGCCATGAATGGAAGGCGAGGCCAAATGGCTCGAGTTAAGCCAAAGGCGATGGCGAGCGAATAGCCCGTAAGGCATAATGGCCGGGAGCGGATAGCTTAGTTCCGGGACCAGCGGCTCTGAGTGAAGTTAGGGCCAAGCATTTCCGTTGGAAAAACAGCCACAGATGCAGATAAAGTGAGTGTGAATCTACATATCAGTCGTATCGTAAGCAATGCAAAATCCCAGGCACGATTGCCTGGAAATAACAAGGTTAAAATGAAGTCTTTTAAAGGTAGGGCCAGATTCGCGAAGGAGAGTGCAAGCGAGCGAGGCTGAGCGAGAAGAGGCGGCCTTCGGAGGAACCGAAAGTCATCGAGTAGGAACCTGTCGGGGCCACGAGAAAACACCTCGCGCATGGTCTCAGCCTTGGGAAGTAAGATTCTTCTACCTCCTCGTCGGAAAATTTGGATGGTGAGCTCTAAGTGGGAAGCTCTGAAGCCACACCTATTTGGAAGGCGAAGCCACCGGAGGCCGGTAGGTGCCAGAAGCCTGCGTCACGTGAGCTGCGCTATCCTTCACCCCTCCGCCCTAGCCAAAATATACGCCTCTGAGGTCCATCAGAAACTTGCCGAGCTCCTCAGTCAGCTACATGTGAACTCCGGCGATAAAGCCTCTTGGCGGGCTTCGGTCAACCTTCGTCACTTTGTGCGAGTCACCACTCCTTGACAGCTGCTGACTCCTCGACCCGGTAGCGGCTCGTCTTCGGCGACCTTCAAGTCCTTCCGGGCATTCTTTTCTTTATCCTCTGCTCATGCCCTCGCCCGGAGTCGAGTGAGTGCAAAAACTCATTTGATTTTAATCCATTTTTTACAAGTTTATTCTGAATGGTGTTGATTCATATCTGAAACGGGTAATTTTCTCAAATTTAATTTTGCGAGAAAAATCTGTGGCAATCAAGCAAGCGGAAGAATTTGGCACGAGCAGGAAAGGAGGTTGGCGACTAGAAAAGAAATTCGTGATAAGGAGCTCTTTTGTTCGATTATTTCAGTCCACGAGCATCACGAACCGGGTTAATGAGGTTGCGACGAGCGTGGATTGAGATGAAGAAAGAAACTATTGAGCGGAAGGCGGGAGTGCGCCAACTCAATCTAAAAGGTCGCGACGTTGATCCGTTGATGAAGCCGGATGAGGTCTGCGTAAGAAAATTTGAAGTTGCAGCCGGTTCTTATTGAAGGACTGGAGTGAGGTTGCGACATCATCTCGAGGCGTGACATGGGCCAGATTGGGATCCGCGACAAGAGATTTGATTGCAGCTGCGGAGATGGAGAATCAGTGAGTCTCAACTTAATATTGAGGTCGATAGGAAACTGAAGGCAGGCGAAGCGAAGTCCAGTTGAAATCGAAGTTGCGACCATTTTGTTATTCGGGACCGAGGGGTCGACCCGATCAGGTCGCGACCTAGCTGCAACATTCTGAAACGTGATGCGGCGATATTGAGGTCGTAGCGTGAAACCCTCCTGCGAGAAGTCTTTACGAAAAGGGGAGTTACGACCATGTCGGTCGAGAACCACAAAGGAATTACGCGACCCGATCAACGAGGTTGCGACTGAGATACACGAGCGCATCGACATCGGTCGCGGTTATGTTTAAAGCAAGCGGACAACCACGCAGCGAGAGAAGGAGCAGCGTGGTCGCGACGTTATATTGAGGTCACGACCTGTTTAAAGGCAAGGGGCTATCAAAAGCAGTCGCGACCAATTATTGAGATCGTGACATATATTACGGTATATCAAGCGAACCCGAAAGAATTCATGACACGAAAGAAAGTCACGACTGGGTAAGGTAGTAGAAAGCGAAATGTGGTCACAACTTAAAGCGAAGTTGCGACATGCGGTGCGTGAGGAAAGGAAGTCGGCTCGGAACTAAAGTGGTGATAACTAAAGGAGTTCTGACCTAAAGCGAAGTCGTGACTATAATTGCAAAGAGAACTGACGGGTTGCGAAGTGAGATAAGATCGTGACATTAATTCTTGAAACAACCCAAGCCAAAGGCGCGACCACAGCGGGGTCGCGACCGGCTAATCATGAGCTCTGAGAAACTTAGTGGCCCAGACTAGAACAAATAAAGGGAGATCGGTCACGACATCGGCGGGTAGCGGCGTGGGAGGCCGATGATTGGGCTTTCTTTTGAGAATTCCACTGGAGTTTTTTGGGATTCGGCCCAATTTCTACTTGATTATAAATGAGACGATTATTAGAATAGTAAAGTAGCTTCCGTCTTCACTACCCAGAAAAATGGGAACGAAGAGGAACTAAGTGTATAGTTTAAAGTAGAATTTTCTTTTCTTTATTTTTATTTTCTTTCTTCGTAAATTCTTTTCTAGATACGAATCTATGACTGATAGAACGATTGGTGATTACATTATATTGCTTTTTATTCTATAGTACTATGAAATTGCAAATCCCAGTAATTAAAGATTGACTGCTTTCTTCAGGACATTAAGACCACACGAATGAATACTAAAATGATCAGACCTTTCATTCTTTTAGTGTATCTAGGTAAATTGAATGCGACTCTGTTTAGTTTGATATCTGATTGAATTCACAGTCTTTTATGCAAAAATCTGGAGAAAGTTATTTGGGTTGGGATGTACTTACTTAGACATTTGTTTTTGAATTGATAAGTTTCCCGATGAGTGTGCAGGAATACCAGTTTAAGGAGTGTATCTTGCTCACGATTTCGGGATGCCCTTTAAGTGACACGAGAAATGGAGATTCTTGAGGTGAGAGCATTCCCTTATGGGTATCTTGGACTACCGATGATGAATTCTTTGAGCTACGAAAGTTCATTTTGATAATCCCAATTCAGCTCGTAATTGAAGTTGGAGGAGTATTTGTAATATAAATAATTGGGGTCTCGATCTAAAGGAAGCTCAGGCCACGTAGGCGAGATCTAATCGAGGAAGGAAAGCCAATATATCCCCGGAGGATGACCACCAATTAAGTGGTAAAATTTTTGCAAAAATCGAGAAGGAAAGCGAAAGATCTGGAGTCATCGAAATGGGTGTGAAGTATTGAGAAAAAAATACTCGGATCTTGAGAATCGAAATCGGGTAGAGCTGGTTTGATCTTGTCTTGAGAGTAAGGGCTTCCAACCGGTGAATATGGAGAAATCCAATTGCAACATTTAGGCAATCTTGGACAAATCCAGATCCATCAGAAACAATAGAGAAATGTATTTTAATGTAGAAATTGACTGTTTCATTGTATTTCTTTGATAGTTTTCGTTTCTCACAGGAAACTAATTCAGTCCAGTATTTCCGTTATCACTTATTTTTGGTCATTTACTATTTTTTTTGTTTTGTTTTAGCTCAACAGTTAGTCAATGGTCTAGGATTTTTATTTTTCCAGATAGAACTTTCACTATCAGTTTTTAGTCTAAATAGCATAGAATTTCAGTAGTTGGGGTAGTTGATCTCTAATTATTGTCAATCTCTGTGGGAATGATACCTGGGCTTACATTCAGATTTTACTACTTGTATGACCTTTGCACTTGCAGTGTCATAGACTAGACCCAATTTTAAAATCCTAAACATCAAGAAAGATTTATTTAATCAAGCAAATTTATCCAAAGTGACATGGCTGCAAGAGAAGTGTAAGGCTGTTGTAACTATGTGAATTTGAGGGGTTTTTAGTCTATATGGAAAAAGGCAAACACCGTAGAAGCGTGCTTCAAGTCAAATCTGTGCTGCACAAGCTCCTCAGTCAGGTCCCTTATCTAAGATCGAAGGCCAGCCCTCGGAGATCGAAGTATAGCCTTATAAGACTTACATACACAGCGAGCCTCGGTAAAAGTGGCCCTCCTGCGGGCCCTTCGCATAAGTAGCCACCTACCAAAGAATAAGAAAGAGCCAATTAGCAATCTGAAACAATAAGGAAATGGATCAACGAAGGCGCTTGGACGTACAGAAGTGGTTCCCTAAAGCAGAAGAGTTAGAGCCTCCTCAACGAACAGGGCGTCCACCTTCTTGAGGTCAAAATCGCGAAGGATTAAGGAAATGGCCCCAGCGGCGAACTCCACATGAGAAAGCAGAGAGTCCTCATCTCCCACACCACCAAAGCGACCCTTTCCCACATCATCGGGCATTGGAGGAGGGGGCTCGGCGCCTCGTGGCGTAGGACTCCAGACCGAAATAGGAAGGACCTCCAAGGGGGGCTCAGCGGCCTTCCTCAAGGAATCTCAGAGCTCAGACCGGTGGGACGGCGAAGAAGAGACCCCCCCACCTTTAAGATCTTACCCAGGAGTAGAGGTAACCCTCGGGAAGCCGGGTTTTAAAGCTTTTATGCTCCTTTTCTTCTTTGTCAGCACCTCCAGGCGGGCTTGAGCTCTCCCCCAGGAGTGGGCCCAACGATAAGAGCTCAATGGAAGACGAAGAGACTTGGAGGCCGGGGTGAAGGCTTCATGACGGAAGGGAGGGGAGGACCTCAAGCGGGGAAGTCGTCACGAGGCTTCGCACGAGGACGACCGGGAATATCGGCCTAATGGGCCCGGAGTGCGCTCGTGGGTGGCACCTAACTTGACCTCGCTTAGCCTCTTCATCGGGACTAAGACTAGGCCTTTTACAACTACTGACAGACAGGTTAGAGACTTAGCTAAGGACTTGAAGAAAATTGGGCAGGTGGAGCAAAGAGAACTCGTAGGTTCTCGGGGGTGGTCGAAGATTGACATAATATTATCTTCTTGATCAACGGGATTATATTCCCAATTGCAGCCACTAACAAAAAAATAGCGTTCCTTCCAGAATTTATGGGAGGAAGGCATGTCGGAAATAATCAGCCTGGAGTTGGACCGCTTAGAAATATGTAAGAAACCTTCCGCGGACTCTTTTAAACTGAAAAGGTCTAGTAATAAAGCTAGGCAGGGAACCCTCAAGCCTTTATCCCTGAAAACAACGAGAAGGCCAAACAAAACGCCTCAGAAGTTGGGGGAAAGCTGGGCTGGGCATACGTTGAAGTGCTGAAGGACGCACTTGATGAAAGGGTATAAAGGGAAGCGAAGACCATTTTCAAAGGCCGCCTCAAAAAAGCAAACCATCTTAGGAACATAGACGACGTAAGAGTTGAGAAAGTCTGGACGCTAAACATGGATACCAGCCGGAGTTATATAGCGCGTGGCAAAAATTTTCACATAGGAAGGCTCGACCCTACTAGGGCCCACTACATCCGAACACCTCATAGCAGCCCTAAGATATTCTGATCCGGTGGGGTACCTGATCTCGCTAATCCTTTCTTTGCCCTTCCCAGGCAGAGGGGGATGACCCACCAATGGAGCCCTAACGGTTGCAATGGGGAGACCACCCAGTTACCACCCGCTATTTAGATTCGGACCCTCCCGGTAGGCTGCCTCTATGCGAGGTGAGCGGTTTTGACCCGAGAAGAAGCACGCATGGTTGGGCAAGATAAGAAGGCGAAAGAATGACAAAAGGGGCTCGAACCACATGTAGCTTGGCTGAAGGCCAAGGCAGGCTGAAGAAGAAGAAGGAAGATGTGCAGAGGCTACGGAAGAAAACACAAAAGCGATTCTCGGAGGCGAGGCGGCCAAGCGATTATGAAGCGATGGACAAAGATGTTTTGAAGGGAAAATCTAAACCCTTGAGAGGAGAGATGAAGCTTAAGAATAGAGGAATGCGAATGCTTCACTTGGTGGATGTCCACTAAAGGTAATAGGGCGATGCGCGGGAGTGGAAACGTAGTCGAAAAGTCGTCATTATCCTGAAGATGTTTGTGGCGACATGGCCCCAATCAGACCATCCCAGTATACGTGGAGTCACACTCGATCCATGAAACAATACGGCCTTTGCCTACGCGGCCTTGAAATTTGGAGGAATATTGATTGGGTTTTAAAATAATAGGTCTTGTGAGACCCGAGCCTGGCTTGAATCCAGCTTAAAAGAGATAAAGAACGGGGGCACGAGTAAAAGACGTAAAAGAGCTCGGCCCACCACATAAGCCTAAACACGAAGGCCCAGGCAGAGGACCCGGTTCACCCCGTCTTAGAAGCGAGTGGCGGCAAGCATCAGGGCCGTATTAAAGAAAATACTTGACTTCCCACTGGTAAATCTCCGCGATTAGGAAGTAGGATATTTCCTCTAATAATTGCCATCAATTATCATGTCCCGGGATTAACGATAAGGAAAAGAAAATCTCTACTTAAATGAGATAAATATCAGTATCATCATCCAACTAGAAAAGTTATCCATGATCATCCATTATAAATACGAGGCCACCCCGTTCGGTGAAGGTATCTTGCGAAATTAATTACTGTGATTCGTCTTATAACTGCAGAGGCGACTTAAGCCGAAGAAGCGACGGTGATCCCTCGATCCTTTTTGTTTCTGTTTGCGGAAGGCAGAGCATCCAGTCGGTGGGCCAGCGTGCCAGTCCGTATTTCCGTGATTTGATTGAAAAATCATCATCAATAATAATAAAGAAAAATTTATTTTTATTTTTATTTTTTCACTTTTCAAAAAAATAAAATAAATAACAATATGATTTGTTCAACAAAAGATTCACATTTGAAAATAAAAATCAAAGTTAAGAAGAACCCCTCCCTCTCAACCTTAGCGGTCATGTTCTCTCTTTCACAAATCATGCCCTTGTTTATTAAAGATGAGAGGTGATCTTTTAGTTATTCTTAACCTAAAATCACCTATTCCATTATTTTCTTCTTCATATTTGGATTTTATTTTTCAATAAAATAGTTTCTTCCAAATCGATCTAGGTTTTTCGTTTATTTTTTCATTTTTTTGTTATCGATATGTTGCGACGTGTTTTGTTATTGACATGTTGCGGTGTGTTTTATCACCAAATTGTTGAGACTGATAGTTGTGTCATCGATTAACTTCTTCATTGGTTTTCGAGTTAACGATTCAAATGACAAGGTTCGATCAAATCTTATTCATCAGTTTGCTATAGATATTCTAGACATTTTTTGGATTATCAAATATATAGGCCTTGAATCGATCATTTTTACTGAATATTGCATCATCCTCTAAAGTTTTTAACATTATTAACTTTGAGTTCTTATTGATTATATTGTTACCCTGAATCAATTAATTTATCTATTTAAAAAGAATCAAAGTTAATAATAAAGAAAAAAACATAAAATCTAAATTTAAGATCACTAAGTTATTTTCATCTCTAACCATAAATATATATATAAATTTTTAATTATATCCGATTTGTTATGTTTTTAGTAACAAAATCAAATATATAAGTGTTGTCAAAAAATCAAACATATAAGTTTTTTAACATGATAATTTATGATGTCAAACATAAAGTAAAGGCTAAAAAAGAATTCATAAAAATCTATACTCTAATTTTATTATGGGTAGTTAAGTATTTTGACTCATTTAACCTGTCTAGCAACTGAGGGTTTTTTTTTATTTATTTAATAGGTTTTAGATATGCTTTATATCTTTGTAAACATTTCAATCAATTATCTTTGCAACCAGATCAATTAATTTATCTTAAAAGAGATTAAAACTAGGTTAAATATTTTAAAATTATAATTAATTTAATTATTGAGATTATTGAATGGGTTTGTGATGCCCCCAACTCGGCACACGGTGTCAAGCGAGGGTGTCATTTTTTTTTTTTTTTTACTATAAACTTATAAACTTTAAGTTTGTTCATTTATATAATGTTAAACATTTAACTTGTAGTATATTCTGTAACAACGGATTACAAAATATATACAAACTATATATGGAAGTGTTAGCGTTCACAATATTCACATTCTTCTAAAAGAAACAAAATAAATATACGATAGACGAATGGTCTTTTCGGTGAATCTATAGTGATGTGTTGACTTTATTTGCGATGTGGATTGTCACTGTCCTCTGGTTTCCTGCTTTTTATCTTTCTGTGGATGAAGCATCCAGTGCTAAAAGACTTATAGCTTAGTGGGAATAAATACATATAGGCGACACCACAATCGAAGTCGTAGTAGCTTTAGACATTTGCGTATAAGCTTTAATGTTCGTTTACGTATCTGGCATGCTTATTAAGTAATTTGGAGCATATCGTTTATAGATATGTACATATATCATGTTTGATCGTCTTTATCGTGTTTTATTATTATAAATGCTCATTTAAGTTTTTGTTCTTGTACTTTATCCTTTGTTTCGTGTCGTCGCGTAGCGATGTTATCGCTTTACCGTATCGTGTTATGTCGTTCACGTATTAACATCATTTATCTTATGGTTCGTATGCGAAATCACGAAGTGGATCGGAAAAAAAGCATGTACTCGAAGATGCATTCTTATCTGAGCCAGTGACCTTTATGCGTATGAGCCGAAGCGAGGCGTTATAATGATCACGACGGATACATGTCGTCGACAGCGGGGTCGATATCTGTAGGCGTATCTTCCGTATTTATATCCACTATAATTATGCATATCTATCAGTATCAGGTCGTAAGCGAATGATCGGTTTATTATGTTTCTTACTTGATATTTTAGGTATTAGAAAAGATACTCTCATATACATGAATAGCCCCATTGATGCTCGTATATCTTATAAGATATTCATTATCAAATAATCTCTTATAAGCCTTTATGAAATTTTCACATAACAAAATTATCTTTGTATTCTTTGCTTTGTATACGTGTTATCATGATCATATTATTATGATGCATTATTTCATATAGTAACTGAATTATATAATATTTGCAATTTTAGTTTCTATAACCAATTATGCTTGAAAAGTTCTAGAGCGGCTCGAGTCCGTTTTATTCTGATTTATTGACCACAGTAAATGGGATTGTTAGAAAGTGATATTCCAACTCCAATATACCCCAATGTCTTAAGTTTCTTATGGTTCAAACATCATGTCGTTTGGACTTTTAATTTGGGAGATATGAGTGCAAGCATTAAATTCTTCTTGAAATGATTTAGAGACGAGAATATGGAATTGTGTTTTATATTTGAAAATTTTCTGGGAATATTAAGGACATAATTTGATCATACTTTCTTCATCAAAGTTATTCTCCAAGATGTCTAATTTGTACAGAAATTTGAATCACCTCATTTGGACCAGTATAACTCAAGTTATGATTTAAACCTAGGATTACTCGATTTAAGGAATTTGTTTTGAGGCAGTTTCGGGGGCTGCGTGTTATACTTTGAATTTTGGGTCAAGGGGGTCCAAATTTGGATATACTTGTTAGAAGGAATATTTATTCTCTTAGAAGTCTAGTATACCAGAAATTTGAATCACTTAATTTGGATGAATGAAAGCTGGCTTATAGCGCAAATACGAAATTGCTAGAACTAAGTGTATTAGAATTAAACCAAATTTACGAAACAGAACGCTGGCTGAATTTTAAGGTACCCTGGGGTCTAAATTTGCATACACCTATTTCAAGAAGATTTGTTATTCTAGAAGTTTAGTTTATCCAAAAATTTGAATAACTTAATTTGAATGAGTGATGGTTAAGTTATAGTAAAGCAAAAAACATAGGTTTAAAAAATGGGCCGACATCACCACTTAAAACCGACATTTAACATCTGAATTTTTTAAATAATTTAAGCCTTGAACCAAACAACCATTAAAACAAGTAGTACACACAAAAGAAGTATTTCAAACCCTCAAACAAGTATCTATAAAAAAATTCATACCAAAAATCCATACAAAATCCCTGCAAAAATTTCTAACAAGTTCCATACTAGAATCCATAGAAATCCATACAAATCCATATCTTTAATTTGTTGTCTCCTTAAGCCTTTCTCTTCCTTGCTTACCTTATAACCTTGCTTTCCGCCTGTATAACCACTTTATCGTTTGCTCTCTGGAAGACCAAAAATGAGATATTTATTTCCAAAATAAGGCCATGTTTGGCAAAAACTCATTTTTTTCTTTCTTTTCCCATTTTGTTATTTGGTCCTTCATCTTTCATCTATTTGCAAATCAACTTATTCAATTTCCTACTTTGGCATCTGATCTTTTATTCTTATGTCGTTTAGGTCGCTAATTATTGATTAACTAATTTATCATGACTTTTGTATTAATTAGGGTTTTTCGCTTTATTTTATTTTTAGCGTTATTTTATTAAAAAAATATCATTCTTTTATTATCACACAACGTGTTATAAAAGCGTCGTGGTATAATTCCAGGGTATTCTGGGGTTTATTAAGGTCAAATTTACATGATATAAATTAATTTGAGAACTACTTATTTATTTGTGTCATATTGATAAAAATTTAACCGAAGCTTAAAAATGTTCTCTTCAAAAAAAGAAAAGAAAAAAGAAACAATGTTAAATCCAATTTTGCTATGGAATTGTCCACGTCATCCTTTCTTTCAGTTTTATATATTTTTTCCTTTAATTTTGTATGGATTTAGGTGTTATGCCATCTTGTCATAATAAAAAATTAACTTAAATAGTAGTTTAATTTTAAAATTTTAATGTATAAATAATTAAAAAAAACACTTTCCAATTAAAATAACTCATAGAAATTGGAAAGGTTGGATATTTTCAAAGAATTTATATTTCTCTTTAATTGTTCAAAAAAGAAAAAATTTCATGTCTTTCTTATTACAAGCCTATCAATTTATACTACTTATGACTTATTACAATGTAGTAATCCTCAATGTGATACACATCATGGTAGAATAGTGCTGTTAAAATAGTTTGTGTATGAGTAGGTTTGTCATGTCGGTTGAGAGAAAGGTCACAAATCTTTCTTAAAGTATTGATGGCTCACGAAAGTTGAAAAAAAGGCCAATTTCAGAGGATGGGCCGAAGAAGAATGTGATGGGGCAGGAACTTTAAATTATATAATTTAAAGTCAAAGATGGCACTTGGGCACTCCGAAATTACATTTTGGGTTCTGCCCAAAAAAAAAAGAGCATTTTGGGTTATGCCCAAAAGATGTGTTCTTTCTTTTATGGTTGCTACTCTTCGATTTCAGCTTCTTTGCCTCTTATTTCTCTTTAAATTAAAAACGTTACCGTGATGGGGTGGTAGACTGCAAAAAACAATTAATTAGGATTTGTTGTATCACAGAGTGTTTTCGCGTATTCGGCTGTTATATTTGAATTGTGGGGGCGAAATAAGCAGCTTAAAGATAGTATTCGCGCCAGAAATCATCTTCCGATTCATATCAGGTGTTTTAACAAATGCGTAGTGGGGGATCAAGTGAGTAGAATCCGTGATCACCCATGTGTTCCCCACGTTCGTGTCCTATTGATATGCGGCTTCCAGGTTGACCTAGTCTATTCAACTTGAGAGGGTTAGGTTGGTACCCAATGTGAGGGATAGTGTGACCTAATTCTTTCACTCTTATACTCAATGTGTACCTAACGGGTATTGGACCCGATCCCATGTTATTGGGCTCCAACTTCCAAGTCATTCAAGTTGCTCATGTGTCCCGCATGTGAAATTATACTTATCTCATTCTAGAAATATTAGTGTATATTTATTTAATAAATTTGCCTATTTTAAAATTTCCAAAAGCAATGGAGTTAACTAATAAAATAAATTATCATATTCATCACTTTAATTCAAATATTTTTATTTTTTATATTTATTCACTTTTATATTATAACATAATATAATGTTACTTGTATATTCATTTTTATTGAGATTTGAACCTTGAGGCCTCCCCTTGTACTCATATGATCTATTAACCAATTGAACGATAATACAAATTTGTTATTCCCTTACTCTATATTTTGATTCCTCAAGCTAAATAAATAATTGAAACCAATCAAATGAAAATTACATCAATCAATTTCATTGGACGAAGTAAACTACTAACTATTTTTAAATTATTATTTTAACGAGTTTGATTAAAAAAATTATTTACATTAAAAATAAATAAAAATTTGTTTTGCTTTTACGTGACCAATGTGACACACTTTAGGGCTCCATATAAACTAAAGAAATGATCATAAATTAGAAGCAACCTTAAATTATCAAATATGGGAACTTATCTACTTCTACATTTTTGTGAATTAAGGCAAAGGCAACACATGACTTTTCCAAAAAGGAAATAGTTGCTTTGGAGTTATTCACAAAAATTGAAAATTTTATCTAAGTTGGCTGCAATTGCAAGCAAGCCTTCAATCTCCCTGTAAAGCTTGGAGGGTTCAAAAATTTCTTATTTAGTTTACACGTAGGAAAAGTCAACAAAGTTACCCCAAGGAAAAGTCAATACGGCGTGACAATCCAGAAATGTATGTATAATTATGAGCAACAACTTAAAAAAATCAACATACTTGTGTACAAAATTATAATAATAAGACTAAAAGAAAAGTTGAAAAAGTTTGCAACCTATTGTCAAACTCGTACACCCACGTGCTTAAAACCTAGAAATGAATGTGGTTTATTTATTTTTGCTTGGCTGGTTCCTGATCAATCACTTCCTCTACGTCATCAATCACTTCTTCAACGTCATCCACCAATGAATCCACCTTCTTTCCGAATTCCTCCACCTGCTTTCCATTTCAACAGTAAGCATCGCTTTCGACTCTCAAAGGTACTAGGTAGGGCCTCATAGTCCATAGGGGGGATTAAAGAAACTTGATGCCAGCTAATCTATAATTGAAAATAATCATGGGTTAGTAACTTAGGAACAAACCTTTTCGATGGCTTCGTCCACTAGATGAGCACCCTTGGCTGTTTCTCTGGCTACATCTTCAACAAAATCAACCACTTCCCTGAGTTTTCCACCTTCTGGGAGCTGATTCCCGATATCGTCCGCCACATGCTCTATTTTCTCGGCCACCGATTCGACGGCCTCTGCTATCTGCTCTGCTGTTTCAACCACCGTCTTCACTTCGTCTATACATCCAACAAAAACACAATGAGATTGATTCCAAATTCACTCCTATCTTCTCAAAAGAAAAAATCCCATGATAAAAGAGATTTGACTTTTTGGATCCTTACTTCTCAATTGCATTAACGGCCCCAGTTTGAATTTCCACAATGGTACAACCATAGACAACAGCACTCCAAAAATCCAGTTTTTCCTGCCAAATGTTTCCCTAAATATATACCATTACTGTAATGCTGGAGAAGAGAGAACTGAATATTATCATGAGAAATCTTCCTGCTTACCAACAATTAGGAGCTCCAGAAGCTCCTGGCGGCGCACTGCAGTAGACAGCCGTGTCCCTGTACCAAGAGACGCATGTTAATACCCAGATCTCAGAGCTGAACGAAAGAAGCCTTGAAAATGAATTTAAAAATAAAAAAAGAAAAAAGCATCAAGATTACATCTTTATGTTTCTATCGCTCGTGAAACGCCCAATAGTGCTGAAAGATTTCAAGCTCCGATTTCCTAGGAAATGGCTTCCATTCATGTGCTCTGAAACCGCTGAAAGACGGGTGGGGTTGGGAACGAGAAGGGATGGTGAGCTTGAGAATCTGTGGGAGTGGCAGCTCCTGATATGGAGGGCAATACTATTGTAAGGAACGATCCACCCTGTTGCAGACATCATAAACGTTTGTAGAGGTTTCTGTATCGAAAGAAATTTCTGAATAAAGATAGAGAATCGGCAAGAGGTAATCCACTCTATATATATAGGACTGCAGAAAAGAAAAGTTCGGGGGATAGGAAAGCGCGTCTGAGTTCTGATTCTGAGATGTTCTTAGCAAGAAGGCTAGACATCAATGTTGTGGAGAGCTGACGGTCAATGCTTCTATCCCATCCTTGGGAGCTACACATTGACACGGTACATGGATCAGATTAGAAAATTGGGTAAAGTATGTTTAAGGTACCGAATGGAAAGAAATAAGGGAAAAAGAATCCAACAAAAAGGTATCTTTAGGAATTTTATTTCCAAAAGAGGGCACTCAAAAAATAATACCCAAACTGTCCCCTCCCTCAAAGTAGATCCCCAAACTACCCCAACAACCCCCATCCCGCCCCAGCCCTCACCCGGACACCCCTTAAGCCATTTTTTTTTCCTATTTTTAACTCTTAATTTTTTTTATTAAAAGTATTATATGTAAGTAATATATTTATTAATTTTTAATATAAAAATATATTTATTTATAATAATTAATTATCTATTAAATAATTATATAAAAATTCACATCTTAAAATAATATTTTATAATTTTGATTTTGATTTTTAAATATAGCTCTTATCCATTAATTTTTATCAAAATTTGTATCAACTAAATTTTTTACATTCATAAAATTTTTATATTTTGAATCTATTTTTATAGTTTTAAATTTTTTATAGAATATTAATATAAATTTCATTTTGTTTAATAAAAATTGGGAATGATAATTTCTAAGAGTATTTAATTTAAAAAGATTTTGAAGAGAGATAAGAGTTATAAATTAAAAATATTTATGTTTTATAGTTTATAAATTTTGAGATTCTGATGTAGTAAACTGAAAAGCTCGAAGCAACTTTTATCGTATGAAATTGCAAGATGAACAAAAATATTTATGTTATTATTTCAAAATAATAAAAATATTATTTTTATAATTATATTTTTAAATATTGATATCATTATTATATATGATGATACTTTTAGATATTAACATTGTTAAATATAGATAAAATAATGTTACTATTTACTATGCATGTAATTTTTTTTTTAATACATTGTGACTAGGACATCTTTCAACTTGAAATAAGCATGTTGGGTTCCATCCAAGTAATTTTAAAATGGTTAAAATTTTGTTTTTTGTTTTTACTTTTTTCAAAAATTTATGTTTAATATTCTATGAGAATTTCAAAAATATAAAAATAGATTCAAAATATGAAGATTAAAAATATAAAAATATTATGAATATAAGAAAATAAATTATATATGCAATATTAGTAAAATCTTAAAATTTAGTTTTTTGAAAATAAAACTTAAAATTTAGTTGTTTATTATATTATTAATTATTATAGATGAATATATTTTTATATATATTTTTTGAAATAAAAAATTTATTTTTATTTTAAAAACTAATATATTTTAATGTATTAATAGTTTTTCATATTATTTTGATTAAAGAAATAAAAAATAGTTTTAACTAGATATTAATATTTATAATTGTACTTTTAAAAATTGATGTTGCTATATTTAGGTAATTTTTAACTAGTTTGAATAGTGTTTTTTATTTTTATTTTTCAAAATTTTATGTTTAAAATATGAAAATTATAAATATAAAAATATTATGAATATAAAAATTTTAATTAATACAAATTTTGATAAAATCAATGAATAAGAGCTATTTTTCTTTAAAAAAGAGCTATTTTTAAAAAAGAAAATCAAATTTATAAAATATTATTTATTTAATAGATGATTAATTATTATAAATAAATATATTTTTAGATTAAAATTAATTTATTTTAGTACATTAATTACAAATATACTAAAATTAGAATTTAATAAAAAAATAAAAAGTTACAAAAAAAGAAAGAGAGAATTGATATTGAAAAAATGGCGTTTGGGGGCGGGGTGGTACAGACTTGGGGGGGCTTTTCGGGAATAAGTGGTTCACCACTTTTTGAGTACCCTTTTTTGAATTAAAATTTCCAAAGATACTTTTTTGTTTGATTCTTTTTCCTGAGGCTCCTATTTTTTAATTTCTTTTCCTATTTGACCCAAAACATAATTTACCCTAGAAATTTTACATCTTGTAATTTCTTGGAAATTTCCTCTTTTCTCTGTCAGAAAGTATAATTATATTCAACCCTATGAATTAATCATGCTGCTACCCACTCTTGGCTTCATATTATATACCAACTTGCGCTTTTGAATTTTAAATTAGCGATTGCAAAATAAAGATAAGAGCGGATTAGTTTTTGGACTACAGTTCACAACTGCTAGCTTATGCCATCTTGGGTATTATTTATTAAAAGTTTCATCATACAATTAACAACCCATCTCTCTAAAAAAACAACCCATTTGCGTCTAATTGATTTTTATTATCCTTAATAAATGATGTTTTTAAATATGATTTATCATAAAGTAATGGATATGGGTTGGTGTACACGTATAACCAATCGCAGTTATTGGCCAATGAAGAAATTAAGCACATTTTTGTTGATAATCATGACTTTTTTTTACGCCAGTTTAGTATTGTTGGGACTCCATAGAAACTACAAAAAAAAAAAAAAAAAAGAAACAAGAAAGAGACTCTGAATTAATGTTTGAAAAGTGGAAAGATTCGCACGGTTGAAAATTTGTGATGAGGACGAAAAATCATCACCAATTGAAATTATTTCATTACTTCTCTGTTGATCATATGCATCTTTTCTTACACAATTTCATTGCCAAGGATGACTAACAAACCAACTGGTAGTAGCTGTAGCGGATGGGTCATGATTTTCCAATGGAGCCTCCACGTCTGAAAGGATTTTTCCTTCCCCTAATTTAGGACTTTAATTTTAAGATATTCTGTTTACTTCTCTGAGTTTTTCTTCTAAATAATTTTTTCCTCACAACATCAGAAGAATGATAATAATATGAAAGAAATGACGTTTTTGAGTTACTGACATATCAATTTGGATGAAAGTAACCAAAAAATGAAAATGATTTGGAAATATGATTTCTTAAAATGTCCTTTTGAAATACCTTATTCTAAAAGTACTATTTTTGACACTTTTATAAACACAGGCAAATAAAAATATTTTTATTTTTGGTTATCATTTTTTTTTTGTAAAAATAATTGATTCAGCTCCCCAAGAAAACCTCTAATACTCCTTTTTCAATATTAAAAAAATAGTAGAGAAATGAAAAAAAAGAAAAAAAAAGAAAAAGGGGTTTGAATTCTTTTGTTTGATTAAAAATTGAAGAGAAAATAAGAAACAAATCCTTCCTTCAAATATTGGAACATAAAAACTTTAATGTTAATGAGTAAATTTATCATTCACTCTTTAACCTAATCTTCTATACGGTTATTGGGAGAAACATTTCTAGCATTTGACATGTTAGAACCCGAAAGCAATAACAAAAAAAAGCAGAGAAGGGCCTTTGTGCGATCTACCATGTTAGGTGTCACACACACAAATTTTGCATGTATGTGTGCGGCGCCTAGGAACCTAATTAGGTTAATCTTCTCAATATCCTACACTCAAAGAACACAAGATGTATAAAGTTTTTCTTAACTTGTATTTTATTAACTCTTAAAATACAAGATAATACAAAGGCTCTCACATAATGAATAGATGTTCAATGCTCTCAAAGGATCCAACTCTCAATGAATTAGTCAAGGGACACGCAGACCCTTTATATAGGCTGCACATGAGCAGTCTTAGTACAAATATGACTTGAGCCCTACTCTAATTGAAATCTTGCCTTGAGCAGTAACCAACTCGTGAGTCTTTGTCCCGCTCTGACTAGGATTCCTCATTTACTAGGATTTTGTGGCTATGCCTCAGTCATGTTCTTGTTGCACTCTGATTGGGGTGTTTGGTGTGCAAGTAGCTTGCCTTGGCACCCATGTAGTATGCCTTAGCGCCCAATGTAGTATGCCTTAGCGCCCAAGAAACTTGCCTTGGCACCTAAGGCCTCCACCCTTATATAAGGCGAGACACTGCCATTATCTTTGGTTCCCTTAGTGCCACATCAAGCCCCCTCTGAAGCCGATACTTCAAGAATTGTCATATACTTGCCCGCTATCGTCTTGCTTGTGTGCGCAATTGGCTCGTACATTATGCTACTGAGACTTCTCTTCCTCGTATCAACACTTAAGGTATGTCTCGCTTCCCTTAATCTGCCTTGATTTCCTTTCCTAGTGCATGCATGGGACCAAGGCAATGCCTACATGCCGCATCATGCTTGGGTCATCTAATCGAGGGGAAGAAACCCTCCCCCACTAGAGCCAGTCGATGTCCTCGAAGACTTCAACTGCATATACTGATGAATTTGGTCTTCAAATTATGGCACCCTTCTCCTAACTTGCTTCACTTACAGGTGTTCCCTTCCAGTGAATCAAGTACTTGATCCACTTGTTCTTCCAATTGTCCATCTTTCTATCCTACAGAATACTTGCAATCTCTTTGTTGAACTCAACCATGATCATGACGAGTTACGCACCTTTACACTTTATTACAGACTTGGGTCATAATGAAAAGGCTTGAAAGCTTCACGTGATCTCGGGTAGCGCCCGGCGCTTTTGGGAAGCTTCGATTTGTGACGCATTCTAACTCCTTCCTGACTTCAAGGGGCCATCATGCTTTATGCCTTAATCAGGAGATACGTTGTCGTCTATTAGCAGGTGGAAGGCACGTGGATAAGTGTGACCGATCTTACACCATTGTGTCCCATTGCAAGGGATGTATTTAACAAAACATCAGACAAAGTCTCTATTGTACAGGGAACTCTATCCAATTATCAACCTATACATTATACAACAACATGACTCATCCGGGGCTCAATATAACACAATGACCCCACCAGGTCCATTTATGAGTAAAAATTGACTACATCGAGCTCATTTATCCACATTCATAGAAAAACATATAAGACTCTATTACAAATAGTCCATATGAGTTCAATTTCAACTCTTTACATATAAAATAATTTGTTCCAAATTATTTTACAAAAATAATTATAAAAGTAATTATAAAAGCCACACGTCAGCTTTCTTCACCCTTGCGGCCTCAGATGAGAAACGTTCACCGATGTAAGTCCCGCACTTAAAATGTTTTTCTCATATAGGGTGAGTCACACCCAGTAGAGTAATTCACACAGATGCTACTCTATACCTAAATGCATATGCAATGTTCACCTTCATTTCAAGCAAGCATATGCAATCCTATGTTGGAATTCTACATATCATGCCATGAAATGAAATGAGACCCATGAAATGCACCATACCCAAATTTTGATCGACTCCTACCACACTATGTGATGCCCATGTGTGATAAATCGCCATTGATGGATTACATCAAATGATCATTTTTGAAACAAAAATCATTTGTTTACAAACCAAAAACTTTTTGAATGTTAAACCTCAAATGATAATTTTATTTACAAAACCATGTATCTTTTATGGGTAATAATTTTAGAGTTAATGGAAGCCCTTCTGAGTCCAACACATTTTGGACTTGCTCACCCAGTTGGAGTGTCTGAACTTGGTCCAGAGTCTCTTTACACCCGAGGGGAGTATATCTAGTCCTTGCTGTTGATATCGAGACCTGATTTTTACCATTTCGTTCAAAGCGATGCGACTTTATTGGTTTCGGAGTCAACGGCCGCAAACCCACTCATCAATCACCTATTGTGGTGTTGATCTCAACCATACACTCACACCCATGAAATGCAATGTTCCTATACATATGCAATGTAGTATACTATTGCATGTCAATGTCATGCCACATATGTAATGAATGTCATATGGACAATTTATCTCATACATTTAACCATGTATTATGGACAATTATATTATATGCATATAATTTCCAAAACAACAATTCATTTTAATGTCGATATATAAGGATACATATATCAACATTCATCAAACAACAATTATCAAGACTGTTATTACTAATAAATTAATAACACTCTTCACCCTCAAGGCTGATTGTGGCATATATAATGCCCACAAAAATAGCCCACACAAGCAGTCCCAAACCGGCTCTTGAACTGGCCACAAAACCTACAAAACAAGCCTTTAAACCGGCTATAAAACCAGCAAAACAGGCCCTTAATAGTCTAAATTATTATTTTCAATCCAAACAATCCCTAAACACTTTTTTGGACATATTACACATAACCACAAATTAATACACAAAACTTGCCACAAACGGGCGTAAAACGGCAATTAAAGTCGTTTTAAAATAGGCCAAACAGTCCCTTAGGACATCAATTAACAGTTCGGATAATTCTTTTTAATCCAAATCAACACATTTTTGGACATATTACACGCAACCACAAATCAACACACAAAACCAGCCACAAATGGGCCGCAAAAAGTCGTTTTAAAACAGGCCAAACAGACCCTTAAGGCAGAAAATCCAACCAAACAGATCCTTAGGTAGAAATCAGTTCACAAAAGTAGGAATAAACCAAGGTAGGAAGAATTTCTACCTCTTGGAGCGTAGTAGAACCGAAGGAGGTATCGAGAACATCTCCTAAACCCGAAAAATCCGATTTCCCCAAATCTGCTTCTTTGGATCTTCGGTGAAATCCTTCGTTTTTGGTACCCATGCATAGCCCTCTTTGATACGATGAACCTTAGTTCTTGACGTGACAAATTCTGACTAACGAAACTCCGTGGATCGTGAAAAGAAGGTTGGATTCTCTTTCTTTCTCTCCTTTTTTGTTCTCTCTCTCATGTTTTTTTTTCTCTCCAGCAAGAAAAGAAATGAGACATTTTTTGTCCCAAGCCTCTTACTTAAGTTTAAGTGAGTGGCTCACGTAGAGCCACGTGTTCACGACCTGCTCAGGTCCGTTTATGTCCTGAAATAATTTATTTCGTCCCGGTTCAAGTTCAATTTATTTTAAATGAACTTTACTTAGTTTATTTTTCACTTTCGAGATTTTTCTTAAAATTCCCTTTTTGGGGTTAGTTGACTATCTCGAAATTCAATAAAATTCGTCTGGGTAATAGATTTCGCGTGAAGAATCCAATGGTGAGATCTATTTCGTTATCCGAGATCTAGAAATTTTTTGTTTTGTAACTTGTATTATAGCGATAATTTACCGTTTTGCCCATTTTCAGAAAAATTCAAATAGACTCGGGTTTTACAATACTTTGGTATCAATCCTCTTTAAAACTATTTGTTTCGATTTTTATTCCATATTTGGGGAGTGAGTTTGAGCAAAACTTTCTCCCTTTCCTCAAATTCCAAAGGTCTTCTCTCTTGGTAAACATACTTCTTCATGCGACAATTAGCCATCTTTAGGCTATCTTGGGCTTCATCAAGTAAATCTTATCGAGTCTTTGTAAACTTGTACACAACAGGGCTCACACTACATCATTGCTCAAAAGTCAGCATGTCCAAAGGTGTGCGAGGCTGGAACCCAACTGTTACCTCAAAATAGCTCATTTCCATGGTTGAACTTCGATGTAAATTGTAAGGCAATTGCGCAAGTTCAAGAACTTCAAACCAATTCGTTTGAGCAGTTGTTATATAATGGTACAGGTATTCTTCAAGCATCTGATTGATCAATACATTTTTTCTATTTTTGATGTTATTATGTAGTCTTATTTTAGCTTTTGTATGCAAGCTTAAACTAAAAACATTGAACCTGTTCTTTTTTTCATTGTTATTCTTCAAAGGGTAATAACACTTTTAGCGTCTAAGAAAATTTCAAAACCTGACATTTCTAGACCTATTTAAAGCAGGAGAGAGAACCTTAAAAAAAGGCAAAAGTAGTAAAAAAAAAAAGGACCCTACTGCCACTTGGCATTTCTAGAAACCCTTGATTTTAGGGCTCTGCATGAGCTAAAGTACTTGAAGGGGGAGAGAGAACCTTTAAAAAAAAAGGCAAGAACAGTGGAGTGGAATAGGGATGGCGCAAAACGGTTTGGACTTCATTTTCTAAGGCATTGTTGTTGATAAGGTATGGATTTCTTGAACTATTAATGTCTGTGAAACCCCCTTTCCGGCTTGCCATTCAAGTTCATCTCACACAGAGCTTGAACCGTTCATGTCTGTCGAACCCCCTTATCCGGCTTGCGATTTTTGTTCATCTCGCACTGAGCTTGAACTGTTCATGTCACTGGCTTCATGTCTATCGACCCTGCTGGTGTCTCTTGTTGTAGGAAGCCTTCTTCTGAAAATCCTTTGGGTGACATTCGGAAGCTTGATCGATATGATAGGGAAGGCAAGGTATTATGATAACAAAGCTAAATAATAGAAGCGAAGAGCGCGCAATTAAATTTCCCTTTACTTGCAAGAACTTATGAGGAGGGACCGATAAAAATATAGCATGGCAATCGATAAGCGCGAGGGAGCCTTGATTTGTTTAACGTGGAAAACCCCTTAAAGTAAGGGTCAAAAACCACGGGTCATCAAATCAAAGAAATAGCTGCGATCAATGGGGTGCAGAGTTTCCAACAGGTGTAAAACATTTGCTCGTAGTAATCTAGGTGGCTGTACGTCTTCCCGTCTGAAAATAAGAAAGAAAGAAAAGACTAGCGAGGAATATAAAAGCTGAAGCACCCATCTCCACAACTCGAGATATCATTATTGACTATCCAGAGTGCGAGAATGAAGTATCACGTTTTCCGAACTTTCTTGTCCAAAAATCAGCCCGATCCAACGGTGAGCGAATCTGCAGTTGTAATATGAAAAACGATGCGATGGATGTGCGAAATCACATAGGCTTTTTCTCCTCCTCTCTCTTTTCTTTGCTATATTTCTCACAAAATGAACACTCTCTTGTGCCCTAATCGACCACTCTCGCTTAAATAAGTGAAACAGTGGGCCCCTCACAATGTTGGACTTTCTTCGCGTAGGAAGGAGCCCCAGGCTTCAGCAATCTCCCTGCTCATGACTATGTGGAGATGACCCTTAAGCCAGGCGATCTCCGCAGTAACAAACTTCCCTCTTGGTAATGCCTTAGTCATCATATCGGCACCATTATCATCGGTATGAATTTTAGCCGAGCTCGACAACTTAGCATCAGAAAGCATCTAGGTATCAATGATACCTCATCAATCGATGTAGACCTTGAGATAAATGTTTAGTTCTTACCAAGATAAATAATGACTACATTGTCCGCAAAATAGTAGATATTTATCTTGAACAACATATACACCAAAAATTTCTTCACTCATAGCAACTCTTTGCATGCTTCGGCAATGGCAATAAGTGCGCCTCTGTAGTGAAATGGCCTATCACCTCCTACGACACAGATGCCGATCTTTGACTCCCCCTTACAAATTTAATCATATAACTTAGAAAAATTGGACTTCACGGAATCAATGTCTCTAGCCATATGCGAAGTCTGAGTATCCCACCCACCCCGGTGAGCCTTCATCACCAAAACAAAGCATCACATTACTTAAATTTACCCTCGAAGTTACCTCAATCCATTTTACGGCATTCAATGCTCTCTACACAGGTTTGACAATCGGCAGGTACCAACATCATGTGCTATATACGGTCTTATTGCACACCATTACGCCCATCAAACTTCCATCGCTTGGATGCATAAGGACCCCGTTGCATATATAAATTTCTCATCTTCATTTTGATGGACTTTGTTTTAGAACTTCGGCTTAAAATGAGTAGCAAGAGGAGTGCTTACCACCTTGGCTTTTAATTGTGGAATCTACGCCTTTTTCTTTTAATGTGGTGTGACGACCACAACTTTTTCTCCTTTACGTCATGGATTCTTATACGAGAATACGTTTAGCGACTCCATGTCCTTCATGACAAATGACTTTCCCGATTGCTCCTTTAACACGTCAATCGTGGAAACATTTTTCTATGATAACATGTCATCGACATATAATAACGGGATAATGAAGTCGTCGTTAGAAAACTTTCGACAAAGACACAATGGTCGAAGTAGTCTTCATGTAGCACTGGCTGCGCACATGTAGGCTGGCTTGCTTTGTATGGCGCACTCGAGCTTTGCTTCAAACCATATAGGCTCTTTCTAAACTACACACATAGTCTTCTTTCCATGACATGAAGCCGTAGGTTGCTTCATATAGATCTCTTCTTCCAAATCACCATGAAGAAAGGTTTTCACATCCATTTATACCTCCAAATAGTATGATGACTCAACACAATTCTAATGGATGACATTTTTACCACGAGGAAGAAAATCTCATTAAAATCAACACCCTTCCTTTGACTAAAGCCTTTACACCATAATCGGCTTTATACCTCGGAGCGTAGTGCTAAATGCATTACTATGAATCCTTTGTTACATCGAGGCCCTCTTACCTTTAGGCAGCTTCACTAAATCAAAGATGTGATTATCATGTGGGATTTCATCTCATCCTTTGACTGCATCGATTACTCTTTTCTTCACTCGTCGGGGAGAATACCTCCCCAGAGGTTGTCTCTCCCCTGTTGGACCTCTGGGGATTGAACTTGAGAGGTGGTTCGGTAGCATCCTCATATTTTCATCTTGTGACATGTCATGCTCCTCTTTCATCATCATCAGCAGGAACATCTACTTCATATGCGGGTTCTTTGATCAGAGCATCATTTTGAGCAGCGATTATTCAAATTCGAATGGCGAATTTGAATAGGTTCAAATCAACCACACCATTGTCTTCCTTGGGTGTAGACTTCTCCATCTTATCAATGTCTTCAATGGTTTGATCTTCATAATTTCACATCGGCTTCTAACAAGCTTCTTCTCCAATAGGATCATAGAACTGTAGCAAATTCATCCTCACCATAACCAATGAATATACCTTGCCTTGGCTTTGCATCGACTTGGATCTTTCATCCTTTGGAACATGCACAAAACTCTTGCGGCCAAAACCTTAAGTGATCATGCCCCATTCTTGCCGACAAATTTTGTTTGGCACCTCACTATTCAAAGCAACGGCGGGACTAAAGATTGACTGATCCGTGCACCGTATGCAGTGCCTCACCGAAGTGCTTGGTGGCCAACGGAAGGCATACACCTGCTCGATCAATGTCCTGTTCATCCTCTCTGCCAAACCATTCAGTTGAGGAGTTTTAGGAGGAGTCTTCTCATGTGCGATGCCATGCTGCTTACAGTAGATATCAAAGTTCACAATACTCACCACCATTGTCGGTCTGGATGACGTTTCGACTTCTTGCCATTGCCTCTCAGCGAGGCATGAAACTCTTTAGACTTTTCCAACACTTGGTCTTTGACTTCCAAGCATAGACCAGGGTTTTCTGGAATGTCGTAAATAAATGTAACAAATAAAGTGCACCACTAAAGTTTCACCTTCAAGGGCCATAAGCCTCCCAGATACCAATTGAGCAAGTCGGATTTTCTCGAGGAGGATACTTCTTGAAGGATACTGCAGTTTGCTTACCAATCATGCAATGAGAACATTTCACAAATCTACATTCTTCAAACCGAAAGCATGTCCTTCTTTGCTAAAACAAATTCAGCCCCTTCTCTTGATATGACTAAGTCTTGATTGCCACAAAGAAAACCTCTATATCCATAGCATTCACAATGTCACTGTAACCAAAGCTTTCGATCCCGATACAACTTTGAACTCTACACCCTTTTGCCACGACTAAGTTACCTTTTGTGAGTTTCCACTTTCCAGAAGTAAAGTGGTTATCATAACCAGCATCATCAAGTACCTGCACAGAGATCAAATTAAAGCGGACATTTGGAGCATGTTTGACTTCTCTTAGTAACCATTTGTATTCCCATGTTGGTTTCTTGAAGCAGACATCACCAACCCCAATAACCTTGGACCGCCATCATTACCCATCTTGAAACTCGAAATCACTTGGAGTGTAAGATGTGAAAGAACTCCTTCTGGGTGTAACATGCAGTGTAGCACCACTATCAATTATCCACATGCTCTCATCAGATACAAGATTAAGTGAATTAGGGTCATGGAGAATAACAAGATCATCATTGGTAGCAGTAGTCACACAATCATGATCATCATGATCCTTCTTTTTCTGCTTACCCCTTTTATCTTTACTCTCCTTCTTCCATAGAAAACAGTTCCTTTGGATGTACTTATTTTGTGAAACAATGGCACTCGATATTCTTAATACCAAGATCTGGACTTGCTCTGCTCTTATCTCTACCACCTTCAGCTCCTTTTGGCTTCTCCCCCTCTTTTCGATGTAAGCACCTCTGAATGAGTAAAAATACCTTGTGCCTTCTTCTCATCTCTTCATTAAAACCTTGGTCTTTGCCATTTGCGAGGAACAATTCCATTGGAAGTATGCAATCATGGAAACTTCGAAATGTCTCCCGTGAATCGAATTAGAGTTATTAATAGAAATAGTCTGACGCATCATCATCAAACTTGATACACGGTTGACAATGATCTAACGCCCTTGAAATTCACTCAAGTGCTCGAGTAAATGGATTCCATCCCCTTGTACTTCAATTGACAAAATTCTTCAACAAGTACAATTTATTTATCACGATTTAGAAGCATACAAGGACTTGATGTTTGCCACATAGTTCTTGCATGTGTCTCGCGAAGCGATAAGATTATAAATGGGTTCATCTACAAAGTGCTTGATAAAACCGCATACGCGCTCATGCTCAAAACCCCACTCTTCATCAGACATGGACTCCGGCTTCTATGCGCCAAAGACAAGAATATGCATATTCTTCACAAATATCAAGTCCTTCATCTTACCCTTCCAATAGTGATAGTTTGCTCCATTCAAAGATACCATTTTCATATGTGCCTCCATCTTTCAAGCAGTAGAAAGCAATGGCTATGGCTCATTTCACGATACCCGGTCGATGGAAAGCTAGGCCAACCTGATAACAAAGCCCGAATAACGAGCAAAAGGTAGCCTGATTAAATTCCCCTTTACTTGCAAGAACTTATGAGGGACCAATAAAAATATAGCTATAACTTGGTAATGGCACCTGAGAAACCTGATTTGTTTACTTGTGGAAAACCGCAAAGTAAGTGCGCAAAAACCACGAGTGCCGTCCGGACCAAAGAAATAAGCTCCACTATGATCAATAGAGGTACAAGAGAGTTTCGATAAGTGCGCCCAAAATGTCTTTATGGCAATAATCCCAGAATCAACCTTGCAAATCTTGTCTGAAATGAAGAAAAAGAAAGACCCCCAGCGGAATATAAGCTACGACACTTATCTCTGCTTAGATATCGTATTGACGATCCAACCGTACAGAATGAAGTATCACGTTTTTCGAACATGCTGTCCAAAAATCAGCCCGATCCAACGGTGAACGAATCTGCAGTTGTAATATGAAAAACGATGCCTGATGGATGTGCGAAAATCACATAGGCTTTTTTCTCCTCCTCTCTCTTTTGCTGCTATACTTCTCACAAAATGAGAACACTCTCTTGTGCTAATCCTGACCTCTCGGCAAATAAATTGAGACAAGAGTGGGCCCTCACAATGTTGAACTTCTTCGTAGGAGGGCACGAGCCCGATACGATATTAGGCTTCTAGATCTCTCTTTCCTAGCTAACACTCATCATGAACTATTTGCCTTTGGTTTTTTCTTTATTAATGGGGAGTACAAGTCCACTGGGGCTTTCATCATCCTGTTAATCTAGGAGGAGTTAGTTTTTTAAGGTTGTTATTTATCCTAAAACGAGGACAAGCCCCCTTCGTTTACCAATGGGACTAGCTGCCCCATTGGTGTCTCTTGTTGCAGGAACCCGAGGAGACGCATCCTCTTGAAGGTCTTTGGGTCTGTCTCCCGGATCGGCTCTTGCTTCTAGTTTTTCCCCTTTTGGATGGGAGTAGAGAAAGATGTCAGCCTGTAGTCAACTAGGCAATCCGTTGCCGACATGGCCGAGGGCAGATCTAGGACACTTTGCTTTCTCAATTCTATTTTAGCCCACTCTTGCAACTCGGACATGAAGTTGAACAGTTTATCGACTTCAGATATGTCCTTGATGTCAAGGATCAGTGAGCTATATTCCTTTACGTATTATTTGATCGAGCTCATCTGCTTGAACTTCTTCAGAGATTCTCTAACCATCCATGACGTGTTCGTGGGAAGGAACTAATCCTTCAGCTCTTTCTATAGGGTCTTCATGTCCAAGAGGAAATTCTCCAAGTCCTTGGCGTTCCATGCATCGTCGAAAGGCTTGGGCTAAGACAGTTGCACCTTCGTAAGAGGCAGATCCAAGGCAGATTCATGGTATCCCTTGTACCATTGCTCGCTTCATTAGTGTGACCTCTCCCTCTAGAGATCTTGTTAGCTCTTTGGGTTCCTCGGTCATTGTAAGCACTTTGTCATGGAGGGATTCCATTTGATCCTCAAAGGCTTTCTCACGTGTCTCTATCGAATTTCATTGTGAGTCAAGAAGTAGGAAGGCTTCAGCCAACTAAGTGGATAAAGTGGTGCTTGCCTCCCTGATTGTGCCTAATTATGTGTCCAACCTAGACACGTGCATGCCCACTTCAATTTCCAACCTAGCATCTTGCTCCAGCAATGCATCGAGGGTCACTCTTGTAGCCATCCCTGACTTTGATACCAACTGTCACAAGCACAAAAACTGGCTTTTGTGTGTGCAACGCCTAGGAACCTATTAGGCCAATTTTCTTAATACCACAATCTCAAAGAACACATGACGTACGAGGCTCTCCCCAACTCATGTTTTATTAACTCTTAAAATACAAGACAATGCAAAGACTCCTACATAATGACAAGAAACTCAATGCTCTCAATCAAAGGATCCAACTCTTAATGAATTAGCCAAGGGTCACGCAAACCCTTTTTATAGGTTAGACATGGACAATCCTAATACAAATATGACTTGAGCCTTTCTCTAACTTCGAAGTCTTGCTTTGGGTAACAACCAACTCGTGAGTCCTTGTCCGGCTTTGATTGGGATTCCTCGTTTGCTAAGATTCCACAGCTATGCTTCAGCCATGTTCTTATTGCACTTTGATTGGGGTGATTGGCGCGTAAGGTCCCTGTCTTGGTGCCCAAGGCCCCCGCCCTTATATAAGGCAATACGCCCCCACTATCTTTAGTTCCCTTAGTGTAGCATCAAGCCCCTTCTCAAGTTGATGTTTTAAGGATTGCCGCATAGGAACACGCCCTAGGACGCTTGCCCGTTGTTGTCTTGCTTTTGTGTGTTCTTGGCTTTCGTATTATGCTGTCCAGGCTTCTCTTTCTCATGCCAGAATTCAAGGTATGTCTCCCTTCCCTTGATTTGCCTTTTGCTTTCCTTTCTTGGTGCGCGCATGGGGCCAAGGCAATGCCCACATGCCTAACAGTAGGTTATGTCCAATATGACCTTAATGATCCGATGGTTTTAGCTAGCCCAGTAGAGCAACTGGGCCACTTCTGATGGTTTTTTCTTTTTTGTGTTTTGCATGTCAAACACCTTCCATTTTTTTTTTTCCTCGTTTGCCTTTTTACTTCTAGCAGTGGTGTTAAATCTACTACTGATGGGTTTATGATAGTTTATTAGATTAGGTAAATTATTTTATTCCAAAGATAAATGGTTGAAAATTTCTTTACTATTATGAGTTTTATACTGTCATGTTTGCTGAAACTCCCTGTTACATTTGAAAAAGATACTGTTGTATGAAACAGTCAACTATGAAACGCTATCTCTAAAATACTGAAGTGACTTTCATCCTTTTCAATTGGTATTGAATCTTTTGATTTTTATTTACAAATTTCAGGGGGCAAATGAAATCATTTCTCACAGTATTTGGAAAATCTTCAAACGCCTGCATCTATGTCAGAAGTCTCCCGTCTCCGGTGTTCTTTGTGTTTGAGACACCTACGAGAAGGTGGCGTGGATTATTGGATGCAGTGTACCAGTTTCCGTGAAGCACCAACTTAATTTGGTAGCACATTGACTCCAACTATTCATCCGTTGAAGTCGAAGTAGAAATCAGGCCATGATAACAAACTGAAAGGATAAGGGTGATGTTGCAGCAATTAATTTCCTGGTCAAATTAATGCCTAACATTTTCCAACTCAGCGTTAATGCATAATGGAATTTACAAATTTTGTCTAGGACTATTTCCAATTTAAGTTATTTTTAATTTAAATTTTCATACTGATCCTTTTCTAAGCACATTGTAAAACGAACTCGTAAGTAGAGAAGATAGAAGGCAACCGATTTCTTATCTGTGAAACATTCTTATTAGTTGTTACTAGCATTCAACCGGCATTCACCAGCAGTGGGAGGTGTACATTATGCACCACTTTGTATTGGCCAGTCCAGTGGCGGAGCCAAGATTTGATTTTAATGGGGTAAGATTAAGAAACTTAAGTTTTGTAAATATTATAAATTTAGATTATAGTCCAATGATTCAAATTTCATGAGTTTGAATGGGGACAAAATCTACGCTTGGGTTCAATCAGTCAGCGTAAAGCTGGATGCGGGATAAGGTATGGCAGATAGGAGGTTTATTTCAATTGATAGATATGGAAAAACCCTGTGAATGTGAGTACCTCTTTAGGTAGTCATGTATTCGCTGCTCACCTACCCAACACAATGTATGATGATATGGCCATGATTTGGACTTTGTACCAAATTAATGATGCTGGATTAAATAACCCCAATACTTAAACTTCTATAAGCCCATTGCACAATCCTCTGTTTCTTAGTATACCCTTGATAGGTGGGGAAAAACAAAAATTAGAAATGCCTCAAGCAGGTGGGGAAAGTAACCTTTTAATTGATTAAACGAGGGTTTTGTCTCTTAATTCTTCTGTATTCTGATTAGTGAATCCCATAATTTTCAGACTGAATACAGAACCAATATGATTATGATTATGTTGAATACAAATTTTAAGGAACATATGGATGGATGAGAGGACGTCCAGAATGGCTTGCAGGTTACTTTCAAATGCAGGATTGGTCTCCAAATTTGGCAGGAACAGAAAAAAAGAAAAGAATGATGGATGGGTTAACTTAACTATTTGAATTTCAAGGAGAGAGAAAATTTTAAAAAGGAACTCGTAAGTCAACAAATTGGCTTGCCAAGTTATGATAGAACTAGAAACCCACTCGTGGAAGTCAATAGAATAGACAATTGTGCCTTTCATTAAACAACTTCGGATCCTTTGCCTGTCTCAAATACGCTCCTCTTTCCTCTTTCATCTTTCATCTTTCATCTGTGATGGAGGAGAGGAAACCTAGAAAGAAGAAGAATCCCATAAGATGATTATGGCAAAAAAAAAAAAAAAAAAAAAAAAAAGAAGAAAAATCAAATGGATATCAGAGCTGAGCACCACCTTTAGGATGAAACCAGGGTGGGGGTTGGGGAGGGAGTGGTTAAAAGGCGAAAGTGACCATAAACCTTACTTACTTGGCATACAAAACAAAACAAACGCATCAAAATCCCCCACCAAAACTCGAAAGAGAAATGTTGCTTATTGTGATCAATCAAAACGAAGAAAAACAAGTATAGAATAGAATAATCAACCCCTTCTTCAATCATACTTCTCTGGTCCAACTCCAAGAGTAGTGTTTATGGACCCATCTTCTCCCTTGCTTCTCTTCTCTTTCTCTTCAAACAAAAGTTAACAGACCTCTCTCTCTCTCTCTCTATGCTTCCCTCTCTCCATGGTTCTTTAATGGCGATGAATCATAGAAAGCTTTTCCTGGATCAAACCACAACGAACCAGAGCGTAGCCTGTCTAGATTTCTGTGACTCCACATGTCCTTACGACTGCTACGTTTATCCACCCTGGATCCCCCCACCACCGCCATCATCCCCACCTCCGCCAACTCTCTATTCCCCTGATCAGAACGATTCCTCCTCCATCTCACCCTATGTGATCATCACAGTCGGCTTACTAGCGGGTTTCTTCCTTGTAGCCAGTTACTACGCCATCATCGTCAAGTACTGTTCTGTTTGGCGGCAGAGAAATCACTCTCCGCCGTCTGAATCAGATGGCAGAGATGAAGAGTTTCTTGATGAGAATCGAGCACCGGAGATTGACCATCCCATCTGGTATATCACCACGGTCGGTCTGCAACAAGCGATCATTAATTCAATCACCATCTGTAAGTATAAAAGGGGTGAGGGTTTGATTGAAGGGACCGAATGTTCTGTTTGTCTGAGTGAATTTCAAGAAGACGAAACTCTCCGGCTGCTACCCAAGTGTAATCATGCCTTTCACATCCCTTGTATTGATACATGGTTGAGGTCACACACCAATTGTCCCTTGTGTCGTGCACGTATCGTCTCTGACATTGTCAACCCTCCTCTGGAATCAATTGATCAGAATTCTCATAGTTTGGGTCAAAACGAACAAACCCAGATGGAGAATTCTGGTGACGATACTGAATTGGGTAGTAATCTTGAGAGTAGCGGGGTTTATGAAGGGGGTACAGGCGAATTACAGATTCTGGATGATGAAAGAACTTCAAAGGAGGGTGTGAACTCCGATGGAGATATTGTTCTTCAAGTAGAAGGCAATTCGTGTAATGATCATGCTGTGGATAGTGAGATACAACCAGTGAGAAGGTCTCTCTCTGTCTCTGTGGATTCTTCTTCAACTGCAACTTTCTTTGCTGGTTTGGCTGACTTTAACGCAGATGAATCCAAAGGGAATTCGCTTGACGAGACGATGGATGAGCGAAAATTTGATTCAGGTGGTGTTCCAAAGAGGGATGTTGATTTATGTCTTACCCCAACTTCAATTGCGGAGTGTTTGGACAAAACCCAAATTTCAATGAAAAGATCATATTCATGCGGTGGAAGATTTTTCTTACCTAGAAATAACCGGAGTACCAAAGCAATTCTTCCTTTGTGAAGGTTCATCCATGAATGATTATGTTCCTATTTGGTAAAGCCTGCTGTATATAACCCAAGTCAGAAGAAGCTGAAATGTGTAGGAACGTGGAAAAAAAGGTATGAATTTGGGAAGAGAGATGATTCTGAAGAACAAAGAATGGTATGTGGATTCCAGTTTCAAACAAGTTACTGTTATCACAGAGAATGAAATCCCAATGCCTCTAGAGAGAAAGGTACCAAATTTTGCACCTAAGAAGTCATGTCTTATGTTCTTTTTCTTGTTAAATGTTATGCAAGGAATGTAAATACAGAGTTGAATGTTTCTCACATCTTTTATTTTCCTCACCGCCCACAATCCAGTCATCATGGAACTTCATAAGTAAATCTCTAATTCTAGTAATAGCTTAAGATGGCGTTTATTTTTTTTATTTAATTCTAAATATAACTTATTTAGCTTAAAGCTAAATAATATTTAATAGCAGTATTAAGTTTGTTTGTTGTTTATTTAACATTTTATTTCTATTAAGTATTAAATTATTTATTTTTTATATACTAAAAATCAACATCTTACCAACTTAATTTATTAAGAAAATTATTATATTATTTATTTTATATAATTTTAATAATTCTAAAAAATAATTAATTGATAAAACCTAAATTAAATTAAATAAAAACCATACTAATTCTAATATAAATTTCTAAATATATATTAAAAAAAATTGATTTTAAGTACATATGTTTAAATATCTAAGGCATCATGTTACTAACTTTTAGTGCGTCTCAGTGATCATCTAAAATTGAGATGAAATACAAAAATTTATATTTTGCTCGAAAGTCGGCTTTTTGATATTTAAATTTAAAGTTTTAAATCAGAAGCATCTTATTGATAAGCGTCAAGTTTTATACATCACCAAATCTGACCAGATTTCGTACTAACTGGCCAATAATTCTGTCGTATCACATTTCGTTCGTTTATATCCCATTCTATCTGTTTATAAATTTTGTTGTTGAAATGAAATGAAAATTTTAAATCATGAAGCAACTATTCTTGGTGAATGGTTTATATGATATTTAGGCGAATATTCTTCAAGTGTCCATTGTGATCTTTGCTCGGGTATTGTTAATTCTTTGGAGTGGTTTTAGATTTAGCATTCTATATTTAGTTTTTCTTTCTTTTCTTGAAGATCTTCTTAGAAATTAAAGCAAGATTTCCCCGAAACAAACACGGCCTTAAGTTTTGGTCACTTTCCATACTAAGGTACTGAAAAAACAATGAACAAAAATGTTAAATCTGAAAATATTGCAATATATATATACAAGTATGAAAATTCTAATTAAAAATCTCGCCGGCTCACAATAATAGAAATAAACAAGCGTGCAGAAGCAAAGCAATTCGCAAGAGAAATGATACTTAAGCAAACCAGCGGTCTATATTACATCTATGTTGTAGAAAAAGCCAAATATTATGACCTTTTTGTTTCAATTTTTTTTTTTTTTTTAAAGTTCAGTGATAAGATAAGATAAAATAAAAAAGCAAACAGTTAAATGTCTGAATGTCGAAGGCAAATTATTTTTATTAAAAAGTCATAAAAACAACAAGGCTTAACCTTCACTTAGTAAACCCATCATTGGAATAAAAAATTGGGTAGTAAGACAGGTTTTTTTATGAAAAGAGTTTATGAATACGAAAAATTACACAAAGTATTTAAGGATACCCTACAATAATTTTCAAACACATTTTCTAAATCTGATTATCAAATATTTGAATTAGTTTTATATATTTCTTAGCTAAACAATTTACTAAGAAAATCTGACCATAAATTCTTAAGCTAACGTTTTCCTATAAATATAACAATAATTATAAACATTTGGATGATGGGAAAGTGGGGTCGAACACAGGTTAGTTGGTACAAATATCATTCCATTACGTTTACAGATTCTATCTTGTCCCTATGGTTTTAGATCACTATGGAAACAGGAAACACACCATGTGCGTAGAAATTTTCCATCAAAAATATCGTAGATGTGTCAACTGTCAAACTCTTCTTAGATATTATACCACAGTTGGTCTCTTATTTTACCATTTTGCCATCCAAGCAATCGATTATTCTGTTTATGAACAATGACTTTACATTTAATTTTTCCAAGGGATACTTTCCATCATCCCTGCGCCACCCTTCCCCCATTGCACTCATTTCTGTACTAGCAACCTCATATAATATTTTTTCCTAATCACATTCTCTGAACAAATACAAACCCTTCAATAAATAAATGAAGCTTTTTCATGTTGTTTTATAACACATGGGTGGAACTAGGATCTTTTATCATTCAATAAAAAATGGTTAGATTTTGATACAATTTCAATGAGCCCAACCCAACGTCTTGACCTTTACATAAGTGGGCCAGTTAGCCCCATTTGTGATTATTACTCTCAAATATACATCTCTCCTCCATGTCAAATCAATAAATTTTACAAGTCTAGGCCCAGCTACAGAAATTGGGAAGAGTTCGATAAAAGAAAAAACCATTCCAAAAATTTAACAGTTCTACTCAAAAAAGGTCCAGCCCGAATCTTCTGGTGTCTCTCTGCGTGTGTGTTTTTCTTTTATATTTCAATATAATATTTGAAAAATAGATGAATCAAAAAAAAAAAAAAAAAACACTAAGGGAAGGAACCAGTGGGTTCAAACTTCCGAGAGGCCAGCCCTTCAATACTGAGGGGACGGGTTGGAGAGGGCTGATGGGTTGGGTCAATAATTGCCGTCCACAGGCCCAACTGAGTGGACAGAAGAGTTGGGCCAGTGTATGAGCCAGTACGGTTATTAATCATTGTGTTTAATCATGTGCTGTCAGTTTTGTTTTGTAGGAAGTTCAATGCTTCACATGCCGCACAGTTGACTTGACATGTTGTGGGTATGATGTATATCACTAATGCAGATAACGGTTATGTTGGTTACTAGCCAAGAAAATAGAACAAATAATTTAGAAAAATAAATAAATAAATATTTCTCTTCCAGAATTTGAAGAAAATTTATAAAATGCATTTTTCATATTTTTCTTTCCTTTATTTAATGAATATAAGAACAAAATACATTATCATTTTTTTCCATCACAATTTTTCATGACCTCCAACACAAAAAATGCTCATTTTTATGTACATAAAATTTTCTTTTTTCTTCATATTTTTTTTTAAAAGAAAAAATCCAACATATTCTAAGGAAATCATAGCCTAGAGGTTCTCCGTCACCTATTTTTCAATTATCAGATTATATGGAAATCATACTAAACTTTAGATATCGACAATCATTTAACATATAACACAAGACAAGAAGAACAATCTAATTCAATCGCATCTAGTGTTAACAACGTCAAGTGTTAAATGATGGTATGGAAGCTAATGCATTTTTATGAAATGACAAAATTTTTTTTACAGAATAACTATAGTGGGAAAATTATAAAATAATGCTAAAAAATGATTTTGGGAATAAAAGAAAAAATTGAGAAATTATATTTACATCCCAAATTAAAAATCTGTGGGAAAATCACAATTTAGCCCAAGCTGTACACTACATTGCTTTCTTTTTTCTTGTCTCACTTATGTGTTTTAAATTAATGATGTAATTTAATTTTCATAACAGCATCATTTTATTATATTTAATTTAAATTAAATAAAAAAATTAATGTAAAAAATTACTTGGGATTTTGAAATCAGGATTATTTGAGAAACGTTTTGGTTGCGTTTTTCGTAAGTAAAGCTTTAGAGATTTAAATTTAGGATCGCCGTAAATTTTAAAAAAATATCACGATTTTAATAATAGGATATAATCGAAACGTCTGATTCTAATCCAGGAAATTAGATCTAATTTTAAATTTTTTTTTAAATTTCTAAAATTAGTTTAAGTATATTATATAAATTATAAAATTTAAGTATATTATATAAATTATTTTATTAATTATAAAATTTAAGTATATTATATAAATTATTTTAATACTTATAAAATTTAATTATATGAGGTGTAAAGAGGGTACGCTGGAAAAGTAAAGTATTGGAATAAGGTGCAAAGAGTATATTTTGGGGTTTACTTAATAATTTACTATTAAAATCCTGAATTTTTATAGGTTTTACATATAAATATTCAACAAAAAGTTTGATTTATAAATATAATAATTTTTATGAATTTTGTTTTTATATCATCGACTTACATTTTAATTGTAATTATAACATTAAAACGACATCATTTCGTCGTTTGCTATATTTAAAAAGTAAACTTTTTATTTAAGATTTAAATGCAAAAATTATGAAAATTTAGAATTTTAATACTAATTTTCCGGGAATAAAATTTATTTTTAAGTGTTTGTTACTAATTACCTATTTTATTTCAAGTTATGTTTGGTAATAGGAAAAACATTAATGTGAATAATTAAAATTATTTTTTATAATACGTCAAACTTGTCTATTTTATTTCAGAATTTTAATTTAACTAATATTAAATAATTTTAAATAATTTTAAAATACATATTAATATTAATTATATTTTATTTTTAATGTTTATTATAAGTTTATAACACAACTAAACACAAAATAATATTTGTACGATTTTTTTCTTAATACTTTTAAAGCTAGATAAAAATGTATTAGGCAAAAAAAAAAACATGAATAATTGATCACCTAAAAGTACTAATATTTTCTTGCTAAAAAGGGATAAATTTCTATATTTTCATCGAGATGGTTGAAATTTAAACATCAATCATACGTCTAGCATGCCCATTCATGTAACAGTAAGGGTTAGACCCATCGCCCAGTCGTTCGACACCTCATGTCCCCACCAAACTACCTAACTCTATCACATGACTACCTTAGAATTAGATCAAAAACAGCTTACAGGTTTTTTTTTTTGAAAGTTAAACATTTTAGTAAAAGATTTGAACCCAAAATTCATGTCATATTTTTTTGAAATATTCAACCTTTTATTACATAAGTTAAACATGATAGAGAAACACATTACGAATTTAAATCACTTACTTTTAAACTAATTTTTATTTTTCAAATCATGGCGGCGGCTGCCGGACCCTTCTTTATTTGGAGAAAAAATATATATAATAAAGACCAGTGGCATGCGGCCCAAACTAACTAATAATAGCATATATAAAAAAAGGATATGAATAATTAATTATTTAATTCATTTGGATTTATTATAAGTTATTATATTTTGTTAATGGGCTTGAATTTAATCGAATCCAAGTTGTGATATGCTCTACAAAATTGACTCACTGCTAAAGTCTAAACTGAGCCTGCTCTGAACCTATTTGTTTTCTTCCTTCATATGGATGAGGAGGAGTAAGCAATGTAGACAAGTTCAATTTGTTAATCGTATACTGGATGTGACACCTTGAAGAACTGGGCATGGCATCTGATCAATTTGATCTTTTTACCTAACCTCATCTAAATAAGACCAACCAAGGGAGAAAGAAATCAATGATTTTGTTTTCTTTTCCTTTTTAAAGTAATTGTGGTAGATTTTTTGTCTCTCGGCTTTGAATCTTCTATATAAAAGATTCCATTTGGATAACTTCATTTGATTGAAACGAGAAAAAAAAAAAAAAAAAAGGCTTTTCATTTAGACAAGTAAGAAGGGTCAAAAAAGAATTTGTTCTCATACAAAAAATTTATCGTAATTAACTTTAAGTGTTTTCTTTAAACTGAATTTAATTTGTTTCCATGGTCACTTGAATTTAAGCTAGATAAGCAAAAAAAATTTAGACAATTTTTATTTCACAATGTTAAAAAAGACCAGAAATAATAATAACCAGAAACAAAAAATCATAACAAAGAAACATACAGGTTAAAATGCAAACCCTAAATAGGGAAAATCAGAGGCATATAAGAAGAAATCTACTGTTATGAACGACTGAATATAAGATTGGACTAGTAAAATATTGTGACGATTATGTAAAAAATCAAGAAACATAGAATACATACATTACCCCTCAAAAGCTTTAATACCATAAATCCTATACAAACATAGAGTATTTGGCCTATTGCTACGATTAAAGAAAAAGTACAAAACTTTGCCCACAATACCTCTAAATGCTTAGTAACTCCACAAAACCTAAAAAGTATATTATATATTTATAAACCTTTTAATATTGAACAGACTTAAACCCTAATGAGATCAACAATCAGTCTGAATAGACCTAACCTCTAGCAAGATCAACAATCGATCTAGGCCTTTTACAAAATTCTTAGAGAATATCATAATGCTACTGTATGAAGCTTGTCAAGTGAAATGGAATAGAATTCGGGTCATCCACTTTCAATATACATAATGAACACCAACCCATATATTCGTTGAGGCATTAGGGATGTGGGAATTCAACCAAACGGAAAGGCTAATATTAATTTAAATTAGAAAAATAAAAAGGGGGTAACAAACAGGATAAGATATATACTGTATGTATTGATGTGGAAACATCATACCCTCTATTTGTTATATATATGTGTGTGTATATATATATATATATATATATTGTTGGGAAATAAATGCAATCTAGAATATTTTTAAAATGTTGATTTAGCACTTGTTAGGGAGTCGATAAATGCGTAAGAAAAATAATCTGCCCAGAGGATAATCGCAAAAAAAAATAGAGAGAATTTTAACGTGGAAAACCTCCTGAAGTGAGAAGGAAAAGCAGCGGGACGCTGTCGAGTCCTTGAATCTCCAGTATAATAATTTAGTCTGAAACCACAACTCTAAGCAATTGATCTGAAATGAAAGAAATCGTCACGAATATAATTGAATAAATTAATAAGAGCAAATCTGGCCTCAAATCAAAAGCAGTTGATGAAAGATCTCTGATCTGCATACAAAGCCATTTCTTCTTTGCTCCCAAATCCCATTCTTCTTTGCTCCCAAAATCAGTGCTCTTCTTTAGGCACTACTCCCCAAGCCATTCTTGCTCTCTCTAAAAAACCGGTCTGCTTTGCTCATGTCATTTTACAGATTAAAACATGTAGCCTAATGGGCTTTAAAGAGAATAAAAGAGGTGGGCGCGCATAATTTGGGGCTGGACCCTTTACAATCTCCCCCTCATTGACATAAAGGGAGATTACGGCTCTACAGCATCTGAGTTAAGTCAGTGCCGTGGCCGGCGCAAAGCAGCTTCTCTCTGGTAACAACTTTTTGTCATCGTATCGGAGGGATTAAAATGCAGTAATGAATCTTCTTAAGCTTCTTAGCTCTTTTCCAATGACATCTAAGTAACCAATGATATCTCATCAATGTGCTTTGTACGGGAATGAGTGCAGTATTCTTGCTCAAGTCATAGCACTCTACGACTATCACAAAACTAACATACTCATCTTGCATCAAGCCCGACTCTTGGAGAAATCTCTTCCATTATACTTGTCTAACTTTTCTTTGCTTGAGTTCTTGCTATATGATACCTTTCATTAGTAGACAAAGCGACACGCTTACATGGCAAAGCACTTGTTAAACGGCTCCCCGGCCAAAGTGAATAAAAACCCGAAGTCGACTTTCTACCATCAAAGGTCTGCCATATCGACCATCTGTAAAACCCAACCACAGCTGCGGTTTGAACTGAGAAACTCAAACCTGATTTTAAATCTATAAAATATTTGAGATCCATTTCAACTAGCTGATGCTCCTTTCTGGATTTGAGAGAAATCTCCTTTGTCTTAACGGCGTGTGCGATATCGGTCTTGTACAAACCATACAATACATAAGGCACCACGGCTGTGGGGAATTAGGAATAGAATAAATCTTTTCCTTTTCATCTGTTGTAGTAGGGCATAAACCTGCTAAGCAAAGTGATTGGCTGGGGTGTGCTAAGCCCGGCTTAGCATCTTTCATATTGAACCTTTCAAGCACACGTTCAACATACTTTTCTGTGACAACCCGCAGCTTCTTTGCCTTTCTATCTCGAGTAGTCCATACCCGACATTTGTTTTGCGGGCCTAAGTCCTTCATGTCGAAGGACTTGAACAACCTCTCTTTCAACTTGCCAATCAATTTTGAATCATTCCCAGCTATTAACATATCCTTCAGTATAAAGTAAAGAATAATGAAGTTACCATGTAAACTTCACAGAAATAAACTCTGATGATCTGTCTGTCGCTCTTATACCGTAGCTCACCATAAAGAATCAAACTTCTTGTACCCCTTTACTTGTAAGCGCACTTGTATCAAGACTTTTCTTTAATTTGCAAACCATGTGCTCATACCTTTTACTTCAAACCCCTCGAGTTGTGACATGTAAATTTCTTCATTCAAATCACCATAGAAGAAAAGCGGTCTTCACATCTAGCGTTCAAGCTCGAGGTCCTAAGCTAGCGGTCAGGCTTCGAAACAACTACGATAGAAGACATTTTCTATTTGGAGAGAATATCTCATCAAAGTCAATACCCTTTTACGCCCCGAAAACCTTTACTACCAAACGAAAAAAGTTTTGCTCGCCCGGCAATTTTCATCACTATCTTTCTTCAGCAGACAACCATTTGTTCCTTAATGCCTTTACGCCGCTGGAAGTTCCACGACTCATAAGCATCATTCTTTAACAAAAGAATGCATTTCTTCTGCATAGCTTTCATCCGACACCTTATGCGCATGATGCATGCTTTGCTTGAAAATTCTACGGCTCCTCATTGATGTCAGCGCATACTGCGAAGGAGGATACTTGGATGGACGACTCTCCTGTTAGTCCTTCTAATTTGATTAAATGACTTGTTGGCTTTGCTCCACTTTCCAGCGCTTGATCCTCGACATCCCATCATCAACCACTTGTCTCACGGTGCTTCATCACGGTCATCTCTGCTCCCGTCTATAGTGCGCTGCGAAGGAAAATGAATAAGCTGTAGGATCGATAACACCATCAACATTAAGCTTTAACCTTTTGATCTTCTCACTTGATACAGAAATAGTCGATCTTCATAAAATATCACATCTATACGAAAATCTTCTTTTCCTTTGGATCCATAATCGTACCATCTTCATTTCCACCCAACTGACAAGGATCGTGGAAAAGCTTTGTCGTCAAGCTTTGACCTCTGCTCTTTAAGGACATGTGCAAAGCCTTGCGCCCAAAACCTTAAGATGATTATAAGCAACATCTTTTCTGTCCATACCTTCTACGGAATGTCGAACTCGAAAGGCGGGGAACTATTTATCAGTAACAGCCCGATCTGAATAGCTTCACCCCAAACACTTTGGATAGCTTGCCATTTTAGCATGCATACGATCTTACTCCAGCAATAGTGCGGTTCATCCTCCTCTGCAACCTGTTGTCTTTGTGGAGTACCGAAATTGTCTTCTCATGTCTATCTCTGAAGTAATGTGACGATGGTTTAAACAAACGTGTATACTCACCTCCATTGTCGATGCGAAGACATTTAAAACTTTCTGTCTCTCTTTCAACTAAAGCGTGAAATTCTGGAAAAACGATACACTGATCTTTGGCGTATTGAGATAAACCCGCACCTTTCTTGATGCATCGTGATAGATGTAATGAAATGTATTCATGAGGACTCGCCTCAAGGGACCACGAACATCGATAAACCAATTCCAAAATATTAGATTTCCTTTTTTGAAGATTTAGAAAAAGAAACTGTATGATGTTTCGAATAGCAAATAATCGCGAGGGTTAAGGCTATCGCTAGTAAAAGGAATGAGGCGTTTTGGCTAGTAACATAACCCCTTTCGCTCATGTGACCCGATCTTTTGTCTTAATAAATTTGGGAGGCAAAATGTGATTGCATTCAATTCCATCTCCACATATTTTCACAAGTATGTCACTTGTAAGTGTCTTAACCTCTGCGACTACTAAAAGAACCTTTGGTAAGCTTCCATTTACCGTGCAGTAACTCACATATCCTTCGATCCAAGGCAACTCGGAAATAAGATTAAAGCGTAAGTCGGGGAACATACCGCACATCTCTCGAGTCGATGAACAATAGCGTGCATGCATGCAAACATCTGATACCCACAATCTTGGGTAAATTTGGTGTTACCCATCTTCACGATTACCAAAGTCTCACGGCACATGCGATGTGAAGAACTCCTTGTCAGAATGCGTGATAAGAGAATTTCTTTGTATCAATAATCCACTCCAACCTCGTGTCTGTAACGAGGCAAACATTCTTCATCTCCAAAAAATAGGCGCCACATCTTCGTCGGATCGCGGTTGTAGTATTTTATTTTCGTCTTTCCTCGATTTTGCCTTCTTTTTGTTCCCGTTTCCAAGCATAACAAATTCTTTTCATATGTCCTTCCTTACACGCAATGATATGGCTTTCTTGCTGTTTGGCTTTTTCATACGGATTCACGACCTGCCTTTGGATTTACCACGACCCTTAGGTTCTACATTTTCGCCGCATTACTGCGTGACAAGAGCCTCGGTCTCAGAGAGAAGATATTCCTTATTCGCTAAGCCACGAACGCCCGTTAAATAGCCCATGCTTCTTGTATCCGCTGGTTAGAATTGCCATTAAGTGAGTTACTAAGTGAGATAACTAGAGTATCCGACTATCGGCAAAGAACTGAAAATATGATACTTGTTCGTACTTGTCTTAAATCTTGTAGCATTTAAGCGGTTCCACTAAGCTTGTGAAAGTCAGTACAGTGTGCCTTTCTGTTGTGCCAATTTTATGCCCGATTTACTGGCCTTATTAAGTGAACTTTATTAAATGCGATCTTTAAGTTCATACATGGATTCTAATTTTTTCCAAGCTCAATGGCGTTAGTCTCTTGTGACACGTGATGCTCTTGCTTTCGGTCTACCGCTGTCGATTATTTATTGTTTTATGCGCTGATCTTGAATTCTAACTTGACATATCTTTAGGTTTACTTTTATCGTATTAGGTGCATATAAATCCTTGCGATAAAGAATATCTTAGTAGCAGCCGAAATAGAATAATTAGACGAGGTTAGTCTAATCATATCTGGCTCAGAAGATTCCTCCATTTTAAACCAACACAGCCAGCAATGCAGACAAATAGAACCAGGCTCTGATACCACTTGTTGGGAAATAAACACAATACCGAATATTTTTCCCTTGTTGATTTAACACATTGAGAGTCAGTGAAATGCGTAGAAAAATAATGCGCCAGGAAGATAATCACAAAAAAATAGAGAGAATTTTTAACGTGGAAAACCTCCACAAGAATGAGAAGAGGAAAAAATACTTGGGACCTTTGTGATCGGAAATGTCACATTATAATAATTTAGGTACAAAACTGGCTTTCTAAACAAGGTGATCACAGCAAAAGAAATCGTCAAAATATAGTGAATAAATTAATAGGCAAATCTAGTATCAAATCAAAAGCAGTTGATGAAGATCTCACCCAATCTGCAGCCTGGCGCCGGCTGCTGCTCCCAAAATCCCAGCTGCTGCTGCTCCCAAAATCCCAGCTGCTGCTGCTGGAAAAACTGCTCCCAAAAAGAAAACCGGCTGCTGCTCTCTCTAAAACCAGCTGCTGCTCATGTGTTTTTGCAATTAAAACATGTAGCCCTAATGGGCTTTAGAGAGAATAAAAGAATTGGGCCGCCACATAATTTGGGCTGGACCCACTTTACATATATATATATATATATATATATATATATATATTGGAACTGCAATGATTCAGTGATGTAACTTTTTGGCTCTCCCATCTGAAACTCCCACTTAGCCACCACCTATCACCATATCCTCCCGACACGTGAAACTATCTCCTTCCCTTTCTCCTCTTCCAACCAACCCCCCACTCATTTTTTGCTACAACATATATTTATATTTAATAATCTCCTCCACCTTGGGAGTTCATGTTTAGATCTCTGTAGATCATCATCAAAATATGGGACCCTGGAAGGCACATCAACTATATATATATATAAAATATTCGTCCTTTTATTGCGTCGTGAAAATCAACGAATGCAAGGCTTGGCTCTTCCGAAGGCGTTCATAGCCTTGGGACCTCTTCTTTCACCTCCTATAGCTGGCTTTTGTAGCTTTCCTTTTTCCCTAAAGTGGGAACAAAAATCTAATGGATCTTCAATTAATCGTACGCCTGTGATTTTTTTCTTCCTTTAAAAAAAAATTAATATGGGTTGATTAACGCTGCGAATCATGTTCATGTTTATGCATAAGTTAAAAATGCACAACTCAACATTAAGTCAAAGGTACATTCAAAGAGGCGCGCATCTTAGTGGAAGTCATGGCCATCATCATTCATCCACCCCATGCATCTGCCATAAAACTTGATGACTGATCAATTCAATTATGAGATGGGTTACCATAGAACTGCAAAAGTGACGGAGATGTGACACCAAGTATGAATTAGTATAAAGAAAAAGAATGTATGTGACATTATACTAAGAAGGTGGGTACGAACGTGGTACAGTTCATGGTATAGAAATGGGTTAGGGATAGTTTGAAGTTGACAATTTAATAAACAAAGCAAATGACTTGGAGTGTGGATGAAAATTTGGGGGAGGATTAAGGAGCAAGGAGACCCATGGTTGACCTTTGTAGTGGGGTGGGATTTTCATCATTTTGAAACAAAAGACAATAAGTACTTCGTTATGGAATAGTTAAGTCCAGAAAGAAGCATGATTATGCAATATGTACTATGCCGAGGCGGCATGCCATCCCAATCTCTCTTTTTTTTCATCTTTCTTCCACAATCTACGATGCCAATTGGGCAATTGAATATTGACAATAGCCAATATTTGATTGCATCTTTTCCTTACAACATGTATAATTGCGGAGAAGACGGGAAAAGAATCAACAACTCAGAGATGTTAGAGAGAATATCGATGAGAGGTATAATCATAAATCATCAAAGCCTCTGTAGACCAAAAAGAAATGCCACTGATTTGGAAGCGCACTACTTCTGATACCTGTGGCCTGTGGCCTGTGGGTGCCCACAGATATCCTAGGGGTTGTGAAAAGCCAATTATTTTCAACCACCTCATGCCTATCTTTTCAAAATTTGGTTTGCCTTCTTCAAGAAAAGAGGAGAAAACATTAATTTCATTATCAAATAACATCCTGCATCTTCCCGGAAGGAACCTGGTACTGTGACCAGGGAGCAGCTTGGGATAACCCTTTCATTACATGTCTACTTTCAGCTTCCTGTTTTTTATTGCACAGCCCACCATGATTTTTCATCCCATCATTTGAATATTTTGGACATATCAATAATATCACTTCATCACCCCTACAGACTTTACTAATCTTGAGGTATCTCAATTTGGTTCTCAATCATCATCAATTTGAGTTTTCTTAAGTCCACTAAAAATTTATATGGCTAATAACTTCATGACCTCATCGAATTAATTGAGATGTGCGAAAAAACTCATTGGGACATTCATTTATTTAAAGCCTTTTTCTCTACTCTTATCATCTATCTGCTTAGGTTTCATGCCAAATCAGGCACCGACCTGAAAATTATTTGAAATAACATGAATACAAGATACATGCTCTAGGGTGCTTTCAGCATATGTTCATATTGGCAACAAGTGAACCCCCATAATCCCATACCAACCGGAAAATAGTTTGATACTTGAAAGAGGATGACTTGAATATCATAGACAATCAATAACACATAAAATTCAGTGCTAGGAGATTAAGTATCAGATTTGATAACAATAGATAGAGAGATCTAAAGTTTTTATTTTATCAAACACTGTCAAGGAGCATGGTGTCATGAACTTATTTTGTGAGCGTCTTTGATTGTAGTTGAGGACTTTATTGAAGATCAGGCATGCTGACGGGTTTGAGCGGAATGGTGAGAGCGCTCCAGAAGTTGCATGCAAATGGATCGAAGGTGAAGCTTCTTCGGAGTTTAAGCATGCCAATCCGGTTAAGTTTGGGGAGCTTGTTGTTGGCCTTGGACTTGACTATGTAGAAGGGTATTGGCCTACTCTACATAAACTGATTGGGAGCTAAAACCATTCTCCTGATGAGCTCGAGACAGGGCAAAACTAGCTAGTCAGCATAGAGGCATAAAATGTGACATGACAGACTGGGTCTCATGAAATTGTTTATGTGAGACTGTCGCACAGGCCACGCCGTTGCGTGAACGAGTAGGCCCGTGTCAATAGGCAACGTGATACCCGTATCTAAGGGAGAAAATACCTTTAGAAAGAAAGGCAATACATTAGTACAAGACAAAACTTTCAGGAAGATCAGAAAACTCAGTACTTGAAGAGTGTGCCCTATATAGCTACAGAAAGCAAGTTTTCCCATATAATCATATCTGTGGGCATGAATTTGCATGTCATCATTGACTAATTCTAGACGAGTAAAGGCCTTAACCCCTTCATTCTGAGTATGTTTTGTTGAATAAAATCAAATCATCCATCAGCCCAGCGAAATATACAAATCAAGCTTACCTCCTTCACTGATCAATTCCGTGGTAGAAAATGGATAGAAATGGTAAGGTTTGATAATTGAAGGATTTCTTAACTGAAGTCTTTATGTAAATTCCTTCGAAATTATGATATCTTTTCCCGCGAAATACTAGAAAGAGATAAAAATGAAAGAAAGAAAGAAAGAAAGAAAAAACATTTCTTCTATTCTTCATGAACTACATGTATAAAAAAAGTGAGTTCATTTAAAAGGGATGCATGATATATTTTTCACATACCTTATTGTTTACATAATTAAAGAAAGCAAAAGTTATAAAGCGAACTCCTAGGCACCGTTAAATTTGTTTATTCCTTTCCTGGGTCCTTCATCCCTCTCTTTTCTCATGGAAAGAAGGCCTAAGGTTTTGCCGACTTTCAATTTCAAAAGATTTTTTGTCCCTTCCTAGAAAAGAAGGCATCCTTTATCTATTATGTTTGGTTTCAGAAAAAAAAAGTTTATAGTGATAAAAAATTAATCAATCAATTAATTCAAAATCTATATATTTTAAAATGTTTTAACCTTTGTATAAACAAACAAAATCAGTTTTAAAAAGGAAAGTGAAAGTAGAGACATTCAGACCGGTATTAAAATTAACAATGGAACACCTCCAAAATTGAGGTAGGGTCACCTTTGCGATAAACCAAAACATAAAATGCAGAATCACCTCTAAAACTTCCAATAAGGATGAGGATGACAAAATATGAAGATTTGTATGTTGGAATAAGCTGATATGCTACAGGTCAAAATAAACATTTTCAGGACCGCAAGAAAATAAAATTGCACTTGAAAAATAAAAAAAAATAAAAAAAATCCAACCAACTCGCCTCCCCATACAATTCCTTTTTATATATAACACAAACTGTGCATTGTAGGATCAAGGATGGCTTAGTTTGGGAGCATTTGGCTACAAGAGCCATGTGGTCTGCAAACCTCGTGAATTGGATTTCTCAATCCCGCCTACATGTGGAGCATGTTCCTCACGGGTTTTAATTCAGTACCATGACTGACCTCCTTTCACCTCCAAACTAATAGTTCTTATCCCAACAGGGGACACAGCAACTAAAATTGGAATTGAAACATACGTTCCACACACTGTTACTCTTCTCTCATCAAATACTTAGAAATTAAACAAAAAGGTAAGATGAAATTAATGAACTCTATTTCCTCCTCAGTTCTAAGCACCAACTTCTTGAATTCTTCCTAGCATCTGATTCACAGCCGCCGCGATTTCGTCGACTGAAGTCAGCTGGCACTCCTCCTCGACCTGCCGGATGAAATATATAATTAGGGCAGAGAACAAGAAGATATTAATGGATAATATATAAGGGCATAATTGACTGTATCAACTAACCTTAACACTGAGTGAATATAGGACCATTTGATCAAATGTAGTGACATTAAGGTGGAGAATGTTGAGGCTAAGGCTCTGAAACCCGGTTACCATTTTCAGCAGTTGTTTATTTCTTCTTTTAGAAAGTATCTTTATATTGGCGTGGCTCTCCACCATGGTGACTTCTATGTCGGCCATAGCCCACCGGTTATCACCCATCACGGAGTCGTTGGGAGAGTGTGTTGCACGCGTTGAGTACTGCGGGAACGTGAAGAAATTGGAAAAGGGGGAAGAGGCTGCTGAATTGTGATCGGTTTGTTGATTGCTCCTCTTCTGAGCCTCCAGGGACTGTAGCAGTTGCTCCAGCTCCTTCACGAAATTAATGGCGCCTCCGACGATTGATGCTTGATCTCCCTAAAAATAAAATTTTCATTATTAGGGTGTGTCCCTAAGGATAATCAATTATGTAATCGGTGGTTAGAGCCGAAAGTGATGGTACGTACCCTTTGAACATAAGAAGGCGGCATCAACGATCGTAGGACTGCGAGATACTCGTTCATCTGTTTCCGGCGGTTGCGCTCCACCGCAATGTGGGTCATCCTTTGGTTCTCGACTTCTTCTTTGTTCTTGCAGCTTTTGGTGCGTCGTCTCTTGCGCCGACCTGATGTAGAAGTCGACGGCGGTTCTTGAGGAAAAACGCCGGGGAGAGATTGATCGGCCGTGCATACCTCGGGAGAAGAATTATGATCCCACTCCGTCACATTTTGCATCACTGAGGGAGAAGAAGAGTCCCAATTTCCGTTGGGGCCTGGTTCTGTATTATTGCCGAGAATCCCAAGAAGAGATTTATCTTCTTCTTGAAGACCAAAGTCATAGCTCCATCCGCCTCCCTTGCAGCCATAACTGAATGGATCTAGTGTTGGGAAAACCACAGCTTCTAAGGCCATCTCTTTTTTTCTATCTCACTCTCTCACTGACTTGGCCGGAAGTAGGCCGGTAGCCGAGAAGCTCACAACTAAGAAGTGAAGCACAACATTACCCAAAAGATCAAACAAACACTCCCTTTTATGACCCCCCCAATGAAGAAAAGTCGAGAGCTTTTAAAGATGCTCTCTCATCAACCGTAGCTACAGTTTGTTGCACGTGAGATAGGTAATATAGGCGACACGTTTTGGGGTGTGTATTCCTGTAACAGTCTAATAGGTCATTACTGAAAAGTAACAAATAAAACACGGTTGAACGTTTAATTTTAACGAGAGCCAATATGCTGTTGTCCAGAGAAAAAGGCTACCACTACCAGCCTGCCTTTTTCGTCAACTGGGCGCTACTACTCTCCTATTGTAAGGACTGGGGACAGTCCTATTGTCAGAACCCTATCTGCGCCTATCTCTGCGTTTGCGTTACACAAAATACGGGTGCCCTCATTATGCGCTCTTGGCTTCCCCATCCCAAATTTCCCCACTTCTACGCAATACGTGACAGATTATTAATTTGAAAAAATTTGAAGTAAAATGACATATTCTGTTCTCTATATATATTTATAGTATAGTATGTCAAGGTGAGTCGGCGATAGCCGATAGGGAAGGAAATGGCTAAAAGACATATTATATTTCAGAGAGTCTAGGGAAGGGCTGAGAGAGAGAAGCAAAAAACAGCTTCACCGAGGCATCGGACATGCACAGGGGGAATCCATGTGTGACCGCAGAAATAGAAATACTCCCTGGAATCATCTACCATGAGGACTATTTTTCCAACTTGCTTTCCCAAGAGTCAAGATTACTGTCCTCTTCCTGTTCTTTAATTACTTCTCCATTTTAATATCAACCCATCTCATTAAAACATTCTCTAAGGTCTCTCTTCCCTTCTCTTTCTCGATTTCTCCTTCCATGGAATTTCATTGGAACCGTACTACTTCGTTTTTTAATTAATTTTTTCTAATTCCGTTTAAGAACCCAATAGCAACTTATAATCTTTTATTCAACAAGAATTCCCGTAGGACGAAGAATCAAAACCCCAACTGGCATCCTCCCTTTGAATGTATCAGAGAAACTGTAGTTTAAGAGATTCGATGACTGAACAAGTCTTTAAGCTAATACAACTTGAATGGTGTTGTTTATTAAATCCCGTTACATACTTCCGTGAATATTTCCTTCCCAAAGCACGGAACTCCGTCTCGTATATTATAAATTGCCGTTAGGAAAAATGTTATAATCAAGGCACTGTGTCTTGAACACACTCCATGGCCCTACATTGATATTCCAATTGAATATTCCGTCTTCTATATATAAATTGACTAAAACCAACTAGATAAATTTAGTTCATTGAGTGTTTATTTCATTTTCAACCCAAACAAGGTGGACCAGTTAGAAGCAGTTGGCCACTCCTCAGTTCTCAGTCTGTCCCTATTTTCTTAAAAAGGATTTGAAAGAGGATATTTTGGGTTGATATTTTCTTTTTGAGTCATTATCCTGTCAAGGGATAGAGGGTTTAAGGGATATCTAGATTAGGGTTTTTGTCTACGGAGATGCAAACAGCAGACCCGGCCTAAGCTTCCATGTCTAAGGTAGGAGTTGTCTGTCATGGGATTAATAAGTTATAGTGATAGGGTCATTAATTTCACAACTCATACCTAGCAAAACACCAAGACTAATCCAGATTTCATGAGGCTAATTAATAATCTGTCTTTTTTTTCATGGCATGTGATCCCACCGTAAACTACGGTTGAATCGATTCGGATCAAAGATTCAAAGGCCATGACCCCCATGTGGCCGCGATCTACTGGCTGCTCTGCCTATACGTGGATAGACAATACTCGGTTTTGTTGACTTGTTCAATAAGCTATGGACCGGCCACCTCAATTTCTGGGACGCTGATTATTTAAGCTGCAACTTGGCATGTCCATGAGACGAGTCTTGTGGAGAGCCTGATATATATACCTTAATAACGAAAAAAATTGTTACTTATTTGAAAAAATGAAACCAATGTTAGGTCCATTAATTTAAAAAATATTTGATAAATGGTCAAACTAAACTTAGTTATGATCTAAGTAAGGAGGAATGATTTTTTGTCATTTTTTTTAAATCACTTATCTACACATTTTTTTTCATTTTTTTCTTTTTCAATAAAATATTTATTCTATCATATCTAAGTTTTTATTTGTTTTTTCGTATTTTAGTTATTGTCTTGGTGTGACGTTTGTTTGCTATAGTTTTAGTGCGATATTTGTTTGTCATCGTTTTGATGCAATGTTTATTTATCGTCATCATCGTACGATGTTTATTTGTATAAGGACAATTTATATGAGTAAAGTATATTTGATCAGTGACAAAAAATTAAATCAATAGTCATCATATGTTATAGAACTGAAATAATAGGTCTTTTAGTCATAATAGTAATATTAAAAGTGTAGGCTCAATAATAAAAGTATAAGTTTTGAGTCGATTTATTATACTATTAATCTTATTATTATTTCATCATTTATGATTTTTAATGACTTTAATTCTATATTTTTATCAATGTATTGCTAGTTTAAATCGATAAAATTATTTTTCTCTTCAAAAAGAAAAAACTTAGTTATGACCTCAATAAATCTTAAGTACAAAATCGAACTTAACATATATGATAGTATTTAATATTTATTAAGGTTGTATCTAAGCTTTATTAAATCCTTTATCAAATATTTTTCCTTTTTATCAATTTTTTTTTTTAAATTAGGATCTTTATTTTAGGTCTTTTGATCTTAATTTTTTAAATATATTAAAATGGACCCAAACATAGTTTTCCCTAACAATTACCAAGAATGAATATCAAATCAACAGTAACACCAATCTTCATTCCAACTCCATCTAAGCTACCTAGGCGAACTTTGCTACTTATACAAGCTGTCGGCCACACAAAATGATCATCACAGTTGTTAGGGTCAAACTTCACAGCCACACAAGTTGGCTGCATTGGATTTCATCTGACACAAGACCCCCATATTGCTACTATCCATTAAATTTGTTTTAATCTATCCAATTCTAAATTCCATCCAGGCGTTTACTTTTATTTTAATGAGGAGGTAGCAAAATTATTGAGAGAAATATTTTAATGGTGATCCCACATGGCATAGTTACGAGGAGATGCCTCGGAGATGAATAAGATTCTTGAAACTTTGTCCTTTAACATTCCCTCTATTTGAGGAAATTGTTACAGGGAGAGCATATCGTGCCTTGATTTGCCACCCATATTGATTAAAACAAATTGTACTCAATTCCTCATACTGATGACAATTGATCTGGGGGCAGCTGATACCCTCCCAACACGGCTGCCCGGATGATCAGATGATGCTCTTGGCCTTTTATGCCCAAATTTAACCTTCTTTATTTGAGAATAACTTAAATATATGTACTAAATTTATGGTTCTGTGGCGCTCCGCTGTGGACTTTGTTTATATATACAGACAGATACAATTAGCTCACATTTGTTTAATAATACCTAGTACTACTTGACAAGGTTAAGAGGTCACTCTACTCTAAGCACATAGATTGCTTAGGATGGGACAATGCTTGATAATAATTGAAGAATATAATAGCTAAAATAGTATTTGGCAAATTAAAATCGTGATACATGAATAAGTCAGTGGCATTAATTAGCTTAAGAGAAACTCAGTGATTTTGCTGACGCTATGCCCGCTATACCAGAAAATTAAATAAAAATGGCTATAAAATAGTTTTTTTTTTTAAATATATAACTATGAATGTATAGGTCAAATTATACGTATCTAAATGCCCATACCACCTTAAAGTTAACGAATGTATAAATCTTCAACAGTTATAAAAGGGATTCAAATAGTTGATTATTGAGAATAAAAAGGCAGGACTAAAAAATAGCTTTTGAGAATAGCTACCCCTAGGTTTGATTATAAAATAGCTTTTGAGAATATCTTTTAAGATTTATTCTTTAATGTTTTCTAAAAAATGTTTTCGGAGAACTTAAAAGTTTAATCTATTTTTATATAATTATTTTTTGCAACAATCCTAGTACAAATGATTAAAAAATATATTTTTTGTTTTAAATATAGTTTTTTTTATTTAAAGAAAAGAAAAAGAACACCTCAATTAGTGGGTATATGAGATGGAGACCATACTGATCAGCCTATAAACAAAATGCATGTCATCTAGGAAAAGGGTCAAAAAGTCCTCAGCAGTTGACATGACGAGTAGGCGGGAGTAGTGAGTAGTACTCATGTGGAAGCAGCTGCTGTAGAGTACAATGAAAGAAAGCCTTCATCATCAAATTCTTCATGACTATTATGCTATTGGAGGAAGATCATGACAACACATTTGCCATTCTTTCGTCCATAGACCAATCAGTCTTAGGCCCTGTTTGCTTTCAGCATTCGGTCATTTATTTTTTTATTTTTCACTCACACTTAGAAATTTTTGAAAAAATGGCTGAAACAAAAAAGTCGAAAATTTGGCTTTAATTCAGAAAAAAATTCCTTGTCATGATTTTAAATCTTTTAAATGCAAATAGGCTCAGCTCTGTATTTAGTTTTTATTTCTTGCCAAGTATCTGAGAAATATAATTCTTTAAAATTTTGTATTTTTATAATATTATTCCACGATAGGTTAAGTAAAAATTATTTTGAAAGTTACATGTTTTGCGATAGTTTAAGATAAATAAAACAAGTTTAGAATAAAAAATAATATATATATATATATATATATATATATATATATATATATAATCCCTCAATTTTAGTAAAAATAACTTTAGTATAGAGTAAGTTTTTTTTGCTCATCCCACCTCTTCTCAAATCATTATCAAAGATAAATGGATTAAGGATGAATTTTATATAAATTTTCAAAATCTAAGTATTTATACGATTCATTTGTATTATTTAAATTTATTAACACTTTTTCATCGTGTTGCGTAATAAAAATGATAATAATAATAATAAATTATTATTATTATTATTAACTTTGAATAAAATAAATTATAGAAATAATTATTAGGATCAAAATGGAAACTACCAATCCCGAACCCGTTCTATTCCCATTCTAAATAAAGGAAATGAATCAAATGATATAATTTCCTCCAGATATTTGTTTTCGACATATTTACTTTAAACCCAAGGCTACCTACCCTCTTGACAAAGCCTTGGAAAAATTGAAATTATATATAAAAAAGCCAAAAATAGTCATGACATGTTTTAACTGCATTCCTGATTTTTAACGATAAGTCTCGATTCTTTGATAGATTGTTTTGAATATGTGGCGAGAGGGTGAAAGTAGTAGTGACAATCGAAATCAAGGCTCAACTACAAATAACTTTTTTACAGCTGTCGATCAAGAGTTCATGCTACAATTTCGAGACCATATTGCAAATGAACTATTTAAGTATTCAATTAGCTTCTCATTTTAACTTTTATTATTGTATAAAATGAGATATCAAATACTAGCATCAAATGTTTGTCGTTTTAGCTTTTATCATGGTGTGAAATGTGATGTTAAATATTAGTATCAAATATGATGGCTTTAGATATTTGAAAATTTATTAAATTTTTCATGTTTTCTTACTAGATATATATGAATATGCATTTGAATTATTATATTTTAATTTAATTAAGGTTTGTGATTTTAAGCTTTTATCATAGTATGAAATGAGATATTAAATATTGACATCAAATGTGATATCTTTAGATGTTGAAAATATGTAGTTAAATTTCTTAATATATTAGGCTGTTAAGATGTTAATTTTAGTATGTAAAACAATATACAAACCTTATCCTTAATAGAGATAAAATATTAAAAAAAATAAATGAGCAATATTTAATCTTTATTAAGTCTTATTGATATTAAGCTGAAATTATATTGATAATGGCAAAAAAGCAAGCAGCGCACTTCTTCGTATCGTCAATTTACTATTACTCTCTCTCTCCCTCAAACTCTCATCACCACACATATAGACGTTGGCGGACAATGGAGAAAGAGAGAGAACATTCTTGTCTAGGTGTATGCCCGTGTCTGCATGAGAGATATAGTGAGAGAGGAGGGTTGTGAATTGTGATCAGATTCCGACAATAATACTACTATGAATGCGTCATGTTGTGATTATCTATGATTGCGTGGAAATATGAGTTCAACGGGTCCCAGGGAAATGCATTGAATCTAAACTAAAACCAGTCTACTCTCTCCCCCCATCATTCTTATTTGGATTAAATAATCTTTTTGCCAAAATCAGGCCTGCTGTTGCCCTCCATCTGTCTTTCCATACATTAAAGTCGGTGTTTGCTTTTTTTTTTTTTTTTACTTAATGTTAATGAAAATTTTGTTTTGAGTAGGATTAACTATTTAATAATTTATTTTCTTTAAAAAAAATTAATCTTTTAAGTTTTTAATACATATATGTTTATTTAATTAATACAAAATAAATTATGAAAAAATATTTAAAAGAAATATATAAAAATAACTGATTTTTTGTATTTAACCAAAAATTAAAAAATAAGTCATTAAAAAAATAAAAAACGAACTGATGGAGAAAAAAAAAAAACACCATCCTACTAAAAACCTGCATGGAGTGTGCGCCCATCACTTCCGAAATCTGAAACCTCAATCATCCACCATCCTCTTGGCATTTTCTTCTTAAGGCTCATCTGTTCGATTTAGCTCATCAGATTTTCTTTGGCAAAATTATTTGGTTACAGAAATGTAAAACACACTGAGGATATATAGTAGTACACTAGTGACAAATCTCTGCATTTCGTCGATTCAACATGTGGCGTTTTGCATAATATATATATATATATATATATATATATATATATATATATATATATATATATATATATATATATATATATATATATATAAAATTAAAATCACTTATGTACATGTTGATACTTTCGTATAGTTTGGATACCCAAATTCAGTAGGCCAGTGAATCCAATAGATTTGTGCTAGCTGGAGCAGCAGATGCATGTGACACATCGTTAACTGGGAGCTGCGGGAGGAACAGAGAAGATGATGAAAAGGCCAAATGTATTTTGCATGGGGGGAGGGTCTGGATTAGTCAGATTCCCAGAGACAAATGGATTTCCGGCCGTATACGTCATTGTAACTTCCCACTCAGTCTTCTTCCATGAAACCGCGGCACTCCCCCAATACCGGTTTTGATTTCAAAACCAGGGGCTCAGCGTCTTCTTATGCTTATGAAAATGTCTTTCAAATTGAATACTCATTCTTCCATTTCTTAAATAATAATTACATCTCCCCCCAACATCAACTATTATTGCAACTGTTAATGAGTTATCCATTATAAATTTTTTTTCTTCTATAAATGAATGATCTCCCAATTGCAACCGCATTCTCAACAACAACAACAACAAAAATAAAGAAACATTTTCAACCCTTGCAAAGCCTAATAGAACTGTTTGTTGAATAGAACTGATCATGATCCTTCATATGTAATCCAAAAATCTAAACACGGTAGTATTAGTTACCAAAGAATATAAATTCTAGAGTTGATTTACAACGGTTAAATCAAGTGTTGATTTGTGATCCAAATTTTTGGTTTTGGGTTTATGCTCGACCCGAAGGCGGGCGATACGACTATTGTGAAAAGAAAAAGTTGAAAAAAAAATTAGGGATCTGGGTTGGACCCACAATTGATCTTAAGGGGGTGAGGGGGCAAGCCCCCAAGGTATGACCTTTTTGCTCGGGTATTTTTATAAAATCAACATATTATGGTTTTTTTCACTATTCTGCCGTATTATATAATTTTCTTATATTCATAGTGAAACTTTCTCTTTTGTTCGTGATTTTTCCCGTAAGGGTTTTCACGTAAATCTAGTGTTTATTATTTGTTTCGTATTTTATTATTGTGTCATTGATTTCAACAATAGCAACTATGAAATACGAAATTCCCTTGTTAGATAAAAGTACCAGATTTTCATTGTGGCAAGTTAAGATGTGCAATGTGCTCGTGCAAATGGATTTGGATGATGCATTGCTAGGGTTTGACAAGATGTCATTATCATGGACAAAAGAGGAGAAACAACGTAAGGATCGTAAGGCCTTATCTCAGATTCACCTTCGTTTATCAAAACAGATTCTGCAAGACGTTCTAAAGGAGAAGACTATCAACGCGTTATGACTGAAGTTGGAAGAGTTGTGTATGACAAAAGTTTTATGAGTAAGTTACACTTGAAGCAGCAATTGTATTTGCACAATATGACAGAAGGTACGTCTTTAGAGGTTAAATATGAAGAAGAAGATTTTGGGTTAATTTTGTTGTGTTCGCTTCTTGTTTCGTATGCCGCTTTCAGAGATACGATTTTATATAGTTGTGATACCCTAACCCTAAATGAAATCTATGAAGCTCTATTTTCTAAAGAGAAAATGAACTTGAAGAGCAAGTAGATAACATGTTTGTACGTGGTAGGCCGCAAAAGAAGAATTCTGGTGAAAAATAGAGGAAAATGTCAAAATCCAGGAATTCTAATAAAATTTGCAATTACTGCAAGAAAAAAGGTCACATCAAGAAGGAGTGTTTCAAGCTGCAGAATAGGGAGAAGAAATTCGGGAACAAACAAGGAAAGAAATCTGGGAAATCTGGTGAGGCCAATGTTGTGGAATCATATAAGACTGATGGAGAACTTCTGGTTGCGTCAAATGCCGATTCGAGAACTAGTGAGAATTGGGTTTTAGATTTTGGTTATACGTTTCACATGTTTCCTAATTAGGACTGGTTCTGTACATATGAACTTGTGCATAAAGGTGCGGTTTTGATGGGTAACAATGCATCTTGTAAGGTAGCAGGTAATGGGACAGTTCTCATTAAGATGTTCGATGGAGTAGTTCGTACTCTTCATGACGTTAAGCATGTTCCTAATTTGAAAAGGAATTTGATATCCCTGAGTACTCTTGACGCAAAAGGGTACAAGGACATTGGTGAAGATGGAGTTCTGAAGATTAGTAAATGAGCCCTAGTTGTGATGAAGGGTCATCAAAAGACAGCTATGTTATATGTTCTACATGGTTCCATTGTTATAGGAGATACTACAGTTGCATCTCGTTCATTGTCAAATGATGATATTACGAAGCTTTGACACATGCATTTTAGGCACATAAGTGAAAACGGTATGACAGAGTTGAGTAGAAGAGGACTTCTAGATGGACATGAAACATGTAAGTTACAATTTTGTGAGCATTGCATTTTTGGGAAACAGAAGCGAGTTAGATTCTCTTTAGGCATTCATAAGTCAAAGGGACCGCTTGACTATCTACAATCAAACCTTTTGGGACCTGCAAAAGTATCTTCTATTGGAGGTATTACTTATATGTTGACGAACATTGATGGTTTCTCACGTAAGGTATAAGTATTCTTCCAAAAACCAAAAATTGATGTGTTTTCAACATTCAAGGATTGAAAGACAATGATTGAGAAGCAAACAGTGAGGCAAGTGAAGTGTATTCGCATTTGTAATGGGGTTAGAGTTTTATTCTGATGAGTTTAACACTCTATGTAAGAAAGAGGGAATTGTTAGGCATCGTATCATTCGTCATACTCCCCAACAGAATGGTGTGGCGAAGCGTATGAAAAGGAATTTGATGGAGAAGGTAAGATGCATGCTCTCTAATGCTTAGTTGTCGAAGTTTTTTTGGCAGAAGCTACGTCCACTGCATGTTATTTGATCAACCGTTCTCCCTCAGCTGCTATAGAGAGGAAGACTTCTCAAGAGGTATGGTTTGGTAGTCCTGCTGCTTATTCAGATTTGAAAATTTTTGGATGCCCTACATATGCCCATGTTGATAATGGAAAGTTAGAACCTAGATCAGTGAAGTGTATACTTCTTGGTTATAAATCTGTGAAAGGCTATAAATTATAGTGTCCGAAAACCAAGAAATTGGTAATTAACATATATGTGATTTTTTATGAGACTTCCATGATTTAGGTTTTTGCTCCTAAAGACTCTAGTGTTGAGACCGTGCAGAAAGCTGATAAACAGGTGGAGTTTGAGACTGGTTTGGTTCCTAATTAAGATGAGCAAAGTGTTCATACAACTTCAATTCTAGTCTAACAATATTTTATTGGCATAGATAGAGAGAGGACTATGAAGCCACCACAGAAATATGGTGAATCTGATCTGATTGCATATGCCTTGAGTGTAGTAAATATTGCAGAGCAGGTGAAGAGCCGTCCACTTATGAAAGCGATGAGATTCTGATGATTTAAGTAAATTGGATAGAACTACTATCACGAAAAGATGAAGTCCTTCGCAAAATGGACTTTGGACATGTCGGGCCCTACCCAGCTTGGGCGAAGAGAGGGCACGAAGTGGGAGTGGGATACTCAGTACTTACTACTTTTAGTTGATAGATGTTGCATTTCATATTGAAAACCATAAGGAAATAAAACTTCTAATACTACCACCGTAGTGGTGTTTAAACTGTCATATACATATTCTTGAGTCCCTTTTTCTTGAACTTATACAAATTCCACTATTACAAAAACTTTACATTTACATTACAAAAACATCATGTGGGCTCCTATTGCTGTGTTGGCCCTAGCGGATGCGGAATACCTCGGATGTTCTCTTGATCCTCTGCGGGTAAAATACAGTGCTAAACATAGCTTAGTGAGAAACATAACGGATATGAGCACTTGGGTGGTCGCGTTTACGAGGATAAATATAAGCATGAATTCTTATATGTCAAAGTTTACATATAATATAATTCTTACGCGTGATTTTCATATCTCAGTAGGAGTTCAAAGCGAGAGATCTTATCTTGAAGGTACGTGGAGTCTGTCTGAGCCAGTGAGGAACTAATTACTTATGCTTTTTTATCGTTCATTATTCATATTCTTATCATATAAATGTTTGCATATGTCATATTATTCGGATGGACAATATATAAGTATTTGCCTGTATAGACCTGTAATAATGAATGAGAGGAACCTGACCTGATAGGTACCCCAGTGCGGTACATTCTTGAATAGGATGTGTGCGCTCATATACTTGAAGTACTATAGCGCACCGCGGGTGTCGAAGCCTTGATCAGAGCGATATGCGCCCACGTAACGAAGTGTTGTAGTCTTGGCGGGGTGTCGAGCATTGATCGGAGGACGTGCCTTGCACGTGCGAAGTGTCGTAGTACTGCGGGGTGTCGGGCAGAACATACGTACTATTCATTCACTATTTGGTCTTAAGTAGACATACAATTATATGTGTTTTCGTTATTTTATACTTAATCACATTTTTCATATGACTTTTATACATGTACTAACCCCATTTCGTCGGAATTAGCGAATCGACGAACGGGATTGCGGGACGGTACTCGGACTAAGCCTTGATGAGTGCAGTACTCAACTTTCAGTACTAGTACTTAACATCTTTTGGACCTTAAACCACTTTTTGTATTGGTACTCAACCTTTAGTATGGGTACTTAACATCCTCTGGACCTTATGTAACACCCCGAAATACACCCTAGTCGTTTTAAAACATAATTAGGGTATTTTTTTGGTATAATTTGAATTTTTCGTAATTTAAACGTTAAATGTGAAATCTGAGAAACCCGGAAATTGTAAAGGAAACAATGGTAAAAGTGGAATTTGTCAAAAAATGATATAAAAGTCATAAGATAATAAGATTATATGCCAAAGTGAAATAATGGGAAGTTGGGGTGTAAATAGAAGGGAAATTGAGGACCAAAGTGCAATAAAGGGGGTGATAAATAAGACCCATTTAGGGTCTCTCATTTGGGCATTTGGAAAGCAAAACGTGAAGGAGAGGAGAAGAGAGAAAGGAAGAGAAAAAGAAGAAGAACATGGGGAAAGGTATGGAAAATATGATTTTGGTATGAATTATTGGATTTTTGGACTTTTGTATGGATTTCTATGGATGAGTATGGATATTAGTTTGTTTCTTTTCTATGGTTTAGTTAGGAATTCATCATAACCCTAGATTTGATGAATGTTGGGTAAGTAAAACCCTAGTTTGTATAAGATGAATATGGAATCCTTCCTATTTCTATGCTTTTGTATGAATTGTTAAGGTTTTGTATAAATTTGTGAACTTTTGTATGGATTCTTGGATTATTTGTCTAGGGTTTGGTTATAAGAAGTTCTAAACCACCATTACAAGTGTTTGTGGAGTTGTTTTGGGTGGATTCCATGGTGGGTTTTGATGTAGGATGAGATTGAGGAGGTTATTGAAAAAAAGTGAGTGGGAGATGGAAAAATCTGTCATTGCAGGCGATGCAGTGATTCCCGATGCGGTACCACTCAAATTGATAGGCACCCGTGGTCGAAGGCAAGTGTCTGAGTGCAATCAAAGTGGTATCGGTGCCGATTCACTTGAGAAAGAAGGGTTGGTCTGAGTGCGATCAAAGTGTGCCAGACATCGATGCTTCAATATTGATTTTTGTATTCGTGCATTGATAAGGCCCAAAATTCGCCCTTGATAGTATAGGAACCTAATAAATGGTAATGAGGTTGAATTAGAATAAGCTAAGTGAAAAAGCGTCTATATGCATGCCGTCGAGTGACTAAGAGGATTGATGTTGGCAAACTTAATACTTTATGATAAAAGATAATAAGGTTGCCGAACACATATAATTGTAGAATTTGCCTAAGGCTAGAATATTGAATGACATGACACCTACATTGCGTAGGCGGAACCGCGTATAGTACTTTAATTTACTCTTTGTTTTAGTCTTGACGATACTTTCTGCATGCAATCTTTGCTAGCTTACAACATCTTCACGACACCTTAATCTTGTGTCGTACCTTCGGGTACTTATTGTCTTTATGTCAGACAATTTCCTTATTACTGATCTAGGTAGTCAAGCAGTTATATGATAAAGTCACGAATAATGAATAAGAGTAAGTAATGCCACCTCGTTCGGTTCGTAGTACCTCTACAGATACCTCTGTCTGAAGTATAAGTTCATAATTTCAGGATGTATTCTGATATAAGCTCTGTAACTCTTAAAATCCCCGAACAAGTATAAGTCTTATATGTACAAGTATATGTATAAGTTTGTATATGAATTCATGAAAATTCGATATACGCTACAGTATATCATTCTTATTATATCAACTGCGTAAATGGTAATAGTGCATGTGTATACGTATAAGCTATATATTTCCCACTAAGCGTAAAGCTTATCTAGGGTTTTTAATCAGGTGTAGGTACGAAGGAGGGCGTGGGATCTTAAATGCTGTGAAATTTGCTTGCACACTTGTAGGGTCCATCACTGTGGGTTTGCGCTCTCATTATGTAAATGTAAATGTCTGGGTTTTTGTATATGTATATGTAAAATGGGACTCGAATTGTATGTATTAGCAAGCTGTAAACACAGCTACGAGTGGTAGTTTATTTTGTATCTTTGAATGATATTTTGATTCGAGTTATAAGGCTTTGAGCCTTGATGTCTAAAGTGGGTAAAGAGTCGGTATGGTTTCGCGCCCCTTCGTCCTCTGAGGCGGGGTTGGGGTTGTCACGCCTTAAATCGCTTTGATCACCCAGTACTCGACTCTCGATGTCGATTACTCAATACCTCCCAGGCTGAAACGACTTTGATCTGGGGTATCTTCCTCCTCTAGGCTAAAAAGCAAGCGTCGATCTGGGTACTCAGCTTTCCAATCTTAGGCACTCACACGATTTACGGGACGCGGATAATCATTTTCAAAACCCAGAAATCTTACAGCAAATCTCAAGCCATTTCAGCACGAGCTTACATGCCAGAAAATATACATGTATTGAAAAGTTAGGGTTTTCTGTGAACATAGACGAAGAGTTAGGGTAGTTTCCTAACCAACAAATCTATAAAGTTCCAAACCAAAGTTCAAACATGGATAAGAAACTTCGAACATGATTGATTCCCAGGGTACTTGGATTTTCTTGCTTCTTACTCTTCTTCATATTTAACCTCTTCTTCCTTTCTCTCTTTCTCCACCGTAAAGTCCTAACCTTCCAAAGAAAAAATGAGATCTTCTAAGGCCTTGTTGGGTCTTAACCCATTTTAGCCTAACTTTCCATTTGGTCCTTCATTTTCAATCCAACATATCATATTTCCACTTTATCATATAATATTTTCATCTTATTTCACTTGGGTCCTTAATTAAAAAATCTGGATTTCTTTTCTTATCTTCTCAGCCACTAAATAAGCTAATGAGATTACAGTCGAGGTGTTACAGGACATGGTGAGGCTACCTAAAGGAAAGAAAATCATTTAGTGCAAATGGGTGTTCAAGAAGAAAAAAGATATACTAGGGGTTGAGAATGCAAGGTACAAGGCAAGAATAGTTGCTAAAGGTTACATCAAAATTTTAGGTGTTGAGTTCATAAATGTATTCTCTCCGGTGGTGAAGCATAGCGCAATTCGAGCTTTGTTTGAAATTGTGGCTTTTCATTATCATCCTGTAAAATAGTTTTTATAAAAATGAATTAATATTAAATATGAATTCAAGACATATTCTAACATAAAGAAATTAACGAATATGACTATGGTGGGCTAGAGAGAAAGTGAAAGTGAAAGTGAAAGGGAAAGCGAAGCTAAGCTACCATGTGTCAGCATACAAAATGAATTACAGAATGCGTCCAGCTGACGAGTGATTATGTGGTGAGTTCCCCAAGAGATATGTCAACAGCCTCATTCCGGCATCCTTATATAAACGGACAGATTACTGACTGCTACCCAAAACTTATTAATCAAATAACTACAGGATGGAGATGCCCCTATCCTCAGGTCGACTGACTCAATTATATATACCTACTGCAGTTGAATCCCTTTCAAGGGTGAAAGTAATTCTTGGTCAGCCTTCTCATCTATTGACCGTTCCCCAATCATGCCCTGCCTTACAAAACTCCACCAAATTAAATTTAATAAAATGATATTCAATAACACAATACCAAAATTAAAACATTCTCATTCACCAAATTTCAGTTATTAGTTCATGTGGACTGCTTTCAGATGAGAGATGATGAAGGGTTAAAGCAGTTTCTGACTCGTGGAAAAGCCATCCTTCCCATGATGAACCAAAACCCTTCAGATGTAGATGGGCTCTCACCAATCTTACTGGCGGCCCGGCCCGTATGACTTTCCCATTCAAAAATTTTCCGTGAATGCCCCCTCTGGCCTCTACCTTCTTTCATTTCAGGCTTGACAAGTCCATTATTGGAGTTCAACCCCTTAAATCCTATTGGGCTTGCTTTTTGAATCTTTGACTTCTAGGCTCTAGTTTTGTCCAGCGCTTCCGGAAGGAAATTAAGGAGTATCGGCAAATCAAAAGATAAGATGGCCACGTAAGCGTATTCAAGATACCCTTTTATTTAGTTCATTTCTTTTTCTCCTTCCTCCGCATTCAACTCATTCAAGCCTCCAAAAGGCCATTCTTTTTATTTAATACTTTTTTCTTTCTTTCTTTTTTCCCAGGTTTTAAGTGATGTGGACGGGGGATAACGTGCTACATGAGAAGAGAGAAAAGGACATAAAATCATAACCTAAATCTATGGAACAAAACAAGGCAGGTACTAGGCAATAACACAACTTCTAGTCAGGCATGTAATATACTGTTATACTATGGATGGGTTTGCACAAAATCCTTAATATAATAATTAGAAAAATAGTCACAAAAAGAAATTACATCTTCTCCTACCTTGGGATGAAAATGGCAAGGTAAAATTAGCTTCAAGATTTGCAAATTAAGGGTCTATTGACGTGCGCTACTCAGGTTTCAAAAATGGGTGACACCCATGTCTAATTAATTTATAATTGTTTAGTAGGATAAGAAATTGCGAAAGCAACCACACAGAACAAAGACATTTTATCTAATCATATTGTTGTTAAAAGCTATCTTTGCTGAAAACGGGAATTAAAGGCTGATGATAACTGCTACTTAATTTAATAGTCGTACTAAAAAAAAAAATGCTCATCGAAGGATTAGAGAAATGGTCAATGAAAGGGAGAGTGCAACAAGGTGACTCCAAGCGCTTCTAGAAGGACGGAGGCCTGGAAATAAATTAATCACGCATTTCTACCTTTTTTCCAAGTTTCAAACGTAAATGATAACATTTTTTTTCACTAAAATATAATTCCTGCTCCATTTTTCTTGTGCTTATTATTGATTATGAGTGGGTGGATGACGCCAACTATTTGCTCGATGGACTTTAAATCAATATGTTGAAATTTCTTAGTTTGACTGAGCCATTTTATTATGGTGGTCGTGCCCTTAAGGGATTTAGAGAGCTTGATGTGGGATGAAACCTAATGAGTGATATAAGAGGTTTAGATAAATACGAGAATGACTTGGGTTTGAGTGAAGAAGCTCATAGTAGATTCATCTTCAATAACCTTTAATAACCTGTTTGATAATGATAAACAATTCCTGATATAAATATAAGAAAAAGCTAAAGTTCTTAGCTTTTTCTAAAAGCCTTTTATTAGAATATTAAAATTCTTTTCTTTTATATATATATAAAAAGACAATTCATTGTCTTGAAAAATTCAAGAAAATAATATTTTAGTATTTTAAATTGTTAATGATTCTCATTAATTTTACATGATCTTCACATTGTTTTATTAAAAAAAATCATAATTTTAATTTAAAATTTGAATTTAAGAAATATTAAATATTATGAGATATTTTAGGCTTTATTATGATAATTAAAATTTGTTAATTTTATATTAATTAAAATCTTAATGCAAGTATTTTTATTTTATCATAATTTTTTTACTATTTTATATGGATGGATGCAATAAAATAAATATTCCTACCATGTCTAAATATTTATTCATGTAATAAATATTATTTACTTGTATGAACTAAATCAATCATTTTGAAATTCCTTTTAAAAAAGATCAATCATTAGAATAAATCTTTGGAACCTATTAACCTAAGATAACGTTTGTCTTTCTTTTTTTTATTTTCTCTTTTCTTATATATATATATATATATGTATTATTTTTATATCATTCTATCATGTCTGTATAATTAAATTAACCTTCAATTAATCATTTGGTCCATAATAATTTATAATAAGTTACTTATACCAACTATCAACCGAATAAAAAAAGACCCTTATTTAAACTCTTTCTCAAATCTTAATTACATCTTTAACTCATTTCAAGTATTAATTAAAGTTTAAAAAGGTCATTTTGATGATCTAAAGGTTTCACAGACTCTTAAATCCAAATTTGCTATATTGATTTTTCATTAATGGTTGTACAAGCTCTAGGTTAACAAAAAAAAAAAAAGAAAAAGAAAAAGAAAAAGTAGATGAGTGTTAAAAGGGTACGGGGCTTAATGTTTCAAACAAAAAAGGGTAAGGAGCTTAAGGAAAAAAGAAAGAAAACATAAGGTATATAATGGTTAAAAAGGACGTGATCGCGATTAAGAAAGATTTGAGTGGGTAGCTTGCTGGTTTCCTTGTGCTCAATTGAATTAAATTTTTTCTCTACCAAGTACCAATCAAGGAACAAAATATCGATAATTATAGATATATCGGTACTTGAATTTTACGGATATATAAAAAATATCGGTAAATATCGATGGATATTTTGACAAAAATATTGGTAAAACGAAAATTAATAAAAATACTTTTTTTGAATTTATGGAAATCTCTTTGTTGGTATAAAAAAACATAAATAAGAAAATATATCTTATTGAAAAGCAATATTCATTATAATTTATCGAAAAGTGCATTCTGATAGTAATTTAAAGCAAAAATGAAGATTAATGTAATTAATTCATTATTCGATGAAAGGATCTACATCTTGATAAAGATAATAACCATTAATAAGATTTTTAGAAATATTGAGATAAATACTTTGAAAAGAAAAAATAATTTTAGAGAGTTAAATGAAGTTTGGATGTGTATGAATAGGTTGTAAATAGATTGTATATAATTTTAGGGGTATTTATAAATTTTTGAAATTCGAATAGTCGTCAGAGTATTTCTGGAATTTTTACCGTATTTTCACCAGGCGTTTTTACCAGTCGTGCGTACGTGCGTCTTCTACGGTCGTAGGCTTTACGTGCTTACGTTAATTTTGCTCTCTTTGTAGCTGCCCAGGTGCCACGGCGCTGATTTTTTTGTCCACTTATCTGCGGCGGTGAGAATCTGCCTTTATTTTCCCTAACTATTATTATTTTCAAAATATACAACATAAATAGGTGTAATTCGCTTCTGGGCTACTCAATGCGCCCACCAGTTCAAGTTAAATCCCAAATCCCAAATCCCAAATCCCAAACTATTCCACCTCACCACAACACTGGTCCACCATCAGCACATCACTATCCACTCCAAAGGCAATTAGACAGACTTATATGGGGCTGTTCAATCTTCTTCTCACTTATGCCATGCCAAATTCGTGCTCTCAATTCTCAATTCTCAATTCTCTACCCCGCTCCTCTCCCCCCCATATCTCGCGCTTCTCCCCTGTCAGCTTCCGATTTCTAGAGAGTTTTTACACGAGGAGAGTTTGGATTTGTGGATAATCCCCTGATGAGAGATGACAGAGGCAAAGAAGCTTCAGCGGCTTTCCATGTTCCCATTTTTCAGTTTCAATGGCGTTGCTTGCCTGCTCAACATCTCTTTCCTTCTGCCATTTTTATCCTGCGCGACCGCTCAGACCTTCGCGGTTTTTCCACCGCCGCCCTCCGACCTGATAACGCAGAGGTTCAAACCCTCCATGGCTGTTGTAATGATCGCCATAGTAAGCGCCTTCTTCTTAATGGGGTTTTTCTCAGTCTACCTACGCCAGTGTATCGAACGCCGCTTCCGCGGACGATTCAGCACGGAAATCGATGGAATTGGCGGGCATCGGTCGTGGATGGTGGCGCGTGGACTTAACAGTTCGGTGATTGATAGGTTCCCCACTTTTGTATACTCGGCGGTAAAGGCGCACAAGATAGGGAAAGAGGGGCTGGAATGCGCGGTATGCCTAAACGAGTTCGAAGACGACGAAACGCTGCGTTTGCTCCCCAAATGCAATCACGTTTTTCACTCCGAATGCATCGATCTTTGGTTGGCCTCTCACGTCACATGTCCTGTTTGTCGAGCCAACCTTGCTCCCAAACCAGGTGAGAAATTCTCCGCTCCCGCACCCATTTTTGGGCCGGAAACTGAATCCGACGAATCGGACACCAGAGCAGAGATCGTTGAGGAGCCGAACCAAGTTTCGATTGCGGTGGACGCGCGGTCTCCGTCTTCGGATGTAATGAACCATGGCCGGAACACGCCGAATCGTCCGCCAAGATCAAGGTCGATAAAGGCGCGAATAAGCGGAATGTTCCCGCGTTCGCACTCAACGGGTCACTCGCTGATCCAACCGGGTGAGAATCGGGAGAGGTTTACGCTCAGATTACCGGAGGAGGTAAGAACTCAGATCATAAACACGAGTTTAATTCGTACAAAGAGTTGGGTCGCATTGCCGGGTGTACAGAGCTCGAAAAGGGGATTTAGGGCGAATAGTGTGGGAAGCCTCCGGGGAAAGAGCTATTTCAGCTACGAGCAATTCAATGGGGCGGAGAGCAGAGCGGAAAGGCTGGGATTTTCCATGACGCCACCTTTTTTCCCAAGGGCAGGTTCCTCCAACTTTCGGTCGCCTAAAGGCAGCGAGGGGGCTTTGACTCCTAAGACTCTGTTTAAATCCCTAAAATCCCCTTTCGATCGTCTTTTTCTGATCGGAGACGGCGCTGATGAACGTCTATCTGATAGAACCCACTCCGATAGTCCCGTTTAAAAATCAACCATTGGCTTTTACAGTTTGTGTACACATAGAATTAAGAATTTCCTTTTGTTTCTTGGTTTGTAAATTTTTCCCATTTGCTATCAAACAAATCAACAAGCTATACAAATTCAAGTCTATCCATCCATCCATCTTTACGATATCGAGAATGTAAGTTGAATTCAAGTCTTTTGTCCGATTCAATGCGTGGATGTGCTTAATGTGAATTGGTATGGAGTTCAATTCGTCGACCAAAGACTGCCTACTGGTTCTGTATCGTTTTACCTGGAGGACATCAGTACCCAAGCCCAACTACTTTTGGGCATGTCTTGATTTAAGGCTCTGGACTATTTTCTTAGTTCTTCTGTGAAGCCCAACTGTCTGTTTGTCCTGCCCTGATGCTACCCAATGATTGGGCTGAAAGCCTGAAACCTTTTTTTTTAAAAAAAGATGATTGGGCTGAAACTTTTTTTTTTTTAATTTCAAACAAACAATCTATTCGATAGTAACACAAAATCAAATTCGTTAAAAATCATAAATAATAAAACAATATCTAGATTAATAGTTTAATGCATTACCTCAAAGCCTACACATTTGATAGTACTATAATGACTAGAATATATGCGTCTGTGATTCCAGTTCAACAGTATATCGATGACCATGATTTAATTTGTTGTCTCTATTTGATCGAATATGTTTTACTGTCTAAATCATTCACACATAAGTAAACGCCGTAACAAGATGACAAAAAAAAAAAAACACAGTCTTACCAAAACCACAGAAAACCATACACCATAATAAGACGACAAAAACACGAAAAAATAAATTAAAACTCAAATATGTGTGAAAAAACCACCTTAATAGAGATGTAGATAGTGATTTTAAGCAAAAAATGGTAAAAAAATCAGCTCACTTTATTCTTGAGAATCGGTTCGCCTTTCTGGAAATTTGATAGTATAATGGTAGATCTTGAGTGCATTCAGGTTCACATAGTATATTAACAACTATGATTTGATTTGTTGTTTTTATTCAATCGAATATGCTTTATTGTCTTGTCATTCAGTGTATGATGCTTGTTGTATGAAGATGACAACAAAATCTTAGTCGTCTGAAAGAGGACCTTGGCCATCTGTAGCCATGACCAGGCAATGAAAACACAAAAAAAAAAAAAAAAAAAAAAATTAAAACTCATATTTGTGTGAAAAACCCATCCTAAAAGAGGTGTAGATGGTGATTTGAGTAAAATAGTAAAAAAATCTTTATCTTTCTTTAAGAATCGGTTTAAAGCGGACGTATTTGATGATGTGCGTCGCCAGAATGCGGAGTGCATGGCTGGGTTCTAATATCGGTCGTGATTTATTTATTTATCTTTATGATGAAATATTAACATTATGCGAATCATAGCATGCAGTAAATCTTATACTTGCTGGTAAAGCAAAAAAAAAATGGTCATCTGAGATATCCTAGCAGAAAATGCGTTATAATAGGCGACGAAATAAGAAAATAAATTAAAATTTATATCTATATGAAATAACCACTTTAAAATATGTGTAGAGGGTGATTTTAGGTGAAAAAATTGATTAAAAAATCATCTCTCATTGCTTAAGAAAAAAAAGGTTATAAAAGAAAAAGTTTGATTGGGCTGAAACTTAGAAAAAGAATTTGGGCTACTAAATTGATATTCTAGAGCGTATGTGGACCCCTCTGCATAAATTATGTAAGTAAAGATCACTATGAGCCAAATTTATTAGAATGTCATCTCTTTTACTTAGCATGTCTTCTAACTGAATAAGAAAAGCACAATATTAATATAATTAATATTAGATAATAAACTTTTGAAAGACTAGCATGAATTTTTTTTTGGACATTAGACTAACATGAAATTAAAGAATTACCAGCTGTGGTATTGAATTAATAATAATTTTCAAGTGTTGGTATGCTCATATTCATGATTTCAAATTGGTTTTTATTTTTGGTAGTATTATTAGATTATTTTGAGGTTATATTTTTAATACTATTAATTAAATAAGTTACTAAATTAGCTTACTAGAGTAACTTCCAAAATATATGCCTAAATGATTCCATATATACAAAATAATACTAATAAGCTTTTTATTACAATATAAATACATGATTTAAGAAGACACCAATACTAGTTATTAGGAGGAAAGAACTATGATATGAAAGTAATAAATTTTAAAAATTGTTATAGAACAGATGATATAGAAATATATAAATTTTTTTTATGTTAATAAATTTAAAATTTTTAAATAAATATAAATTTTGAAAACATATAAATAAATTAAAATTCAATAATATTTATTTTCTATAATATATAAAAATATAAATATTTTAATATTTAAATTGTGTCAAACGAAATATGTATAATATTTAATTGTGAATATATTAAAAATAAAAAATAATTATTTAATTTTCAAAGATGCCATAATTTTAAAAATTATTATATTATTTTCATTAATTGTCAGGAATAAGATTTTTCTTTGTAGTTATGATGATTTGAATCCAGGCTATGCACTTTAACCCAAGTGAAATATGTAAGTATTCTACCATCATCCCTTAGTTGTTTATGTAACTCAAGTTTGCCCCTCCCTACTTTTGAAAAAAAAAAAAATTTGCCCCTATTGAACTTAAATTATGGCCCGTTTATTATTAATATCTTATAGTGAAGGGAATATTAATGAGATGTACAAGAATAATCATGTAAAAAATTCATAAAACAATGCGATTTGCGAATTACTCAAAAACTCTCCCATTTTAATATTTGTCAAATAAATTTGTTTTGTATGTTATACGAACCAATATGTTGATTTCGACCTAATGATCTATCAAAATTCATCGAATGAGACATTGTTTGAGGGTGCAAATTGAGGGATACAAAATTTTCGCTCAAAATATCAAATTGAAAATATCTAAAATAAAGAGGCATGGTCATGTCCCCGCTCCACCCAGTAAGTAGATATCCCTAAGTTCAGTATTATTAGCTTGTTTTTGGGTGTGGACTTATATAATCAATTGGTCGCAACTCTATGGATTGGACACAAATCGGTTAACATTGCATTAGGCCCATGGACTCACACTTCCTGTTTTAGTGTGACCGTCGGATTGAGCAATCATTCATTTTCTTCGGAAAAACTTTGGGCTGTTGAAGGGGACTTAAGAAGGAGAGGAGGAAGCAAGGTTTCCTTGACAATTGCTTTTAATAGGAATTTTTCTGAAGTGATTCTGAAGTCCCAAAAAAAGTTAGCATCATGCTTGAAAAGCTTGTTTCCTTTAGAGAGATGATAAAATAGCTCTAATAAAGGTTAATTTGGCAAATCCCTCTCTTCATATAATGAATTGCTTTAAACTTATAAGAAAGAAAAATAAAGATTTAGATAGTATTAATAAAAATTTCTTATATGTTCCAAATATGGGTGTTAATGAAACTAAAGTTTTTTCTTTAGTAGTTTGGGATGATGTTTATAGACTCAAGTTTAAAAGAGGCTTGAGATCATATCAAAAAGAATAATGATGCAAACAAAGTTTCAATAGCTAAACTAGGTTGAAGAATTCTCATAGATAATGACAATATTTTGCAAGGATCAAGTGTGATAAAAATGTCAAAAACAACTTTTTTTTTTTTTAAAATTCCAAAAAAGAATGGAGATTCTATTGTATTGAAATTAATTATTAATGTAGAAAGTATATTGGAGTTGGTTTAAAATCGTGCATAAGAGATGGTAGAAAGGTTTGCTTTTGGATAGATTATTGGGTTCATATGGTGCCTTTTGTTTCTCTTGTGGATGACAATAATTTATTATAGATAAATTTGGATGTTAAAATGTATGAATTTATAAATCATGATACTAAGGAATGAAATATTCATTCAATTTTAGCAATCCTCCATCTGAATGTGCTACTAGATATTAGAGTAATTTATATTCCTTGTACTCTTATAGGTGATAAAATTTTGTGGGGTTTCTCTCAAAATTGAAAGTTTTCTCTTAACTTTGGGCAATGAGAAAGCCATTAGTGCACCTTAAACATAAATTTTTAAATTGGATATGGAAATCAAACTTGCTACAAAAAATAAAGGTTTTCTTTTGGTTGGTTTTTAGAGAAGTTTCGTCAATTGTGAGTTTCTAATTGCTAAAAGACTAGAAATTACAAACACTTGTTGTTTGTCCAATCGAAGTAGTAAAAATATTGATCATATATTTAACTCAAACCATTTTGTTCAAGGAATTTGAGTTCGTATTAGATATAATTGTCATACTTCTCTATTGTTTAAGGTAATTTCCTTTTTTGGCTTGAATAAGTTAATAAAAATTACAAATCCAATTGTAAACTCTTCAAACCTCTTTTGGAACAAATTGCCATTATCCCTTGAAATATTTATGCACAGAGAAATTAGGTGGTGTTTGTGGGTACCATGAAATTTGGATTAATCGGCAATTGCGAGGGGCCCGACCCGACCTTAAGTACCGTAGGATAACTGGCCCGTCATGGATGGCATTTTCATCTACTAGCCAGGTCCAGTGTACATCGTCAGGGAGGGTATATGTCGGCAGGCGCAAGCCTCTTTGCGGGTAACCCTTTAAAAAAAGGCATCCGAGTGGTATCTTGAGCTTGAAGCGAATAAGTCATCTTTCATCTTCATGGGTAGTCGAACGATCGCTTAGGCGAAAAATACCGATGGTAGGTAAACCCAAGAAAGATGGGTCGTAATCTTGTAAGCAATGGCCGCCCCGGGTTTAGGAAGGAGATCATCTTTTCGTGAAAGAGGATTCTGCGCTAACTTTGGGGATAAGCCAAAGAAATCGCGAAAGAAAAATGTAAATTGAGATCGAAAAAAGAAGCGTTTGAATAGTCATTGAAAAATCTAACAGCGTTGGAGGGATGGCGACGCCTTGCATGCGTCGTTCTTGTTTGTTTGTAGGTTTTTCTTCAGTTGGTGATCTTTCAAACCCCGGTCCGGTAAAATTCAGGAGATACAGTGTTTAGGAAATTCAAACACGATTTTCTCATTATTGAGAAGGTTATCATAACTTTCCAAAATCTTCATAAGTTGATGAGTAACTCATATCTTAACAACGAAGGATGTAATGTCTCTTGTAGAGTTGAAAATCGAATTCGATGGAATCCTCATATTAATGGAATATTCAAACTAAATGTTGATGGTTCAAGGATTAACAATATACGTGCATCAGAATGGGCTATCAAAGACTTTAATGAAACTATTAAAATGACAGAAAGTAGACATTTAGGTAATACTTTGACAATTACTACAAAATGTGTGGGTTTGAGAGATGGTTTTATAGCTTACAATGACAATGGTTTTTAAAATTTGGAGACTAAAGAGGACTTCAAAGTAATCATAGATTGTTATAATAAAAAAACAGTTTATCAAGATCAAATTTTCTTCTAAGTGAGGATATTTGGAAGTTTTATCATGATTTAAAATCAATAATTATTGTCATATTTATAGAAAAACGAATGAAACATTAGATTGTTTAGTTAAGAAAAATATTTGTAAGTCTAATTCAAATACTTGTTGGTCAGAATTTCCAAAAGATATTAGAAACTTTGCCTTTAAAGATTATCGTGGAGATTCGATTAATTGTTTTTGTTTTTTTAGGTTTCCTCAGTGTTCTTTCACATTAAAAAAAACGTGTTTGCCCATATGGTAGTTGGGAGGAAATAAAGTAAACTAAAAGGTAGTTGGGGAATGGGTTAGGCTTGAGGTGTGTGGTTGAATTCCGCGAGCCTTTAATAGCGCGGGAGGGAGAACCCATTTCATTTCTGCCACTCGTTTTAAAGAGCCGAAAGCGATCCTTCCAAATTTGATCGTCTGGTGGTCGTCAATGTTTCAAGACAACTCAGTGTCCTTCTCGATCATGACATTATTGAGAGTACTCTACCAATTGTAAACCCAAGCAAACTTGAGTTTTGGATTAAAATAGAGGTTTATATATATATATATATATATATATATATATATATATTTTTATATATATATATATATATATATATATAAATTTAGATTTAGACTGAAATTATTCTTCCAGTAATGATTTTAGGCGCAGCGTTAGATATCTGATAAGGCGATTCTTAGTTGTAAGCAGACGGTGAACTAACAACGTGAATTGTCATTTGTCCCGAGTGATAATTGAGCCGTGCCCGTTAATTCTTAGTTGTCGCGGATAGTGGCGTTATCGCTCTAAGTTTATTTGTTGTTATGCGTGAGCATTGGCGTTGTCGACACTAATAATTTGGCCAGGCCCTTACACACCCTATTCTCCATTTCTATAGCAGCGAGTAACCCGCTCGCGGCCATCGTTAGGGCTTTCGAAATCAAAGCGCCTTTGCTCACATAATTTGTCTTATAGAACTCTATTTGACTCCACAGCAAGTAATCTTTCTACCTTTGAATGTTTTTGTGTTTAAATTTTCTTAAATTTCTGGTTTTATTAGTGTGTTTTTTTTATAATGTGGGGATTAAACCTGTATTTTATTGAGAAACAAACATGGAGTGCATAATGGACCGCTTAAACCGACGGTTCGAGCGTGAACTTACGGCCTAATGGATTCATTTACTTTTTATACAGAACAATGAATTTTGGGTCAAGCACGACCCAGGCCCACTTCAACTTCTCTAAATTCTTAGGGTTCGCAATGAGCGCTTATAAATGCTCCTTTATCTCCCTCCCTTCCCGATGTGGGACAAGGAATAGGAGGGGGAAAATGGATAGATATTAAACTAAAAAGCCGGTCTAGGAATTGAGCGTGATGATGTTTTTAATGGTCTAAATTCCCAGTCTGGCCCGCTTACTTCCGATGTCCCGACTCCCTTGCAAAATAAGAAGCAAAAAGGATCGGCGTAATTGCCTGCCTCTCCGATGCCTGTTAGTTCTTTCCTGGAAGAGAAGATCAACTGCTTAGAGAATGAATTTTTGTGCGTAATCTTCAATCCACTGAGCCACTCAAGATTATAATTTAATGACGATGATAATTTTCCTACGGATGACGATACTTGGATATTTCTCCCATCATGAAGGATTTTCTTTCCTTATTGTTAACCGATCAATAAGGGATAATTGATAATTTTTCTAGTTGGATAATGATACCATATTTCTCCCATTGAATGATAGATTTTCTTTCCTTACCGTTAACCAATTAATAAGGGATAATTGATGAACAATTATTAGGAAATATCCTACATCCCTAATTGGTGGAGATTTAATTAGGGTTGGGTACTTTCCTTTAATACGAGTTTTTTTGATGTTTACGTCACCTGCTTCTTAGATAGGGTGAACCGGGTCCCCGGCTTGGGCCTTCGTGTTTGGGCATATGTGGTGGGTTGAGCTCTTTTATGTCTTTTATTGGACCTGCTTCTTTATCTCCTCTCAAACCTATCTTTTGGGCTGGCGTCTGAGCTCACGCATGTATGGTTTTTGACCCCATCATAACCTATGACCTCAAAGTTCTTAGGTAAGAGAATTGTGTAAGATTTTCATAAAGTGGGCTTCATTAATTAAAATTTAACTGAATTAAGTTTGGTCTAATTAAGTGAGATTATAAGGATTCTTAGTAATTTAATATGGGGCTGCAAGTAAGGCTGGCCGAGTACGGCCCGGCTCAGACGAGAGGGCCCGTGGTCGCATTCTATATATATATATAATGCTCAAGTCCTCCCAAACCCTATGATAATGATTTTCGTGACTCACATACATTCAAGAGAAATACTTTCCGACACGTGAGAGGCATTCTCATCGGAGCCGCTGTTAATAATTCGGGTAAGAAGAAGATCTTGAGATCGTTTCTTTGTGTCTTCATCGGACATTCCATCAAGCCAACCATGGATTCCAAATCAGGTATGTAATTTTCAGTTTTTCTCCATTATTATGCTTTGTGTTCTAACATGGTGATCTAGGTAGATTTAATCGTATCCTGGCGCTGCATCGTAGCCTAACCATGGATTAGAATTCAAAACATATGAATTGGAGAATTTTATTTTTAGGGTTTTCTTCAAATCTGGTTTCTGTCCAGTTTCGGAGATTTTCATCAAAGCAAAACTTAATTTTCAGACATTTGAATCGCACTGACGAGACGATCGATCGTGGTGGCACGTCACGGAGGGAGGCCGATCACACCACGCCACCGCCATCGCGCTCCACGCCAAGACACGACGCGCTGAAGGACACGCGCCGGGACCGAACCCTGACCCGGGCTTCGACGTCATGATGATCGCCACTGACCTACCACCGCCAAACCCGCCTCCGCCTCGATCCATTTTCGACCCGGCCACCGATGCCGACAATATGCCGACGTCATTTATGACCCGGCCCGAGCTCGACCGATTGTGACCTCGACCCTGGCTGCAAGCCCCGAATTTATTTTTTTTGACCGACCGGCCAACTGTCAACCCCATTTTGACCCGACCGTTAACGCCCGACCCACGTACTGGTCACCCTGGCCAACGATCCACCGCTCGCGCGACGCGCCCACGCTGCCCACACGCTACGGAGCCTTCCGTGGCGCGCAGGATGTCTTCTTCTCATGTATCTTGATATCTACGCACTGCATCGGTGGATTCTCTACACAATGTGGTGTATTTATTCTACATGTTTGAAGCTTTTACGTATATGAAAATGCTATGATAGAACCCTATGTATGCCTAGAAATTAGGTATTTTTACATAGTTTCGTGATTTCTCTCTATGGTTTTGGAAATACATACAGAAGCAACATGTATATCACGCATAAGGACTATGTAGAGTGTAATTCATTGACTATTAATGAATTAAACAAAGATAATTGGCATTTACATATATATATCAATGTGATACATAAAGTTTATATCCCCGGGTATGAGAGATTTTCAGATTCAATTGGTCAGGACCGCCAAAGTGGCACACTTGATCGGGCTCAGAACATCGGGCCATATCAGGGTGGGATGTCTCCTGTTTTATTACGTGATCATACTCCCAAAGGAGGTGATCCTGTGTTAGTCTGGCCAGCCGGAGGGATACATGTATGGCATGTGCTTGAGAAATGATCGATCTTAGTGGTTCATACACCCAAAGGTGGTGATTTCAACAAAGATTAGAATATGTTCCCCATGGCCGCCGGCTATGTGGAGAGTGTACAAATCCATGTCATATTTTCTCGCCCAAAGGTGATTATGGATGATGTATGTAATTCCTTCAGATGAGTATTCACATGATGCTGATTGTATTGTTTTGTTTTGTTTTTCTACCATTTTTTCTCGTGAATCCAAGTAATTCCATTTCACCGAGGTCTCATCGATTGAATTTTAAGAAATGGAAAGCAGATTTTCTATTTGGAACGGAGTCACATGTTCGCGGTGGAAAACTGGACTATGCTACTCTGAAAGGACAATCGGATTTTCTTATTGACAATGAAGAAATCCATACAAGAACACTTAAAAGTGGTTTACCAGCTGGACTGTGATCGCTAAGGAAATGACGGCAACATGTGAGGTTAGAAATCGAATTCATCTAATGCCGAGGTTGGAACACTTCTTCAAAAGCTTCTTCAACATGAAGTATGATGGTACCGCTGGGTTAGAGATTATGTCCTCGGGATGGCAGACCTAAAGACGGCTTCGTGCCTTAATGTTACCATTCCCGATGCTTGCATTGTGCATCAAGCCCTAAACATCCTTCCACCCGATTGGGATTATAAAGACAAATTACAATTCTAAGATGAGACTTACCAAGAATGACTTGATAAAGAAGTGGCGATGCGTAAGAAGAGAAACTTAAGAAGGAGAAAGAGCATATGGCCTGTATATGCCGCTAGTTCCCATAAGAGGAAAAATAAGAAGTTCAAAAGTCGACTCATAAAGGTGCTCAAGAAACTACCTATTAACTGACAACATGGGTCCAAAGAAGACCATTCTTGAAAGGACGCTGACGCTGCTTCTTTTTGTAAGAAGAAAGGTCACATGAAGAAGGAGGTGCAAATTTAAAGCTTGATGTCCAAACGCGGCTTGCTGTGTAATGATTCTTTAACACTTGTTTAATCCAACCCATTCGAATCACTCATCCGCCTCGTGGCTCGATAGTGGAGCAACTAATCATGTTGGCGTTTACCATACAAGGATTCATAAACCGGAGGAAGCTAAACAAGGATGAATCAAAGCTCACCGTGGGGAAACATTAATTGTAATGCTTCGATGTCATGTTCAGGGGAGATGTAATCTTAATTTAGATTCGGGTTTTAAATTGATGTTGAAAGACACTTTTTATGTACCTTCCTTTGTGACGTGGTAATTTAGTTTCCGTATCATGTTTGGATTCATATGATTACTCTTTTGAAATTAAAAGCAATGTTATTTCAATATTTCTTAATTCAAATAAGGTTGGGTGCTGTCATATGTCCAACGGATTATACAGATTAAGTTTATCTCCCAATGACATACGTCGCTTATACGGCTGAAAATGTTGTTTCTAAGATACCACTACCTAAGGGAAGAGTTTGATGCGCATTTAAGATAAACGACTTGGCCATATCTCTAAGGATAGAGTAGAAAGGTTTATAAAGACTAACATCCTACCCGCTCTAAAAATGACTCTAGAGATATGCTAGACTGCTGTAGAGGCAAAATGACCAAGATAAGAAAGAAAACCGCAAATCGTAGTCTCCGACCTTGTTGGAAGTCATTCACACCGATAGCAGTGGACCTTATACGACAACCCAGGGTAGGTACTTTATTTCATCACATTTATTGGATGACTATTCTCGATATGGTTATTTGTACTTAATTAAAGAAAGTTTGAGTCTCTTGACAAGTTCAAGATTTTTCTAATCGAAGTCGAAAACAGCTTGGGAAAAAGTCATAAAGGCTATAGATCCACCGAGGTGGAGAGTATTATGGCAAGCATGGCGATGCCGATGCCTTTAAGGCCATTCGGCCAAATACTTAGAGGATTCGGGATAGTGGCACACTACTATGCCTGAGTCCTGAAAGAAATGGTATAGCCGAAGGCTAATCGCATTTTATGGAAACAGGTAAGGAGTATGATTAGTAGGACAAATTTACCCGGTTTTCTGTGGGGTGAAGCTTTGAAAACAACTTTGTACATTTTGAATCGTGTACCTACAAAAGCTGCTCCATTGACTCCTTTGAGTTATGGACTCAAGGTGAAGCCTAGCTTAAACCATCTTTAAGGTTTGGGGATGTCCTCAGAGAAGTGAAGTTGTATAATCCAACATTAAGTGTTGACTCCAACCACTCAATGTTACTTTTGTATCTTACCCTAATATTCGGGCGGGATATTTGGCTTCAGAATCTCAATGGGAGGCACAAGAATTGTGGAATCACGCATACCTAAGTTTTTTTGAGTTTGATGTGGTCAAGAAAGTAGCCGCCACACTATTGAGGATGATAATGGTGGGTAATATGGTATCTTATCTCCTCCCATACGTATAATTGTGGGAACTCCCACACACCATATCAACCTCGCTGAGACTCTGGGACCCGTTGTCGAGACACCACGAGTTCATCAAGGCTCTCAAAGGTGATGTGACTTTACTACCCAGCATGAGATCCACTGCAGAGACGATCGCCATACCACCGGACTATTTAGTCTATATAGGAGAGCAAGACTACGATATCGGGTTCTCGTGACTGAATCCAATAACTTATGCGAAGTCAAGTCATTCCTCAATCGAACTCCAGGTTGGATGCAATGAGAGATGAAATTCAATCTATGAGGCATAATGGAGTTTGGGAACTTATTGAATTACCTGAAGGTCATAGACCCATCGTTTAAATGAGTGTATAAGACTGTACACTTTAAAGGAAAGATCGAGAAGTTTGAGCCGTGACCGTAGCCAAAGGTTTCACTCAGAGAGAAGGGAGTAGACTATGAAGCAACCTTCCTCCTGGCCTCTTCTAAAGATTCTTTCAGAGTGATCATGGCATTAGTTGCTCATTTCGAGTATAGAGTTACACCCGTATGATGTTAAAACTGCCTCTTTCTCAATGGAGACCTTAATGAAGAAGTCTATATGATGCAACCAAGGTTTTGTGGCAAATGATTCAGTAAAACTTGTATGTAGACTAAAGTCTATTTATATCTCAAGCAAGTCTAGACAATGGTACTTAAAGTTTCATAGTGTTGTTGTTTCATATGGTTTTGCTGAGAACAAAGTAGATCAATGTATATAATCAGAAGGCCAAGTGAGGAAATTATTTCCTAATTTTCGTGGATGATATCCTGCCATAGCGCTGACCTCGGGTTTACTCGCGGATGAGACAAAGCTTGATGTTGTCAAAGAACTTTGATATGAAGGACCTCGCTGGTACGCCTTTCGTCCCGGGCATTGAGATTCACACGGTGAATCGTTCTCGCGACTATTGTTTATCTCGCAGGGCATATGTTGACGATCGTTAATCACCATCAACATCGTCAGAATTGCTCATGTTCGAAACTTACGTCAAGTTCCGCCACACCCGCCTGATATTAAAGTCCAATGGAAGATAACCTGAAAGAAAGAACCGAAATATACATGTTCAGTGGCGATAGTTTGATGTTACTTCGCGAATTGTGACTTCTAGGCGCGATATCAATCAAATCCAGACACGATCATTGCTGCCGCTAAGAAGGTTACGAGGTACTTAAGAGGACAAAAGACTATATGTTGATTTTACAAACATGTTCAGTGACCTACAAACCTAGTTGGGTATTCGATTCGACTATCGGGCCGTCGGGATGAAAGTAAAGTCAACAACTCCGGTTATATCTTTAAGTTAGCAGGAGGTGCAAAGATTTATGGAAAAGTGAGAAACAATCAATAAGACTTCTACCATGCAAGCGATTGCAGCATGCTTTCACCACTACTCAGCAATTTGGCTCCAAACCTCACAAGCGAGTTAACCGCGTTGGATTTTGTGGATAGGCCCATACAACTGTATTGTGACACACTCGCAGTTGTTGTTTATTAACAACAAATGCAGATCTCAAGGGGTCTAAGCACATGGAGGTCAAGTACCTGACTATAAAGGAAAAAGTTCAAACCGATAACATTGCAGTGGAGCACATATCAACAGATGATATGATTGCAGATCCGCTAACTAAAGGCCTTCGCCTCGTGTATTTGATCGATATGTCATTAATACGGGCTTAGAGTATCATGCAGATAATCAGAAATTAAAGGGAGCTATTGTTTCTTGATGTTGTTTTATGAAGGTTGAATCCAATTTCATTACATTTTTGTAATAATTGAATTTGTATCAACTTTTCAGATTCAATAAGGTATCAGTGGGAACTAGATTTATCAAGTCGGCACAAATAATCGTTGAAAATCTCGAGGCATTGTGTAAACCCCTGAGTACGCTATGGGGGCATTCCTTGGCATTAGCCTTACCAAAGATGTTTTGTTACACATAAAGTAAAGTTACCTATCAAGGTAACACACATACAGTTCGTTTGGAACCATGACTGATATTCTCCTAGCGACACACTAGGCTTGTGACACTAAGAGAGAGAATTTGACTAATAAAAATGGATAACACATGAAGTATCACTCATTATGAGGTATCATTCATTTAACACACTACCATATCAACCATCGCAAAGCTCAGCACTCGTGACCACGTGAAGGCCATGTGAGTACATGCAATTACCGCCATGATTTAGCTGCTCGAGACTTTGCGGATGGGATTTCGACTATTAAGAATAATCTCTGCACTAATATAAAGGCGCGCACACGCTTGTTTTACTCATCGCCAAGTGGGAGAATGTAAGATTTTTCATAAAGTGGGCTTTCATTAATTAAAATTTAATCGAATTAAGTTTGGTCTAATTCAAGTGAGATTTATAAGGATTCTTAGTAATTTAATATAGGGCTGCAAGTGTGTACTGGCACGCCCGACCTGTAATGAGAGGTCTGGTCAGTATTCTATATATATAATGCTCGTTCCTCCCAAACCCTACGATACGCATTTTTCGCACTCACGATTCGCCAAGCAGAAATACTTTCTCTCGATACGTGAGAGGCATTTCCATTGAGCCAGTGTCGATAATCTGGGGGTAGGAGAAGATCTTGAGATCGTTCTTTGAAGGTGCTTGTCGATTAAGCGTCAAGCCAAATATGGATTCCGTCAGTATGTAATTTCAGTTTTTCTCCAGGTATTATCTTTGTATTAACATTGGTGATACAGTAGATTAATCGTATCACACCAGATCCAGACCATTAGGGAATGAACATTTTTCGAAAAAAAATATAATATTCATTTTGAATGTAAATAACTAAATATGAATATAAATAAAAACATAAACATATATACATATATATATATATATATATATATATATATATATATATATATATATATATATATATATATATATATATATATATATATATATATATTATTTTCGCAATAAATTTTATATATTTAAATATTATAAATCTTTATTTTAAAATATTAATACAAATATATAAAAATGAGTAAAAAAACATTATAAATATTAAATTATATATTTAAAATTAATTTTAAATTTTTTAAAAACATAAATAATATATTTATGACATCATTGGTTTTAATCGCGATTTACTTAGTCGATCGTCGATGAATTGTGAGCGGAATATACATTAGGTTGATCCTTTAACAGATTTTTAAAATATATTCTTTTAATTTGAAATATGATATTGATGCGAATCGAGTATTCGTGTTCTATTATTCATTTATTTATCGAAACTTTTATTTATTTTAATAATATTTGTTGTTGTGCCTTCCTTCATGGGACCTCCCGAGCAGCTGCATCAGCATCTCCTTAATGAATACCCTGAGAACGAGTGTTCATTGGGTTCTATGCATGCTCCTTGTGTGATGGATTAAGTCAGTTAAATATTTCTTATAAAAGAAAATAAATGTAAAAATGTTGTTGTTGCTCATACAATAATGGTGATAAAAATGGAGAAAAAAAGAAAAAAAAGAACACATAAATTTATGTGATTCAATAATATATTTATATTTACGTAAACGACGGTTCAAACTTTCACAATCATTGAAAGAAGGTTACACAAAATGATATTTATAATAACCTTAAATATGACTAATTTATAAAAATACTCTTATACCCTAAACCAATTTATTATTTCGTCATCTCAACAAAAAAATATCCCTAAAAGGGCCAAGTGCCGGAGTTGGACCGCAAACAAAATAATCACTCACCTCCATTTTTCTCCTTTCATTGTCATATATCATGAGTTGTCTAACTTCCTTTCATAAGTATTTGTCTTTTTGAGGGTGCATAACATTAAATCGATTGTATTGATGTAATGATCCTGCTTGGTTAGGTTTGATGTAAATGAGATTTAATACCCTTTTATTGGAAGAGTCAGGCTGTCCGGGTAACCACAATTATTAAAATGATTTTTTATTTTTTTTAAATCCTAATGAAGTTGAATCTTTTCCTCTATCCTGGACCATAAGCCACGGGAACAGTTATGGCAGCCAAAGAAAAATAGGTTGGGGTCCGATTTTAGACCACTCGTCCAAATAAATATTTATACACAATAATAATTTTAAAAGTTGTCCAAAATTTATAACGTGCATGTCGAAAAATCACTAGAAAATGAGAAATTTGTCATGTTTGTTGTTATCTTGATCGTATGAATCTTGAAACGTCAACTGATATAACGTGAGAGCGCAGGGTGATGGAATTGGTAGTGGTGTGCCTCTTAAAAATATTAAGTCGTAATGAAAAGGATGGAGATCGAAAGCAAAGAGTCTTAGTTGGGGGTCATCTTATAGTATGAATATTTATTGATTTATAGAGAGTGAACTGAGTAAAAATGATTTAGGAAAGATAATATCTTAATCTTAGGATAAAATCTTTATTAAGCTGTCGGATTAATTCTTCACTTGTCGGCGATTAATCGTTTCGAGGAAATGAGGGATAAGCAGGAAATCGGTGGATAAATATCACAACGACGTATTTTCGCTTTTATAGTTATCGTAGCAACACCGTATCTTGTGAAGTGTCTTTTAGAAATAAGGGATAAAAATCCGAAATCGGCGAGATAAATATCTCTTGACATATTTTTAAAGCTTTTATATAGTTATGTAACGAGAGCTTACGTATACGTTAAGGTGGCCGGTTGGGGGACGGGATGCCATGAAGTGAGCCTTTCTGAGACGTTGTGAAGCATTATACGGGTTTGAGTAAAGTCACAGATGATTCCATGCGCGTTTAATATAGTAAGTGGGCTTGGCGAACTAGTGATGTGGGCGAGGTAGCTAAGGCAATTAAGTGGAGGGTTTAGGTCTAAAGACCATAGTACCCATAATGCCCTCCTTTTCTCCGGCTGGAACTCCATGCTTTTTTAGTTGGGAAAAATATTGTGTTTTAAACCTTGGGTGCGGAAAGTTGAAAAGACTAGGAAAATCAATGTGCAACGTCAAGCCTTATTTGGAAAGGTGAAGAGTGTTTGGATCTCGCCGCGGGAAGCGCACGCTTCCCCAAGACGCCTGTCATGATACCTTACGACACATCTGATGCGCTGGCTGATGTTTCACCCCTATATAAGGGTCAGCTCCAGTGTTACCTCTTTACTATTTCACAAAGCCTCATTCATTTAAACTTCATTTCTCCTATGTTTTGCAAACTTTCTTTCATGAATCATCTGGGAGGTCCTCGACTACTTTCACTTTCCGGAGTTTCATACTCGCTTGTATCATCTCTACCGCGGTTTTTCGTGGTTCCCGTCACGAGTATTTTCGGGTCAAAGCCCTGCTTTTCAAGAGGGCACAACATCGCTTTGCTTCGCGTGTGTTCCTCTGTGGATTTCTGTCGCAATGGGTTGTTAATTCCGTGAGGATTTCTTTGTTTTTGTTTTTTTTTTTGCGGTTTTGCCGAACCCCACCCCCCCCCCTATTTTTTTTTTCGCTGAATTTGACGGTATATTACGGCAGGTGCTTCCACTAGTCGTCATGCAGACCCCTCTTGTGAAATCGCCCACTGGGTGAGCGCCCTCAATTTACGCTATGTATGTAGAGGACTTGAGGTCCTTCAGACAAGTCCTTGCCGCCATCAGATGTCGCGACTATCTCGATGTTTTGAATGATGATAATGCCATTTATCTTAACCAAGAGCAATGTTGCCGGGCTTCGCTCCTCGTCTCCTTCGCGAAGCGCTCCTACACTTCACTAGGGCACCTCTTACACTTGTACATCCGAATGTCTTTTGGATTCTTATGGGTCGTAGATGTCGAATCCTACTTACTAGTCGATATTTCACCCGGGTAGGATTTTTTATTAACAACACTTTGAAGCCGATCGAGTCATTTTATTTATGTCTACCACAAACGATCGCACTTGTAATGCTCCCTAAGATCAAGCAAATGGGTTTGCTTGCCAGCGTCCGCGGTATAAGACGTCACCCCTAAGGCTTCCTCGACCGAATCCATCTCTCCTTCCCGCTTTGTCTCACTGGGTGGAGACTTGTGCTCCCTAAGTCGCTCAGAGCTGGAGCATGCCCCTTATTTTAAATTTCATGTTTCGACATGTTCTTTTGTTGAAATTTTATAGATAGGCTTAATTTTTATATAGATAGGCTTGGCGAAGGCCAGCCCGGATGCTTGAATTGGAGAAGGCGATCTGGGCGCATTAAACGGATTCTATAGATCACTTAAGGGGAGCGTAACCATGAGCTCCTCTTATGTGAGAACTGCGAATTAGGCACAGGCTCAGCCCTACACTAGTTCACATCATCCACGGCCCCGTTGCGTGTAGCTGTTAAGGAAATGAACACTTTGCTCTTGCGACCTCCCCAGGATAAATCCCGGGCAACTCTACATAAGCGGGGTCCGCTCAAGAACGTCAACTGAGATTGCTCAAGAAACTTTGGCTACCTTTGTCCGACCCAGCCAATCACCTTTGGACGAACAAGAATCTCGACACGCTTCGGTGGCGAAAGGCGAAGAAGGAAGATCATATTTGCTAGTGCGAGGTGGGGGCTTAGTGGATTGGGTAGCGATCGAATGCTGGCTCGGTTGAGGAGAAGGAGGACGATATGTCTAACCTTGCTGCTGGATTTTCCTTGCGGATGCATAAGCGGGCTGCGAGTGCTTAGGGGGAGACTACCCCTGGCTCTTAAGTATTTGGCGGAAAGTGCCCAAAGCGATTATGCATAGATGAAGAGGCTTAGAGGAGCCGAACATTAATTGGTATGGACTCCCCAAGGGCAGTTGTTAGGCCGTTGTTCTTGGCTAGGCTTGCAAATGTTGACCCCCGCAGGTCAAAGGGCCTTAACAAGCTGGTTTTGAACTCACCCATTAATTTGATGAAGTGGGATTAGCCTTCGACGGACATGTCATTCACGGTCACGATGCCGTCGGTCAATTATCGACCGTTGGAACCTTGACTAGAGGGACATACGCCCTTAATATGCACGTCTCTGCCTACCCGGCGCCCAGCATCTGGTGGTTGCACTTTCTTAAGAGTACTAAATCTCTTTCCCTGGCTGTTTGGATTAAAAGTCTTACCAACTCATGGCTGAAGACGAAATGTACCTTCGCAACCATGACTATAATGAGACGGTTGAGCTGGTATGGTTTGTCTTCTAACGCTTGATCGTGAGTCTTATGTTGTGATTTTCTTACAATTAACGCTCTTACATATTTGTCTACCATCCGAATATGGCGGCGGCCGGCGTAGGATCTTCACCGCCAGGTTGGTTGGTGATGTCGAGAATCTGCGACGCTATGCTCAATCCATGGCCTCGAAACACCAGGCCTTGGAAGATGGCTGAGCAAGGCGGGTAGACCCCAGCACTGGGACGGAAGGCGGAGGGCGTAGAGAGGATCGCGGCGCGAAAGAAAGGAAGGAAGCGAGTGGAAAGCGGGTTGCGGATCATTTTGCCATCCGCAGTGAGTGATGCGGCTGCGGGTAAAGGAGGAGTTGGCTAGGGTTTGAGTCGCCCTAGCAGCTATAGAAGAGGATAGGCGTGTGGCTGAGATTGAGGTTGCTCGTCTGAAGGTTGAGCGGACTTCCCTTTTACTGGATATTGGGGCGGCTAAGGATGAAGTGTCTTCCCTTGAATCCCAGGAGGGCAAGAAGAAGGAAGCCATGAAGGATGACTACCGAAAGGCCTTGGAGTTGATCTTTGCCTATGGTTACGGGTGTTGTGCGTTCAAACACAACATCTGTGGAGACCCGGCCCGAGTCGATCCACTCAGCTGGGGATTCTTCACGGGCAGGAGTGCTTTGGGCAGGCGCCTGAGGCTACAACAATAGGCGAGCAATGGGAAATGGAAGAGAAGAAGCGAATGAACGGAAGAGAGTGCTCTGGCGAGGACCTTCTTTGGAACATCTTAGGCTCCCCTTTTTTGTTGTAATCGGCCTCTTTTAGTCATTTGAACTTATATGTAATCTTCTAACACTGTTGGCGCATTTATGAAATACAATTTTTGGTTTACTTATACAATTGATTTTTATCACATAACTCCCTTTCATGACTAGGATAGTTGTTTCAGGGATATCAATGTTAAGTTTTTTAGAAGTTAGAAGCTGGTAGGGTTTGCACATGGGTCGGTAAGCAAGGCACCATTCTCGGGCCTTGGCTCTAGCTAACAGGCTAAGAGCCACTACTGCGCTTTGGCATTTGCTAATAGGCTAAGAGCCACATTTGGCCTTTTGAAAGTGCCAGCAAGTTATGAGCCACATCCGGTCTTTTGAAAGTGCCAGTAGGCTATGAACCACATCTGGTCTTTTGAAAGTGCTAGCAAGCTATGAATCACATATGGTCTTTTGAAAGTGTCAGTAGGCTATGAGCCACATCTAGTCTTTTGAAAGTGTCTGCAAGCTATGAGCCACATATGGTCTTTGATAGGGGAACTATTAAAAGAAAATACTTTAAAGGAACTTTAATTGATAACACCTTTAAAGGAAATTTTATTGATAATATCTCTTAAGATGCGTCGCATTCCACATCCTAGGCACTGGCGTTCTGTCTAGTTTATCTAATGCGTGCGTCAGATTGGCCTTTGTAACTAGGTAGCCTTGGCCATTCCCGATTTGGTTGGAACTTCTTAGGCCCTCACCCAGGTGCCAGCGTATTTTCAAAGACCCTTCTTAAGACTAGGTCCTTGGCTTGAAATGCACATTGTCTTACCCGCTTGTTGTATAAGTTTGGTATTCTTTGCTGGTATGATGCCATACGTATAGCTGCTGCTTCATGGTGCTCGTCTGTCATATCTAAGTCTTTGGTAGGGGCTTCAATATTAGCCTCTTCATGGATTTTCGTTTGAAGTGTGGGCATTCCAATTTATGTAAGAATTATGGCCTCCATCCCATAGGTGAGGACGAATGGTGACACTCAAGTTGGCTTCCGGCTGGTTGTTCTATAAGCCCAAAGAACTCTGGGTAGCTCTTCTTGTGACGCCTCGACTCGGGGGTCCGTTATTGACACAGCCGACCAGGAGTCTATGTAACCGTTAGTCTCAATCTGCCACAAAATGAGTGTCTCTCTACGAGGCTCAAACACTTGAGTAAAAAATGGCCATAGGACATACATCATCTTATCAGAAAGCCATAACTTAAGCTATGTTACAATAGTTTCAAAGTTGATACTCTTGCTCTGACATGCATTGATCATAATGTTTCATACATGTTTTACAAAAATATATATAAAAAGCCACATGTCAGCTTTCTTCTCAAAAGCGGCCTCTAGTGAGCGTTATCTTCCTGAACATTCCTTTGTACCTAAAGGGGATCCTCGGCCGGGGTGAGCAATGCTTACGTGGATTGAATTCTCTACGAGGCGACTCCCACAAAATCTCTTGCGTCTGATAGTACGTCATAACATCCACATTATACGATTTACAATTTATACATGGAATGGGTTATCAACTCATGAGATGTTTTCATGTATATAAAGTCACTCATAGGCTAAAATAACAGTGACTATACCAAGTGTGACAATGCGTCAGCGAATACTAATGACACCCATATCACAGGGCATTTGTGGCTCACGCCAACGCCAGTGCAATGCGATGATGCTTAGATCTCGGTCGATCAGGCTCATCATGACTCTAGATCTAAGTGATAAACATAACGCGTGTTTTCTTTTGAGTAGCAGAACTTAAACACACCGCAGATCTCATACACATCTGAAATTTTGTCTGTGCTGTGGTCTCTTACACCCATATTCTAAGCTTTTCACATGAGAGGATTAACGACCCCCTTCTTGCTTCAGCCCCACACACATTAATTGTTTTTCATTTTTATGATTTGAACTATGAGTCTTTATTGGACGTAGTCCCAAAGACAAACTCAACCCACATTCACCAAGAGTGGTGAACAACCATCTGTGCACCCATGATAAGCCGAAAGTGTGATGTGTATAATGTATGCCTTTATCAATGGCAAGTGCACTGCGTCGCCTCAGTAATATAGTGTACCCTAAAAATGCGATTATGTGAATCCACGGGGAGAAGTGCGTTGACTACTGAAATTGGTCTTATAATATTATTTGGACTTAAACTCTGAATTTCTATTAATAAAAAGGAAAACTAATCCTATATTATTTGCTAAATCAATTAATTATGAAAACTAGGGTTTTGCCTTCTACTACACTGGGTGAATTTTAACCTAATATTATTCATTGATATATTATTGTGATTCTGTTGGCCAGTTGATCGTACTATAAGATATTATTTCTCGAGATATATTTGTCTATCTCGCCAGTAGGGTGTATTGCATCTCTGCCTCAACCTTGGACTCCAAAATGCTTAAATGTTTAAACCCTTAATGCCACACTTGGAATGGAGATATCTCTATTCGCTAATTAACCAAGTATTGCTCTATTCATATCCTTGGGGGTCATCATCTCTCGATCTTAGACTCCCAGCAAAAACACGCTAATGTTGGCCAAACACTACCATGTAAATAAAATATAGAGATAGAGCAAGTCGAGATAAAATCAATCCATATAATGAATGAAAACGTAATTAACCATTAATCCATTCGAAAGTAGCAAGGCTCTGACAAAACCTAGAAATAAATCTAGAACATCTCTAAGTCGAAGAAAAGCATCAAAAAGAAACAAAGAAAGATGATGAGAATAGCGATTTTGAGTGAAACGTCATCTCCTTTCTTCAATCTCTCATTCTTCTTCCAAGTTTTCCCTTTCCAAGATGTGTGCCCTTACTAGGTGTTTTCACCTAAGAGGAGCTTCTCCTTCAAAAGCAAACCGTGCCGATCATAACACTTTTGAATTCTCGGTTTGAGCTTTAAAACCCTCCATTATGGGGCTCAAAATGGGCTAAAAATCCACCAAAAACCAACCCCGAACGTTGCGACATCATGCATCAACGTTGGGACGTCGGGATGCTCTGTTTTTGTAACGTCGCGACGTTGGTTCTCAACGTCGGGACGTTGCTGCAGTCCCCTATTTTTGATCCAACTTCATAAGGCCATAACTTTGTCATCCGAACTTCGATTTGAGTGTTCTTGGTACCGTTGGAAATCTCTTGAAGTGTAAAATCTGGATATGGCCAGGAAAAACACTTTAGAAATTATTATAAATACTGAATCTACAAATGCTCCAGCGTGCTTTGAGCTTTCTTCTCTTCTTCCTTCAGCTACCAGAGTCATAACTTTGTCATTTGAGGTCCCGAATGGAGTGATTAAGGTCTCTTTGAAACTGAAGTTTCTATATCCATATCAATATTGTAGCAATTGGGGATCATGTGCAGCTGAAAACATCAAAACACGATAGCTACTGCTGCATGTGTTGTTTGTTGATTTTTGGGCTTGGTCTCTTTGTTTTTGCTCCATATTGGCTCATGGATGACCTAATCACAAAATTGAACATTTAGAGAATTAGATCCCTTGTGTATAATAAAATGCTGTATAGTAACGCTAGGGATAAATGAGTATAAAATTATACTCATCAACCGCTTTGACTGGAAACACGATGTCACCGTGCACATGAATGCAATGATGCTAATTCATATATCCAATTCCAATGGATCATACACAATTATATTTCATCTAATTCAAACAATCATGTTAACACATCAATTAGCATGCATTAACATATCATTTTCCATACACATTTCAAGTCATTCAATTCAAGCAATAACATGCAAGCAAAACACATGGACGAATTTCAGTCCAATCATCTATCTGGACTTTTTAACAGTCCCAGAACAGTACGTGGGCTGTCCATGGATAGCCCCCTCATTAAGCATCGGTTCCACTTCTTTCGAATCGAAATCCATGGCCATTTCGACCTCCGCAGCCCCTTTGAAAACCGTGGCGCAGACAAAGAATATCCAAGTAGGAGAAGACACCTCTGGGGTTGTTGAAACTACTGTGCAGTGCCGCGTGTAGTACTTGCGGTGGGGATGGCTGCTCTTCATGTATAGCCCGGGATCGACCACGGACCAGATCGATCGAAAATCTAGAAGAAGGTAGACTCTCTCATCCCAAAACTCTTTCCTTCTTTTCCTCTCTCTTTTTCCCTTCTCTTTACTCCACAGTGGGTTTGAATTAGAAATTGGGTTAAAGAAATTATCTTCTCTCTCTCTTTACTTGCTTGTCAGCCCAAGTGGCTGCTGGATTACCCAATCCGCCCATCCTTAATAGTGGATTTCCTTCCAATGACATGATCTTGGCGTATGCCACATGGCACAGCCTTGAGCTCGATGTTTGACTGGCTACCGACTTGGCCAGCGTGGCGCCGCGTGAGCCCACTCATCTCGGTAGAAGTGTCACGTACTACTCTCGGTGCCTTGAAAAACATAAAATTCCATTGTCTTGGGGTCGGCACGTGATAAGCTAGATTTAGCGATCACGATTCAATGGTGGAAGTCGTTCGTCGTCAGGATCCCGAGAAAAATTAGGATTTGGCGAAATTACCATTTTACTCTTTTTTAGAAAATTCGAATTTTCTGGGGTTTTACACTTCTACCCATTTTCCCTTAGCCGAATGTAGACGCTTTTTTAATGTCGTCAACAGAGTTTTGTTAGATGCTTTATCCTGGCCATTGCTCTGTGGGTACCGTGAGGTTGAGTACAAGTTTATGATTTTTAACTCATGACAGAAATTTCTGTATACCCTGCTATCAAACTGTGGCCCATTATCAATTATGATTGACTGAGGTATTCCAAACTGGCAGACAATATTCTTCCACATAAATTGTGTCACGACCCAATTCCCGGTTCGACAGCTTAGCGAATCAGTAGATTGAGTGTTTAGACCAGGTACAGGACCTCTTTACCTGATTTTTTTTTTTTTTTAAACCAAACTTGTACCCATTGGGTATGGCCCACATCTTATAACAAAATCAAATAATATATACAAATCAAAGAGCTACCACATAGGAGTGGTGTCCATCAAATCTAGACACATATAAGCGAGTGCATTACGTATACAAAACTATTTTTCATTACAAATCGAGCACATAACCTACATGTAGTGAACCCTTCTGGTGTGTTGGCCCGGCTGATGTGCGGAAGTCTTCGGATGTCTTCTCTGTACCTGCGGATTAAAACCCGTCTTAAGCTGCGCTTAGTGGGAAACATATGCCTTATGCATATGCCTTACACATTAACATAAAACAATAACGAGATAATAAATTTCATGCATTTATATTATGAACTTATACAAGTACTTCTTCTTATAACGAGGCTTATGTTTAGTGAGACTCCAGTAGAATTCTGAACTTATACTTTAGGACTATGTTTATTCGGGACTCCAGTAGGAGTTACAAAAGCATACTTATGCCTCACGGGTTTACCTTGGTTCGGGTACGATGGGTATCGTAGAGATTACGGAAGATGTCTTGGTGATGCGGAACTTATTCTTATACGGAAGTACTTATAAGTACTACAAAACTTATCTTGGTACTTCGTATCTTTATCTTACTGAGTATATCTGCAATTACTTCCAGACATTCGGGTATTTGAGCATGCGGTTTTTAGGATCTTATACGTGTATTCTGGAGACTATACATGTATTTCAGATCTCATACATGTATTATAGAACTTATACTTGTCTTACAGATCTTATCCTTGTGCGAAGGTACCCGTAGGTACAATAAGTCAGAACTAATCATAATCGTATCACATACAGGGTCAGATCAAACGTATGCAGATACATATCAGGTATGGACATTAGTGGGAGTAGGTATAGATCGAGGAAACGGATACATATGCTTATTTTACGGATGCGAGGGTACCCATGGGTACTCTGGGACCTCACTTGTTTGCGTCTGGGGTGCGAAGTGGGTACTCTGAGTTTGTCCCGGATACGGGGTACTTTGGAGTGCTACGGAACTTGATGAAATACGGAGGTGCGGGTGGGTCGCTGCGAGGAACTTGTCGGAGGCAAGCGGAGACTTAATCAAAACAAAGAGTACCATTGGTACTAGAACATGAATCTGGGACGGAACTTATTCGGATACATGGCAGGGGCATTCGGATACACAGCAGGGCTGTTGGGATGGGGGTACTAGTGGGTACTACGAACTTAATCAAATACCGGGAGTAAGTAGGTACCCCTACGGAACTCATCGGTCCGGAGTACTGTGCCAGGTACTACGGGACTTAATATCGAGGAGATAGGAGTTAATCGGAAGCCGGGGTACCATGGAGTCTTCTGAGAACTTCATCGAGAGCGAAACGATTTAATTAAATCGCGGGGGTACGTGGAGTGCTTCTGAACATTACCCGGATCACGGGAGTACCCGTGGGTACTACGAATATCGAGAGGCAGGTACCCGTGGGTACTGCGGAGACGTCGGAGACGGGACTTGTCGGATACGAGGAGTACCGTAGGTACTACGGGACTTGACCAGTCTGGGACTTATCGGATCTGGGGAGTACCGTAGGTACTCACGGGACTTGTCCAGTCTGAGGGGATATTGCAGCGAGCATCAGGACCTTTCTGGATCAGGCCGCGTGTTCAAGTGTCAGTCACGAGGGTACTGTGGGTACTACGAGAGCAGTCTGAAGTACGTCGGATCTTTACTCTTATTCTTTATTCGGGGGTCCTATCATATAGCGTTTTGACTACCTAGACCCATTAATGCGGAATGAGTAGGACACAACACAATTAGTACGGAAAGATACTATACATGCAGTGCGTAGCACTGGTCGGGGCAGGGAGTGCCGTAGCGCGCGGGGCCGGGGGAGTGTTGTAGCCTTGTCCGAGCAGGGAGTGCGTAGCATGACGGGGCGGGAGTGCGTGGCACTGTCGGTGGAGTTTAATTAGTGCCGGGCGCGCCTGTCGAGAGGAATCTGGGAGCCTTGTCGAAGTCTGAGTACTAATCGGGTGCGGGTACTAATGAGGCCTCTTAAGTACTAGTCGAGACGAGTGCGAAGCACTAATAGAATCTAGAAGTACTAATCGGAGACGAGTCTTGTGTCATTAAATAAGCTAGTGCTTAGGTGGTTTTACAATTATATGAGTTCATTAACTTACTATCTTATAATAGGACATTGTTAGCCACATTATGTTCATGGCGGATAAGTATTCCATATCTTGGTAGGTATATGATGAGCATGTAATCACACCTTATTCATGTATTCTTATTCTTCTATGAATCTACTTTACCCGAGGAATTTGAATCAATCGATCGGATCGATCGAGCTCTCAAGTTATGGCATTTTTCATGCCAACTAGTCGGTTCAGATTTTCACCAGGAACAATTTGAAATCATTTGTTTCTAGTGCCTTGTCGATATTTGGCACTGTATCTTTGTGCTCCTTTAAAGCTAAGGTGCTAAGGGTTCTATTCAAAGCTTGGAATCACCCAATTCGAGCACGGACTCAGATTACGTCAGAAAGCGGCACAGTACTTTCAGTGTTGGCCGATGCGAGGAATTGAAACGCACATAGCCTCACTTTAGTGGATTTTCGACCCTTAGAGTCAGAATTTGACGATATCTATTTCTATATGATGGTTTCCTTGAGTCTATTTAATTGACCACTTTAATCCACTCAAATCGGATAAGAAATGAGAGATTATGGCTTAATCGGCGGTGAGCCGGGAATGGAAGCAGGGTGTGGGTACACTTACAAAGTGTCACCCAAATTTTTGTTGGCCAAAAATGACCAGAAACCAAAGTGTACCGGTACATGTTCAAAGTGTACCGGTACACTTCACCGAAAAGTGCCCAAAATGTGTGTTTTCTCCCATTTTTCATGCACTTTCATCCATGGATCATTAATATACTTCCTATACACATCAAAATCATTCCCAATTCACCTTGGAATCTCTTTTATACTCAAATGTCTTTTGATTCTTATCTTCTTTCAAAACCTTTCATGAATTACTTCAAAACCCATTCCAATATGGGTTATAACTCATACACAAATCAAACTCAAGGGATTTGTTGGGTTTATTCTAAACCTAATTCAATTACTCTCGATTAACCATGAATTCATCCTCGAGAGGATTTCATGAGCTTCTTGTGCCATATGGGGTTTTTCACCAGGCCTTACTTGCCATCATTTTTGGGTTAAGATGAAACCGGCAAAACCCCTTGTTTGAGGACAAACTACTAACCAACCCGAGCATGAAGTTCGCATAATCACCAGAATTCATAATCAAGGTGAGTTTTATACCTTTTGGCTTGGCTCTCCTCTTGTCTTCTCTTCTTCTTCTCCATCGGTTCTCCCTCTTTTTGGAGACCAATTTGGTCTTCATCGTGGATTTGTTAAGGCACGTGTTTGGCTAGACAAAAACCCATTTTGGTTTTAAGTTTTTCTTTGTTGCTTTTTGGCCCATAACTCTTTCTATTTATAAATAAACTTTCCTTTTATTGTATTTTGGCCTCTAGTCTTTTCACATTAGGACTTTTAAGCCCCCTTTTGGACCAATTACAAAATTGTCCTTAATTCTTGTAATTTCCGGGTCTCTCATTTCCGTGTTTCGCATTCAACTCACGAAACTTTCAAATTAAGCTTACAAAATACCCTAAACATGTCGAAAACGACTAGGGTATATTTCGGGGTGTTACAAATTGGACGACATCCTTGTCTTTAATGGAGGAGAAGGCTTCAACTTCTATCAATTTACTAAAATAGTTTGTGGCAACCAACAATAACTTCTTCTGAGCTGGGGAGGTAAGCAATGGTCCTACTATATCAATTCCCCACTGAGCAAAGGGTCAGGGACTCGTGATGGTGGTTAGATCTTAAGCCGACACCCTTGAGATGAGGGGTTGTCTTTAACAGTGGTCGCACTATCTGAAGTAGGCGGCTGCATCTACTCTCATGGTTGGCCAATAATATCCTTGTGTATGGCCCTATGAGCTAAAGTTCTGCCACCTGGATGGTTTCTGCATATCCCCTCATAGAGTTTTGCCAATATGTATTGTTTCTATTGAGTGGTAAGACATTTAAGATAGGGCCTGTCCAATGATCGCTTATATAATTACCCATTCACAAGGGAAAACTTAGCCGCCTGGACTTGAATCTTGTGGGCTTCCATCCTATTATCTGCCAGTTTCGAGCTTAAATAATGTATAAGAGGATTCAGCCGGGGAAGGATTCTTAAGTATCTTCGCCCAGTGATCACGTAATGAACGGCCTTCAGACGTGATAAACGGGAAGAACATCGTTTCTCTTATCGGGATGAATCACCGGCCACTGCGCCCAGAAATTAATCTGACTTTTTCATTTGAGTCCCTTGGGATATGCTCGAGCTTCCAAGCTGCAAAACTCTCTAGCCGTTGCTTGACCAGACTTACATACTTGACCATGTGTTGGTCTCGTGTTTCGCATTCTTCGTTAACTACTAGTTGAGAGTTGCTACGTATGATGAGTTTTCTGAGGATACAGACTTTTAGAGGTTAACCCCGACCAAGATTGCTTCATATTCAATCTTGTTATTAGACACGGGGAAGCCTAGCCGTATAACATGTTCTATCCTTTCGCCAATTGGGGCTTTAAGTTGCAAGCCAACTCCAGCTCTTGTTTGGAGAGAAGCGCCGTCCACATTAAGGATCCACTAGCCCGGCGTCACCACTGGTCATATCGGTAGGGTAGTTACGCTAAAATCCTTCAATATCACCCACTATTGGCAAGCGAGGTTTATATTGAATATAGAATTCGCTTAGTTCAATCGCCCACCGTGCCATCCTTCCTGATAGATTAGGCTTATGTATAGTGCTTCGCAAAGGGAGATAGGTCAACACGATGATAAATTGTGCTTGGAAGTAGGGGCTAAGCTGTACTTCCCGCGCGAAGAATTTATCTTTGCTTGTTCAAGAAGGGTATACTAGGTTTTACGCTTGAGATGAGATTTAACTACGAAGAATATTGGTCTCTTACTTTGTTTTCATTTTCTTTGAACAAAGTTTGCACTTCGCGACACTTCTAACCTGCCCGAATGAGGTGAAGTGTATAGCCTTCCCTTGGGCTACCTAGAATTGGCGGTTCCGTAAGGTATTGTTTGATCGCCACGAAAGCTTGGTTGCATTCCTCATTCCAAGACAACCTTTTTGGGCCCCCTTAGAGTGATAAAAATGGTTTGCCAGATTACGTGAAGCCGGATATGAATCGCTGGGAGACTCGATTGGCGGTCGGTTCTTTGTTTCCTTTTCGGGAGGTAGGAGCTTGAGTCGTATAGCTTTGGTCGTCGGATTGGCCTCTATCCTCTCCAGGTTACCATAAAGCGAAAAACTTTGAACTTACCCAGAGCACATTTCAAAGATTTGAGTTTCATGTTGTACTTCCTTGTGATAACTTCCAAGGCTTCTTAGATGCTTGGTGTGGTCGAAGCGTTCTTTGGATTTCCTGACATGTCATCTATATAAGCTTCCATGGTGACACTTGATGAAGTTGGAGTCTCAGTTACGATCTTTGTTAAAGTTGCCTAAACATTCATACGAAGCCAGGCATCACATTGTACTAGTATAACCCGTGCAGTGTAATAAAGGCCATTTCTCCTGTCAATGGGTGCATTGGAATTCCAGGTGATCACCAGAAAGCATCAAAAGCAACGGTATTTCATGTCCGTCGCGGCATCGGTAATTTGGTTTATGCGTGGTAAGAAGTATTTTTGGGCATGCTTCGTTGAGGTCAGTGTAATCTACACATACTCGCCACTTACCCACTTTCTTTGGAACCACCGCCACATTGGCTAGCCATTCCAGGTATTTCACTTCTCTGACAAAACTTGCCCTCAGCAAGTTGTCTACTTCCGTCTAAATTATTTGATGGCGATCTGGGTGGCTTGCCTCCTTTTTGTCTTTACTAGTGCAGTCGGGGATAATATTTAGTTTATGAGGAGGCCGCCTGAGTTAATCCCAACCATATCCTAAGTATGCTTAAAGGCCGAATATATCCTATATTATTGATAGCATGAGTCGTAATTGCTCCTTTCTTCTGTGAGATGGGAGCCACGAGCTGAAAGTAACAAGTGAACGAGATCAGCGTTAATTTTTAGAGGATCCGTAACCAGGATCCTTCTCTTAAATGCAATACAGGCGACAAGCATCGTTGCTGGAGTTTGATATTTGTGGAGTAGGATTTTAGGTGTTCTTCTCCCCTCTACATTCTTGCGTAGATAGGCGATAACACTAAAGCTAGGCCCGGTATTTCCTTAAAGGTCTGACACCTTGACGTTAGTAAAATAACTAACGGATTTGGTGGTAGGTTGAAGGATAGCACCGTTGAGTGCGGTCGAGTACAGCCCCATTACGAAGTTGTAAGGCCCCAAGTGTTCGACGATTGAGAATAGAACTCTTGAGATTCTTGCTTGGAGCTTTTATAGGGAGTCTGACATCTCTGGGATTCTGGTAGTTGCACCGTTAAAGCCCAGAGAGGATTCGGCTCGTGAGTACACCATACCTAGGCTTCATTTGCTTGAAGGCGGGTAGTTCTTGACAAGTCTGTATTTATCGGGGATTTATCGATACCACAGTGCACATCGTCGTTAATATAGAGGGTGAGTACCAGTGCATCATAGTGGGACACAATAACCCTGTTCAGGTTGACAATAGGAAAGGATATGGGGCAGTATTGGTTTGGTTTATAACCGTGTCTACCTTAGGAGTTATTAGCATTTATCGAGCCTTAAGCGTAGGCGGCTCTCGAGCTTCTTCTATTGGTGCTTGAATGACAAGCGGTTGTCGACGGTCATGATATATAGTTAATGGCTGAAGATCTAGATTACGACGTGGGCTGTCGCGTGTGTTGTAACTCATCGCGGCTGCCACGATTCCATCTTGTGGTCGATTTCCTTGATGTACCTCTGGGAGTGTCCTTTTTGATAAGCCTTTCTCTTATGAACTCCAGGCTTGGCTCTATCGGTTTCCTTCCGTGATCTATGATAATCGCGTAATGAGTTTGTTTCTTTAGGATCGGAATGCGGATCGGTGTTAGCCCGTTTAAAGCTACTGCTTAGTCATTGAATGATGCGTGTGTGTGCTCATAAGAGACCGGGAGTGAATTCTTGGGATCTCTTCTTTTATGACTGATCACGGGATCGCTTTCAGTCTCTGCTCTGACCATCCTTGGATTCAGATGGCTTCTTCCCAGACGGCTTATTTCCTTCGATCGGCCTGTTTGTAATCATAATAGTCTGGGTTGCTGCTCGAATATTGTCTTCTAACATTGAGTACTTATCAACCCGCTTGTATAACTATTCCATTGTTGTCGACGAGTTTAAAGACAGTGACTGGAAGAAAGGAGTAAGATATTTACAGCTTATCCTGAAGTTTTAGGAATTTGCATCATCTTTATATGACTCTGTTAAACGGCTGGCTTGCTTGAACTTCCTTGTGAAGTCTCGAATAGTCCTGCCTTCACCTTGAATAGTCTGTGGGGGGCCCGACTTCGCTTTTTCTGCATGAGCGAGATCTTGCGAATCCATGGTGTAGCCCGTAGTTCTTGAGCAGAGTTTAAGTAAGTTTATGCGCGGGCTTATTGGAACTAGGCTAACGTGGGCCCATGAAATGTAGGGAACACTTTCCCTGACAAGCGATTATCGACATTTAGTATCATTTGCTACAATTATAATAGAGCATGTGATCTGGGGTCGTGAACCATCGAACGCATTCTGGTAGGCGTGTGAGCGGGCGAGGAGGCTCGTAGTCGAGAATATGTTACTACGGGCGAGAGGCATGTTGTTGGGTCCTCCAATTGGGGCTACTGGCGGCATGTAAGCGTTGGCCTTATCTAGAAGGCGGGATTCTGGCGACATTGGTGGTATCATGCACGAGGGGTAATAAGATGGAATCGCACCGCAGAGCAATACTGGCGATAATTCCCGGGGCCTTTGACTGGTTGGGTTGCCTCTTGCACATCTCTCTCACCACTGTGGGATGCACCGCCTAAGCAGGCATCAACGGGGGTAAGGTGATGTGATAGCCTGCTGGCTGAATTGGCCTTTGCGCTCCCGCGGGCGTACTTTGGTGAGAGGCGAAGGAGGATTTGCAGGGATGACTCATAATCTACGGGGTATCGACATTTGTCGGTCTGATGGGCTCCTTCCCTTTATTGAGAATGATCGGACCTTATGACTTGGCGTATCTGCGTACATCTTTCCTAAGATCTGACTTTTTCTGTTGGGCTCTGTTGGTCATTCTCCGAATTTGCAATCTTTCGGCATGACCTTGTAACTCCTTCATCTGCCTTACTTGCTCCTCATGTTTTATCTGTGTCGGCCGATGGAGGAATTTGATCTTCTGCGATTGGATCATCAATTGGTTGACATTCTTTGGCCTTGACGAATCAGGTGTGAAAGGAAATTAATAGAGTTTCAAGTGATCTGAGGCTGGAAACGATCGTTGAGCTGACCTTATGCTTTATGAGGCGAGACTTCTGATGCATTTCTATGAACCAATGTGGTGTTATTACCTTGTTGATACGAACTACTAGGCGTTAAGCGACGTAACGTGAACACGCAAGAGCGTCAGACGACGATTAGGTAGACCACCTTTCAGAAGATTAAGTCATTGAATGATGGAATCGAGAAACGGAGAGTTTGCATCGATTGAGTGCATGCACTACTCATAGGTATCTCTAGTTCTCAAGAGTGAGTTCACAAATTATCCTCCAGCCAGTTTTGGGAAGAATCTCTTAATCTTAGGGATAAAATATCTTATTCTTTATCAAAGATTAATTCTTCCTTATCATACTTACTAAATTGTCTCACCCTTATTTGAACGTATTTATAATAACTTTTTAAAAATATTTGGTTAAAAAACATCAAATACTTCAAAATTAATTATTCTAACATTCCCCATGATTTTTGTTGAAACATAATATTTTTTGGATAAAAATGTCATTTTTCATTTTATTTATTTACATTATCTTTTAAAATGAGCTTATTTTTGCAAGAAAATAAGAATTGTATATTTGTCAAAATCATACCAAAAATTGATAAAGGGTCAAATGTTTTATATTGAGCTTTTAAAAGGTCTTTTAATCAAATCACCCGATTCTTCAATGGTATAAATAATCACCCACAACTGAAAAGAACGAGAGAAAATGTTTTTTTCAATATACATATGTTTATATTTGGATAACAAATCATAACTGAAGTAGTTAAAAAGACAAAAGTTTCAATATTAATTTGCTAATATTCAATTCTCTTAAATTTATGAAAATTTTCTTTAATTTTAGAATATTTATTATATAATTCACAACATAAATCTTGAAAAGACATAATAAAATTCCAAGGCATTATTAACAACTTATTTGGAATCTGATAAAGTGTAGATTGGATAAAAAAGGAAGAGTTTAAACCGATATATATATATATATATATTGGTGGTGTAACATACTCCACATATTATATATGTCAAGATAGTCAGGATTAGTTCTGGCCATAAGCTTTCTGGAGACCAATAATGCCTTTTTACTTGTATATATAACGAGGGAGGGGCCGGGGTGTTATTCTGGATGTGTATAACCAGTTCAATCTAGCTAGAGATTGGAACGTGGATTAATTGTTCCACTTCTTATCGAAGTATTTGTTACAGGGTATCCCGGAGAATATGGGAATCAAAGGTTTGGTTGAATCGGGGTATCTAACATCCATTCCGCCTGAGTATGTGTTTCCCTCAAACCTAAATGATTTAGAAGCAGAAGAACAAGTTCCAACAGTTGATTTTTCTCAACTCACTTCCGGTACACCTGATGAAAAATCCAAAGCCATCCAAGCAATTGGCAAGGCATGTCGGGAATGGGGATTTTTTATGGTAACATCTTTCCGATTTTTCTATTTTTATTTTTATATGCACGTGGTGAGTGTCGTTTTGATGTGATATTATTTATACTACTAGGTAATAAATCACAGCATGCCCGAGAGACTCATGGATGAGATGCTGAATGTGAGTGAAAGGTTCTTTGATCTCACGGAGGAGGAAAAGAAAGAGTATGCAGGAAAAGAACTGTTTGATCCAATTCGGTGTGGAACAGGCTTTAATAACGGACAAGGCAAAATGTTTCTCTGGAGGGATTATCTCAAGATTCATGTTCATCCCCACTTTCATGCTCCTCACAAACCCTCTGGTTTCAGGTGATTAATTGTCATCATACTTTAAAAAGTGTGTTGAATAATTAACATGGACTGCTAATAATTAACTACATTATTTTGAATTTAATTAAGAATAATATGTTCTGTACTTGTCATGGTTTTAGAGAGACTTCAGAAGAATACTCCAAAAAAGCTCGAGAGGTGGTTGAAGAACTGGTAAAAGGGATATCCAAAAGCTTGGAACAGGAAGAAAACTACATCCATAAGAAAACGGATATCGAATCAGGATTGCAGCTGCTTGTTGTGAATCTTTATCCACCATGCCCACGTCCAGAACTTGTAACGGGGATGCCCCCTCATTCCGATCACGGCATCTTAACACTCCTCTTGCAGAATGATGTGTGTGGCCTTCAAATTCTGCACAACGGCAAGTGGGTGCCCGTCAACCCCCCTCCTTATTCTCTTCTTGTCAATACAGGGGATCAAATGGAGGTACGTAATTAATTAATTGTCCATACAAATTAAATTAATCTTCTACTTCTAATTAATTAAGGAGAAAATTATGGTCTGCAGATACTCACAAATGGCAGGTACGAAAGTGTGGTGCACCGAGTTGTGGTAAACAGCAAAGCAACGAGGATTACAATCGGAACTGGACATGGACCACCACTGGGCGCCATTGTGAGGCCAGCAGCTGAGCTTCTTGACACTACTGAAAACCATCGTCTCCAAAAGTACAATGGAATGAAGTATAGGGACTACATTGAGCTTCAACAAAACAATCAACTCAAAGGCAAATCCTGCTTGGATCGTCTTCGAATTATTTGACCTATATAATTTATTAGTAACCTTAGAATTACTCTAAACCTGCTTGCTATCATGATGTATTAAGGCTTGTGTAATGTATGATGGATATCTCCATAAACCCCTTATCTATCCATAGTCCTTGGAATTACTTTCACATTAGTATCACTTTCGTAAGTTTAAGTTGTGTTTGATTCTCAAAAACAATAGGCAAGAAAGAAAACAAATATTAAAGAAAATTATTTGCTTAAATTTGATTGTCTAATAAAAAATGAAAAAGAAATTCAAATTTAAATAAAATTGCTTACAAACTTGCATATTCTTAAAATTAATTAGAAAAATCAAATAAAAATAATTAATATGTGGGATTTAACTCTATTTTTATTTTATTTTATTTTTTCTCTCCATATAAATATACCTTTTTTTTTCTTTTTTTTTACTATTGGCACAAATTTTCTATCAAAACGTTTCTTTTTCTTTTTCAAGGTCTGACTTTTGCCACCCCTGTGACAGCTACAACAAGTTAACAAACATTGCATTTAGATTTGAAGAAATTTTCTACCATGATGATTCATCCCACCGACACTTTCCTGAATGCAAATTTTACTAGCAACAAGGACGATAACTTGTAGTCCAACTCGAATTATCGTTCAGGTTGTAAACATGACCCGGCCCATTGGGCCTTGGCTGTTATAGTACATGTGGGTTTTAAACCTTAAAGAGACAAAACCAGACGTCCCAATCATACACTTGGGCTGGCCTGCTTCCCTCCATCCATGTGGTTTCCTTTCTGCCTGAATCCTAGTAGGTACTACTAGTATATGAATATTAAAGACTCAGGTTGGACAAAGCTTGTCGTAGACGTATTAAAAGTTAAAACAGCCAAGGAGAACTTGCCTAGAAATTTCATGTTACATTTTTTCTTCATTGATTTGGAAATCTCGAACACAAGTCCACATAAGGTACAATAATGGACAAATTGCAAAAGACAAAAAATTAGATAGATCAGGTCAATCAAATTCAGTAATATATAAATCAGCAATTTGTATAAAATCTCTCCATTAAGTTCGACTCAAAACATCAATGATAAGGATTTAAGCTCAATGGAAAAGCCAATATTATCATTATACACAATATTATGCCGTCACCATCCATAATTATTACTCATACTCACCTCAAAAATTACCATAAAAATATATCTTCTTCTTCAGCTGTTAAGAAACCTCAAATGAAAGAATCCTCCACCTCTATCTGGCCTCAACGGTTAGAACCTTTCATCATCCAAAGTGGTCCTACAACAGCCTGGTTGCCATTAAAAAGGAAAAGCAAAAAACAAAAAGATTTAAAATTTTTAGAATTTTTAATTAGGTAGAGGAGGGAAAACTGGAAAACATAAAAAGCATTAAGATTGAAAAAGGTGTCCAATAAAGAAGAGACATTATGAATGTCTCCATCAGGGGAAAGTAATAAAATGATAAAAAAAATGTCCTCTATAAATCATGAAAAAGAGTTATACTGATTAAGATTTATTTATAACCGGATCTTGAGCAGCTGGCAGCGAAATGGTGGTGTATGCGGCTCGACTATCTTAGTATAACCAGGCCTGACCCATACCCCCATTGTGTTTGATTTGAAATTTGAAGACGAGAATATATGTCCAATGAAGCAAAGACGAGTTAAAACGACCTTTCTCTTAAAATAAATTTGATTTAAATGCACCAAACCCCACTATTTAGTAAATATTATATAAAATTGGCACTAGGTATAAATTATTATATTAAGCTTCCATTTGTATAATGTACCGGAGTCTCCTGTTTTTGCTTGGCATGACTTTGTAATATCGCCCTCAATGTGGCACCGAGTTACACCCAACCAAATGTCTTGACTTTTAGCTAAAAATAATTAATTTTTATTAATTTATCTTATTCACTTGTCATATGAATCCTTTATATAAACTATTCATCTCCTAACACTCAGTCCAATGATAGTATGAAACCTAGGTAACCAGGAAAGAGGAAGGATAAATGGTGATTTGATTAAAAAATCTTTTAAAATCTCAATTCAAAATTTGACCCTTTGTTAATTTTTGGTCTCACCAAAAAAAGTATCATTTTTTATTTTCTTATAAAAATAACCTCTTTTTTTAATACATGATATAAAAAAATATATTTTTGTCCAAAATAAGTTATTTTTCAAAAAAAAAAAAAAAAGAGAAATATTAGATTCATAAATTTAGGTTTATTTGATTTCTTTTAATTAAATATTTCAAAGAAAAAAGGTTAATATTTTGAAGTTGTCAATATATAAAGAGAGACGCTGATTGAACATTGGAATAGTAAAGAGTCGTCGGATACCTTAAATCAACACGTTTATAACAATCAATTTAGGGGGGCAATGTAAATTAATCTAATTTTGACAGTTGTAATATTAGGACAATTATAATATGTAATAATGTGTATTAAAAAAAATGTAATAATGTTAACAGAAATGGTTCAAGAGTGATGAGAACTTTTGGCACATTTCTAGGTTAGACAACACGGCTAAGGCATATAGGGGTTGAATTAAATTAAATTACATACGTAATTTGGTGTCTTCAGCTATTTAAGGTTGAAAACCTGAATATTTGCTAACAAAATCAACGGCGCTTTTCTTTTTGGGGTATTTATCTTAGTTTCCTTTCCCTTCCCTTCCCTTCGTTTTCTGTTTGCGTTGTTGCCTAGTGTATAGAATTTTGATGGGCCGTCCAAGAAAGCTCAAAGATCTGATCGGCGTTCTGAAAGACAAAGCTTCCATAATCAAAGCAAGTCTGTTATCCAAACGCGCCACCTCTTATATACGCGTAGCCGTCGTTCGTGCCACCACCCATGACCAGTCCGCTCCGCCGCCGGAGTATCGCATAGCCGCAATCATCTCGTACGGCCATGGCACACGCGCCACCGCCTGCGCGTGCGTCGAAATTCTCATGGACCGACTCCACAGCACCCGGAATGCGGCTGTGGCCCTCAAATGCCTCTTCACCCTCCACAACGTCGTCAGAAGAGGCTCCTTCATTCTCAAGGACCAGCTCTCCTTCTGCCCTTCCTCCGGCGGCCACAACTTTCTCAACCTCTCCGTCTTCCGCGACGGCTCCGACGTCCACTCCCTGGAGTTGTCGTCGTGGGTCAGATGGTACGCCGGAGTCGTGGAGCAAAACCTGATAGTTTCAAGGGCTTTGGGATACTACCTTTCTTCTCCTTCAAGACCGTCCAAGAATCACAAACGAGAAGATAATATTTCTATGCTGTTGAACTCGGATTTATGGGAACAAATGAATGCTTTAGTGGGGATGGTGGAAGAAATTTGCAGAGTACCCGATTCATTATATCTTCAAAGAAATGATTTGGTGTATGAGATTGTGAGATTGGTGGGTGAAGATTACAGATTGGTTCAGCACGAAATATTCCTCAGAGTGAAAAATCTGGGAGATCGAATGGGTAGTTTAAGTTTGGGGGAGGCGGCTGATTTCTTAGGGAGTTTGAAGAGGTTGGAGAATTGCAAAGAGAGGACGGTGGAGTTGTTTGCCAACAGAAAGAAGAATGATGCTCTGTGGGAATCTGTAATGGAGGCGAAGGTGGAGCTTGTGACGATGAAGGAGAGCAGAGAGAAGAGATTGTTGCGGATAGGGATGGGAGATGATCGGGTGAGTAAGTTGACTCGGTTCGGGGAAGGAATCGTTGGGTCGTTACAGTCATTCCGGTTCAAAGGTGATGAGGGATGGTTAGACGTAGACCAATGCCCTTTAACTGTTTCAACAGTTAGATGAGGCTGGGTCCTGGGCGCTGCGTGACTCAATAATAGAGCAAATTATCTTGTTTGAGATTGGGTTTTTTACTTTTTTTTCATTTTTGACCCTCTTTTCATTGAGTGATCTTGTACATACAAAACATATTCTATTTCTGAAAATGTTACCTTTTTTTTTTCTGTTCTTTTTTTTTTTTTTTAATTTTGCTATCTAAAGATTCCATTCCATCACCTAACAAGCACAGTAGACTGACCATTTCAATGGAATTGGGTATAATTTTATTGAAAAGAAAAAGAATTTTATTGATTTAAACTTGTCATAAAAATTATAAAGGATGAAACAATATTTAATTAATAATATAATAAATCAGTTCAAAGTCTATAAAATCAATAATACTATAGTTATGATTCCAATTATATAATATAATGACAATCATAATCTAATTTATCGTCATTAATTGAATATGTTATGTTCATCTAAATCACTCACATATCAAATGTAATAACAAGACGATGATAAATCAAACCACATATCAAAATAACGACATCACAAAAAAAGAGGTATATATGAGTGATTTGAGTTAAAAAATGAGTAAAAATCTCCTTTATTGTTTAGGTTGATGAAACAAAAAAATGTGTAAATGAGTTAGTTAAGGCAAAAAAATGAGTAGAAATGACCTCTATTGCTTTAGGTTGATGAATTGTTAGAAAAAAAAAAAAAAAGAGAAAGCTAAGAGAAATGGAGGGTATGAATTGTGTATATTTTAAATTTAATGAGTTGTTTATAGACCGGGGAACTTAGGTTTAGGAATATTCAAATATGGCGCTTGTACTAAAATTATAAAAGTGGTGGATGAATTGGTCCAATCAATGAGAAGGGGGGTGGGGGAGGGGGCGCAATTGCGATGGAATTTAAATTTAAATATTTATCTAAATAATGATATCTTCCGTGTTTTCACAGTTTCCGGGTAACTTCAAAACACTATTTCATTTTCTGAGATATAGGGTAGGATTGGATAGTGGGACACGTTAAGACTTGATTTGTATGCCTTCTTTTCCTTTGACAGTATTTGTATGCATTCTTTAATATGCCAAAAAAGCAATTATACAAGTCTACTTATCGAAGTCCTTTATAAGGTTACAATTAACATGTGAAATTATAAGTAGAGAAGCAGAAGAAGATGATGTTGAACCCTAAGATGATCCCATCACAAAGAAGAAGATGAAGAGGAGTTAAGCTATGATTGAACCCGCTGGAAGAAGGAGAATAGGAGGAGGCGACTGCTATTGCTTTTAGGGTTTGCTAAAATGAGGGTTTAAAAAAACATGTCTTTTTAGATTTTCCTAGGTTTGGGGGTTTAAGAAAAGCCGGATCTGGCTTTTAGTTGTAAAACATTTAAATTCAGACCATTTCAAATATGCGGAAGTGTTTTCGGTTCGCTCTGGTAGGCCCATAAACATTAAACAATTCGTTTTACAAAATGACATCTGTGCACTTTCAAAATATTATACAACATTGTTTAAGTAATTTCTTATTTTAAAATACAAGATGAAGTCATGCTCAAAATGATATTAATACGTATAATGAGGCATCTTTCGCCAATTATAACTACCGGTGACTCTGTGACCTCTCGATCTTGCCTGCTCACGTTCGTATCTGTCGCTCGGTACCTAACGTTGGTAAAACAATGCGCTAAGCATTTCATGTAGTGGTTCTCTCTGAATCTATTCTTTAGTTTAGTTAAAACAAATCATGCAATTTAACGATTCAAAGCTTTCAAACCTTTATGCATGATCGATGTAAATACAATCACATATCTGCGTATATATAAGATACAGTATGGTTCATTGATCGTCCAAATACACTTTCATATTCAATAAATCATGCATTAATCAAATCATGCATTTCCCACGTCTTCTTTTCAATTCTAATATTTCCTGATCTAAAATCAATTCAAATATGCGACAATTCAATTCGATTTTTAAATTCAATTCGATTACGCCAATCCCAAGATTGATTATGCCTTAACAAATTTAACATGTGCTTGATATACGGGATATCGGAGTCAAACGCGATCCGTGAGGCTGCAGGGCTGTATAAAAATGATTTTATAACCTGGTATCGTCTCCCATTTAAAACATTTGGTTATAAAAATCGATTAGTGAGCAATTCACGGAAATGCGATCCATTTGGTGTTGATCGAGGTGACGCATCAATATCTGATAGTTCGCGATCTTTACATATTTGACTCCCATTGATATCTGCGTCATCGTATCTTTGAAGAACTAAGCAGTTAACGATTACATTAAGGCGTTTAGTCTTTATAGTGAAATGTCACGATTACAACTATATACATTTGTATAAATAGTTCACTTTCAATAGTCATTTTTAATTTTCCTTATCTGAGCATTTTACAATCAATTTCTTCAAATCATTTAAAACAATTCAATATGTCTTTCTTTTGCATTTAGAACAAGCATTTCAAATATTGAAACGAGAATAGTAAATATAGAACAAATATGAAAAAATTTGAAACGAGGAATAGAGTCGGTAAGACAAGCCCCAGGTGTCGTCCTTTAATTCATGTCCACATGAATTTCGACCTCAGCTTCCGGACTTTTTCTCTACAGATTAACCCCTAATCCATCACACATATTTCGCAATCAAGAATAACGAAAAATCATTTGTGCATTCTAAGTTTTTTGGTTAGGGTTGATGTCACCCAATACACCTCACTTGCCAAATTTTTTAGGGCCAATTAGGTCATATTTGCTCATACATCCTTCACAAAAATTATAGCTCTATGAGTCTATTTTTATTAGAGATTTGAATCGTCTCATTTTGGATCACCCAAACACAGAGTTATGGCATCTTTATGCCAGAAGCTGGTCGATATGCTGACTCACTAGGTTACCAGCTATTTTCTCAATTTCAGGGTCTTAACTTCATGTGAATTGGTAATGGTCCATTTCTCATTTTGAAGCTATGGTTCTTGGGTTCCCTCAATTGGAATCATTCAATTTGGATCACAAAAACTCAAGTTATGGAATTTTACATTCAGACTACTCTAATTTGCAAAACAGAAGCAGATTTTTTTCTTGCACATAGCTCCCCTTTTGAAGGATTTATGGGCACTTTGGGGTTACAATTTGTATACCCTTCCTTCAAGTAAATTATTCTCCTAGAAGTCTAGTTTACCCAGAAATTTGAATCACTCAATTAGGATGAGTGAAACTCAGCTTATGGCCAAGTACGAAACTACTCCAAAACACATAGCTTGTTTGAGTGAACCGAGAAATTTATAAACGAGCATCACTTCAACGAATTTCTAGGTCAGTGGGTCAAAATTTGGGTACCCTTACTTCAGGGACATTCTACTATAGTCTAGTGTACTTGTATTAATGATCTCAATTAGGATAAGAAATGGCGAGTTATGGCCAAAGCAAAAACATGAGTTTGGAAAATTTTAACAGCACTCTCCTTGAAACACCATAATTTCCTCTTCGTGATTTTTCTTCCAAAAAACTCCTCAAAACTCAATAAATCATGTCAATCACTCTAATAACATCCTAATATCATCTTAAACCAATCACAAACAAATCCATGGATGATTTAGGGTTTCCCTGACTCAAACATCATAAAAATAAAATTCTAGGGTTTGTGTTCTTACCTTGAATCTCTTTGTTCTTCAAGCCCTAGCTTCTTCCTTCAACAATCTTGCCAAATCTTGCACAAATATGGAAGATTGTCCACCAAAAGTTTGATCTCTTCTACACAACCCTAGGTTTTCTCCTCTTTTTGCTCTCTCCTTTTCTCAAATACGTTTTTGGCTAAGTGTAATTACAAGACCATTTTAGTCTTTATGCTCCAAGCTTCTCTAATAAACATTTGCTCCTAACTAAATAAATTTTTTTTTTTTTTTTTGCACTTAAGTCTTCTATTTCTTCCTTTAACATTTAATTTACTTAGGCATTTAATCCCATTCTATTTTTGACCCTTAGGTCCTCATTTTACAAATTCCAAATTTTGCCTTTACATAGGTTGATTCTGGGTTCAATCTTTTAAATCTAACATAAAATAACAATCAATATTCATTTAACAATTTTTGGAAATACTTGAGTTTGGCTCGTTTATCACCGAATATATAATAAAATTATAAAAAATTCTAAGGTATTTTTGGGCGTTACAACTCTCCCAGCTAAAATTTCGTCCTCGAATTTACTTTAGTCAACGTGCGGATACTGTTCTTAGCATCGTTTCTTCACTTTCCCAGTGGCCTCTTAGGTCTTGTGGTTTCTCCACGTACTTTGACTAACGGGGATCTTCTTGTTGCATGATTTTTCGCTACTCGAGCCAAAGTCTCTCTGCGAAACTCTTCTTCATATGTCAAATCCGGTCTCAGTTCAATTGTTTATGTAGAGGCTACATGTGAGTAAGATTACGTCGGATACCTCCGTAGCATGGACACATGAAGCCCATTATGGACCTTTTCCAATTAGGAGGTAATGTTAATACATGCCCACTTGGGCCCACTTTTTTCGATTCAACTACAAAGAAATTAACCGGTTTACCTCTTGAACATTTGATGGTAATCATTGAAATTTTGTAGGTAATCCAGTTTACATACTAATTTCCTACCGAACACCATTGTAGGTAATATCTCTGTCGGTAAAAATAATTACCTACAAAAAAGTGCAATAGTAGGTAATTACCTACAACAATATTAGTCGGTAAGTGGTAGGTAATATCATGTCATATTTTGTCGGAAATTACTTTACCCTCTTATTGTTTTTTGTAGGTAATGTTGTAGGTAAATTTGGTATTTGCTATCTTTGTGATACAATTGGTAGGTAGTACACCATTCTGTAGTTGCTATATTGTTAGTAATGCGTAGGTAGAGTTTGTTGCCTCAATTTGCCAATTCAAATAAGTGGAGTTCGATCTGGTAATGGTTAGATTTTGCGAGTAATAGGTAATAATTTCATTCCATTTATACTTGTAGTAGTGTCTGTCGGTAATAATTTCATTCGTTTATACTTTTAGTAGGTAATGCAGCCGATAATAATTTCTATTTCATTTATCCTTTTGGTAGATGTCTAAACCGGTAATAATTTCATTCATATTATACTTTTGGTAGGTATGTGTTGGTAATAATCCATTCATTTATATTTTTAGTAGGTAATACGTAGGTAATTTAAAATAATATGAAAACATTTTACATATTTAATTAATTTAATTGTAATCGATAAAAGCAGAATAAATTTACAATAAAGTAGATTAATATATGATTCAAAATTGTAATAAAATGACAAATAATAGTGCAATTAAAATATTCAAATTACATAAATATAACTTCGAAGTGCACTTAGTATAGTCTTACATAAAATAAAAGTGGCAATAATAACAAGTTGATAGCTGCATGTATGATAGATTGAAACTTGAGACAACAATAGATACTACTTTGGGTGCTTATTGTTGTCATCGTCATCGTCATCATCTGTCATTAAGTCGCCAGGCGAGGTCGGAAATAAGACGAGTAGGGACTGAGTAATTAGTTGTTGAGCTCTTGACATTTCATGCATACGTTGTAATAAATGTGATGTTAGGCTTTCCAATTTATTAATTACCTCCTCTTGGTAGAGTAAGCCTCTCTCGTAACTCTTGCATTTCTTCTTCATTTATTGAGAAAAGGGGCATTGTTGAAGTAAGTACCACCTAGTCCCATAGTACGCACTAGCTTTGGGACTGAGACCATAAAGCGCATTCACTGTTTTCCACCCACATTATCCAAAAACATGCTATTCATCTATTGTCTCATTGCATTGTGTTAGCTGCGGCTCTCCTAGACTCGAGCATCTGGTAAAAATTTAAATTAATTAGATTATCATAATGGGTAAGTTCAAGAAAGTCATACATTAATCAAATTAATTAACTTACATTTCTGAGTTCTTGACTTCTTATCAACAAATGTCTTACCATCACCTTTTTTGGTGTGTAATGCGATAGCTACAGTGCGAGTGGGTTGGCCGCCAGTTTATGAGCCTAAATATACATAAATATAGAAACTCATTACAAACCAAAGACATAAGCCCCGACAAATAGAACAGTTTGATTAAATTATCGCTTTCATTAAAAAATGTAATTCACCTTACTAATAGCAGAATTTATAGTCTTCTGAGATTAAAAAATTACTAATCTATTAAAAAAATTTAAAATGCTTCCAAATGAAGATCCTTAGTCCAAAACGAACAAATACACAACAACACACAACTTCACATTAGGGTCATCCTTTCCATGACACCTGACAAAACCACCCAACATCCATGATCACCATGAGGAAAAGTTGTAATCACAGAGCGCAAACAACCGCAAACATCACAAACACTTTGAGAAATGAGACATAGTATTCTATATGCTAATTTAATCTTGGAACTATATGTTCATTAAGTATGTGAAAACAAAGAGGAAGGAGACAATGGTACTCAATTCGGAAAAATAAGAGGAGGCTACTGATGTACATATGTTCCCATTAGTGGAGTTCTCCAGAAATCAGTTTGATAGTATTATGATTCAATATTATATATCATGCACTTTTGTTCCCATGCATTTTTAAGCGACGAAGCAAAACCATAACGAGTATGCACTCGGGGAATCAAACAAACAAAATAAGTGTTGGTTATACCACGGGGTATGATAATACACAAATCTCTCATTTTTTTCATTAAAGTACTTTCCCTGGGTATGGCGTATAATCTTATTTCCATCAAAGGAGCAGTACCCACAGGCATTGACCTTCTCTCGATGACGATATACCACATCCATCTCCATATGGACTATTTTCTCACTAACATAAAAATTCCTTTCCTTATCTATCATATGACAAAGGACCAAACAAATTATAGCCAAAAGAGTTAAAAACTAGTTCTGAATAAAAGCTTACAAGTCGTCTCCCATGGTCATAATGAGTAGCAGTGCCTCTAGTGTGAGTTGAAGGTCGTTCCGTGCGCTGCTGCCTTGACATTCTTCTGTTCTTGGAGTATGTTTCATGAATCTTTTTTGCTTTCGATGTGTTCCAATAACACTGCCATCTTTCCCACAAATTTGGATCAATGCAGTTTGGCTTCTTTCCTTTCCTTTTATTTCGATATCATCATACCGTCTCCCGACCACACACTTTCTCCTCCCATCTTCATTTGCGGCTAGTTCATTTATTGCATTGTCCCACATGAAGCATTTCTACATTATATAATTCTATGTTATAATCAAAATTAGCATACAATTAAATCATAATTCTATGCAGTAGGGGTTGCTTCACCTTTTTTTTCCAACTAACACATGCTAAAATAAACTTAAAAATAAGTTAACATAGCATTTATTTGAAATTAGTATAATAAAAGCCTTAATTTCACGAAAATGGTCTTCCATTTTAGTCCATTTGTCTCTTCAGATCAATATTTTCCTCAGCCTTCCTCGTTATGCGATTCAGGATGGCTCTAAACTGAAATAATATTCTATTTAAATATTATTCACAATTAACAAAATGTAAGACTTTAATATATTACTTACACATTATTTATGTCGCCGCAAATTAATACGATTTTTGGTGTCCCGATTCATAAGTATGTGTTGAAGAATTTGTAGGTCGGGAATGGAGTGCGAAGCATCTGTGGAGTGTTAGTGTAGGTGTTAGTGAAGTTGTATACAAAGGCGACAAGTTAAGGGTGAAATTTGGTGACTCTATGGGGTGGAGCAGGGTAGGTTGGGATGCACACGGTGACTCCATATGCGTGAGTCTGAAGTTGGTTTATGGTGTGACTCATGTACGGAGGAGAAAGTGTAGATGCTGTGTTAGGGCGGTCTTGAAATTTGTATCATGATTGAATTGGTTGATGAGATGGTTGTGGTATTACAGACCTTCTTTCTCTTATTTCTTTAGAGATTTAACCATGTCTTGACAAACTATAAAGATGTAAACAAAAAAAATGTGACAAGTTACAATATTAAGCAAATATAACTCACAAGAAAAACAAACGGTCATTACTTGTTGTGTAACAATATCAATATCAACAATTTAAATTTCTACAAACATCATAATCAAAATTCATAATGATTTATTATAGCAATATCAATATCAACCATTAAGATTTCTACAAACATCATAATAAACTAAATAAATACAAAGCATTGTGAATGCTCTTTGTCTAATCACACTATCCACTCCCGGCTTCCACATATTATCTTCACTTTCATCTTCTAATTAGAAGCTCAAGTAGGGTCATCGAAAATTTCCGATTCATCATCAACTAGTTGAACAAGATCCCCATTTACATCATTGATGGACCGATTCATCGTCGTGATCGATGCTTCAGTTTATTTGTAAATTAAATGGCTCATCTTCTTGGAATCTTTGAGTTACCATCTTATCTTCCTCAACGGTATAGGAACATCCACCATTAGCCTAGCTTTAACTTTGCAAACAGCTAACCAATCAGACTTGTCTCTTTTTAAGCTAGGATAAGAGACATAATAAACTTGTGCAGCTTGCATGGCAAGAATAAAAGGTTCATACTTATTTAGCCTTCGCTTGGGTTGACATCTACCGAGAGGATCTTTGTTTATGAACTTTCATCCCACTATTAATAATCGTCAAACCACTCACACTTGAAGATGCGTCAAGCAATTGGCGATTTGGATATTCCAACCTCAAAACCTCTATCAAGCGGCCATAGTAATGAATCTCGTTATCACTAGAATTTGTGCCTTTTATGCAAACTTCACTATTTGAGGTTGACCGTATTGATCCATGTGATTCAGTATGGAATTTGTAACCATTAACAAAATACATTGGATATGATTCAACTGTGCGTAAAGGGCCTTTTGCAAGATCTTCGATGAACTCATTGTTGATGATATTGCCAAGCATGCCCTATTAAACTTATACAACTAGTTAATTTTTTTGAAATATAAGTAATAGACTTGGAGTATTAATAGAAATAAGAATTTCACTGCCATATTCCTTAAACCATTTTTGAAAAATGCTTTTCGGCTTCTCATCAGCTCAGCTTCTGTGATGCCCGATTCGTTGTTTTGTATTTCATCAATGTATATTCTAATCAAATTATAGAATACTTTTAGACATCCTACAACTAATAAGTTATGAATGATAAGTATTAAAATTTTAAAACACTTACTTGATATAGGTTGAAACATCTTCACAATTTTAATAGAATACATAAGTTTTATGCAGCATCATACTCAATATCAGATAACCTCCTTGTTTTCAATCGTCCAAATGGTCGGCCAGGATGTTTGAATATTGAAATATTACCTACAACCTCTTCAACATCACCACCATCATCATTACGAGGTACTCTTCGAGCTTTTGTGTACACGTGTGGCTCAAAATAATATGAACAAGATTGGATACTTCTTCTACTAAGTATGCATTACAATTGATCCTTCCCCTTACCTTTGCTTTATTATTGACATTCTTTTTCAAGTGTCCAAGAAATCTATATCAACATATATGCATAAAGAAATACACCAAGTATTCATTTTAATATAATAAAAATATTAATTTAAATTACTCATTTTACCTTCGAAAGGATACATCGGCAAATGTTATACAGTCCGACCAGTTCTGTATATGGCGAAGTGTATGGGAAAGATGCTCCATCGAATCAGAGAAACCGGGAGGAAATATACGTTCCAATTTGCAAAATGATAATTGAGACTCTCATATCTTTCAGAATGTCTTCCATGTTTGCTCTTCTTCAATTACCCTGTTGATGTTAAGTCTTTGAAAAAAAGACTTAATCTGTCAAAGCTTGCCATACATTTGTCGGAAGGAGCTCACGAGGAAATGCAATGGGAGTAGCACTGCATAAATACATGACAATCATGGCTCTTCATCCCAAACAGCTTTAGCTTTCTCATGTCTACACATCGTCCCATATTCGAGAGCATGTACCCATCGGGGAAATTTCAAGCTTTTCACCCATTCGCACAAAACTTATTTTCTTGCATCCTTCTAATGTATAACACGCTTTGGGAGGTACGTTGCTTCATCCGCCTCCAACCTCATGCCAGCCGACATAACCTTTCATGTCTTCTCACGAAACTCTCATTGTCTTTGGTTTTTCAGCTGATATCCGGCCACCGTTAGACACGTTTTCAAGGCACATTCTTCTCGATATGCATGACATCCTAGTTATGTCTAATGAAGTTCAGAACTCGATATGCAGCTCTAGATATTGTTGTTCAATGCAATCTTAGATATTTCTTAGCTCAACAACTATCAAATATCAATCCCTTCTCCACCCCTAATTATACTTTCTTGCCATCGATGATAACACATAAATCACGATAATATCTCAAGTTCTATTAATGTATTCTTGCATGCATGTGAAAGATATTCATAGGTGACTTCGTTAATTAGTAGAATAAGATGTTCCCTGCCCAATAATAAATATCTATCGTGCTCCATACAATAGGACAAGCAAGTTTTCATTTGTACTCGACGAGAAAGCATTGAGTAGCAGGAAAATCACTAATAGTCCACATGAGAGCAGCTCTCATTTGAAAGTTCTGTTTCCGTGAAACATCATAAGTTTGCACACCAACATCCCAAAGTTGCTTTAATTCTGCAATCAAAGGTTGCAGGAAAACATCAATCTTATTTTTAGGATTGTTAGGCCCAGGTACAATTACGGATAAGAACATATAAGCTTCCTTCATACACATCCATGGTGGCAAATTGTAGTGGGTAACTAATCGCCAGCCATGGCAGTATTGTTGTCTGGATTGACCAAATGGATTTAGAAAACCATCAGTACACAATGTCCCCTCACATTACGACATTCATAAGAAAATGAAGGATGTGTGTGGTTGAAATGCTTCAATACTTTCCCGAGGAATCGGATGGATGACACATTGTGCCATCATCACTGCATTAGTGCTCATAAATGCCATACTTGTATGTCTGTTGTTGCCAAACATATAATCGATTGGCTGCCTAGGACTTAAAGTAATATCATCTTGTGTGGAGCGTATTTTGTTTAGTTTCCACAGTCTTGATTTATTCTTGAATCGGATGATTACAAAATTTATGACTCTTGAAGTCAGCATCTTCACCACGATATATCACACACAAGAATTTTTGCAACAATCAATCTTTTCTCTTTGGAAGACCAAGTCCACACTAACTTCTTTGTTCTATAAAAATTATGGACCATTTTGTTATCCTCTGGTAACACCTCTTGTAAAAATTGAGTGAAATCATCAAAGCATCTTTACGAAAAATGGTGCTCACGACTTCATATGCAGCAATGTCGTCGACCCGACATTTGAGAATGTTTAGTACAACCATCCCATAATTTTCATCAGCGCATTAAGCATATCATATGAACCTTTGTGCGGTGGGATTGAGTACTTCCTCCATATCCTCTACATTAAAACCGGGCCATTTGCATCGGTGCTCCGGTTGTCGATATGAGTTACCTAGATTCTGTATCCACATCTTCATGAATATTACATTCAGAAGTTGTAGAGGTAGCATGCACATGTTCTCCATGTGTAAGTCCATGCACATAATAATCTTGCAATAAATCCTTCTAAAAAGATGTAACTTCACTTCTTGCCAAAAGTTTGGAACTTTGATTATGACACTTCCTACATGGACATCTTATCTCTCTTACATTCATCTCCCAATTAGTTTGCAAACCAAAACTAATAAAATTTTCAACGCCATCCAACAAAATCTTTGTTAATGGTGCCATCCATTATTGATTCTTGTAAATGTGTGATTTGATCTCATATTTCACTGAAATTCGATTCCATGTTTAGAAATTTAGTTCGACACATTTCATCAATTTGTTTTGCATATATTACTAAGAATGACATGCCATATGAAAAACTACTGTGTTTCCTAAACATATATATATATATATATATGGCCACCTTTAAAGCATAGAATGCCACAGTGTCTAAGTAGCTCATTCATTTTAGATATTAAAAATAATAGAAAGGTCATGGGAAGTGCCTTTTAGCCATTAGGGGTAAGACATTGTTGAAACACGAAATCAATGTTTTATTATTTATCTTTTTTCATGTTTTAACCATTGATGGGAAAATTCTCCTAATTCCACTTTGTAAGTGAGGAAATATAATACATTGAAACTTTGAATTAAATTAGGTGTAATTCAGGTTTTTCTTTTTCTATTTTCCAATTGTGGGTGCCAAAGCGGTAGTGGAATTGGAGTTTGGGTTTAGAGTAAAAACTCCACTATTTTTCTGTTTACTCTGTTTGGCTATAGAAAGTGTAGTAAAAATAGGAAAACAGTGTTGATTACTATATTATTATTGTTTTATTAATTAGAACATTCGAGTGGAATTAGGAAGGTCGCTCTTGTTTTAGGGAAGTCGAAGTTTAGGGAGGGAAGTCTGCTACAAATTGAGTTGACAAGAATAAGCCCGATGAAAGGGAGGGGGGAGGGGAATTTCCCCCCAATAAATCATTGCCCACATGCTTGTTTTTGCTTCTTCTCCAACCATAAAGCAAGCAACCAACCAACCAGCCTCAAGTATGTCTTTTTAGGTTTTATTTAATCTCCATCTACTATATAATACCATTCCTTAATTAATGTATTCTTTTTTTTTTAATATTGACAAAAGAATAATTTATTCTTTCTTATTCCTGCTTATCCCTAGGGTATGTGATGCGAGTTCTAACCATTAAAGAAAGTGAAATCCTTGGAAGATCTTCACACCTTGACCCGTGGCTCTTACAATATACATAAATTACACAAATTTTAAATTTTATAAACTTCACAAGTTTGTTCCAAAAGGCATAGGAGGGGATTCGGTCTCACACGGTTTAAAATCTTTGGGATGTTGAAGGGTTAATGTGTATTCTCAATGAAAACAATTATAATTTTTTATATTTTTTGCTCAAGTTTTATTAATATTTTGTTCATCTTATCGAGGCACCAAGAAAAATCTGAATAAGATAAAAGGAAGAAACAAAGAACACCTCTTTTGAAAATATTAAGAGGAATTCAATTTAAGTTAGTGTAATATTTTAATTGATTGTTTTATTGAGTTTGTTTAAATGTATAAAATGGAAGTATAACTTGAAGAAAGATTTATAGGTTATGTATTGTTTCAAATGTATATATAATAATAATTTCCACTTTATCATTTTAAATAGTAATTTATGTGCATTGTTTTAGGACTTGATGATTAGTATCATACCTAAATAGGAAGCAAATTTAATTTCAAATTAGGCATAACAGATTCAGTTTCCATTAAAAACTAGAAATTATATTGAAATAATATTTTTTTATCGAACCTTGACCTATGTTGATTAAACCTTGACATAAGATAAAAAAAACCTTGACTTATATGAAACCAACCTTAATTTAATTATGTATTTAATTTGACAACAGGTTTAATTTGGTACATAATATTTTGGTCATAGGTTCAGTTATTAGTATAACCTATATGCAACCTCAGATGAGCATATCAAACAAATTGACATATATTATACTCAATCTTAACATATATTGAATATAACATTGATAGAATAGTAGTCAACCTTCACATATATTTATCTAATCTTAACGATTAGAAGAAACCTTCACATATATTTAACCTAATCTTGTAGTAGAAAAACCTTAACATATGTCATATTAAGAAGATCCCATAAATTAATATTTCTTTGGCATTCGATTTTTACGTTTTTTAGAAATTAGTTTAAAATGAACAAATAGGAATAGAAAATTTACAGAATAGGAATAGGAAATCAATTTCATTTCTCCTCAAAAGAGGCAGATCCTAGCAGCCAGGTCAAAGCTTGGAAACTTTGGACTGAGAAGATAACCAAAATGTCCAGGACTTTAGTTGATAGAAAACATCATCTTTAAATCTACTTGAGCAAATGAAAATGAATGCTCACAATCCTCAATAAGAAAACAAGAAAAATAATTCATCATACAACATCGTCAGTTTACTAGTGGTAGTGATAGAAATGATTGTATTAATATGCACCGAGAAAACATGCCGATTCCCTCTGAGGCGACTTCAAGTTCTTAGATCAAAGGAAAGGGAGAGAAGGAAATGAGAAGAGAGGGGGTGGGGGAGTGGAGGGCATTCGTGAAATGGAGAGGGAGGGAATGTTGTGAAATGGGGAAATGGAGGGGTTCCCCTGACCCAGTGAGAAATGGAGAGGGGAAGGGGAGAAGGTTGTGAAATGGGGGAAATGGAGAGGGGAGGGGAGGGGTGTTCTTTGTTCATGCTTAGGAAATGGAGAGGGAGGAGGGGGAATTTTGTGAAAATAGGTCAGTTACAGTCAAAGAAGGGAAGGAGTTTGGGTGGGGAAATTAAGGGAAAGAGAGGAGGGAAAGGGGAAAAATGAGGAGGGAATAACAAAATTAATAGGAAGAATTTTTTAAAAATTAAAATAAGCCAAAGTTTTATTAAAATAATTTTACTTGTGTTGAATGAAATTTTTTTTGAGCTTAGTGGCTGATAGTCTTGTGCATTAAGTATTAAGTTGTTGTTTTAACATTAAGGCTGAGTAAGGTAGGGATGGCAACGGGACGGAGTTTGGTTCAGCTCCGCCTTTAATAGGACGGGTTTAGTTTAATTGTAATCAGGTTTAATTGAGTTGATGCATTTTCTCATACGAGACAAGTTTAAGACAGGTTCGAACAGTATTATTCCACCCCACCAGCCTAATTATGTTTTAAATATTTTTATTATTATTTTTATTTATACTTTAATATAAATAATAATTATTATTGTAATTTTTAATAGTAATTAAAAAATCATAATTGTTTTATTTTATTTTTGAAATATATTAATTTTTTAATATAATAAAATAACAAATACTAAAAAAATTAAAATTAAAAACAAAAATCAACTGAAATATAGGGTTTGAGGTGAAAACAATCGCAGTGCGAGGTCGGATGGAGCCGCCCCGTCTAAACACCCCCTCCTCCAGATTGTCAATCTGTAGTAAAGTGTTGCTATTTACTTCTTATTGGACAAATACCGCGTAATTGTTCTGGTCTTAGAAAGAGAAGTGTTAATTTCCATAGGAAAAAGCAGGCGAAACAAAGAAATATCACAAATGATTTTAAGACTCTAATTAATAAAATTGTAGATTTTTTTTTTTAAATTACATATAATTTATATGATAAGCAATGAAAAATATAATAAAATGGTCTACGAATCATTTTACTAAAATAATTAATTGATTTTAAATTTTTTTATTTACTAAAATAATATGAGTAAATGTAAGAGTATTTATAAAATAATTTTATTATTGTTTTTCTTTAAATATTTCATTTTACCTACAAAAACTTTGTGAGTAACTACTTAACAAAAAATAATTTAAAATATGTATATATTTACACCTACAAAACCGATGATGGTAAACTAATAGAAAATAAAAAAAATATATTTTTTAATTTACCTACAGATTAAGTAGGTAATCATGGAATCATAAATATAGTAGGTAAATTGTATGTACATTGTCGATAATATCTTTTAAAAAATTAGGCGCTATATTTATCGACTAAATAAGTATTAATAGGTAAATATTAGTAGATAAATTGTAGGTAAGAAGTTATCGCAAATATCTTGCAAAATTAAGCGCCATATTTACACCGGCTAAATAGTTTTGTAGGTAAATATTAGTAGGTAAATGGTAGATCTGTACGTAAATTATTGAAAAACATATTTCCCAGAATTTGTAAGGTAATTTGTCGGTAAGTCCCACCTATTCTAAAAATTATGTTAGTAGAGTAAATTCGAGTAGGTAAAAATTGTCAAATTCTTGTAGTGATTACTTCATAAAGGCCCGATAAACCCTAGGGCTTAACACTTTTTCTAAATCATCACCTTCTTCCAATGCGATACTTTCAAAAACACTTTTTCCCCGATCTCATAATGAATATCTTTTCTTTTCATGTCGGCATATGATTTCTGTCTATCGTTGGCCACTTTCAATCTCTCTCTAATCATTTTCACCTTTTCTTCAGTCTCTTGTATCAAGTCGGGGCCAATTACTTTCTTTTCGCTCAATTTCGTCCAACACAACGGTGTTCTACATTTTTTCCCATATAAAGCCTCGTAAGGCGTCATTCCAATACTCGATTGGAAACTATTGTTGTACACGAATTCAACTAAAGAAATGTGTCTATCCCAACTACCCTCATAGTCAATCACACAACTCCTTAGCACTTATCTTCCGAATAGGATCACTCTGCTCTAGCGTCCATCCGTGCTGCGGGTGGAGCATTTATCTTGAAATTTAATTAGGAGTGCTGAGGCCTCTTCTTGATTTTCTCGAAATCTCGAAGTAAACCTCGGATCTCGAGTGAAATATTGGATATAGGAATCCCATGTAGCAAGACTATTTCCTTGATATCTGACTCTCTGGCAATCAAGTGAATAGTGCAGTTTCTCCTTTGAGTAAAGTGGTGACTTAGTCAATCATCCCTACGACCTAAATGAGTCACTCACTTTTCTCCACTTTGTCAATGGTAACCCAACTACAAAATTCATGGTAATTCGGTCCCATTTCCACTCCGGTATTATGATAGGTTGTAATAATCCCGAAGGAACTTGATGCTCTGCCTTTACTCATTGGCAAACCAAACACTTGGTTACAAATTCTGATATATCTCTTTTCATTCCAGACCACCAGAATGACATTTTCAAATCTTGATACATCTTTGTGCTACCGGGATGGATAGCAAAAGATCCACTATGTGCCTCTTCAAGTATGACTTTCCTCAAATCATTATCATCGAATTTTCAAACTTGAGTCTTTATAATAAAACTGTCTTCATTCTTTGTAAACTCGATTTCTTTACCATTTCAATCGACTTACTCTTAACAACGATTTTTCATATACTTTCTTTTATTGCCTCTAGCACTCGATTCAATAAACTACGGTCTCGCTAATGATCACAACCACTATTGTACCATCGTCACATCGCAAATGAGAATTCAAGCAGGCGTTTGCATTGTCTTTTCTACTCAGCGTCGGCCACTACATTTAGCGCTCACGAGTGATAATCAATCATGCGAGTCATAATCTTTTATCGAAATTTCCATCCATCTTATTTGTCAAGTTAAGCTCGTTCTTGAGGCAAATACTTAAGACTCTTATGATCAGTGTAAATAAAGAACGCACCTCCATACAAGTAGTGTCTTGAATTTTCAGCACTTCACAAAAACAATTGAAATTTAATTCGGATCTCTGTCGCGTGGGGTGATTCTTTCATCTTTGACTGTCTTGAAGCATAGGCTACCGCACACCCTCTTGCATTAGGACACATCCAAGTCCATTTGGTGAAGCATCACTAAAAATCACATGATATTCGCTACCAGCGAGCCATTCGGTGCGGTGTAATGGATGCGAAGCGTGGCACACGGTACAATGTTGATAGTAAGCTCAATCTCCCTCCTATGGAGGCAATCCACGCAACTCTTAGAACATGTCAGAAAAGTCACTAACGGTGAGATCTCCAGTTCACACTAGGCCTTGCCTTAACCATTATCAATCACATAGCCAGTAGGCTTCATCCTTTCACCGTTTTTCATAATGGCTGTGGGATATCACATTAGAGAGGTGATTCGGCCTCGTGGATGAAAATAACTTCATTGTCATTCGGTGTCCTTAAGGTCACTCTTTTCATTCTACAATCCACTACCATGGTATAGGAAAACCCATCCATCCCTAAAATCACAACAAACTCCTTAAAGGATAACTCAATCAAATCTCCCAAAAATTCATACTCTCGTATTTTGATGGGACAATCTCTATACACTTTCCCTTGGCCACCCTCGACCCTAAGGGGACTTATACCACTCATGTTTGTCCTATTAAGACCAGCAAGATCCGCGTCAGAGTCACGTCATCCTTTATATGCAAATGCAATGCATGTCATAAAAAAAATTTCAAAGTATTCAAACAATTTCAAAATCATTTGTAGAATCCTTTAAACCCTAGGCTCCTAATACCACTAAATAACAACACCCATTGTAAAAACACATTTCATTCAAACCATTTCAAATATCGTGAGAGCGTTTTAGTTCACTATGGTAGGCCATAAACATTTAAACAATTCATTTACAAAATGGCATACATGCCTTTCAAATATTATATCACAACATTGTTTCGTAATTTACTATTTTAAATACAAGATAAAGTCATGCTCAAAATGATATTAATGCATATGAATGGGGCATCTTTCCTGATTCTTTCGGTGACTCTGCGCTTCTCCATCTTGCCTCTTTCCTGTTCGCTATCTATCACTCGGTAACTGCGCATTGATAAAACAATACGCTAAACATTTTCATGCTTAGTGGTTCTATACAAATCTATTCTTTAGTTTCAGTTAAAACAAATCATGCAATTTAACAATTCAAAACTTTCAAACCTTTATGGATGATCAAATGTAATGCAATACATATACTTGTGCCATATACAATACATTGTGGTTCATTAATCATCCCAAAAATATTTCATATTCAATAAATCATGCATTTCACAATGCTCTTTTTCAATTCTAATATTTCACAATCTCAAATCAATTCAAATATATATAAATTCAATTCGGTTTTGAAATTTAATTCAGTCATGTCAAATTCAGTTATACCCTTAACTTCCAAATTTAACTTATGTCTTCGATATCCTGAGAATATCGATCAAACCTGCAGTCCAGAAACAGCGGTATAAAAATGGTTTTATAACACGAGTATCGTCGGCTGAGTTCTTTGGTTATAAAAAAATCAGATAGTGAACACTACCCGTCGGTCCCATGGGCTCTTGATCGGAGTGACACATCAATACAATGGTCGCGATCTTTGCTATTTAGACTCCTATTGGTATACCAATCTATCATATGCTATGAACTAAACGATTAACATTCTATTAAGGCGTTCAAATCTTTTATAACAAGAAATGCAGTACAATATGTCACATTTGTATAAATAGTTCACTTTCAAATAGTCATGCAATTTTCGCTATGCAAACATTTTACAATCAATTTCTTCAAATCATTTTAAAGCAATTCAATATGTGCTTTCTTTTGCATTTACCCAGAACAAAGCATTTTCAAAATATTGAAAGCAGGAATAGTAAATATAGAACAAATATGAAAAATTTGAAACGAGGAATAGAAGTCGGTAGAACAAACCCAAAAAGATTGTCGTCCTTTAATTCCTGTACTCGGAATTTCGACCTCAACTCGGACTTTCCTCCTGGAACAACCCTAATCATCACACATATTCTTAGTAAAGAAAGAATAACCAGAAAATGGGCATTCTAGGTTTTGGTTAGGGTTGATGTCTACCCAATACACCTCACTTGCTTGGTACCAGACCAATTAGTCATATTTTGCTCATACATCTTCACAAAATTATAGCTCTATGAGGTCTATTTTATTAGAATTTGAATCATCTCATTTAGATCACCCAAACACAAGTTATGGCATCTTTATGCCAAACTGGTCGGTATGCCCAGCTCACTCGGTTACCTACTATTATTCTCAATTTCAGGGTCTTAACCATATATTAGTAATGGTCTATTCTGCCTCATTTGAAGCTATGGTTCTTAGGTTTCCCCTCAGGGTGGAATCATCAATTTGGATCACAAAAACTCAAGTTATTGAATTTTACATTCAGACTACTCTAATTTACCAAAACAAGTAGATTTTTCTTGCATAGCTCCTTTTGAAGGGATTTCTGGGCACTTTGGGGTTACAATTTGTATACCATTCCTTCAAGTAAATTATTCTCTTAGAAGTCTATTTTACCCAGAAATTTGAATCACTCAATTAGGATGAGTGAAACTCAACTTATAGCCTAAGTACCAAAACTACTCCAAAACACATATTGTTTGAGAATTGAGACAGGAAATTTATCCGAGCATCACTTCAACAATTACGGGTCCAATTAGATTGAATTACCCTTACTTCAGGGAGTTTGTTCTACGCTATAAGTCTAACATACTTAGTGAATCCTTTCGATTAGGATAAGAAATGACAATTATGGCCAAAATAAAAACATGGGTTTGAAAAATTTTGTGACATCTCCTTTGAAACACCATAATTTCCTCTTCGTGATTTTCTTCCCAAAGCCTCAAAACTCAAAATAAATCATGTCAATCACTCCTAACCAACATCCTAATATCATCTAAACCAATCACAAGCAAATCCATAGGAATGATTTAGGGTTCCAACTCAAACATCATAAAAATAAAATTCTAGGGTTTGTGTTCTTACCTTGAATCTCTTTGTTCTTCAAGCCCTAGCTTCTTCCTTCAACAATCTTGCCAAATCTTGCACAAATATGGAAGATTGTCCACCAAAAGTTTGATCTCTTCTACACAATCCTAGGTTTTCTCCTCTTTTTGCTCTCTCCTTTTCTCAAATACGTTTTTGGCTAAGTGTGGTGTTCTAAGACCATTTTTGGTCTTTATGTCAAAACTCTCCTAATGGCTTGTTTGTCCCTAACTAAATAATATATATATATATATATTTTGCACTTAAGTCTTCTATTTCTTCCTTTAACATTTAATTTACTTTGGCATTTAATCCCATTCTATTTTTACCCTTAGGTCCTCATTTACAATTCAAATTTGCTCTTTACACTTGGGTTAATTTAAGGTTCAATATTTTAAATCACTTATCAAATAAAAATCAATATTCATTTAACAATTTTCAGAAATAGCCAAGTTTGGCTCAATTTATACCTGAATATATAATAAAATTATAAAAAAAAATTCTAAAATTTTGAGGCGTTACAATAGAGCGAGATGAAGAAGATGAGGGGAAATCTTCTTAGGGCTTGGGATTTGTTGAAATCTTAGGCGAGGCGCTTGGTTTTGGGTCTTCGTTGGCGGGAAGATTAGAATTCGAAATAGTGAGGCGATCTTTGGTTGTTCGGCGCTTCGTCTTTGTCTGCGATCTTTGTTGTCGACCGCGGGAGAGGAATTTGATTCAAATTTTGAGGGAAACGTTGATGGTAAGCTATAGCAAGTGCATTCCCGAAGTTAGGGAGAGCATCAAGACCTCTGATTCGAATGGTGGGGAAAAGGTCGGAGGAAGATTGAAGGACTTGCGATGGTGCTGTTGTAGTAGCGTTTCGCTCTTGTGCTCCGGGTTAGGTATGTTCTCTGAAATTGAACTCCTTGTTGTTCTTGAAATTTTGTCTTGATTTCGGTTTGGATGCTGGGAAAATTGTGGTGTGCATTTGAGCTTCTCTAGTGTTTGTGTGTGGGGTTTTGGTGTCAACTCCCCTGATTTGTAATCTGCACGAATTTGTCCCGTTTTGAATTTGGTGTTCTTGCTATGGATGCCTTTGTTCCATTGTTGAGGGTGGTCGAGGGGACTTGAAGAAAATTGGGAATTTGACTTTCATGTGAGTCACCTTGCTGGGTTTAGTTTTCTGGAGGACATTCCTCTCGCTAAGAGAGCTTGGGTTTTCTCTTGTTGAGGGAGTTCGGGTCTGCTTTTGTGATCACAGTTCTGCTCGCCTGCCTATGTAACTTTCCAATTTGCTATGGAGACTCGTATGGTTCAATTATCTCTCTCGACCGAGGAAGATGATGCCTTCACTCTTGAGGGAAGTCTGTGTTCTCAAACTGTATCATACGAATTATGCATGGTAGGGAAGTTTCTATCTCCACATCGAATTCATGTTCCTTCCTTCAAAGAACGTATTGCGCTATGTAGAGCCGAGGAAGAGGTATTTTGTTCGGGAACTAGATGATGACAATTCTTATTTATGTTTTTCATGGTATGATATTAACGGGGTTTTGGAAGGTGGCCCTTGGATATGTGACAATATGTATATCCTTCTCCCACTTTAGTTTAATACCTATGACTCTAACTGTTTGATACCTTGACTCATTGGATTTCTAGTGCAAATTCACCAACCTTCCTATAGGGTTCATGTCCACTCGGGTTGGAAAGCGATTTAGTGACTTTGTGGGCAAATTTATTGATATGATGAGACTAACAATACAAAGGTTTGGGGCTGCCTTGTGCGAGGTTAAGGTTCAAATTGATGTTTCGCAGCCACTAAACGTTGGAAGAAGATTTTGCTATCTAATGGATCTTACTCCACCAAGTCCTCTTTAAAATCTGACGCTTGAGGTTATTTGCTTTGCTGGCAATAAATGATCCATGCGAAGCAGCTTTTGCGATTTTCACTTTTCTATGGCAATAGATTCTATGGCTCGCGGATGGGGTAATTGGTTGAAAGCTTCCTTTCAAGCATCTTCTTCTGGTGGAGGTTGGTTATGGGATGAGAAAGGTGAGCCCATTCATTCTAATGGTGTGATCCCGAAGACTTCAAGTGTTTTTCCGAGCTCATTGGTTCCAGCTAGGTAGTCCACTAGTTCGAATCTTGTAACGGTGGATGTTAGGAAGGCGTTGGATAACTGGTCGCCATTTGCGACCTATAAACTCTATTGGAGACTACTCCCCAAGAATTTCGGTGCGGTGCATGCGAGTTAACAGGATGAAAACATGGAGGTGGACTTACAAGATGATAGGAAGCGTAGGCATAAAGGTGTTTTGGCTATGGCCCTGGATTCTTCAGGGAAAGCTTTAGTTATTACAAATGATTCTCCTTCTGGTTTGGATAAAGATTCATCTTCAGTTTTTGATCTAGTGAAGTCTGCAAAGCAGGCTCGCCAACAGCCATGAGCTACCTTAGTTGGAAATGCCGGGTTTTGAGGAACCCTAGAGCAGTTCGTAGTTTGTGTGATTTGGTTAAGACACATCGTCCCCGTATTCTTTTTCTCATGGAAACACTAGTTCATGAGATGAAGATTGAGGAGTTACGTACCAAGTTGGGTTTCCTACCGGTAAATTTGGCGATTAATAACTTGCTTCGGTCATAGTGGTGCATACGTTGTAGTTTTGGCTATGCTATGGGATTCATCTTTGAGTTGTTCGATTTCGGGCTTTTCTAATAATCATATTGACCTTATTATTTTTGAAAGCACTGGTGATTGGCGTTTGACTGGTTGTTATGGCTTCCCTGAACGCCATAGACGGAGGGCTTCTTGGACTTTATTGCGTGCCTTGGCAATTCGTTCTTCCCTATCATGGGTTTGCATTGGTGATTTTAATGATCTTCTTTCTCCATTGGATAATAAAGGAGGTGTGGCTCATCCTGACAAGCTCTTTCGTGGGTTTCATGGTGCTTTAACCAATTGTAGCTTGAATGAGTTGTTTTTGCATGGTTATGGTTTTACTTGGGAGCGGAGTAGAGTGTAGCGACAAGACTCAGGCAGGCAAGTAGTATTGGCGGTCAGGCAAAACCACTGAGGTTTGGTTTAATTCTTTTTATTTACATTTTTATTCACGTTTTCTTTTCAAAAGTGTCGCGGCTCGAATCCATGGCTCGGCAGAAGGCGAATCCGAGCTAAGGCCCGGTTTTACTCGGCGTTTTCAATTATCTTATCAAAACATTTTCTTTATGTTATTTCTCTTTAGGTTTTCGATTTAGCGGAAGCATTTTCAAATGGTAGGCCCACAAACATTTAATTTCATAAAATGCAATTTCGGTGGCATTCTGCCCTTTTAAAATGATATACAAATAAACATTAATTGAGTTATTTATTTTGTTCACAAAATATCCATGTTTAAAAAAAAATGATATATGCATGGCGAGGTATGTACTTATACGCGCCTTGCTTTATGACTCGTGCTTCCGCGATCTTGTCTTCCTTCACAATACCCTTTCGAGAAACACGCTCGCCAGATAAAACTACACACTAAGCATTTTCATGCGGTGATTTCCTCGGGTTATTAAATAATCCAGTTTAACTTGACATGCATTTAACATTAAACCGCTACTTTATTACATGACGCATACTCATGCTATTCATTTACGCATGCTTCATTTTACAATCATTTATTATATCACAACATGCATTTTGTTCTGCAGCAATTCAGTACAATTCCAGTATGAGATTTTAGCGTATACATAAAATTGCATTTACTCATCAATGTTGGTTAGTTCCTTTGGCTTCTTCAATTCCATTTACGTAGTTTCATTTGATGAATCACATCATGGCCATGTTGGTGTGTTGGCATTAACAATTGGTCTCCATCATGGCCGGATGTCGTTTAGGTGCACCGACATGGTATCGCCAAATACCATAAATTATTATGGCGGATGCCGATTGGTGCATCCCGCCAAGTGGGACATTTCTTCAATGTCATACGCTATCATGACGGATGTCATTCGGTTTTCAAATACCACATTTCAATTCCATATTCACTTTTGTATCGTCTTTTCAAGGATATACTCAATCATTGTACTCATTTCATATACTCATTCACATACTCATTCATGTACTTATTTCATATACTCATTCACATACTCATTCATATACTCATTCATGTACTTATTTCATATTTACTTGATAAACTACCAGATAGCGAAATAGAGAGTTGCAAGAACTTGACAGCTACAGAAACTTGAAGCGAGGAATGAAGTGGTAGAACAAACCCAAAAAAGCTTTGCACTTTGGTTCAAGATCACCAGGAGTCTCAATCTCAGTTTGGGTTTTCCTCTTGAGTAAATACTTATTCCAAAACCATTAAAGACAACATTATTTGTGGCTGTGTTAGTGGTTTGAGTTAGGATTGTTTGGGTCTAATATGGTTCCAATTTCAACAAGCTATATAGATGGATTCTTGACTCAATGGTCTCCATAGAGTCCAGAACACCTGGCAGGTCGGACGAAGGAGTTATGACCTTCGAGAAGTTGGAGGTCATCGTATTAGTCACACCGGTAGAGCTAACCGTGGTGAGGCTGCGACCTGACATGGTAAGCTCCAGTCGACACCTCGATCTCACATGCGCTATCCTCCTCGGGCACCATGAATGAATTCTTGACTCAATGGGCTTTCCATATAGTCTAGAACACCGAAACGGAGTTCGGACCGAAGGGTATGACGCTACCAGAGTTTGAGGTCATCACGTAGTCACTACCAATGAGCGAGCTTTTTGGGCGATAAGTGGGCAGGCCTCGGTAAACTTGGTCGACATCAAAAAGTACTATCCTCCCTCAGGGCGCTATGAATGTATTCTTGACTCAATGGGCTTTCCATAGAGTTCAAGAACACCCGAAATGGAGTTCGGACGAAGGAGTTATGACCTTCCGAAGTTGGAGGTCATACGTGATCACCTAGCCAGGCGACTGGGTGGTAGGCTGAAACGGCCTCGGTAAACTGGTTCGACACCTCGGTCGACACTCGCATCCACGCAGGAGCATATGAATGGATTCTTGACTCAATGAGGCTTTCCATAGAGTCGAGAACACCCGAGAAAGCGGAGTTCGGACCAGAAGGAGTTATGAGCTTCCCGGGATTGGATCGAAAGTAATACGTAGTCACACTTTCAGCTGAGATGACTGGTAGTAGAACTCGAGGCCGACTGTTTGGTGGCCTCTCTGGTGGCGCCTGGTGACTCAGTAGCGATTTAACCTCTCTTGGCGCTCTGGTGAAACCAATTAAAGAGGCCCATGCTTGGTTTACGCAGGTCAGATTGAAATTCAAGAGTCACCTCCAATTTCATTGATGTGGATACAATTTACTGAGGACTCGCTGCAGAATTCCCTTTGATTCGCACCCAAAAATCAGCTCTAAGGTGGGATGGTTTGGCTGAATTAGCCATGACGGCCTGGCGGTGAGCTAACCTGGTAAGGACCATAGCGGTCTCTGAGAGGGTCAGAATTGAGAATTAGAAACCTAAAATGTTTACGATTGATGTGGATCTGATTCTTGAAAAGGACTCATTTTACGAATTCCTTCGCCCGTGCCCGAATCAGCTCTAGGTCCGGCTAGCTGACTGACACGAGTAGAGCTAATTGTCCCTCAGTAAAAAAGGACCATAACGGTCTAAGAGGTCCAAATTGAGAAATTCAAAATCACAGTCAATTTGATTGTTGTAATTTCGCAATTACAGAAGGACTCACTACCAAATTCTCTTTATTCTTACCAAAAATCAGCTCTAGGTCCGGCTAATGCACTACCACAATATGGTAGCTTCCCCATGGTTTAAAAATACAACCAAAACTTGTTCTCTAAGGCAAGATAACCACCACACAACCCTTAGGGTGAAAATAACCAAAGTAGGGTCTCTACCTCTTGGGTTTGTCGAAACTCCAGATTCGATCTCTACTTGCAGCTCTTGTCACGAAGGAGCTTTCCCTTTTGTATAGGAAACCTATGGGTAGATCGTTAAAATCTAAAGAAGTGAGAGCTTTTCGCTCTAAAATATCTCTCTTTTCTCCTGTTTTCCTTTTTCTTGGATCACTTAATGTGTTTTAAAAAGGAGGAGGTACCTCCCTCTTATTCTTTTATTTGTACCTTACCATGTCTTCCGCCACCACATGTCCTCTCCTTGATTTTTTTCTTTGTTCTTGTGTATTTAAGGACCCTCTACATTTCTCTATTATTCTTCATTTAAGTCTCCTATTATTTTCTCGCTAACCATTTATTTCTCTAATTTTTCACTTGAACATATAACCTTATTTACACAATTGACCCTTAGGTCCCCATTTATTTCCATATTTTTTTCACTTAGGTTTATTTCAGATTCAAGTAATCAATTTATCAATATTCATCTAACAATTCCCGGAAAAATACCCGAGTTAGGCTCAATTATAGGAATATGCTAATATTTTGTGCCAAAAAAATTCTACACAGGAAGTCTGGGGGTTCTCCTCAGATTCCGAAAAGAAGCTAGATCGATTACTTTGCTCACGGCAAATTGGCAGAAGTGTTCCCCTCCCGTAAGCTCTCTAGCTTAATTTCTATGCTACGTGATCATTCCCGTTTATTAGTTTTGCCTCCTTCTGTGAATGTTTAGCACAGGTTAGATTAAAAAATTTATAGTTAGAGAGAAGAGGAGTTTGTGTCTAAAAACTTTGAGATGTGGTAAGGGTAGTTCTCTTGATCTCTCCCTTGTGTCATGTCTCATTGTCGCCGGGTTTATGGCTAATTGGGGAGAATTTTATAAGTTCGTAATAAACTTAAAGCGCAAGGTGCGAGGTTGAGGCGACTCAGGTCTTCCTCTTGATGGAGTCGAGTTATTAGATTTTAATGAGAAAAGGTGTCTTGCCAATTGCTGAAGGGATGAAGAGTTGTATTGGAAGCGTGGGCTGAGGCTGCTTGGTTGCAGAAACGGTGACATGTACCAAATTTTTCATGCAAAAGCTTTGAGTCGTAAAAGTTTGCCAATAAGGTTAAGTCTCTTGTTGATGTTAATGGTATAGTGCAATGGTTCCCAAGCAGATGGGGTTCATGCTGTCATATATTGAAACCTATTCTCCTTAAAGTTTACTAACGATGGTTTAAATCTCATTGGTGATGTTGTTAGTTTAGAAAAATGAAAGCTTAGTTGCACCTTTTTTCTAAGAAGGTTCACTAAAATGTCAAGCCGTCATCTACGAAAATCGCCCGAGTCTGATGGTTTGAACCGAGTTTTATCAACGTTTTGGCCTTTGATTAAATGATCAAAATACTAGAAGCTTCTGATGGCCTTCGATCGGTGCATTCTCTTTGGGCCTCAATAATACTTTGATAGTTTTAATTCCCAAATGTGAGAATCCATCTTCCATGAAGGAGTTAAGACTGATCTTGTTATGTAATGTGTTGTATAAACTTGTTTCCAAGGTCATTGCTAATCATATGAAAGATGTTCTTTGTAGACTGATTTCTCCTTCTCAAGCAGCTTTTGTTCCTGGTCGCTCTATTACAAATAATATTCTTCTTGCAAGCGAAGTCTTGCATTGTCTTAAGCGACTCACGAGGGGTTGTCTTAGCGATGTTTCTCTAAAATTGGATATTAGTAAGGCTTATGACAGGGTTGATTGGGGATTTCTCCAATTTATGTTGCGTAAAATGGGGTTTGTAGAGCAGTGGATTTCTTAGCTTATGTTGTGCATTTCGATAGTTGAATATTATGTGCTCAACTTCAATGCTGGTTACATTAGGTTCAGTTGTACTGGGAGGGGGTCTCCACCCGAGTTTGTCCTCTTTCGCCTTACTTGTTTTATTTTTATGCTTGTTAAGGACTTCACTGTTTGTGGTCGGTCGGAAGCTAGGGGTGTTCTTCATGGTTATTTGGTTTGTAGAGATGTGCCCTCCCATCTCTCATCTTTTCTTTGCGGATAATAGTTCGCCCATTCTTCAAAGAGTTCTCTAAATTTGAAGTTGAAGTGGTTCGTGACATTCTCTTGAGATTGACCAGGGGTTTTCTTGTCAAAAGGCGGTAATTATGGTAATATGAGGTTATGTTTAGTTCTAACATCTGCACTGATAAACAAAAGGAGGATGATTGGTATGTTGGGCGTTGATGTTACTGATGATAATTCTTACTATCTTGGACTGCCTTCAGTTCTTGGTCGTTCTAAACGAGTTATTTTTTGGTTTCTGAAGGACCATTTGCGTAAACAGTTGTCTTTCTTATTCCTCCATCGGTTCTAGAGGAACTGAAGAAAATGTTGAACTCATTTTGGTGGGGCTCTTGACGTGAAGGGCATAGGGTGATACATTAGCAGAGATGGGAAAGATTATGTGGTAGGAAAGAGGAAGGGGGATTAGGATTCCGTGATCTACACCTGGTTAATCTTGCACTTCTTGCAAGCTTGGGTTAGAATCTTCTTAAACCCGGCCTTGGTGGCAGAGTGTTCAAAGAAAAATATTTTCCTTCGGGGGACTACCTTTCTTCCAATTTGGGGTCTAATCTTAGTTTTGTTTGGAAGGGTATTTGGTCAGCAAAGGAGGTTGTGAAATGGGGGTATCGTATGAGAATTGGGTCTGACGAAATCACTAGTGTTTGGAATGATCCATGGGTTAGACACTTGCCCAATTTTCGGGTTCAATCTATGATAATGCAGGGTTTAAAGGACTTGAAGGTTTCTAATTTGCTGTTGGAACTTGGTTATTGGAATGAAGAGTTTATCCACGAGATTCTTAGTTCGGTCGAAGCCCCAATTGTGTGTGGGCAATTACTTTCTCGGTCGCAAGAGCACGATTTTCCAATTTGGCACCATTCGAGCTTAGGACTCTATACGGTTAAATCTTGCTATGATGTCTTATGTGTCCTTGAATAGTGCTCCCCATCTATGAAGCTTCTGAAGCTTGGAAGAGGTTTTGGAAGCTTCCACTTCCTCCTAAAGTGCTAGATTTTGTGTGAAGGTTGTGCAGTAATTGTTTACCTTTAAGAGTGAGGCTTCATAACAAAGGTGTGGTGTTGGATATGTGTTGTGATCTTTGGAAGAGGTTTTTCATACTAGTATTTTGTCTTTGCTTAGCTTGTAAGATAACTTGGTTTTGTGCAAATTTTTCTGCGGCATATGGGCTATTTAGACGGTATAATAATCGAGTTAAGTGAAACAAGCTTTGCCTTCGAATTAAAGCGGTGAATGCCTTTGAGTTACGCAATGAATGAAAATTTAGTTCGTTAATAGCCGTGAGAGTCGTTAATTAGCACTTTTTGTAGGTTTGGTCTGCTGGATTCGACCTCCTGTTGGGCGACTTAAATTGAACATTTATGCAGCTATGCTAAAAGATCCAACAACAGTAGGGTAGGGATGGTCTTACGTGATTATGATGGGTTATTGGTTGCATGTAAGTCTGTTGTTTTACCGTTTTGTTGCTCTATAAAAGAGGTTGAAGCAGCTGGTCTTCGCGAGGGATTACAATGGTAGCAGGCTTCATCATTTGAGGTTGATGTGGAGTTAGATGCTAAGATTGTGGTGAGATGCATTTCCTCGGGCCCCTTGCTATTCTTCTGACGAGTTTGGATGCATTGCCAGTGCAGGTGTCGGGTTTGGTTGCTAATAGTTATTTTTCTATTCAGTTTGTAAAGCGACAAGTGAATAGGTCGACTCATTGTTTAGTTAGAGCTATACGTTCTCATGCTAGTCCTTTTATTTCGTTTTTTATTACCTCTATTTTAGAGGATACTCTGTTAGCTGATTTGCTTGTTTCTTGATAAAGTTGTCTGCTTGTCTTTAAAAAAAAAAATTAATATGTGAAATTATTTTTTAACCTTTATTCATTTTGCATTATATTATTGTAATATTTTGTTCTTATAATACTCGGATATGGGATCTTCAATAAACTCATCCTATCCTTTTATCATTTGAGTTTAAGTCTTAACAATGTTATCTTATCACTTTTGTTTGAAAATTCTATTCGTTTTAACTTTACATGATCGATGCAAGGATGTCATTGACGCGACTTATAATAGGATAGTTTCTCGAATCGTTCAAATGGGAAAAATGAAAATGCCATAATCAATTATAAAAAGATTGATTGATAAATTCTATGATAATTAAGACACTCCAATCAATTATGGAAAGATGGATTAATAATGCCCAATCATAATTTTGAATCCATAATCTTTCAATTTTTCTTATAGACTATAGACTATAAAGGAAATAAATATAAAATATTTACTATAATATTTGACTAAATCACACCCATAATTATAAAACAAAATGAACTTAAATAGATTGAGATTTAAATTGACTTTATATATATATATATATATATATATATATATATATATAAAGTAAATCTTATAATCTTAAACATATAAAAAGGAAAGTAAATATGATCTTAAAAATATCCAAATACGTACATATTCTTTTAGAACTAGAATGAGGCCTGTGACATCTTTGATCTTCTTTGGGATGATGTTATAATATGCCTATTTGAAACTTTAATTGCATTATTTAAAAATGTGCCTTGATTTTGCATCAATGTCTTATTATTGCTAAATTATTTGTAAAATTAAGAGTATTTATTAAGCCTAAAAACAATTGATGAATAATCAAAAGACTCAATAAATACATTACAAAATGATAATTTTATTGAACAAAGAAGCGTATCAATTCATACTGGGTAGAAAACATACTTAGCGTTGAAGATACTTTTTTCCTTCTCCTTAAAGTGTGTTCTACCAAAACCCTTATAAAATTCTATAATTCTATTTACTTATATATATATATATATATATATATATATATATATATATATATATAATAAAAGAATAATTGAGTTTTGGTTGATGGATTTACCAAAGCGGGACCAAAAGATAAGAGGCAATGGAATTAAAGTAGCAGGTTAATATTAAACTATCTCATAAATGAGTTATAATTAACATGCATAATTATATAATTAAAATTGTAATATAATTATACTTAGTTTATGATTGATAAATTAATATAACAATTGCATCCCAATTCCAAAATATTTCATGTAAATTTTCTTAACAACCAATTTATATATAAGTATATTCAAACATGACATAATATCAAATATTTTCTCCTATTATAAATAATTATCAAAGTATGTTATTAGATATTATTAACGATATTTGGTAATAGTAAATATATATACAAAAACCGAACATAAAACTTAATGATTGATATTCTTAAATCAAATAACTTTTTGTATAATGTTAAGAAGAACAAGTAATCACATGAGAACAAGAGACCCCGAAGTTATATAATGGCAATTCAATTTAATGATTGTTACCTTGCTGTAACACAAATCTTTTATAACCATCTTATAATGATTCAAATCTTTATACTTTGTCATAGGTATATCATGTTTGAGAAATTTAGAAGTTGTGAACCTATTTTCTTTTATCAACATAATTTCTATACGATATTATTTTAACAAAAATATCATTGCATTAATCATAATAAGCATGATTCAAACCCCACAATCAAACAAAACTAAAAGAATGAATAAAGTCATTTAACAAGAATTAATTGCAGGGTATAAAATTCTTTCGCCACCCAATGCTATCACATCTAGGACTCATCATCTGGAATAGGGGTGGACCACTTGACTATATTGGCCTTAGCTTTCTGGGCCTGCAACAATATGAACAATAAAGGCAGTTGAGTTCATTTTCAGATTTACATCGACTGGAATCGGAGCTATGAATTGAATTCATGTAATTTTACCTCCTTTTCCCAATTGGTTCGGATTGTTATTATGGATAATATCAAGGTCTGAAGACCAGTTCCGCCAACAATCATTCCACCCCATATGCCCTGCTTTGTTCAATTAGCATCATCAGTTAACAACTGGCATTATAAAATGTGTATGTACATTGATGAACACTTCAAAACAACACGAGGATATGATATGGAGAATCCATTTCATTGCCAAATGCGAGTTCTAATACTCAGAAATGTTTTCGAATAGAAATTAAGTATTTGATATTTCTTTAAAAAAAAAAAAAAAGGAATTATGTTATGGTGTCGGGAAAAGAACTACAAAAGATCACCCAAATCTGTCTTTTCTGAAATTTGTGCACTTTAGGGAAAGCTATCTCATAACGGTGCACCGTGCACTCAAATAGTGCATGCTTTGAACGAACAATTTTAACCTCCAATTAGTACACATAATGGATTAGTGGGTCTCACAATGTCCTATTAATAATGTGTAATGTTACATTGATGAAATTTTTTAATAATGTAACAGTTTTATTGTAATAGTGTATCAAACCGATATGCTATTGTAGCTACCTCCATTACGTGTGTTGATTAGAGGGAAATTTTGTTGGGGGTAGAGCATACATTATTTGAGTGCACTAATATTAGATTTCTTTTCCCAAAGTGCATAGATTCAGGAAAAGGCAGATTTTGGTAACATTTTTTTAATTATTTTTCCCTTAGGGCACCATAACATAATTTTCCCTAAAAATAGAAACTAATTTTTTAATTTATTTTTAGAAAGCACTTTTAGCATTTAAAACAAATAGAAATTTGGTAATCTTCTTTTGAACAACATTTAAAAATCAAAGATTCGCTTATTGCTTTTGTAAAGTACTTGGTAGGTGATCTTTCACAAAAACACTTTAAAAGAATAGTATTTCCATTGATATATGTGACTTGCATAAAAGCATTCAAAAGAATATTCTTATATAAATATGTTATTAATGTATGAATGTTGTTTCATCTTTTATGATTTTTAGCAATTTTAATTTTATATTTCTATCCATATAATACTAATTTGAATCAATAAATTCTTTTCTTAAAAAAAAAACTAAAAGAATGATGTTGCATTAAAAGCTTTGGATTTAAAACAAAATCAAATGTAGTCTTATTCAAAATATTTTTAGGCATTCACTTGGTAAATTTTTTTACAAATTTGTGTTATGTTATCAACATATTATCATATCCAAATCTTAAGTGTTTCTCTTTGAAAACGTTCTGAACAAGATCGTCACTAATAAATATGTCATGGATGAAAATGTTGTAATCAAAATCACTTCCAAAAGGGAGGAAAGGAGCATACGTACCGCAACGCCTAAGTGCCACACCCAGCCCATCACAATTCCAAGCGGGAACCCAATTATGTAGTAGCATCCTAAATTTATATATGCTACCCATGCCTGCCATCCACATCCAACAGCCACCCCTGTAAAAAATATTCAGCACGTTATCTTCTTACAACCCAAATTTGCTATACAAAGTTTGGTTCTTTTTTTTTCAATAGTAATTATGGGTGTTCCGGTTAGTTCGAGCGCACTCCAACTAATCCCATGGGGTTATGAATTCAACGGTCCGATAAACCTCCAATAACTTTAAGGAGATTCAAATTGATAACTATTAAAAAACAAACTTAAAAATGAACCAACTAAACTACCCCTCCAAAGTCATAACCGGACAATTGGAAAACAAAGAAAATCAGTAGGTCCTTTTACCTTCACGGGGAAAAACAAATTCTCATGACCGACACCAATGCTACCTCTTAGAAAAACAAAACTAAATCAAGCAGTATGAATATGAAATCTTACTACAGAAGGATATAAAAAGACAAGCTTAATTTTTCGGAATGTAGCATCCCAAACAGAAAAACCAAGACTTTCTTCCATCATTTAGAAGAGTGCACAATTATAGTCAACTTAAGAAGCGCTTCTAGGAATAGAATATATTTGGAAGCATATGATGATTCCAATTCCAAGCTTTTTTGGCCCAACATTAAAAAAGTGAAGGTGCGTGCTAGCCAGAAAGAGTTAATGTAAAACCATTTTTGTAAAGTATAGAGAGAATTAAGTTAACCTGATAAAACTGGCTGAACGCTGTTGAGGAGAACGGTGACTGCTAGAAGCAAGGAGAGCTTGTCAACTTGTTGAAGCACAGCAGTGCTTGATGTGAATATCATAGCCAACTGATTCCGAAATACAATGATGAGGAAGAAGAACACAAAACCAATCACTGTGGAAGTCACCACCGACACCTTCGTTGCAAATGCTGCTCCCTTACCGTTCCCAGCTCCTAGCTCATTGGCAACCCTCACTCTACAAATTCCATCACGTGGGTTAAATATTAAATGTTATGAATTCATAAGTGTGGGCTATATTTAATTATTACGAGACTTTTTGAGAGTTTAAAAACAAAATTATGAGGATCTCGTACCGATAATATCATATCATTATGAAAAGGAATAACATTAATCTAGAACAAATTTCAAATGTATACATGATACAATTGTCTTCAATAACACTCTTATACATAGACCCCGTTGAGGATGTCCTATGCACCCAAAAACATAGACAATTGATTCCTTTATGATCTTTCTATCATGCATTTTATACTCTCTTTTTTGCACGTCACCCACTTTATTGCTAATTGCAGTACTTGTAAGAATCTTATTCTAACGATTTTTTTTCCGTTATGAAAATCGTTACGAGCAGGGACGGAGAGACGGATCCACCTCATGCCCATTCGCGTCACTTGCCCCCACTCAAATTTTTTTTAAATATTTTTTTTTCATATTATACTGAAAGGGATTCAAACTCAAGTATTAAACTTTATCCTATTAAAATATTATAAAACTTATCTTACTTAACCTTACTCCTATTGAAACTGAATCTTGACTTCACCACTACTTAATTTTGGGATTGTGAGTGACCCGTAAAATATTATAAGTAACATTTGGGTGGTTTTGTCAATCCATTGTAATTATTAGTAACAATTGGGTGTCAACGCCAATCAATAGGAAATCAAATGAACACTTGAGTGACAATTTCAATCCTCAAGAGACCACTGCGGGCTGGTGCCAATCCACGTATGTAACAAGTAGTTTAGAAGCTTAATAATCCACATAATAAAGTTAACAAATGGGTGGCTAGTACAACCATCGGGAAATAAAATGTAGATGTGATGGTTAAGCCAATCATAGAGCACAGATTAGGGGGTGATAATAATGACACTCCGATATAAATGGCAAAACCTCGTAATGAGGAAAGCTTCCACCCGTGGGCAAACCGAGAAAATAATTCACTATGAGATGAAACTTGGCACAAGATGTCACACACCCAGGATATGCTTACAATCCTCTCAGTTTTACCTCACAGTACTTGATATGTGTGGATTGTATTAGCATTTATAGAGTGTTTTGCATGTATTTTTGTAACCCAAATGCTAGAATTCACGCCAAATTCCTAAAGATTACACTAATCCTCTATTTGCTTGTGTTTTGTAGGAATAGAAAGTAAAAGCAAGCAAAAAAATGGCTAAAAGAAGAGAAAGCAAAAGTTGTGCTCAAAGGCACTGCTTCGCCAAGGCGAGGAGGTTCACAAAGGCGGCATCCTTCGCTTATAAAGGAAGCGACCTAAGACTACTGAAAGCCGCTTAGGCGAACTAACCTCCGCCGAGGTGAAGGGTTCCGCTAGGCAAAGCTTGCCTTCTACCATGCGGAGTGACCACATGCCAAAAGAATGACGCGGCTCCTTCGCTAAGGCTAATAACCTTCAGCCAGGTGAAGAACGCGGCCGAAATAATAAACATCGATTTTTTAGCTCATTTTCCATTTCTTTAAATATATGTATTTGGAGACATTATTAGTGGTTCCGGTTTGAAAAGGAAACACCTCTAGGGCTTTCCTTTCCTCCTTCTTGTTTCAATTCTTAGGTTTAGTTTTTTGCTCATTTCACTTGTTTTGGAGCCGAGACAAGATCTAGCTAATCAGAGGAGCTCTTACAATAGTCGTGTAAAGTTGGAGACGATTTTCATCTCTCATTTGTTGTCTCTAAATTCTACTCTATTTGTTAATCTTTCATTATTACGTTATTTTAAATATGATTTTGTTGGATTCCTTGGTTGCAATGAGTGGTTAAACATCCTCTAGGGTTGATTGTAGAAGTTCATGTTTGGTTTATATATATTTTAGAATGGTTTTGTGAATTCATGCTTGTGTAGATGTTAGTTGGTGTAGTTTTGAGAATTATTATGGTTTTAACTAATTATTCCATAGTGAGAGTTGGGTCTTCAATCCCCACAATAGGGCGTCCTTGGTGACGCTTGGATTACGCCCTAAAATCTGGTCCCGGGTTTCTTAAGATATGAATTAGTTAATTGAAATACTAACTAACCTCAGGAATGCCTAATACTATATGGATTTCATTAGGAGTAGCACCATCTTAGCATTATGGGAGGATTGTACGGACCGAGAGGTGATCGATCCAAGCATAGTCCAGGTAGTCCTATTGTATAGATCGAGAGGTGAGCAATAGGATTCCTGAGAAAAGAACTACCTTAGAAAAGTATCGCATTTAATGACCTAGATGGACCAAAAGGAAAATAGAGAGTTGATGTGAAAAATTGAGGGGAGACATGAAAGTGTAAACCTCATATCGGATTCCTTAGACATGCATAACTGTACGTTCACTTAATCAGTGCTTAATGCATATAAACCATTAATGCATCAATGGAGACAATCAACCCTGGAATCTTTCCTTGAGTTACATCCTCGATATCACTTCAATATTCCTTGTGAGTGGACATTGATTATACCCTATTTTGTTTTATTTTATTTTATTTTTAAAACTTTTTCTATCTACCCTCTAGTTGCTCAAATAGTGAACAACTTTAGTAGCTAGGGTACTCAATCCTAACTAAAACCACATCTTCTATGTGGGATCGATATTTGGACTTGTTAGTCCACTATATTACTTGCGCGACCCATGCGGTTGCGAAAAATCACTAACAAGTTTTTGGTGCGGTTGCCGGAAACTTAGTAGAGTCTTTGGTAGCTATGCCAATTACCGAACATGTTTTTGGCGTCGTTGCTGGTGAAGGGTACGGTTTGGTTTTGATTGATATTTTTGTAAAAGAGAAATTTGGTAATTTGAGCAAAAAAATTTCTTTTCTTATTTTCTTTTATTTCTAATTTGTATTTAGTATACTTCATTTTTTTTCTTTTATTTTGTATTTTTTTCTCATAGGTGCTTTGCATAAATGAACAATTTATCAATGGATGAGCATTTATCCGCACTTGAGAGAAAGATTGATGCTCTCACAAACCTCATTGACCAACAAATTCAAAGAGCACCTCATCATCTCAACTACAATGGAGGTCATTACTTTCAACCCCAACACATTATATCGAGCTACAATCATTCGGGTTGGAGGACATATGAGGATTTCCCCTAGAGAAGCCAAAACTTTCAAAGTCAATGAGGCTCAAGTTACAATTATCAAGAACAAATCCAGCAACCTAATGATGAAGAGCTATATTATGCCTTATTTAATGATAGAAAGAAGGGCCACGCCGCATGGGAAGCCATATTGAAAGATCAAGTCACCCATTTAGAAGCTCATGTGACAAATTTAGAGAATCCAATTGGGCAACTATCCCATGCATTAGAGGAGAAAAATTTTAGGACACTACCAAGCAACATAAAGGATGAGGACATAAGAGAAAGTAACTTCATGCCTTTGAGTTTTAAGGAGGAAATCCAAGAACCGACATTGGTTGAGGAGAAAAAGTTTGGTTGGGATTGACAAGTTCAATTTCCCCATAGACTTTGTGACTTTGGGCATGGAAGAGGACCAACAAGTGTCATCTTTAGGAACACCTTCCAATGCCACAAGTTAAGTATGGATTGATGTAGAACATAAGGAGATGACCTTACTTGTTGGTAAGAAAAAAGTGAAGTTCAACCTCCACCAAAGCATACAACTTATGGATAAAGAAAAAGAAATGTTGCATGCGAATAGAGAGCTCATTTCTTCATTTTGAGGACCAAGCACCCAAGATCCTTCAAGAGGACACTCTTAAAGGAAATAAATCCGAAACCAACTCTTTCCCTACCAAAGAGTTGGCATTTGAGCTTACGTTGCTTATTCCGAAGGTGGAAGAAGTCATCCTTACGAGCGATGAGGATGAAAATGGAGTATTGGCCACAATGGATGAAGGGCCAAAGCGAAGATCTCATACTTCCCCAAGTTCTCCAATTTTCGAGTGGAGTTCTTTGGGAATGATACTCTATGTTGCTTTCCAAACAAGCAATAGTCACAAGGGTTTGATGATTTGTCTTGGCCATAGGAATGAGGGACTGCTTGTCCAAAAGTTGTAACCCATTCTCGTTCATATGTGATAATCGCTTGTGCCACAAATTTAGATAGATATCATCATAAACTGCATTTAGTTATCCTCTACACGCCTTCACTTATTTCTTGTATAGCAAACAACATAATCTGCCTTGTGCCACCACCAATGATCCCTTGGTGAGCTTCCAATTGCCACTATTGATAAAGTGGTTATATCCATCCTTGTCCAAAGATATACGTAAATCGTGCTTAGATGCAGCTTGGAATAAAAAGGTACATCTTTCAACGTTAGTGTGCATCCCATACTTGTTTGTATGCAAATGTCACCAATCCCCGCGATCTGGGATACACTTTTGTTTCCTATCTTTATTGTGCCAAAGTCTCATGCTTTGTGTGTTGAGAAATACTCACTAGGGACACAATGGTATGATGCTGTCGAGTCCACTACTCACTCAACATCTTGTTCTGCTACATGACAACAATCTTCTTGATTGCAAAGTAAGGCCACCTCATTGTCACTGGTATAGGTTGTAGCGATAGTATTTTTATCGTCTTCCTGCTTTTGGCTCTTGTCTACTCCTTGCTTCAAGATCTTGCAATTCCTTTTCAAGTGGCCTATTTTGTCACAATAATAACACTTTATTTTCCCTTTATACTTGAATCTAGCTCTTGACTTGTTATGCCCAGATGGTCCTCTACTTTTTCTTCGACCCTTGTTCTCCGTGACAAGAGCATGTGTGTTATTGCCCAAAAAGTCCTTCCTTCGAATTTCTTCATCGAATAGACTATTAGTTTCTTACCATAGCCAACGTGACTTTTCCTTCTGGGGTTGAATTTCCTAGAGACACCACCAAAGTGTTCAAACTATTTGGTAATGAGCCGAGTAGCAAGCATGCTCGGGTCTCATCATCAAGTGAGAGACCTGCAACTAGTAATTATGCGATCATTCCTTCGAAATCATTCAGATGCTCAATAATTGATTGACCTTCCTTGAGCTTCAAATTCACCAACTTTTGTATCAAGAAAATCTTTGCTTGTGCGTTCTTTATCTCGTACATGTTTTCCAAGTTTTTCCAAAAGAGTGTGGGGATTCGTCTCTTTGGCAACATGATTGTAGAGACTAATGTCCACCCACTAGTGAATGGCACCCAATGTTTTCTTTTTCAACTTCTTCCAATCAACATCTGACATGTCACTTAACTTGCCATTATCTCTCTCAATAGGATCATATAAATCCTTACAATTGAGGAGATCCTTCATCATATACTTCCATAATGAATAATTTGTTACTGTCAATTTAATCATGGGACCCAAATAACTTTCGGCCATGATTCCATCCAAACTCAAACCACGCTTTGATACCAATTGTTTGGATTGTGAGTGACATATGAAATATTACAAGAAGTAATATTTGGATGGCTTTGTCAATCCACTGTAATTGTTAGCAATAAATCGCGGCAAAATGCCAATCCACGTAAAAATTAAATGAACACTCGGGTGACAAATGTCAATCCGAAATTATAATCGCCGGGTGACCTGCGCCAATCCAAGGAAATGTAAACATAATCCGAGAGGTCAGCCAATCCACATAATAAAAGCAGCAAATTGATGGCTATGTCAACCTTCGAGAAATGAAAGTGTAAATGGATGGCTAAGCCAATCTGTAGAAAATAAGATTGTAAGATAATGACACTCGATATAATATAGTAAAACCCTTAGAATGAGGGAAGTCTCCACGGGACAAATCCGAGAAAATGATCCACTATGAGATGAAACTTGACACAAGATGTCACACACTTAGGATATTCTTATAATCATCTCAGTTTTACCTCTCAGTACTCTCTCTCTGTAGAGTGTTATATTTTTCACCACTTTTTGTAGACCCAAGAAATTCCAATTTATGAAAAAATGGCATAATCGTAATTTCGATTACAAAATTGTAATTTCGGTTAAAAATCCGAAATTTATTCTCTAGATCTCAGATGACAAAACGGATTTCACCGTTGGAATCGTCTCGCGAAATCTAGCTAGCAATGCAGTAAATTTCTCACACTCAGACAATGCACTTACACGCCGAGGCATCGCGTTCAGCGCCAGAAAACGATTTTACGCGACGAAAGCTCACATATAACATGACCACGTACATATGGTATAAGGAGTAGATAAGTTAAATGATGAAAATGAATAAATAGAGCCAACATCAAACCGAGAAAAGAGGGACATAACGGCCATTTGAAAAGTTTGCTAAATAGTCTTCCTAAATGTTAAAAGGCCAAACAAATCAGGCAAAAAAGAACCAAAGATCAAGTTTGAGCTTTAGTGAGAATATCGAACTTCTCTCTAGAATATCGGGCGATCCGACCACGCGCCTTCGACAAGAAGGAAAGTCAGTTTACGTGGAAAGGACTTCGTGTGGGTAATACTAGATTTAGGAGTTTCCTAAACTCCGAGAGTGTAAGGGCTTTCCTTACTGGGTTTATTCCCCGCTTTAAGTACGTTTTTTTTACAAAATGTTTGAGTCGAATGAGGTCGTTAGTGGGCAGTGGATCTAGCCCCAAAACTTTGGGACCGAATCGATATGAATTTTTGAAACCAAAATGTTTGTACCAGAATCATGGAGGGCCGTTTGGGGTGTTTTAATTACAAAGTTTATTAAATCATGTATTGATTAAATGAGCTTAAAATGGTCGGAAAATGTGAGGGTCTAAGGTGAACCGAAGGATTTGTGATTCATTTGGGAATAGTAAACGAGGGCTCTAATTATTCTCAGAATAAAGGTTCACCAAAATATATTTTTTGTGTGAAAACGTGTATGGTCTGATTCAAGCCGAATTGCTCGTGGTTTGATCATTAGCCCATGAGCTAATTTTGATGTAAGGAATTGATTAATTGTTACGACATGATTGTGTGATTAGATATTATGTGGATATGTGCATGTTTGCATATTTGCATGTGATTAGATCGTATTGGAATTGCATATGCATTCCATATGCATTGGAAACACCCTGTGACTATAGGAGGAGGCATGAGATGAATCTAGAGAGAAAATGGTTCGAGGGTTGCTCCAAATATTAATTATCTGAGGGTAGTCCAAATTAAAATATCAATCATTCGAGACGTCCAATTGATATCATTCTACTCCGAGGCAGTCCACAAACAACAATATATCAATCGCTTCGGAGACGCCCAATTGATATATACATCAGAGGGCTGTCCACCAACAAAACAATAATTTCATACGAGGCCAGGCGCAGTGAGAGCTCCAGAGGACCCTGGATCCGAGCTCACGCGTATTATCCAAGCAGGACTGCTGCATTTGCTTGAATGTGCGTTTATTTTGGAAACATCGTGACCACACTTGTGTCAGAAGAGCAGCCCACTTGTACATTCCACTAATTTACTTGGGCCCACCCTATCGAGGGATATTATTTTACGCATGCGGAGCGTATAGGGACTCATCCTAGGACTGAGGATTAGGAAGAAAGTCGGCCGTGGCTTTGCCAGATGATATATACAAGGTATTGGAAATGTCTAACTTTAACATATGTATCAGATAAGAGGAAAATATCAGAACTCTTGCAACTATTTGGTATATAGTTGATTCATAGTTAGTATGTATTATGAGTATCGCTTAGGGCCTATGGTCGACATCATGTGATTGGATATATTGATATATCGATATATCAGACCGTCTCGACATAAAGCGATATGCAAGGTTTTTGTATTTGGGTAGAGCTCCCCATACAAAGAAGACTTTGCCCGATTTTCTTGAGAAATGTCGGGTCACCCGACATTCACGAGTGTTTCCGCAGGTTGACGGATAGTCAACTGACCCCGGCTCAAAGGCCAACTTGGCATCAGCGCAGGCTTCCACGCTACCCAGGGCCTGAGGATCTGGGTTTAGACCATAGTCTCGAGGTGCAGAACATCGCCACCAGGTGTGGTCTGGCGTTGAGTTTAGGTATGAGGATTACCTAGGAAATCACGGCAAAACTAGGCACCGTATGCATGCGCGGTGTGTTTCAGAGATTGGATTTTGTGAAGTGTGCTTGCATGCTTGGTTGTATAAATATGAAATGTTGTGCTGTGATTGAATTCAGGCTTAGATGGATAGCACATAGGAAATTATATATGGTTTTATGTTGTAACTGGAAATGAAAATAAATTGTAATCAATTTATTTGGCTTATTTATTTAATAAAATAGAATTCCTTAATAAAATTTAAGGTGTTAGAACACTTGAGGGTTTAAGGAAGGAGTAAAACTGGAAAAGGAAATAAAATGAAATAAATTATAATAAATTTATTCGGGAAAAGGAAATAAATTTAATAGATTTTATAGTTGAACCTATAAGTTTTGAGGCTGTGTGATGCTGTATTTAAGTTACTGCAAGGTAGAGGCAGCAAGGAAGGCTAAGCAATAATGGAGAAACGAAAAAAATGAGGAGAGAAAATTTGGTTTTCGCTTTAATGTGTGTAAAACTCAAGAAACTAGGATAAAATAAATTTAATAAATTTATTTAGGTGTACCGTAGGAATGAAAAAAAAAATATGATAAGCATTTTGTGTCTCCAGAGTAAATAAATGAAAAAAATGATAAAGTGAAGAAAATAAATCTCCATAAATTTATCTCATATGAGGTAGTTGCAACACTTTCTATATGCCTAAAGGCTACATGTTAAAAAATTGAAGTAAATGGAGTAAACTTTATAAATTTATTTGAGTGTTCAAAAAAAATTTATTAAATTAAATTAAAATAAAATAAAATAAAATAATTTGACAAAATTTTCTAAAATAAAATTTTTAAAAAATGAAATTTTTGTTGATAAAAAATAGTTTTAAATGTATAATTGATTGGTCTCACACTGTGAAATGCAAGGACAATGTATACACCGATGATGTGTACGATTAGTGTCTCGGACCGTGTTTATGCTTTTAGAGATATCAGATGAGATTTAACCGCCATGTTAATTCGTGTGTATGGCTAGTAGAGGATCAGGACGAGGGCGCCCACTGCAGACCGGCCGTGCACCACCGACATTTGACCACCGATAATTAATCAAGCCAGGCCTCGCGAGGTCAGAGGTGTTTAGCCACGGTTATCGCACATGCTAGCATAGCAGTAGTCAGAGGACCTAATAACCTCCGTGTAGATTCGGAGCGCACTACCCTCCGACATTCACAGGGGGAGTGAGACCCGCCAGGCGTACTCATTGGTTTATGCAGATTGAGAACGATCGGAGGCCAGGTGGAGACTCTCCGACACAAACTTTTCAAGATCGTGCTAGTCAGATTCCACAGAGGGCGAGGCCCCGTATGGTGGAAATGGGCCAGACTTCTAGAGACTTAGAGGTTAGTGGGAGCACAGTTTCGTGAGCCGTCTGCGGTACTTTCCAGATCATGAGGCATGCCAAGGCCTGTGTGAGTTCCTAAGAGTCACAGGGGCGATGTGATCAGGATGGACTACGGGCTAGATTCACGCAGTTAGCCCGATTCACGATGACGTGGCCACCGACCCGCTCAAGGTAGGAGATCTCGAGAATGGACCAAGTTGTCCATTCGGCTGATCAGAGGGACTCCTCACACATGATACGATTCCACATTTTAATGTACCTGTACCCCACAGAGAGAGAGATGGAGGATGCTCAGAGCACTCGGGACGCGAAAGTGTTAAGCAAAGAGGAAGGACACACTCTTCTTTCGCTCAGGAGCATGTGAGAGGGCTTCTAGTTCACGAGGTTCCAGAGGTCGCGCCATCCCATGGGATGATGAGAGTTACCTGCACAAAGTGACGTATGGTGCTACCATTGTCAACAATGACACATGAGACGGATTACACATCTCTAAATGTGGATCCCAGTGGTTTGGGACAAAGACAATCCCGCCGCAGGGCAGTGACAGAGAGGATACGCACGTTCCTCCACACTCACAGCAGCCCAGAGGCCGCAGCATGGGTGAGATACAGAGACGAGCCCACAGCAGGACATCAGGGGTCCAGGCGCACCACGCCACACACCGCAGCTTCGAGCCGCAGGATTAGCTGCATATGGTACTTTTTGCTATCTCGCCTACGGGCTGCAGTGTTATTTGATCTCCTCGTGCTCGCATTCATTCGCTACATCGCCAGATCGAGTCAGGGTCGAGGCTGAGACCTGGGGAGAGCCTTTACGTGAGTTCTCCCCAGCACAGGCGAATAAGTGATGATATGTCGGCGCCGCGAGCCGAGATCTCGGGACCCCACTTCTCACAGCGGACTGAGGATCACGATGTCGAGTTCAGCGTCATCCTCGGGATGGATTACCGATACCATGGTCGTTATCGACAGAGCGCAGAGGTTACCGCCACACGCAGACTCGCACTCGCGCTGTTTCGTGAGCATACATGGATATTTGCCCCATACGTGATACGAGTCCGTGTGTCAGGACAATTAGCGTTAGCCAGCCTTACTCTAGATAGACGAGGAGAGACTGGGGGACGGATCTACCTCGAGTGGTTTGCGAGTATACATTTTCCGCATGAGCTAATTCGACTACTCGATGTGACGTGAGACTGACATTGAGTTACACCAGATTTCACCATCTCTATGACTTGACAGATGGCAATCATTGAAGCCAAGAGAACTGGTCCAAACAAGGTTTGAAATACCGGGACAGGGTTCATAAGACCGAGCACTCACCAGCGGGCGCTCCTGCTTCATGGCGGCTGAAGAAGGACAAGACCCTTCGACCGTGCATTGATTACGTGGCGCTGAATCGGACATTTATCAAGAATCGGGCACCCATTAATGAGGCTCGACGATTTGCTTGATCGGCTGAGATGGTTTAGCTCACCTATGATAGACTCTCGTGACTGCCACAACACACCGAAGTTAGATAATAGATATACCTAAGACAAATATGATGTGTTATGGGAACTTGGAGTTTACTATGATGTTCTTCGGATTAATCTAACGTTTGTAAGATTCATGGATCTCGCATAGGATATTCCAACCCTATTTAGATCACTTTGTCGAGTCTTCGTGGATGACATCTTGATCTACTCCACGAGTGGGAGCATGAGTATCACTCGGAGGATCGTTTACGTTTGTCAGAAATCGCCCACAGAATGTGTCTGTTAATGCTGTGCCTGCCACCCAGGCAGAGATTTGGCACGGTGCTCAGATTTAGATGTCGTACTGTCTAGAGATGTCTATGTGAAAGATGAGAGTCGGAGAGGCTCAAGTCGGCCTTCAGATACGTAGTTTTGGGATCATCATCATGGTGAAAAATCATCAAGATCTCCAGGATAGCAAGACCATGATCAGGTTGTCCCAAAGCAGTCGGTCATCGACGATTCCACATGTTGAGGCATCCCAGAGCTGACACCAATTGATCGATGATTTATCTTACACCCGGAACGCAATGGTGGTTGATGCACCACCAAATGGTCAAAGATATCTGCCAGATAGTCCTGAGCTGGCTGATGCTCAAGATCACTGACGTCATCACAGCGACAAACAGCAATTTATGGTACCTTCAGAGTTTAGTGTCACAATCCGTCTTTGGTTGATAAGAGCGATTTGAGTCCAACAGACGCGAGATAGTGTCCAACGTGATCCACGCACGCGCACGCGACTGAGGCCTTAACGTCACTTTGAGATGGTACTTCATGATATGAATTTAGTGGTCCCCGCCGACCGATCATGAGGACAGATCTCAGTGAGTTTCACCGCTTCCTGACGGTCGCATCCGTAACACCAAGACACGATCTTCGCCGCCGATTAATTGACACAAGAGTTATCGAGGACTGTTCAACATAGTCTGCGGTGTCAGTTGGCACCGTGCCACCGCGTCGCTTAGAGGCCATTCCAACACTTAGTGCATCATGAACAAAGAGCACGCCATTGATGACTTTCAGATCCATCACTACATTGAAGAAAGTTACTACGCAGAGAGAAGATAGAAGTATCACAATAATATGACATTTTATAAAGTCTTGATTATCCCTACTTCTGAGAGATCTCTGCCATATATATTCAGAGATAGGTCCGTCATGAAGAGTAACACTGATCCATGTCTGATAAATCAAGTTGATAAGCACACCTTTAAAGGTCATACACACATACAATACCATTTGATTATGCATAACTGTTCATCTGGAAGAATATTTTTATCAAATTGAGATGATCATATAGATAGATGATTGAGAGGATACAAAGTACATACGTGTCTGACTATATGTATACTGATATATCGTCTTAGTGAATCACTTCATATCACTGGTTATTTAGCTGAGTGATACAGAAATGCATCTTGTGAGGAGTACTTGTATGGAGCGCGACTGATTTATTATGGCCAATTTGGTGCTTAGAGAAATCCACTCACTGTCTGACTGATTATATGCACTCCAGAAGGTGAGTCGATGATTAACAATGCCTTTCCCACGCCCGCAGCCCACAAGAGTCTCTGCATGCCACGTCATCCCTACAGTCCGAGGTCGGGATCAGCTGTCTTCATGATTCTCAGAGAGTGAGACGTTTGTAAACGCGAGCGGTGGCACCACGAGGTTCATCGGATCCTTCTGAGATATTTCAGATGGTAGTAACCGCCATGATCGTTAGCGCCACTTTAGTATTATCAAAGGTGTCCACTGAAAGCCATCCATCAGATATCTTGAGCGGCTGAAAGGCTCTGTTCCAGGATATTATCAGCAGCGCAGCAGTGAGCGCGAGGCACGCTCGTCCAGTGATTTGATATCAAAGCATACCAAACATGGCTGGTCAAGATATTATACACAAAATGAAATGTCAATTCAATAGATATACTCAGATAGATGGAAAATGAGCGTAATCTGGCACCTATCAAAATATGTTGGATCAGTTAGTATATCATGAGGTCTGTGGTAGCTTCGCTGACCGTATTACTCGTGCGTTGACTGATGAGATTTATGAGACTGCATCTGTTTAAGGATAATGTGTTTCAGATTTACAGCTCCCATGCTGAGAGACTGTCCACTTTTCTGAGAATGCCCACCCAGATTCACAAGAAAGTCCTGTTGTGTCCACTTAATAGCTGGTCTCATTCCTGTCAAGGTTATTACTCTTTCCAAAGGTGATATCCGACTGTCACAACCTCCTTCAACTTCTCACTGACTGAAACACATGTTGTCTTCCTGCCTTCCTCTGTTAGAATCCTCTGATTACTAAGGCTTGTCGAGCGCTATTCCATGAAATGACAAATCCAAAACCAACTCTGATTGGTGAAGATATATGTCCTTCTCATTGATACACCGTTCTGTGTTTCAGCGGATGACATGTGAAGAAACATCAACTTCCTTCCAAGTTTCGCATAATATGGAAAACACGTTGCCTCTGTTCTCAATGTGGATGGGTCCCCACCACTACAAAAGAGCTGAACAATCATGTTTGATCCTCACGATGCTCCACATTTGATCAGATACTGAGATGCTTTACCACAAGTCTCCACATTTGGTTTCAATCCATTTCAACCAATTTTGGATCTAATATATTAAATAGTTTTTCCTTTTGATATTCAAAGATAATAATCACATAACACTTGTTGTCAGATGAGAACTTCACCAAACATTTCAACAAATAAAGTCTTTTAGAAGTAAATATTTCAAAGAAATTGGCATACTTTGGAGGTGTCGCATAATCATAAATGTATATGGTCTAAAAGTAGATTGATGGACCTTCTTTCATAAAAAAAAAAAAAAAGTAGATTGATGGACCGACCAGTTCAACAAAATTAACAATAAAAAATAAGACCAAATAGGTAATCAAAGGAGATCAGGTAAAAAGTAATACCCGGTTGCTGCAAAAAAGGCAAGAGGAATCATCATCTCCCACCCATTAATTGTCATGCTGTCAAATAGATAGATGTGAAAGCAAAATTACAACTTGAAGGACAAAATTAGAAACAAGTAGAGTAGAATTAGAAAAAACTACACACCAGACCGACAACGCATCCACAGCCAACTCAGCATTCTTCCAGTTCCCAGTCATCAAAATGAGTATCCTGTAATACCAATTCTCCAAGCTGCGCAGGGTACGCCAAATACCCGTGTAAATAATCCCAAAAAATAGAAAAGGCTGAAAGGGAAAAGTTTCCCATTTGAAAATAAAAACAAAGAATGTATTAAGAATAAAAAATATATGATTGAGAATATATGTTATGAAAAAATAATTAGTTTTTAAATAGAGATGCTATCTTAATTAATTAATACTATCTTGACTAATTATTTAAAATAGTTATTTTAAATTAATTAAGGCAATAATTCAAGTGATTAAGAGAGTGCATAGTCTTGTATTTCCCATTCTTCTGTACTTTCTTTGCCTACGCTTTCTAAGCAGATAGCCGACACAAACAGAAAAAGACTGAGAAATAGAGAAGTAGGAGTCCGGAGGGAAGTACCATAGCATGACTCCGGAGGCAGTTGAGAATTTGACGAACTCCCAGAGCCCGGAAAAGGCCTGCATGGAGAAACCGGTCCAAGAAAGAGGGCACCCACCACAAACGGTGTACATCAACATCCCAAATACCAGTACCCACCAGGAAAAGTTGAGAGTGATGGCGGTGCCAATTATACCAAATTCCAGTTTGTAAACGAAGAGCCAACTAATGAAAACGTGAACCACAAATCCAACCAAAGAAACCCAAGCGATCACTGCTGTCTTCAGCTGGCTTTGCAAGAACCTCTGTAACGGGAACTGAAAAGCAAAGCTGAAGTGTAACGGAATCAAGCATAAAGCCACCAAACCCGACTGCTCCGCCACATCGTCCGGTTGACCCAATAACTTCAAAATCGGGGTGGCAAAAACGTAAAACGGTAACAGCAGAAAACAACATAAGAAAAGAACGATCCACGACCTTTGCATGTATATTCCCAACATGTGATACTTTTTTGCTCCGAAAGCCTGTCCGCACAGCGTCTCCAGCGCACTTGCCATGCCTAACTGATTCACAAAACCCACAACTAACTGATGTCAGATTCAAAGAAACCAGTCTTACGTTGTTGTATAAATGAAAGGGAAAGGTGGGGGGGCAGGTACCAAGAGGCCGAAATTGAAGCCGACGATGACTGTATTGGCTATGGAGATTGAAGCGAGCTCCAGTTCACCCAGGTGGCCGGCGAAGGCTTGAGTGACTACGTTCATGGAGTAAGAGGCAATCCGGCTGAAGATGGAGGGACCCACTATGTGCCATAGTTTTTTCGATTCAATCCACACCCTTGATCCAAGATTTTCGTTCTCCGGAACTACGACCGCGCCGTTCGATTCCGGTACCAACGGCTGATTTAGATCTTCTTCACCGCCGGTGCCCCCCATCTCTTTAAGAACCTTCACAAGAATAGAGAGAACTGGAATTAAAAAGCGGAATCGTTGTCCACGAGAAAGAGCGGGTTACAGAGGATTAGCCCGTCGATGTGTCAGGCTACCTGTTACATCGTTATAACGATTTATGGCCACTCTATTTTTAAGAAAATTGTTTTAGTTACGCCTGATCTTGACTTGAACATATCTTGTAATAATAATTTTGATGTTCTTCATCTGTTCAGTTTTTTTTTTTTGCAGATATTTTGTTTAAAGAAAAAAATGCCAAATATGTTTTCAATATTTCAAACTAAACTAGTTCCCTTAAAAATTAATTCCCAAAGGCAAATATATAAAAGTATTTCATATAATTTTATTTTAGGTATAAACAAAATATAAAAAGAAGAGCAAACAGAAAATTTTTTAAACAAAACAATGATATTTATCTAAAACCAGAATAAACAACATTCAGTTAGCTGCCAAACATAACAAAATCCATATAAAGATTAAACAATATCTGGCACTAACAAGATAATAACCTAAGTATAAAGCTTTATAAATTTAATAAAAAATAAATAATTTTTAAAATATTTCAGAATCCCAGCTTCTTCTCAACATATCTACGATCACACTCGATATCTTCACCTCAATCAACATATTCGCTTGGCCCCGAATCACTTTCATTACGATAAAACGTCGCGACAAGCATTTACTTTAATAACACCATGCCATAACAAACCGACAATAAATCAACGTCAACAAAACAATCACATCATAAAAAAAATAAAGAAACTAATTTGTATAATCACTTCATTAATAAGTAATAAAATGATATATATATATATATATATATATATATACAAATATATATTCCAAATGGAGTTATTCCAATTATTAATATAAAAATATAATCTTATTTTTCTTATAAAAGAGTCATACAAAAATATGAGAAAATATGAAAGGAGGATCGCTAGATCGATAAGTGAAAAGATATTAAGATATCTTATTTATCAATTCTTTTGTATAAAATATATCAATACTAAATAAAAGCTAAATTTTATGTCGTGTGCAGTAAATTTATATCTTATTATTTTACAATTTAATCTTTTTTATTTATTTATTTTTTAATACATCTTTTTCATTGATGTTAAAAATGAGAGAGAAGCAAAAACCAATTTTGCCTTGTAAATGTGAAAGTTGGACTAGATCTGCATTAATCATGGTGACAAGCAAGGCCTTACCTTTTCCGTAAGATACTTAATATGGTAGATAAAAAGAGATGAGATGGATTCTTATATGGAGGCAATCTGAAACCAGGGCCCTAACTTATGGAAAATGAGGGGCAATTAATTTTTTAGAATTTGACATTTCGTATGGTACATCTTTCATTAATGCTTAGATTATAGCATGGCAGGCAATGTGAAATTAGGACCCACACTTTTTGGGATTGAACTAATCTTAATTGAGGTATCTTTTAATTTTAAATTATGTCATAAATTTAAATTTAAGGAAACTGATTCTAAATTTGAAATGTGATTTTTTTTAAAGAAAATAATTTTATTAAGTCAAACTAGTATTACATGGAAGGAAACACAGATAAGAAATAACTAAAAATTAAAAGATGAAACAACACATAGTTAATATAATAAATTAGTTTAAAGTTTATAAATTTAATAATATTTGTTATCTCTGTTAATGAAATATGTTTATAACATCATAATAAGAAAATAAAAAATAAAATATTGTAATAAGACAAAAAAGAAATCACAATGAATTTTTGAAAAGTAGACGTTTGGTGGTCCAAATTATTAAATGGACAACCAACTATACTATTTCTAATTATGTTTCATTCATAAATCATTAAGAAGTGGAGTTGGCGGGGAAGTTGAAAACCCAATAAAACCTAAAGTGTAGGCAAATTAGAATGCCTAAATTGTTTGTGCGGAAAATGAGAAATCTTTTATAGGATACAATGTTAGGTAATCAAAATAGATTAAATGACAAAAAAGTTTTGGAAGCATAGGTTTGAACTGAACTCGTGTGACCTTGAATATTGTTAGTTGTATTTATCATCCACTTTGGAATTTGAGAAGAATTAGGATTTATTTCACAATCATTTTTTAAAATAGTTTTTTTTTAAATACAATTGATAATAAAATATCAATTTTCTTTTTCACCATTTTTTTTTAAATATTTTATTTTTTACTATTAAAAAAATAAAAAATCAAATATTTTCAAAAATATATAATTTAATTATTTTCTGTTATTTTCATAAAACTATTTTTTTTTTAAATAATTATACAAATTGTATAAACCCCCCACCCCATCCAATTTTGTGCAAACAAGGATGTGACATCTGCCCAACTTACCATCACTCTTGGTCCTTGATTTAAGGAAAATAGTTTTTATACAAATTCATACGATGATCCACAATAATTTTTATAAATTTTTGAACATCTTTAAAAAATTCTGACCATCAAATACCATAATCAATCTCTTGTTCAATTTGCTTTATAACACGACCATAAGTGACCTTTCAAATAAATAAAAAACACATGATCATAGATATTTAGATTATGAAAAAGTTTTTAAATATTCTCCCTTAATCAAATTATTAAACTAAATAAATTACTTTTTTATTATTATTATAATAATTTATAATTACTTTAAATCTCTTTCAATTTTTAGTTTAAAAAATTATCTTTTATAATTCAAGCAACATCTTTCTTTTAAAGCCTTACATTCTGAAATAATTGCCGTAACAATACCTAAATACATGCTTCTATCTTCTTAATAGTATCATTGGAGTTACTAATAACTCATTATACGCTTATATTGTTAATTCTTAAACCATCAATATTTAATTTAAATCTTTCATTAATCAAAAGACTTAATAGAATCCATTTTTAGACTCTATGAGGGACATAGCGCTATGTGCTTCAAAAAAATATATGGTAGGTAAAACAAAATGATAGATGATAGCCTCATCAGATATTTTTATATAGGATTAATGACATAAATGATGTCTTTTTTTATTTTTTTTTATTTTAGTGTCTTAACTTTTATTTTGTCCAATTAAGTTTCTCAATTTTTTAATTTTTTCTATTTTAGTATCAACTTTTATTTTGTTCAATTAAGTGATAGAACTTTTAATTTTTGTTCAATAAATGTTTTTTGATTGATCAAATCTTATTAGAACGTTAAATCAACACCAATTGAATCATATAAAAATAACAAAATTACTTAAATAATATTTTATTAGGTGAAATAACAATATTATGGTGCCCATCATGTTTAGTCTAGTAGAGCGTTAAAAGGTATAGAAATGGAGGGTTTCATGTTTGAATCCTAATGGAAACAGTTTGATATTGAAACTCCGGATGTAATGAGTCAAGTTATTGACAAATTACTCGAGCTCGACTTATATAATACTCAAATTCAACTTATAGTTAATCGAGTTAAGCTCGAACTCAAGTAATTCGAGTAGCTTATCAAATCGAGTTCGAGTATTACAATACTCGACTTGAACTCGCGAGCTTAATCAATTTTTATTATTTTATTAATTGAGTTGAGTTTGAGTAGCTCGATTATTTTTCGAGTGGAGTTTGAACTTCGAGTTTTTAATAGAGTCGAGATCGAGCTTGGTTATGTGTCGACTCAATTACATTCTTACTTGAAACTATAATGTATTAAAAATATATATATTATGTTTTTCTCATTTGGTTTTTCCAATTTATTTGTTAGAGTGAAAATTAAATTGATAAGCTTGGTAACTAAATAATTTTTTTAAAGTCATTTTAATTATCTGCTATTATTTTATTAATTTTTGCTGTTATGTCAAAATAAAATAATTATATAATAATTAAAAATAAAATATAAAATATTAAGATTATTTTTAAATAAGCAATATATTTATTTTAATCTCATATTCATGATAGCTAGTTTTATCAATTTATTTTTTACTATAACGAAAAATCATAATTAAAAAATATATATATAATTGAAATGATATGTGTATCCATTATTTTTATTTACCATCGTGGCAAGTTTAGATGGAAAACACTTGATTGGATAAAAATGAAGAGTTGGAATAAAAATGAAGCGTTCAAAGGCTTAATTGAATTAAATAAAAGTTTAGAAATCAAAATAGAAAAAAATTTCAAGAGTTCAACAAAATAAAAATTGAAACTGAGATACCAAATAAAATATAAAAAAAATCAAAAAGTTTGAGACACGGTTATTGTAAATAATCCTTTAATATAAGTTTTTTTGAAAATAGATTAATTCATTGATTCTATTGTGGAATACAATCTATAGAAAAATAAAATAAAAAACTCTAAAAACTATGAAGGATGATGCAAAATCCAGATTAATTACAAAATTTATCAACATTAACGCCACATTCGAAGGCAATCTAAAACGCCTAAATAATAAGCATTTCATATTTCGCAACATAGCGACCTAATAACTTTTGTCGACCAATTTTCATCGTAACCGTCAACGCAAAAACCCATAAAAAAGCTAATAATTGACAACATAACTATTCATTGCAATACATCAACTACAAAACACATCGTAACTAGTTGACGATAAAAACACCTCAACAAATCAATGATAAAAATAATAAAAATCGCGCAAATTCATATCGCGTGAAAAAAACTATTTTATCGGAAGTTAAAATCTGTATACGGAAAAAAAAAAATAAATTCGAATTGCGATTTTAAGTTAATAATGATTAAAAAAAAAATCATCCTTTAAAGTAGGGGTGTCAATTCAGCATCCACTGGACGCGTCGCGCTCTCACAATGTATGATCACGCCAACATCCGCCTCGCCCTAAACCCGACAGTTAATAATAAACGCGCCAACATTCGCGCTAACTCAACCTAATCAATTTATTATTCACGCAAGACGCCACGACTACGATCAATTTAATTCATTATTTAAAATAATAAGAATTATAATTAATCATCGCTTGTTTAACACAAATAACTATTAAATTTAACATATTTATTAATTTTATTATTTAAAATAATATGAATTATAATTAATAATCTATATTTAATAAAAATAACCTATTAAATAAAAGTAATTAATTAATATAATAATTAAACGACCAAATTCAGACGGCGCAAGTAACACCGAATATGACTTATTTATTAAACGTGTTAGACGGATCAATATGAATATAATCAAAATACGACATAATTAACTCAAATCAGAAAATCGACAGCTACGTTATATTCATATGCTCATCTTTATATTCACATGTCATATCAAATTTTGTCATGTCCCATTTTAAAGCGCTTGAAAGAAAAAATAAAATAAAAAAATAGAATAAAGGAGTAGGATTTGACAGAGAAGTAAGGGAAAGATAGGCATTAGGAAATAGTATTAATTAGTAAGTAAGAGAAAGAGAAGTAATCGACCACTTACTCGTCATGATGAGACTGTTGAATTTTTGTCCACCAAATTAGTATTTTGCTTCGCTTCGAACTGTTACCCCCAATTCCGACCAGACTCGTGGAATCTTCAACGATATGTCTAGTCAATAGTTATTTTGATGGAATTTAATGATAACTCTTTTCTTTTTAATTTTTTTATTCCTACGTTCAAAAGTCTCTTCAAGAAAACATGACTTCTTTTGCTTCTTGGGAGATGATGTGACCCCTAGGTCCGAGTTATCGGCCAAAATAATAGAATGAAAAAAAAAAAGAAGAATAATAATTATGTGGACGTGCACTAAGGGCAACAAAAAATAAATTTTCCAAGATGATAGTCCAATTGCATCCAAACATAAGAAACTCTCATTCACAATAATTAATTTGGTGCCATGTAGACATATGGTTGTCATTCATTTTTAAAATATTTAGAAGTTGGAATCGTCAATTGCAGATTCATTTTTTAACTTAAATAGTAGTTGATTTTTAAAATTTTAATTAACATATCAAATTAATTATTACTGATCAAACTAAAGACACATACTTTATAATATTAAAAAATCTAAAATTACTTTATTAAAAAAAGTTTTTTTAAGAAAAAAATAATTTCATTAATTCAAATTAATAATACATGGATAGAAATATAAAATCAAAATCGCTAAAAACCATAAAATCGTTAAAAATTATAAATGATGAAATAATATATAGGTTAATAATTACATAATGAAATAACTCAAAGTCTATATATTTATATTACTATTGGCGATTAAAATACTTTCGATCAAGCTCGCAAAGATATATCGCAAGAACTATCGATTCATTTATCGGCTCGATCGAAGATGCTTTCGCTTCGCTTCACCACTGAACACAAATAAACATCGCACCAACGGATTTAAACCAAAACATCGCGACCGGTAAGCATACAACCGCCATCGTATCAAGAAAATAACAATCATACGTGCACAAAGGCGACAACAATCATACGTGAACCAAGACGACGATTAAATCACAAAAAAAAAAAAACATATAAAAACCTAAACATATGTAGAAGAACCACTTTATCGGTAAAAAATATTTAAAAAGAGATGTAAATGTTATCAGAAATAAAAACGACAAAAATAACCCATTATTGCTTAGAGAAAAAATGCTTGTAGAAAAAAAGTTGAAAAAAAATGAGGCTATGGTTTAAAATTTTGGCAACTTTTTCTTATTATTATTAAAAAAAATTTAATAAAATAACAGTGAATAAATAATTTATATATGAATAAATTAATAATGTTAAACCAATAAAACCAATAAAATCATATGACATAAATACACGTAAGATATACATGTGAATAAATTTATTGCTTTTTTTTTGGTCAGGTCATGAGTTGTCCTGAGTGCCTACGTATTATTACTGAAGAAGACCTTAATCCATATCATATTAATTAATCTTCATTCAAAGCATTTGTGATAATCCATAGCGCTATAAAAGCTCTACCACATAACATAATCGCATTTCTATTACCAACCTGCACTAATTTTAAGCAAGCAGAGACCCCAATCATCTCATTTACATGGTATAAATTTATTAGTTTAAGACATTTAATTTATTGTATTTTTAATAAAAAATTTAAAAGACAGATAAATTAATATTTAAAAATATGACATATTAAAAATCTTAAACAAATAAATTATATAACTTTACGTCTTATTTATATGTATGCCATATAACTGTATTGTTTTGAGATTATTAATTTAATGAAAAATAATTTTTTATTTAATTTTTAATTTTTATTGAAGTAATTTTCGATTTTTCAAAATATCTAAATTTATTATTATTAAAATATATATTTTAAACTGATCATATATTTTTTATAACTATTTATATTACATTATAACATCGTTATATTTTATTTTCATGGAGATTTGACCTTTAACTATCGAGCTAAGTCTCATTGACTTTAACTAATCATACTTGAAGTAAAAAAAAGCTGATTATAATTTGTAACGTAATATCTTTTAATTTAAATTAAAAAAAAACTAATTGAAGCCTTAGTTGCAACTAAGATTTTAGTTAAAAAAACATAAAGCTACGGTTATCAGGGTTCCAAATAAAAAAATAAGACCAAAATCATCCACTACAGTTTTAACTAAAAAATAATGATAATATCATGTCATCAACATAGTCACAGTTAGTAGGGTTCTGGCTAAAAAAACAATCCCATAGTCATCGACTACATTTTTAACTAAAAAAATAATGATAATAACATTTCATCAACATGGTACCAAAGAGGCTATTGTGAAAAAAGTTTGCTCTAGAGTGGTTAGATAGCCTCTCTCTCTCTCTCTCTCTCGCCGTTAAAGGGGATCACATAGGAGAAGAAAAAGAAAAAGAAGAAAAGGGAAAAAGAGATGTAAACCACTCTCCATCTAGTTGTCTCTTATACTCCGTTGGCATTTGGGGTTTTGTTGATTTTAAATATTAGGATTGTAGGTGAGTTTGATTAAGAATTTTTTTGGTTTTTTGGTTTTTTTTTTTTTGTAGGTGTTTGGAATTTTGACGGATTTGCTATTTGCTTATCATAAAAAATTTAGGAGTTTTTCCGAAATGGGAGTTGAATGTGTGCCTGGAATTTTGATGGGTTTGCTCATCATCAGAAATTTAGGTTTTTTTTTTTTTCCGAAATGGGAGTTACGATTTATCGGCGACATTGCCGATATTTCGATGTAATATAGATATATTTTATCTGATTATTGATGTCTGATATTGTGTCGGAATTAGGCCGACATCTCGAGTCGTGATATATCCGTCTATCGCGGCATTCAGCTCTGATTGGAATGCAATCTGTTTTCAGTAAATAGACTATGTGTTGCCCCAAAATCAACTCACCACAATATATAGAGTATCCCAAATCATTGAAGTGGACCCTCCAAGGCTCCCAAAGCCGGACTCCAGTGTCAACATTTCATTTATTTGAACCATTCAAAACTGTTTGTATTGCTGGCACCGGGCTCAATCTATTTTGGCTCAATTTTTGAAAGGTTGGGTCGTATAATTTATGACGCAAATAAAATCGGGTCAAAATGTACCAACTCGTTTTGACTATGGATGATGTGGGTTTTGTCTAGGTTGACCCAGTTAACCCGAAATGTTTATAAAATTTTTTTAAGTAACTAAATTAGTAATTAAGATTTTTCAAAGATTTATCTATAAAATTAAATATTTGGGTTTTTAATATGAAATCAAATCTTTACTTTTGTAGCATAGGAGTTAACAATTGTAATATAATATCTGTCATATTTTTAAAAGTAGCCACTATTAATTGAAGCAAAATGTCGATGTCGAAATAGTTAAGCGTAAGAATTATGATACGATATTCGCCCATTTGATAAATGAACTTACACGTGCGTGTATGCGGCCAAAGCGCATATGGCTGGGATTACGCGGCCGCATTGATGCGTGGTGGTGTATTCGTTTGTCATGTCATATAATTTTATTATCACCATCGGCTGCATCATCATCATCATCGCGTCGATGGCGTCTTGCATATATTGCGCGCGAGGCGATGTGCTGCCGCTCCGCATCAGGGGCGATGTATGTCACTGATTTTTCTGGCGAAGCGAAAGAAGAAAGAAGGGTTGTTTTGCGGTACAAAGGAAGAAGAGCTTTGGGAAATGTAAGTATGTATATAAAAGGGTTATATCATATGATCATTCTTCATTTTATTTTAGGAAAGAAAGAGAGAAGAAAAGCTACAGGAATTTAAAAAGTAAGAAGATATTTCGAGCGCAAAACTTTAATCTCAGTATATATTTCAATTCACCATTGATCACAGTAGTTGGGATTTTGAAGTCTGGATTGGCTTGGACTTCGCAAGGCTTTGTAGGCCACATAAATGATCAAATACTATAAAGCAAAAATCTTAGATTTAAATTGATGTTGTCTCTTCAGATGAAGTTATAAATACATAATCTCAGGTGAAAATATTGGGTTTCTGTGAAACATAGATATGGAGACCGTAAGAATGTGAAGATATAGTATTGATAAATTTGTTTAGGAATAGGTATTTGATGCGTGTTTAGTGATTTTTGGGTTATCAAGCTTTAGATTTGAAACTCTAAAGGATTTTCTACAAGTTACAAAGAATAATTTGTTCATAAGAGATTTTGGGATTTCAACCAAAAATAATGTTTTATAGTAAAATCCCTAATTTTGGGATTTAAGGAATTGATAGATTTGGAAAACTGATGATGTTAAAGCTTTTGAGAAAAGACCCTAATTTATTTGAAATTCTTAAGTTAAAGAGATTTTGAGATAGAAAATAGGAGATATAAAATCTTTGAGTGCGGAAGAAAATATTATTTTTATCTAATAGGATATTATTCAGATGATTATATTTCTTTTGTGCTTCTTGATTTTGCTAATATATTAAGAATATCGAGTAAAGGAAGAGTATCGATTTTTATATCATAAACAAAATATCACACTAATATATCTTTGAATTATGAGTTTTGGAAATTTTTATTTATTTAAATCTGTATCATTGATAAAATAAAATGTTTTATATAAGAATAGATTTGAGAATATTTATGATAAAGATTGAAGATTATGGAATATATTTTGTATTTTGTGGAAATTGAAATAATGAAATATTTGACTTATTTTTATCACGGCCTACCAGCAGGTTGCCAATGGTGACAAATATGGTATCGATCAATGGGTATAGGCTGGCAAATATAGTGTAATGAATTATATGTAGATTGACCATCTGGCTCGATTATGGAAATTATAAATGACCGTCGTTCATCATCAATGGAGTTATAATAATTAGCCGCGACATGAATGGGTTATAATAATTAAAAATCACGTATGCGTCGATGGGTTATAGAATTGACAGAATATGTGGTCAAATCAATAGGTTATATTAATTTGACAACGATACGATCAATGAGTTATAATGGTTAGCGCGGCGTCTTTGCTGCGTCGATGGGTTATAATGATTGGCCAGTAATACGCTTGATGCAGTTATAATAGTTGATATTCTGAATTAGAACCGTATATTTTGAGACCCAAGTGCTCTCGCGGCTGAATGACCGCTGTAACATGTTACAATAGTGACATTTATTGAGGCTGGAAATATGTTTTGAGAACTATAAGGTGAAGTATTTTGGAATAAAGCGCCGGCGGGTTGGAATAATTAACATTGTTGAAACGAATATATTTTGAAGGAAGCCAAGTGCATAAGCGTTGCGTTTTAAAATAGCCATTATCTTGAATAATTAACGCATTCTATTTGAAACATAGAGACAAAGAATAAGGCTCGTGACATTGTAGAGGCGAAAGAGATCGTGGCGGGAGCATTACGGGACCGATCGGCTAAGCCACGAAAGTATGCCTGTGTAGCGTCGAGCCTTTGGTGCCGCCGAATGAGGTCAGCGAGCAGCCGGTGGTGGAATGTCCTGAAGTGCGAAAATAAAATAATCACTGATAATATGTTATTCGCCATCGAAAGATCGGATCGCGATAAGGAAGGAAGATTATCCCAGATAAGCATCTTTCTGTATCCTTTACCAAATCGGATGCGATATGGCAAAATATCTCATCGATGGGAACGAATCGCAAATCACCATCTGGCCTTGAACATCTCTTTATAAATACTAAAGTCACCACCATCGGTGAAAATGCCTTGAGAACGCATGTCTGTCATGCATCTCTCACCTTACATTAAGCCCTATAAGCGATCAATCTCTCGGGAAGAATTGGCTTGGGCATCGGAGCGACCACGGACAAGCGGCTCACGTAGGCCACACCTGCGCTGCTATTTTGCGACTACACTGGCGGGCAGTCGAGCACGCAATCTAACCCGCCGGCCATCGGTCAGGCCGGCGATACTGCGTCGGCCTGGTTCGGTTGGCAGCATCATCGATTGGCGCAGCGTGCGTAGGGCGGCGATTCAGCTTTGCCGTATAAGTTTCTGATTCGCGACAAGTATCGACTTTGGAACAATGGGCGACGCAATCCTCGAGGATGGGACGGCCGGCGCGCGAATAGCAGAAGCGCCGTGGCGTGAAGCAATGCGAGGCGGCACGGGCGAGGTGGAGGCGCTCGCCTCCTGTCGGCGTCTGTGAAGAAGTGAAACGACTGCGGGCGGATCGGCGATGCGGGGAGCGCGACGGTTTCCGGGAGGCGCGCGTTCTCGCGAAAGCGGCCACGGCAATGACGCAGGCGGAACGGCGCTAAGCGATCTGGCGGCTGGGGGCACGGTGCATCTGGCCGCAGAGAGGCTATGAACGGCGCCGGAAACACGTCGGGGAACGGCGAATGCCTCGAGGCAGGCGGGCGATCGCGAACGAGGTTGAGCCTCCGGCGAAACTCCGGCGTGTAAGGAAATGCGTCAGAGGGCGGCGGCTCGCAGCCTTTATGAATCTTTGGTACAACAAGCCCGAGTCACCACCGTGAGGGTGCTCATACATGAGCCAGTGGGATGGATGGAGCGTGGATAACCGAATCATGGCGTCTAGAAATATATCTGGCGATTTTACGGACTTGTTTAGGAGTATGTTAAAAACTAGCATCTGAATCTAGGAAAATAAAGCGAGGATCGGGTTGAATTGGGAGCGAGGTGAAGTGATGGTACCACCATGAGGATCACAAAAGTAATAAAATAAAATATAAATGTCAGGCTAAATTACAGAAGGAGTTGTGGTTCAGGGCCGAATGGAAAGATGGATGGAAATAGGAGAAATGGGAGGACCCGGTGCAATTAAGAGGCTTGGAAGAACAAAAATGGGTTTTGAGGCGAACATGGCCTCCCAACAAAACATAGATAAAGAAAGGCCGGTAGTCTCCAAAGAAAGAGGAACTTAAATAGGGAGAGAAGAGAAGAGAGAAAGAAAGAAGAGGAAGGAAGAGAAGAAGGAGGAAGCCGAGCTAAAGGTATGAGCAGCAGTATAGTTATAATATGGATCATATAGTTTTTATGTGGAATTATGACATGCATAATGCATATTTTAGGTTATATAGAGCAATCTTAGATGGAGATTTTCTTTCAGTGATTTTCCTGGGGTTTTCATCTGCTTTGTAAAATTATGGAAAGAAATATAGTTAGTAAAAAAGCACCATGCGCGTGAAAAGCGCATGAATACCGAGGATGGATTAAGTAGGTTGGTGAGGAGTAATTGAGGTTAAGAGATTTGGAACAAACCTATTTAATCATATGTTGGTTTGATAATATGAGTTATAACTTATATTAGAAGGGTTTTGGAAGAAATACATGATAGGTTTTTGAATTAAGATAAATATTGAAAGAGGTGAGTATAATTGAGGTCTGGAATGAATTTAAGAATAGTTTTGAAATTAACTGTATAAAGTAAGGATGATTTGGGTAGTAAAATATGAAATATGGTAAAAAATCGCATTACAGGCATTACAAGTCATGTACCGTGCATAGGCTATCTTCTGTGCACCTATTATATTACTCATGACTCGTGGGTTGCCGTATTTGGCCATAAATTATCATTGTATCATTAGTAATTCGAAATGGCCAAAGTAAATAGACTTCAAAGATAATCAAACGAGAAATGAACGTCGTCTGATGCGACCTAAGTAATAAAAATTCACTCAAAAATGAAGACATCTTCAGTGTAAGTCTGCATCGGAGTTGGATATGGAGTAGCTCTGGAGTTGTTTCGGACGTATCTTAGTTAGGTGCTCGGTGGATGATTCCACAGGTTGAATAGGAACCGCCAGTACCCATGGCTTTTAAGGTGAATTTTTAAGACCTAATGTCAAAAAATAAGTATACCTTTGAAAAATAAATGTACAAAACAGTCGAAGTAACAAAAATAAGTAAATATTTTAATTGACATAGAAAATATACATAATTGAATTTGGATGAGTAAATTGAATAATTCCGGTTATTAAGTAAAAAATGGATTCATAGAACAAAGAAAACATGAATATATGAAACTTATAAAAACAAAAATGAAATATGAACATGAACATGAACATGAACATAAAGAAATGGTAGAGAGAGAAATATATGAAAAGGACATGTATATGCGTGTATGATATGATAGTAAATCTAAGATATATAAAATATATTAGAGATATGTCATAAAATATGATAATCCTAAATATAGATATTAGAGCACATATGAATATAAGATTCATATGATGTGAACATATGATTATCAAATACCTTGGCAGATAAGATGGAACATGATAGAAATATAGAAAGTATATGAATATGAGCATGACGAGATAAGCAAATGATATAGTATATGATAGACATACGAAAGAGATAAGATGGAACATGCTAGGAACACATTATGAAAGACATAAATGACAGAGCGATATGAATGAAACTGAAAATGACAAAGCATAAGGAATAGTACATGTATATAGATAATGGAATACGTATATGAATATATGAATGAGTAAACATACATAAAATAGAAAATGCATGAATAGCTAAATCATGATAAAAGCAGAGATATAATCATAAATGATATAAAGAATATGAATATAAGAAACTATATGCGAGAATATGAATGCAAAGTGCATAAATTCATTCGCCGATATATGATGATTATAACAATAGTCTGAGCGAAGCTAAATGGCAAAATGAATATATGTATTATCGAATGTGAAGCGAAATACGGGTAAAGTAATGATAGTATATATTATGAAGTAGTGTGATGGCTTAATGGTTATTCGCGTACTTGTAAATATGTACAAGAAAATATAATGCTCACCAAAAATATCACCAGATTGTTAATACGCAGAACCTGAAATGTAAAGAGAGATGAATGGGCATGCCCATATGGGGTTTGCGATTGGCTGCGGCATACGGGATGGATCACCGGATACGGATATCGGGACCTGGCCCAGGTAAATGATATCGATCACGTTGGATATGTGTGGCCGAGTCACTACCTGCTTTATGGCATGATCCTTTGTCTAAATGCGTGATACCTTCGGGTATAAGCGGGATAGAGATCCTTTATCTCGTATATTTTTACGGGTACATACGGATAGAGATCAGCATCTGTCGATGAGAAGAAAACTCCTTGCCCAAGATACCTCCCGATTAACTTCCATTATCGGCTTCGGGTATTCACCGGACAACGAATACAAAGGAAATGACATATATCGAATATATGACCTGTCTCACGCGCCTCGCCTTCTTTATCACGATAAACTCTCGTAATTAAAACGAAATGAAAATGTCTGAGATGACGATATATGAAAATGCAGTACATGAAAAGTATATGAAAAGTACAATATATGAGCGAATATATGAATATCATATGAAATGCACCTCAGTATATGATAGTATAGGATGAAGCGCCCCGATATATGACTATCGCATGAAAGTATAACGAGGAAAGCTTGATATATGGAAATGAGCAGTGCATGAGGATATGGGTATATGAAGAGTAGTACATGAACGTTATGAATCGATGTATAGAAGTACGAAGTATGTATCTGAAGGGATAGTGGACAAGTAGAAATTACCGGAAAGTGGAGAAAACGTAAATGGAAGAAATATGGCATGATGTAGTATGATATGGAAAGGCATGAAGTATAGGTATAGAGGAAGAAATGATATATGGTACATGAATGTAATAAGTCATAGAGCGAAATCCTAAAGCAGTAAAAGACATATGAATGCGGTACATGAAAAATGTCGAATCAATATACCAATACCGTATAACAAGAAAGAAATATGAAATATGAAATAAAGAAAGTATAGAGACTGATATAAGATGGGATTATATGAAAGTATCACGAAATATAGAATGTATATCAAATACCTTGCACGATATCTACTAGAGACATATGAAGAAGAGAATGAACGTGATAAGTATGAGGATATGTGAAGTATGGGAGGCAAGGATAATTAAATTAGATAAAAGATATGTAAAGAGACATAGAATAATAATGCGAAAAAGATCTGACATGCAAATGGCAAAGTATATATGATAGATAAGTAATAAAAAAAAATTATATAGATATGTATAATTTATATAAAAATGCGTATGTATAAACTTTATGGCGATCTGTAGTAATTTATTTCATGCTTATATTTCCACCTAAGCGTAAACTTAGCGAAGTATTAAATCCGTGTAGTCAGAAGAGGAAACCTGAGATGGACATTCCATCTGAAGCGAAAATGACTAGAGATAAATTATACGAAATTATGCGATCTACGGGGGTTTTGTAAATAAGTGTACGTGTATAAGTAAATGGGACTTTATATGTATATAGATTTTATGGACACCACTCGTTAGTAGTTCTTTTTGTATATCATAAATGATTTTTGTGATCCCAATTCTTAATTTATATCTACGATTATAATACGGCTGCGAGAAAGAGCAGTCGATAAAGTCGATATAGTATAGTATAGATAGTATCACCGGACTTGAGTTGGATCCATGTCGGTGAGGACCGGGTTCGGGCGTGACTCCAGAGATCCGTCGATCATCTCAGCACTTACAAAAATAAATGGAGTACGCATGGGTATCTGGGTCCGGTCGATCTGAACTTTGTTATCACCGAGGCAAAGCGTAGTTCATCAGACTTACCGTCGTGTCTGCGTTGGAGGCTATCCAGTGCGTTCGTCTGCCAGCTTAGGTGGGGCGGGCATGAAAACTGGAATTATCATCTGACCGTGCTAGGGGCTCGCTGAAAGCTTGAGATGCATGTCAGCGATTAATCTGAGAATCTCTGAAGTAGATATAAACGAAGATTCTCGATATTTGCGTTGCATTCTTTGGCAAGGTTCGATCGAAAAGACGATATTTCCATCTCAAAATCCTCAGCGAAGCATGGGTGAGGTGCGCAAAAGCGGTATATTAAAGGTGAAGAAACCTCGTATCGAGAAGAAAGCTCTTCCACTCATATAAGAAAAGCGGGATAGACAAGCCGCGAGGGCGAAGCTGAAAAACAAGCGACGGGAAGGATCTAGAAAAATGGAGAGCGATCACGGCGTGGGAATACCAAGATAAATCTCAGTCCGCTAATCGAGAAAAGGCGGCGGCGGCTATAAACCTCGGCGTTTCGCATCGCGACCGCCAAATATCGCGAGGGATTCTGTGTGTCACAGCGGCGCGATTCTGAGTGGCCCGACTCAAATCGTCGGACCCATGACAAAGACGATCCGTCTGCGAGATTTCCGGGACTCACGGACACGCGCGGACTGCGCCGCAGCTCGATAAGAAATAAGTTCTTGTGCGGCCGCGGTACCTCGGCACCATATCTGAATCGAACCATAATCCAGGCTGGAACCGGGACCGCCTCTGGCGATACCGCCTGCGACGGACGGTGACTGGCGGTGTGTGCTGGTGAATCGATGAATCTGGGATGATCGCGAGAGGAGAATCCGGCTGCGACTCGGAGGAACCATCTACGCGGCATCGGTCAAACCGGAGATAGCGGGAAATTCAAGCGATGTCTAAACTACCGGCTCGACATCCATCATTCTACGACTCAGATCTAAAGGGATGCCAGCATCCTCATGGCGACCAACGCAGTAGTTAAATGCGGGTTATGGCGCTCAGCAGTCCTCCGAAGTCTATTGACAACCGAAATTCGGCTAAAATATCATCTTGCGTCGACCACTACCGTCCATCTGCGACATCGAAAAGAAAATAAAAACCAGTAACACCATCTGCGGGGTTCTGGGGAAGGTATTACCTCAGGCTCAATACAGTGGTATACGGGAATCCCATGCTAGGCGGCGGCTACGGCAATTCTCATCATGAGCCGTACCATAGCATGTTTGGCGCGAAGCGGACCTGCTCTCAATCTGATAAAAACATCGCTTCAGCATAATGCATGATGATCAAATTCTACCGTAGCGGTGGGATAGTTGGGAGGATCAGCGGTGGCTGGGGATATTGCGGCATCGCGAACGCGTGTGCATATGCGGATGGGCACCGACGCGCGTGGCCGAGTACTCCTCGGCTGAGCCTGAAACTGGAAACTGAATGCTGTGGGCGGCGCGATATGAGCGTCTAAGCCTATATGATAAACTGGCGAAAACCTCAAAACTATCATATCCATTTAAGACAAACAAAGATGTCTTTGCATAGGCGGCGGACATAGAGAGGAGTGATCTCGATGTCGCCGGCTGAGCGTCGACCGTCGCTAAGCGATCAGAGCAAAAGAAGGCTGGCGAGAGAGGACGAGAGCCGTTAGCGGGGAGTAGGCGGGCTCCTGCGGGGCGGAGCGTCGGGGGTAGAATACCTTGAATGGCTGGCCAGCGTGTACTCATCGAGACGGCGGCGATCAGTGGGGATGCATGGACTTCGCTAACATCAGCAAGCATGCTGTGACAGATTTTCCTGCGCCACCATCGACCTCATAAATAAATCACCACTGCGAACCTGGGCTCCTCCGGTTACATGGATGCCTTCCGTTTTACAACCGGATCGATATGGACCGGGTGACCGAAAATGCCGTTAAATCACGGCGCGAACCTGTGCTATCGTGTGATGCCGTTAAGTTTCAGCGCGGGGGCTATGTCGGAGGTTGGTGGTCGGATGTTCCGGGAGGAAAATAGGCCACGGCTCATGGAGTGTATAGATGACATCTTTATTAAAATCTGCGGTAGGCTCCATAGCTCATCTATCGGCGATTCCGGATCTTGAAGCTGCGGCATAAGGCGGGTCGGCTGATGTACGCCAGTTTTGTAGGAAAATTCACAGTTTCGCAATCCCAGCCGCTAGAGGTGAAGCAAATCCGGACCGGGAATAAGGCGTGCTCGACGTGCCTTAGCCATCGAAGTATAAAGAGTTGGCGCGGCCGGAAGGATTAACGCTGGCGGGTTGTATCGAGCGTGATAAATGCCCGTATTTCTTCCGAGTCTGACCTTTACCGTGGGATGCAGTGCGGGGAAGCATTTGACGCCCGAAAGCATATTTGATCCCTCATTCTAATGAAATCCTGTGAGAAGGCTCCTGCACATGCACGGCGTATCGGACTTCGACCGATGTTATCCTCGCCGAGGAGACAAAGGCGTGCAACATCCGGTTTACTATTGCGCGGGCTTTTGAGAGGAGTGGAGAATACCCGAAGATAGAAAAAAAACTAAGCTAAGCCTGTAGTAACGCGACTTTCGGAAACTCCATACTTACTTTTGAATTCACCATAAGATTGCGAATAAATAAACAAATGTACATAAACCCGAAATCTAGGAAAATTGATAAATGAGCCTCATTCGCGTAAACTATCGAATACAAGCAGCATATCGCGGCGAGTCTTAGTGACATCTTGGAATTACCTCGTAGATTTTCTGCTCAGAACTTTGACTCAAGCAATGAATAACCATCACCCAAAAACTCTGTAGATGGAGCCCTCAAAAAATCACGCCGAGGCGAGAACGAACCGCAATCGACCTCTCAGAAGAATAAAACGTGAATGCGCGTTGGATTAGTTCGGGCCTCGACCGCGGGGCGAAATGTGAAGACCGTCATGGCGGGCCTCAGCCGCACTTCGTTCATTGGAGATTGACGGCTGAAGTGCCGCGTGACTCGGTGGTGGTAAAGACGAATAGAACACCCTGCGGAAATTTAAAGTGAAGGATGATCACTATCGCCACAAAAATGCGAGATTTATTAAAATTAAATGCAAGATTGCGTCGGTTATGTCCCGGGCGAGAACCTCGATGACGTATGGCAGAATTAGCAGCAATACCACGGGAAGACCTGCGGCTAGTGACACCATGAATACGGGCTCTGCGTGATCTACGCAGCGTGGAGGTTGCCTGATGGGAATCCGGCAGATTGGATAGACATTGGGATTATATAATAGGCGGACGTCTGCACGGCGACCCGGAAAGAAGCGGCTAAAGCCAAAGGCGAGGAGTACGCCGGGTTCTGCAATAATCATAAGGGAAGCCTATGGCGGTTTCTTCTTTATCACCAAAATGCACTCGCGGCTTTTCCTCAAATAAATGCTAAAGAAGAAATACGAGAATATATCCCGGAAATCATATCGAACTCGACTGCTGGCGAAAAATCTTAGAACAAGGATCTTTGCGGCTATGCAAAGGCTCAGCCGACCTGAATTAAAATCACAAAGATCGCGAGAGCACCAGATCTCAAATATCCGCCAGAACCGCAGTCAATCACGAAGCCCTGACAGCTAGCGATGGGGTTTGGACATCACGGGACCTGCGCGCCCAGGAAGGAGCTGGTGTAGTTCATCGTCATGGCGTGGATTACTTCTGTGGCTGAGGCGGCTGCTAACCGCAATCAAGAACGAAAATCATGGTAATGGCGGCTATCATATCACGAGATTTAGTATCCCGAACGCTGTGTAAGGATCGAGCTGTTTGACAATAAAGTGAGCCCTGTGCCGGCACAAAGATGGATGACGTTACTCAATAAAGGCATCGAGTCAACGACAGTGATCTGCACCGGGACCACGCAGGCGCTTTGAGGGCAGTGGATCTGGGGCGGGTGGGACCTCCCAGTGCTATGGAGCTTCACAGGGACAACATAGAAATCAGCAGCCGAGAACCTGTGCCACTGGCGCCCCGGCACTAGGCTTGTCTTGTCGAATCGGATTAAGTCTAAAGATCGAAGTGATGTAGAACACAATGTGAAATCTCAAAATCCACAAAATTTGGACCTCTTAGATGAGCATTGAAGCGGGGTTCACAAAGCGTGGGAAGACTGCAAAGGAAGATGGCGAGTACTACGACAATCGGACCATAGCCATGCGGAATTTGGTCTTAAAAAAGCCTCTTGCCGGCGGAAGATCCGACATGGGAGGTAGACTGGCGGGAAGGCCTATATCATATCTCACAGTCGTCGGACCGGGCAGTGCTGAGCTCCAGCGGGGAGGAGAATTTTCACGCATGCACGGAATGCGGAACATCTTAAGCGTTTTTATCGTGAACTTGGTTGCATGATATATAGAATTATCAGTACAGTGCGTTGACCAGCTACTAATTGTAGCTGTTGAAGCATCTGGCAACTCGAACATATAATATAGAAAAATACATGCAATAGAATAAGAAATCTGGGCATAAGGAAGAAATCTCTCTTTATCGATCGGATTACATTAGGACCACAATAGTAGTGTCATAGATTATATCGGGCACTCATTGCAGCGTTCCTAAGAAAAAAAAAAAAACTTCGAGGAAAAAAAAAAGAAAAAAAGAAAATAGGAGAAAGGCAGGAAAGGTGGAAGAATAGGAGAAGAAGAAAAAAGGGATGGAAGGAGTTTTTGGAAGGGAGGAATGAGATGTGGAAAAGATGAAAAAGAAGGAGAAGGAGAAGAAAAAGGAAGAGGGAGGAAGAACGAGGAGAAGTGGAGGCGACACAGGGGAAATGCGCCCTCTCAGGGCACATTCCTAGCCTGAAGCACAAGGAAATAACATCAGCACCTCTTATAAAAGAGACACAAGAAAAAACACATCCTGGCAATCAGCGAAGCTGATCGAGAATCTTAAGTAGATCCCCAGCGAATGACCAGTTCGACGGCTAAATCTGTAGCGGATTGGGTTCATGCGGAAGAGATAAGAATATCAAGTAAATCTATAGCAACGAAGCGTAATTTATAAGGCGAAGCACCGAAGTCGCGCAAGCGTTTCAGTGCCATAAATCGTCGGCGGCGAAAACCGCGCTTCCTTCAAAAATCGACCGAAACGGTCGCCCGGCGGCGCTGGCCCGAGTTAAATCTGCTGCGCGCAGTGCCTTTGCCGGAGAGTCAAATCGGCGCTCGGGTACCTCGCGCCACCTCGCCCGCCGGCGCCGGAACGGCGTCGCGTGACCAAATTCGTGCACTGCGCAAATCTGGCTACGAGGGTCGGATCGAGCTCAAGCTGCATCGCCGCTCGTGCGGCTCCGGGAGCCCTGGCGACTCCGCTGGCGAGGTTAAATCTACTCTGCAGTCCACGGCGCACGGGGGTCGGATCATTTTCGTTACATAAATCGCCATTGGCATGACCCGGCGATCTGCCTGGCTTCGAAGATGCGACCTCTCCACAATCCGCCAACCCTAAGAAGTCATAAACTCCGCTTACATAGCCACGCAAACCACGGCGCTGAGCAACGGCCTCACTGGCGAGGTCGTCCGCTGCAATCCTGCGGCCTGAGAAGTCGGATCGTGACTGCGCCGTACTCGACCTGGCCGGAGCCGGGAAACGCTGATGGGTTAGTCTGCTGCGCGCGAGTCCGCTGCAGTCGAATCGATGAACTTACATGGCCTGCCGGCGGCTGGAGCCCGTGACCGCTGTGGGTTAAATCTGCAAAGCGCAGTCATGCCGCCTGAGTCGGTCGGCTGAACTGGCCACTCGGCCGGCCGAGCCCGGCGATTCACCTGGCAGTTAGATCTGCTGCGCCTGGAATCCGCGAGAGCACTGAGTCGAATCGGCTCGGGCACATCGTACTCGGCCCACGGCGGCTTGGCCGGCTCCGCTGGCAAGTTCTTCCATACTGCCTTGCGGATCCGCGCTACACGGGGAGTTAGATCAGCTCGAACTACTCTCGCCCACCAAGCCACGGCGCCAGGAACCATTTCCTTTGGCGAGTTAAATCTACTGCGCACAGATCCACCGCCATTAAAGTCGGATCGCTCAGTATATCGCCGCTCGCTCCGCTGAGATCGGCCTTCGGCTGTGAGATTCGTCTACTCTGCCACTGAAGTCGCGCCAGCACGAATCGGATCGCTGGGCTCTCGCCATCCTCGTCACGGCCGAGAACCCGGCGGCTCTGCTGGCGAATTAAATCTATGCGATCGCAACTGAAATCGAGATCGACTCATTTATATCGCTGAAATTTCGTACTGTGCTAAGACGGCTGCGAATTCGTCTACTTTCGATCACGAACCATGCGACCTGGGGTCCGGTTCGACTCAAACAGATCAGCCGGCGAACTCGCGGCTCGTCCAGCGGGCTCCAGCCATTTCTACGAACCATGCGGCATAGAGATACGATTGGACTCGAGCAAATCGGCGTGATTGGCTCATGTTGCCAAATTCAGCCAGCTACCGGGCCGCATGCCAACCTAGAATCCTCGGTCGACTCGGGCAAATCGGCCGGCCCGAACGGCGGCTCGTGGCGAGCTCGGCCATTCTGCTGGGCCATACGGCTCAAAATCCGGTGGCTCAAAGCCATCGTAAGCGAGCCCGGCGACGTCGCAGTGGCGAACTCAACCATTCTACCCACGAGCCATGCAGCCTGAAATCGGTGCGACTCGACCATCGCGGCCGGCCGAAACGCGGCATCGCAATGCTGAGGCTCAGCGGCCTCTGCCGGTATGCGGCTCGAAATCTCAGTGGATTTCGGCAATCGCGGCGAACGGCACGTGGCCGAGGCTCGGCCATTCACACGGGCCGCGCAGGCGCCGGTGGACTCCGGCAAATAAACGGCGGGGAGCGTGCTCGTGGCAAACTCAGCCATTCTGCGGTGCATGGAAGCTGGGAATGTCCAGTTAGACTCGGGCGAATCATCCGGTGAACGGCGGCTCGTGATGAACCGGCCGCATTCTGCCGGGCCATGCAGCCCGGGACCGATTGGACTCTGCGTAAATCGTCGAAGGCGGCGCGTGCATTAGCGAGCTCGGCCGTCTACACGGGCCATGCGACACAAAGAATCACCGACTGGCGAATCGTACCGCGGGAAGTAGCGTTTCGCGTGGCCAAGGCTCAATATTCTACCGAACCCTCTGACTGGAAATCCGGTGGACTCCGGCAAATCGTGGCGAACGGCTCATTGGCGAGCTCGACCATTCTATAGGCCGTAACAGCCTGGGAATAGTTAGACTCGGGAAAAAAATCAGCGGCGAACCGGCGGCGCCTCACATTGGCGAACCGACCATTCTACCGAACCGTAAACTTAGGGCCGATTGGACTCAATAAATCATGCGCCGAACCCGGCGCTCCCAATGGCGAACTCAGCGATCTACGAGCCATGCGGCACAGGAATCGGTTCGACCGGTCAAATCAGCGGCGAACGGCTCGTGGCCGGGCTCGGCCATTCTGCGAACCATGCGGTTGAAATTAAGATTGGACTCGGCAAATGGCGGCCGAACCGGCGCTCGTGATGGACTCGCCGTCTGCGAGCCATGCGACCTGGAATCGATTAAACTCAGAACGTCGGCGGCGAACCAGCGGCTCGCGTGGCGAGCTCTGACCATTCTACCGAACCATGCGACGGGGTCGTTAGACTCGAATAAATGAAGCCGGTGAGGCTGACTAGCTCCGCGGTGAAACTTGCGACCGTTCTGCTGAGCCCATGTAGCCCTAAAATCGGTCGACTCGAGCCATCGACCGCCGAGAACCGACCTCGCGTGGCCGAGACCGCCATTTTACGCGGACCATCGACCTGGGAATGGAGTTTGACTCGAGCAATGCAGTAAGCGGATTGGCGGCTCACGTGTTGAACCAACTATTGGCCATGCAGCCTAAGAGAACGAGTCGGCAGGCCTCAGCTGCGGAAGTAAGTGCGGCTCCGGCGCCGCGGCCGCGAGAACCCGGCAACGATTTGAAGGTACCGACTGCTTGCCTGCAGAAGAGAGGCTGCCTGGGAGCCTTATTTTTTTTGGAGAAGAATGACCTGCCACAATGGCAAAATCGGCGGCTCTGGTGTGACGCCGGGTCTCTGGCGGCTTAGGTGAAAAGATCTCATTTTGCTCGCTCGGGCGTCAATTCCTGGTGCGTGGATTCTGCGGAGCGTCGAGAGCGCAGTAGGCGAAAGAGTAAAATGGAAAATGAGTGTTCATTGGGACGAGCGGCGTATGTGGGTCTGGGCGGCCAAATACGTGAAAAGTATAAAGCTGGGCATCGGACGGGGGCGTGCACGGGGATCGAGGCATCCCGGAAGGAAGCGAGGGCGGTGAAAGAAGAATAGCCGCCGGCGAGGTGCCGATTCTCGGGATAATGGGAAGGACCTCGTATCTGGCTGAGAAGATCAAGTGGAAATCAGTCGAATAGGCGTGGCGTACTACGCAAAACAGCCACCCGGCAATGGTCAGATACCGGCCGCCGGTCTTCCCAATAACCCCATCCGCGCGAGCCACCAAAGTGTGCTGTAAGATCCCACGCGACCGCGGCATCGCCGGTCGGCGTTCCGCCGGCCAGCGCCTCGTGCTCGTGATCTTGTCCACGGCAGCGTCGTCTTATCACGCCGAGATAAATCTTTGTCTTCCGTTCTTCCTTGAACTCCGAAGCTCATGGGATATATGAGGAAGCATCTAGCCCTCTAAGTCTCTTCAGAAGGGCTGGCCCAGTCACAGCCTCCGTCAGAGTAGATTGCAACCTCCGATCATCACGAGGCATCTGAAGCTGTATGAGAAAAGCCTCAGGCGCATTAGGGCACTATCTTTTACCCTCGGCCGAACCAGGAACAAAGAAATAGTGTCTTCCATCGGGTAAAGACTCACGCTTCTCGATCCTCGTGCACATTTGGGCTCGGCTGAAGCTCAGGATGTAAGCCACCTGCCTATAAACTTGGCCTTTGGCATGACCACCGTTTGGTTAGCGCCTGCAGCTCAAGCGCCCAAATATGCTACACGGCGCCGATCAGCATCTATCTGAATGAAACCCGGCTAAAATGGAATCAAATTAATAAAATGCGGGAAGCGCGAGGAGCGCTACCTGAAGATAAATTGAACCTTATCGCGGGCGGCACGGCCGACCTCGGATAAAAATCACCAAAAATAAACTAGCTAGCCTGCACCATTCATGCGAAATAAACCCCGTCACGCGATTTGGATTCCGGATCTTTCCTCTAGCTCTTTGGCGCCAGAAGGTAGCTAACCTCTTCTTGAAAGCTGGTTCCGAAGCGATATGGTGTGCGCAGCATGCAGCACAGAGGAGCCTTACGCCTCGCGGCGGACCGAATGGGGCCGCGAACTCAAGACTAGCAGCCCACCGAGAGGCCTTACGCCTCGCCGGACCCAGAATGGGGCGCGAACTTCGAGACTATAGGAGCCTTAACCGGCGGCGCACCCAGTTCGGTTTATGGACACGAGTGGGACGGGAAGAGATGAAGATGCCCCGACTTCGGAACTTTGACCAGCCGGCCCATCTTTCTCAGCGGTCAGGGTTTTACCGTTTCCAACCGGGGCTTAGAGACACCATCTCCAATGGGCTAACGAGTTTCCCCCTAGTGGGTTTAAGCGGCGGAGGGCCAATGGAGGAACTTTCATAATGGAAGAGTGAAGGCCTCGGAGAAAGGCGATGAAGCGAGTAGACCTCGAATTCGAAGGACCGGGAACATCGACTTGATGACTCCACGTAGGAGCGAGAAGGACGGTGACCCGATGCAGCTATGGCGTTATCTTGACGCTAAAGATCAATCCGACGCGAAACGTAGACGATACATAATTAAGTACTGACCACGCCTGATTATAACCAAAAATAGAGCGAACACTCCACGAAGATTCCTGGGGTGGTCGAGCCACGGAACGCCCAAGGTGTCGTCTTTGTCGAGAGGGTCATATTCCTAATTACAATTGCTAACGAAGAAGTAAGCGTCATTAGCGACTGTGGGGAGGGAAGAATCGGAAATCAGGAGGGCGCGGCGCTTTGAAAATGATAAAGCCCTGGATGTCTCCTTGGACTCGCAGGTAAGGCGAGGCTATGCTAGGGACAGAGCCCCTGTCCTAAAGAAACCGTGAGCCAACCAGAATCTACCCAATCATTGGGCGCGATTGAGAAGGACAAGGAACGGTGAGTCGCTATGAAACCCACTTTTATGAAGGGATGCGGAGAAACGAACCAGGTTATAGAGGCCCTTGAAGGCACATCTGCCTGGAGGGAGGCGTCAGAGATTGGCTTGTTGGGGACCACACCGGGCAGAAGGGAGGGTGTGCGTGCGCGAAGGTGGCCCAGTATGAAGGGCCCAGGCCTTGTTGGGTCCAGCGGTTAAAACATCTTTGAGCGGCGGATCTTAGGTATTCTGACCCCCCAGGGTATTTAATCAGATTCACTTTTCCCTTACCCTTGTCTAAGGGAAGAGGAGGCACCTCTGGGGCATCTCGAAGTTCAACCTTGGCCGAGCAATCGAAGACACCGCCCGGTTCGTCGGAACCCGACCAATGCGAAGAGTCACCATCGATCACGCGGAGAAGAAGAAGAGCATTGACCGCAGTGAAAATCGTAGTGAAAGTAAATTCGACCAGCCCGACCTGGCGCCTGCGTGTTATCGCGAAAAGGGCCCGAGAAAGTGAGGCAGTGGACCCGGAAATACAACGAGAAAGGCTATCGAAGGAGCACGAGGAGAAAGACTCTGCCGCAAGGAGCTCGAGACATAAGACTAAGAAGGAAGTCCGAACTCGCTAAAGGTAAAGGTCCCGGGAGTAGAGGCACCTGGGACGGAGGATGTCTGAAAACAAAGAGGCAGAAGAGTGGGAGAAATGAGGCGCGAAAACCGAGAGTCATCATTGCTCGTAAGGCCAGTGACAGCGACCCGAGCCTAACTAATCCGGCCAGGCGAGACCGTGGAAGTGCACCCGAGCGAGACACGTTATAGCCGCGCGCGTCGCGTACGAGGTGAGGGCGAAGCGATAGAATGCAATAAGGCTCACGAGGCCCGTTAGCCGGGCCCGAAAAGACTAGCCAATGACATTCGGGCCAGGTCTACGAAGCCCCCGAAGGCTTATGCCCATTACGGCATTCAAGCCTTTTGGTGCCCGACCAGAGCCAAGTCTGGCAGTTTGGCCCCGAACCGATTATGGGAAGTCTCAATGAGTCTGAGAAAATAGAATAATCACGATAATATGTTGATACGCAAATCAAATCGGATCCCCAATAGGAAGGAAGATTATCCCAAAATATTTGCTCTTTCTATATCATTCTGCATCGAATCTAAATAACAAAAAATATCTCATCTAATGGGAACGAATCATAATCACCATCCAACTGGTTAAACATCTACTATAAATACAAGGCCACCTTATCGGGGTGAAAGGTGCGCGAGAACTAAACGCCAATGCGATATGCCTGCGTATATGCAACACGGTCGCCCTACAGCGGTCCGTCTTCTGGCAGGAAGGCGGCTTGGGCGGGCGACCACGGGCGAAGCCCTCGCCCGACCCCTTCTTTCTTGTTTTGCAGCTGCCTGCTTGACCCGGACAATCCGGCTGCAATCTAACCCATCGACCATCGGGGTCCGGCCAGCGAGCCCCTGCGCTTGATGGTCCAGATTGAAAAACGTCATCGAGAAACAAATATGTTTTTGGGAACCAAGAGTTATAAACCTTGTCAACGAGTTATAATAGTTGAAATTTTATTTGAAACAAATACTTTTGAGAACCATAAGTATTTATGTTTTAAAACATTTGTGGATTTGATTATAATATGAATTGTTTGAGAAATATAAAATATGATGAACATTAGTTTGAAATATATTTATATGTTATTTATTTGTACTTAAGGATTTTAGGAGATTTATGAGGAAAAAAAATTGTTATATCTCCAATTTTGTGAATTTAAAATATTTGATCTATGAAATTGAACTAACACTTTTTATTAGGCTTTTAGCTTACTCCTTATCGTTGATCCGCAATTAGTGATTTTGGGGTAGGAATTGATGAAAGTTAAGAACTATTTTGAGTTAGTGCTATTAGAAAGACTTAGGATTATTGGACTACTTTAATACTTTGTGATTGGATGTTTGCAAACTTTTATTTCGAGGATTTTATGTTGTTAAAATGTTACCTTTTGAGGAAATTAGTTTTGAAAAAATTATCTTGTTGGAAGATGTTGGTTTAATGAAATTTTGTTATACTTTTGAATGTTTTATGTCATTGGAAGATTTCAATTTTACGAAATTAGTTTAATTTTTCTTGTTAGCATATTCATGATAAGCAAGATTCATAAGCATAAATTTTAAATGTGTCATTTACATGGGAGGTTTAGAGTCCTATATGTGAATAGACAGTAACGCCCTTAGTATAAAGTTTAGGGTATTATACGATGACAACTACATGTTGTACAAAGACGACGAGAACTAAATAAATGAAAACCTAGATATGTGTGAAATAATACTTTAGTGAGGAAGAAAACAATGGAAAGAGGTGTAGATGGTGATTTCACGCTAAAAATGATAAAAAAAATCACCTATCTTAGCTTAAGGAAAAAAGACTAGCAAAGAAAAATTTGAGAAAAAAGGGACTATGGTTTTCACTTTTGAGAATTGTGAAATACACTAATATATGATTAATATATTAAACTTTGTTGTATTTTAATATAATTTATATGATAATTTAATATTTAAAAAATCTTGATGAAAAATTATAGAATGCATTTTCATTAAAAAAAAATTAGAGTTTTAATATTGAATATATTTTCACTTATCTCATTAATCTTATTTTAAATATTTACAATTTCATTTTTTATATTTACCATTTAAATTTTATTTAACTTTTATTTTAAAATTAAAAATATGGATCTATTAAAAAAATTAATATAAAAATGAAGTTGTACTACTTTATGAATTAAATTATAACAATGCATTTTCATTTTTTTTAAAAATTTACCCTTATACTTTAAAATATTAAAATTAACCCCCAATACTATTGAAAACATAAAATATAAATCTTTTTTAAGGATTATTTGAGCGTGTTGTTCCAAGGTCAATAAATGATAATGGGGAGGGAATAAAATTAATTCGTTACATTAAATTTATATGGCCACTTGGTAAAGTATAAAATTATATTTACTTTAACATTTAAAAGATAATTTAGTTATTTTGCTTTAATAGAAAATTCCAGAATTGTAATAATTCAAGAAAAACTCTTATATAAAATAATGTTGAAATAAAAAAACTCTCAAATATATTCTGAATTAAAATTATTTTTATTACCATATAATTTTAATTTCAAAATATTTTAAAAAAAAAATAGAGATTTGATAAAATTCAAAATTTTATTTATAATAATTAAAAAATAACTTGTAATTTTTGTTGAAAATTATGGAAATTTTAAAGAAAAAAAATACTTAAAATAATTTTACTAAAACTATACTTTGATTTATTTAGATTTAAATTTTATGTTCAGATTATAAAGTTAAATTTCTCAATAAAAAATATAATAAATGAGTTTAAAGATTAATGGTAATTATTTTAGGGTGGCGAAATCAAAGTATTTAAGTGAACTAACAGTAAAATTCTTTTAAATATTTATTTTATTTAAAAAAATCATATTTAAAGAATTTTCTAAAAAGATTATAAGTGATTTTTAAATTTTTATATCTAAATGTTTTAATTTTATCAAATATCTATTCTTAAAGAAATATTTTTAGATTATTTCAAAAAATATTTTTACATTAAAATTACGTGATAATGAGTCAAAAAAATTCTTAATCTATATTATATTTTTCAAGGATTTTTATTTAAATTTTTTTTTTTTTATTATTGTATGGGGGAGAAATAATGTAGTCAAATAAAGAGTTTCTGTTATCTAGTTTACGGATTGATTGGTATTAATTCAAATTAGACTATTTCAAAAAAAAAAAAAAAGAGTATAAAGATATGTTGACCGTTTTTTTTTTTTTGAACAAAGATATGTTGAGTTTGAAGGTTGAAAAAAATCAGTTTTATTTATTCAATTCTCACTTATTTAGTTTCTTAATTGATAAATTTAAATCAAACCAATTTTGTAAAACTTTTATCCTTTATCCTATATAATTGCTTAATATTTAATAAATAAAATAAATTATATTATAACAATCAGATCTTATTCTCAAATTAATTATAAAACTCATTAATTCTATTTTGGATTAAGAAATTTAACTATTATTTGAACATGAAACCCGAATTAATTGTAATTATTTTAAATCTATATAAAACATAGTATTTTTAAATCTAAATGAAATAACTTTTTGAATTTTATCAAATATCTATTTAAAAAAATAAATTTTTAGATTAAAATGACGTGATACTTAGTAAAATTATTTATATAGAATATATTAGAAAGTTTTTATTTAAACATTATTTTGTATATTCAATTTTTAATAAATATAAAGATATCAATATTTAGTTTGAAAGGTTTATAAAATGTTCTTATTTTATCCAATTTATATTTATCTAGTTTGATTAAATTTGAATAAAAAATTATTTATCCAATTTTTTTTGTAAAAAAAAATTGATTAAATTTAAATCAAACCGTTAATCTTTATCATAATCACTTAATAATTACTTAATATTTAATAAATAAAATAAATTATATTAACTTAGACTAATTAATTTTTAAACTCATTAATTCTATTGAGGACTAAGAAAATTAAGTTTGTTTTATTTCAAAAAAAAAAAAGAGTTAAGTTTGAAATTTGAATATAAAATTTAAATCCACATGACATCAAAGTATTTTAAGTCAAACTTTTTTTTAGTAAAATCATTTTAAGTATTTCTTTTAAAAAAAAAATATTTCCGGACTTTTCAACAAAAATTATAAGTTTGAATTTTATCATATCTCTATTTAAAAAATAATAATTTCAGATTAAAATTTACGTGATAATAAAATAATCTTAATTTATTTCAAGGTTTTTATTTTTATTTTTATTTGCAACTCCCATAATTTTCTATTAAAGCAAAATGATTAAATTATCTTTTAAAATACTAAAATAAATATTATATTTTATGTTTTCAATAGTATAAGGGGTTCATTTTAATATTTTAAAATACAAAGAGTAAATATCAAAAAAATGTGAAAATGGAGGGGTTGAAAATACATTGTTCCAATTAAATTTAATAACTAAATCATTAATATATTTTAAATAATTTTATTACTTAAACTAGTGTTTTTTTAAAGGCTTAAATTAGTGTTAATAACAAAATATTGTTGTTGTTTAAAAAAAGAAAAATATTGCTATTTTCAAAATAATTAAAAAAACTTATACACTTATTTTTTACTTAATATGGTTATACCTTTGGATTTTCAAAACAAATAGAATATTTCATTATAATATAATTGATTGGCATTTTTTGAATTTTTTTCCCGTATACAAATGAAATTTAAGGAGTTAACTTTCTAAATTTAATAATGTAAATAGAAAAGATGTTATAACAGTTTTATAACATTATTTATTTTGATTAAAAAATATTATTTATTTATTTAAGTTTTTTTATTATTATTATATTATTTAGACTAAATTATTTTATATATTAATTATTATTATAATATATTTATATATTAATCTCTTCAAAAAAAATATTTATATATTATTTAATTTTTTTGGAAGAATGATAAAATTTGTGATTTTTTTTTTTTAGCATATTTTAAGGTTTTGACTCGTTTTAACCTACAACACATATGAGTTGGGTTGGGTTAGCCAAAAGTTAGCCCAAATAAAAATAGGCCTAATTAACTCAACATGTTTTGACTTGCTGCTTGAAATGGGTTGGATTTGCCAGTTGATCCACTCTAAGAGTTTATATAATTAATAAATATATAACCTCTTTTTAATCATGTAAATATGCTTTAAAACTGGTAACACTCATTTAATTCATGCAAGTAAACATGTTTAGGAATGAATAGTTACACTTTTATGGTGACTTATTGTATTACTGAAACCGGGATGTCGAATTTAATAATGCCGTCAGCCAAAAATGGAAAATTTATGCATCTTGTATTACGAGAGACCTTGTCTACATGAGTAAAAGTAACCTCTTTGGACCCATAAACCAACGCTCATCACAATTTACCTTCTCTTCAATAGTTCGCGAGTTATAACATTTCTCGTAAAAATATCAAACTGACTATCTCATATGGTTCAAGAGTTATACATTACTCTTAATACAAATACGTAATAAAATTCCTGATTGTCATTATTATCCACAAAACCATCAAGCCACAACAAACTTTTCTTGAATCGGTATAGATGGTAGCAGTGCTTCTCGAAGGCTACTGTATAAATAATATTCCACTGACAAGATTGGCTATCGCCCGATAGTGGAATCACCTAAATGGGTTCTTCATATAAATACGTATCTGATGATCGATTTAAACACATTGAGTAGATTAAAATCCTGGCCGAATGTCTAAATACCCGTTCCATAGCTGGTCGCCATGGGCATTTCGCCAACTGCACCAGCGTAGCGTGAGAAACTTGTCGTTTGAAACAAAACTTGTTGTTCTTGAAATAAACTATTGAATTCGGTAAAAGATGGGAACTACCTAAAGCGCGAATGTGTTGAAACTTCAGCAGTCCGTAATTATCATCAGAAATGATGCATTGGACCGTCTCTGACTCATTTTGGGAATATCATCCTATGAAATTCTTTCGCCCAACCATGTTCGTTTTTCGAAAATTAAATATCATGCGCTCGCGCATAATTTTAGGTTACCTAGTGCATATGAAAATGCATTATATAGGTTCAATAACTCATGCTAATATATACCAACATATACATACTAACATAATTAATACACCAAACATATTATACAAATTCTCAATCATTCTGCTGAAAATTAGCTGCGCCAAATTTAATTAACAAATCTGACGGCTTCAATTTAGATCTCCACCAAACATATTTTTCTCATAAAAATATTTTATAAGCGTGTCCAGCGTGTGAGCGGTGAAACGCTTGGAGTTCTTGTTGTGATCGCTCCACCACGACATCGGTTCCACTTTGAACCCGGGAAATCATGACGTTTAAAACCATTTACAACCGCGCAATTTATAGCATAAATTATACCACTAATAGCCCCGAACGGTCCGTGAGTATCCACGGAACTATCAAATGGCTTCTCTGAATTTTTTACACTTCGGTTCCAAGATTTGGGACCGATCAACTGGCCTCACGGCCTCGATCGCCTCAACCATCAACAAAACACTTAAGCAAGTGTAAGCTCAGTAGGATAAAACCCTTCTGCCGGAGTTTGTCAAAACTCCACCAGCCGTGCGCGTTACGCCATGGCGTGAAACGACTTTCTTCTTGCTTTCGGAAGTAATCGACGGTCGATTGTAGAAATCTAGAGAATGCACACCTTTCTCTCTGATTTCAAAACCCTATTACTTACATACCAGTTTCTCACTCACCTTGCGCGTTTGTGCTTTTCAATGTAAGAGATGACCAATATTCCCTATTTTGTCCTATTATCATTAAGAATTCCAAAATGTCATCGTAATAAAGCCTGCTTGGATTTTGACCGTGCCTGATGCCGATCGTCAGTATCCGATACGTCTCTAATCTTGTAACATGTGAATTACGTATTATGGTGACTTTATCACGTCAGTATCGTTTTCACGAACCAGATGCTGGTATCTCGTAAAGCGTCTAAATCCGACTGTCTCGGGTCGGCGAGTCGTCGTAATAAATTTAGATTTGAGGCGATTCCAACGGTGAAATCCGTTTGGTCATCGAGATCTAGAAAAATTTGGAAATTCTGATTTTGTCATTTTAAAAAATTGGAATTTTGCGGGATCTCGCATTCTCCCCTCATAAAAAAATCTTGTCCGATTTCACGCGCATCACATGCGACCCGCGTGCGTCACGTGGCTCCGCAGCGACTCGAGGCGAATTGTGAACTATGACCCAACGGCTAAGGTCCCAGTCTGCTTGACCCATTTGTTTGTCTGACTCATCCATGTCGAGAATGACATCAACACCTAAGGTCCACCATGAGGCGGAGATCAGGATCACGACTCACGTCTCGACACAGTTACTTGACTCTCACGCATCCTGGGGAAGAATTTTCCATCATATTACGGCTTTAAGGTCTCGACTACATCTTTGACACTTATCATACTGAAGATGCATTAATGAATGAACATGATGCAAAATAATTGCAGGTATAAAACGTACCCTGCGTGTCCGGCTTATCTGCATGCTTAGCCTCTGTACTATGAGACCTCTACATCCTAGGACAATCTCGCCTCATATATGCCCGGTGTGACAATAGTAACGTTATACGCGGCGACCGAATCTCGGCACGCAAACCACATTATGGCCCGAGCTTATCTTTGCAGTCTGGCACAGTGTAGGCCCGCTGCGAAGTACTAATTATTTGGTCCTTTGACCCATACTAGGGTATGGAGAAACAAGCTATGGTCTGCTCACATCCCTCAATGGTAGGATTGCACGATCCCGGCAGCCTCCCGGGATCCTGCGCACGAGGCGATCCCTCATCATATGTCGCTGGCGGCAATGGTAGCACCATACGCCCATCTTGATTGTGACCACAACTCGTCTCACTTGATGATTGGGGTGGGGTGTCCCATAACGTGAATTCCCCTGCCTCAGTGGGCAATCCTAGTCAAAAGTGTCAGTTTTGGCCAGCTGAAATAACATCATACACTTGCCTTTTCGTGTCCCATCTTGGCCTGGTCTTATCTTGGATATCCTTGCGAAGTTAATCTTACGCTTCTTTCGGATTGGAAGATGAATTTTCCTTCCTCTTAGTACCAACACCTAAATCTTGGATGCCTCGTATGTCATCTACCTCTCCCTCTTTGCCTAATGGAGGATGATGTGCTTCGCGGCAAATTTGAACTGACCTTTGGCTGCCTATTGCACATGCTTGGCACGATAGCGGCAGCGCAATCCTTACGGCCCTCGGCAAAGGCTGGCTGGTCAAGCGGAGTAATTGCAACCGACCACCGAGTGGGCGCCACTTCACGTCCTCGCCTCGACTAGCCATCTAAAGTTGAATGGCAAGTTGATTTCAATGCGGTATCTACGACTCAAACACGGCCAGAGACACTATTCATATATCGAAAATATTCTATATACTAAGTCCCTGCATTCATAAGTAATGTAAGGCAACTGATTCCACATATAAAATCATTTTTATCAACAAAAATTTTATTTTTGAAATTTTCATTTTTTAAAAATTTTATCTCATTTTATTTGATTTTATTTTATTTTCCAAAAAAATTTATTTCATTTTTTTTTTCGAAAAATCTTGTGACGATGTTCATGAGCTGATGTCCCAAATGGTATTTCGAAGCGAGTGTCAGAGTCAAAGCTGGCGATCAGTCTTACGATTATTGCACACACATTGACACTGCCACATACGAGTAGCGCGCACGGCCAGTCTGCGTGCTGAGGCCGCCGCATCTGGCGAGCAGTGGCAGATAGCCGTGGCTCCCCTCTCGGCCGTGTTGCTGCACAGCTTGAGGTAGTGTCACCGGTAGCGGTGGCCAGTGTCGTCGGCGGCTCGTGGCGCCACATGCCGATGTCGTGGCACGCCTCGCGATAATCTTGCCTCCGAAGCTTCCTTAGTCCGCGATACAAAGTTTGTATCGCTAGCAACGAACCCACCGCCAATCCTCCTGCTCCTTGTCGCGATACATTTAAGCGTATATCGTGACAATATAACTTAATGCACGGTTGTCTGATACACCACGGTGTATTTGCGATATAATCCCAGATAGCCCTTAGCCTTTGCCCTTGTCACGATACAATTGCTTGTATCGTGACACACCTCATCCATTCAAGCCATCGCTTTTGTCACGTCTGACCAAGCGTATGCATTGGCCTTCTCTGACCCACTGCACGCCTCATCTGTATCACGTACAATTACGCACCATTTTTTTCGTTTTCACACATTTTTTCTCTTTTCTACTACGAAACACCAATACATATCATTTTCTCATTCTCGATAACAATAAATTTATAAAATTTTTATTCATTCTTCAATTTACAATTTGTAAACCTTATAAAACAATTTACTTCCCCCTCATTCATCTTTTTTTTTTTTTTCCAATGAAGCAAATAAATTTATTAAAATTCATTTCATATTTATTATCTTTTTCGATTTACACCTTTGTAAAACTTCAAAATTTTTTTTTTCAACATATAATGTGCTAATCACTAGCACACAAACCAGAAATCACGACAAGCACTGCACATGACAGTCTGACATGTTATCACGCTCCGATCACGCATAAAACACGATTGCATACGAGTGTTCCTGAAGTAAATGTCACTGTGATTTCGCAGTGTCAGCATTACCTAAAGAAACTTCTTGTCGGTATCTCGTGGATTGTGATGTTCTTATGCACAATGACCCGTGGCCTAAGCGATCCATGGCCTAAGTATTCGATTTCACCTCGTTACATGCCCATTGCAGGGGCTCAGTGTCGTTTACATTTCTTCCCGATCTGGGTTGTGGCGTCGAAACCGGGGTGTCTTGTTAATGACTTCCAGATCAACCGTAGGGAAAAATCTGTACGTCTCGTATTCACCGGGGGTGGCATCCCATCTGGAAGTAAAAATGGCTCTTAGGCGTAAATACCAATCATCACAATTTACCCAACGATATTCCAATAGTTTATGAGTTATAACATTTCTCATCAAAAATATCCAACCAACTATCTCACATGGTTCAAAAGTTATACATTACTCTTAATACAAATACATATTAAAATTTATAATTATAATACATATTATCAAAAAACCATCAGTATTTCTGTGAGCTTTTCTTCAATCGGCGCTAAGATAAATGTCTTACCGGCGCTAAATGCATAAATAATATTCCTCTGAGGGTGAGATATCGCACGTGGTAGAATCACCTAAATGGGTTACTCCCCGCTTTAAGTGTATGTCGTGTCCGATTTAATAGCGTACCAGTAAATTTGTGATCCTCTTGGATATCTAAATGCCATCCCATGACTGGTATCATGAGCTCCTCCACGGCTCTTTTAAAGTAGTATAGTGAAAACATCCTTTCAGACTTAAAACTTGGGCATTCTTGAAAATCTGGCTAAGATTCGGTAAAGGTCGGGACTACCACCGAGGCGAATGTGTTGGAGAAGCTTGAAACGATCGTGTAGATCTTGTCAAAATGATCTGGTGGGCCAGATCTCCTGACCTCGTTATAGGAATATCATCATGTGAAATTCCTTTACTTAATATGTTTGTTTTCGGAAAATTCGTATAAATGCACTCCACCCAGCAATTTAGTTCTGAGTGCATATGAAAATGCATTATGCCAGTTCCAATAACTCATGCTAATATATATAACATATACATACTAACATAATTAATCCACGCTGAGCATATTTATCACAGATTACCGATCGATTCTGTGAAAATTGGCTTCGCGTAGAACAATTACTTGAATCTGACATTTCAGATTTGAATAACTCGCACAAAACTGTTTTCTCATAAAAATATTTTGTGAATACTATTCACATGAACAGTGAAACCCTCGATTCTTGTTCGACCACTCATACGACATCGGTTGACTTTGTGAACCACGGAAATCCGTGGCCATTCAGGCCTCATACACATAACACACAATTTATAGCATAAATTACCATACCCTTCATGACAGAAGCGGTCGAAATTGGACTATCACCTTATTTGTCCAAATGAAGCTCCTGAATTTATAACCGGTTCGAGATTTGAGGCCGTCGGCAGCCATTCATGGCTTCGTCACGTACTCGTCGTCAACGAACGCCCAGCAAAAGTGCTTTAGTGGATAAAGCTCTACCTCCTTGAAGTTCTTGGCTCCTCAAGCCGTTTTGTGATTCTCCTAGCCGCGTGAAACATTTCATGCTTGCTCGGGTGAAATCCATTGGTGGAGTTAACTAGAAAATCTAGAGAAGACACTTTCTCTGCAGATTTCAAAACCCTAACCCACTGCATCTCCATTTCCCCCTTCTTCACGTTTGTGGCACCGATGAGGAGATAGTAACATTACTCTTTTGTCCTGTGTCATTAAAATTCCAAAATGTCGTCCATGTCCACTTCTCTTGGATTTTGTGGCGTGTGTGTCTGGTCGTCTTATTGTCAATGTCTACTCTAATCTTGTAACGTGTGCGAGAGTCGTATAGGTGACTTTTGTGCCAGCGCGTGTCGTTTTCTGGCCAGTCTCGGTCTTGCCAGCGGTCTGAGTCGTGTTCCCGAATTCCGGCGAATTCTACGTATTAGCTAGATTTCGCGAGACGATTCTAACGGTGAAGTCTGTTTCGTCATCCGAGATATAAATTTTTTTTGCACTTTTACCGAAATTACGATTTTACCATTTTTCAGAAAATTTGAATTTTCTGAGTTCTCACACTTATTTATATTATCAAGAATAAATCATTACAAAATCACAAATCTTTTGCTGTATTGAGCCATGAAACAATAATGATTAATAAAACTAAAGAGAACAAAAAGGAAAAAGAATCCCCTGTACCTACGCCAAGACCATCATATGTGCCCAAAAATACGGCATTTTCTGTATCAGGCTGCTGGTGAGTTAGACATGCGAATGCTAGCTTTCCATGCCTGTGAATGAATGGATTTGAATCACAAAATAGTCACTTCATAGGGAAAGAAGGGAACTAAGGTTTACACAAGAGTTCCTACTTCTACTTTTACCTCTTTTTCCCAATCACATCTGACTGTTATGATTGCCAAAAGCAAAGTTTGAATAAGAGTTCCACTTAGCATCCCAGTCCAGATACCCTGTTTATTCATGGATTTATATGCATTACAATGCAATTCTACTGAGAACTTTGAAAGAGATGCAAAATCAATGGTTGCTTTAGTAGAACTTTGTTAATCTCAGGTTGTCAAAATTAACTCAAGTATGATATGTGTCCCACAATAAGGAAGATTTGAGAATTCAAATGGGTGGAACAAAATTCCAAGCATGAAATTATGAATTATTGGCATTTATGCAATTACAACAATGTATTTGTTCGTACCTTTGTACCCAAATGAAACAACCATCCGAAGAGAATCCCAACAGGTACCCCAACTATATAGTAGCTACCTATGTTTATAAATGCCACTGTTGCTTGCCATCCATACCCAACTGCAACTCCTGTAGAGATATTTGGCCACAAAGGATATCAGGAGACTGGCATATGAGATTGAAAGAATAGGATGTTTCTTTTATCACCTGAGAGAACTGGTTGAATGCAGTTGAGGAGAATGGTGAAAGCCAATAATTGTGCTAGTTCATTTACCATTGCAATAACAGAAGTGCTTGACGTAAAGATCCTTGCGAGGTTATCATGGAAGGCTAAGATCATTGACCAAAAGCAAAGCCCGACCACTAGAGAGGTCAACACAGAGACAAGCGAGGCAAATCTAGCACCTTTTGAATTGCCTGCTCCAATCTCATTGGCAACTCTTACCCTGTGTTCAGTGAATACCACAAAGTTAAAATAAGAGTTAAAATAAGAGTTAAAATAAGAGGTCTTTTCTTTCTCCAGTCCTCTTGCCTTCATGGCATAGTTATACAAGCAAGAATGGTTCCGCATGGCCATCTAAATTCACAATCTTAAATACATGGTTAAAAATATCGCGAAATATCGACGATATATTGTCGAGTGTCGGACCATTCCGACACGATTTTTGCAAAAGAAAATTGTTTATTGGAAAAATCGGAAAAAATCGCTAAATATCGCTGATATATCGGTAAATTACCAATATATCCAACACAAATCCGACACTTACAAAAATGCGAGAACATGAAAAAATTAAAAAAACACATAAACCAGCCACATTATATTATGTTATCGCTGATATATTGTAGTACGATATAAATGCCGATATATCGACCAGTTTGTGTGTGTTCGAAAAATTTTTCAAAAAAAAAAAAACAATATTTAAGGTGAGTATGCGTTATAGAAACGAATAAATAGTAGATGAAGAAATGTATGAGAGAGAAAATGAAAAGTGTTTTCTTAATAATTAATATCATTTATCGTCTTTCTTAATAATTACTATATGTCTTCCTTAATAATTACTATCATTAATTATTTGTTGAAAAGGGAAGAAGATCAAGAGATGGTTAGAATTCTTATGTCTTCTATCATTAATTATTTGCGAGAAAGAGGAGAGAATCGAACGGTTTTGAATTCTTATGTTTTCTATCATTATTAATTGTTATCATTAATTATTATAAAAATTAGGAAAACCAAGGCAGTAGGAGAAAATGAAAATCTTAGTTTCGTATACGTGACCCAATTTTGATATATAAATTGAATATATATTTAAATTTTGAATAATTTATAAATACCGATATATCCGATATATCCGTAAAATCCAAGTATCAATATATCCGTAAAAACCGATATTTTTATCCTTGCTTAAATATGATGAACTAAGAGGGAAGAAAATTGAGATATCAGGAAACAGTAAATACCTTAAAGAGTTCTTGCAGTGCATAGTCAAAGAAAAAACCAATAAAAATAAGGACAAATCAAAAACGAAGTTCCAAAAGTTTTTTGAATCGTTTTTGGTTGTCATTTTGGATCCTAGTTAAAATTGGTTCAGAGTTTGAGATGGCAGAATTGGTAACAGTGAAACAACTCAAATAATCTAAGGATTCAATAAGACAGCAAAATAGGAGTCCATCCCTATTATCCCAACTAAAAGGCTGTAAATAAGATGGTCTCAATATTGCATTGCCCTGGAACCGGTTAATGTACCTGCTCCTAGCGACCTTATAAAAAGGTAAGTTGGGTTGATATACTAATTCTAATGTAAATAAATCATCCTTTTGATGAGCCTTTTTAATAGTTCCAAATCAAATATCTTTAGAAAGAAGATATTTGGTTTCATGGTATTCCAATCCAGTCCCCTTATGAAACATTGGCGACTATTTCTCCAACCTGGGGTTACATAATTACATTCAATCATCCTTTTCACCTGGATGATCCCAAGTTGCAGCATATGCATATTTCTTCATTTTGCATGATTCCCAATTTAAAGTTCTTTCCTGGCCTCAGAACTTACTTTGGAAAGTGAAAGATTGAGAAAGAGCCACAAAGGAAAACATACCCAGTTGCGGCAAAAAACCCAAGTGGAATCATGGATTCCCACCCACAGATAGCTACACTGTCAAATAAAAAGAATGTTAGAAAACCAAATGCTAATGAAATAAATAAAAGAAATTAAAAACAGAGGCATTGCTTGTTTGGGTGGAAAATAAAATTAGCAAAAGAAATGTTTATGAGCAGCTAAGTAATGCAGCCTGTCATCCAAATTGTAAATTACATCAATGTCAATGTATATAACTTGAAATGTTAGTAACAAGAGAAGAGTAAAGATTTGTGATCAGAATCATTATGAACCTCTTCAGGAGTGAGATTGGGAGGATTAGAAGTAATTCTTAAAGCCTGAAAATCTCGAAAATCACTTGAATTTTAGACTAGCTTTTGGTAAGTTTTTCTTACTAAAAAAATATCTCCTTTTATGTCATGTAACAAAATTGTCAATAACACTATCAAAACCACCTTTTTGGTTTCTAAACAAACACTTGGTGAGCACTCTGTAAAGCATCTATAATATAATTGGTATTACCAAAGAAGTGAAAAACTAAAAGCATATTTACCAAAATCGCTTCTAAAGTAACAAATGGAACTACATTACAAGATTGTGTAGTGTTGCCATAAAAATAAACAATACTAACGTTCTTCTGGTCTGAAAGATCTCAATATCATTTTCGGTTCTTTAATGGCTGAAAAATATTATTGAATCAAAGAGAACAAACTCTGAATTAGTCAAAGAAGGGATGAAGTCTAGGAGGCAACCAAATGGAAAGCGCAGCAACTGCCGCCTCAGTGTTGTCCATATACCCAGAGACAATGATCAATACCCTATAGTAGAAATTCTCCAACCTACACAAATTGCAATCAAATTCTAGCCCAAAATTCAACTTAAATGTAGGAAAACATAAGTTTATCCAGAGAGAGAAAGAGTTAAAAGCACAAACCCTAGCATGACCCCAGAAGCCAGAGAAAGCTTGAAAAACTCCCAAAGCCCTACAAAAGCTTGAGAGGAGAAGCCAGTCCATGAAACAGGACACCAACCAAAAACACTGTAACCAAACAGCCCCAAAACCGACAGCCACCACGAGAAATCAAGAGTCATTGCAGTCCCAACAAGGCCAACCTTGAGCTTATAAACAAAGAGCCAGGTAATAAACACATGAATCAAAAGAGCCAACCCAGACACCCAAGCTATCACGGCAGTCTTGAGCTGGCACTGCAAGAATCTCTGCAATGTGAACTGAAACACAAAGCTAAAGTGAAGTGGTATCAACCACATTGCAACCAATCCAGTCTGCTCCGCCACCGCTGTAGACTGTCCGATGAGCTTCAATATGGGAGCAGCGTAGACGAACATGGGCAGTAACAAAATCGAACAAAGAAACAGAACAATCCAGGATCTCTGCATGTAAATACCCAACATATGGTACTGTTTCGCGCCGTAAGCTTGGCCGCACAGCGTCTCTAACGCACTCGCCATACCTAGCTGAGCAAAACATCCCCAAATTCTTGGTATCGACCGATCTAAAACAATTGGCTGCCGATGGAGATCTAAAATGCAGGAATGAAAATAGGTAAAAAAGAAAAAGGAGTGTGTTACCAAGAAACCGAAGCTGATAGAGATGATGACAGTAGTGGCTATGGAGATAGCGGCGAGATCGAGATCACTCAGGTGACCGGCGAATGCTTGAGTTAGGAGAGTCATGGAGAACATGGCTAGGCGGCTGAAGATGGAAGGCGCCGCAATTTTCCACATTTTCTTGGACTCCAACCATGTTTCTTGAATTAAATTTTGGGGCTGCAGATGCAGTCGATAATTATCTTCCTCCCAAGATGCTGGAACTAGAAGAGGCCTGTCCTCTCCAGTCGCCCGTCCCATCTTTCATATGTGCCCCAAACCCAAACATTCGCTTCTTACAATATCACATGGCAGTTGGCAAACCATCAATCACAAAAAATAATGGGCCCGGGCCTATGTGATTGGGCTGAACCGAGTCGAGTTCAAATTCTTCCCATCAACGCTTTAAAAGATATAGTGTATTAGAACTGGTAATATGGTCCAGTTATTACTTCAGCCCGATTTTTTTTTGGAGGATAGAAATTTATAAAATTTAAGGCATGAATAAAATGTCAGCCCAAAGTGGGCAGCCAGGTTGTAAGTGGCTTATATGGGTTTGTGCGATTAATGATTATCAAAAATCTTATTTAATTAACTCGGGTAATTAGCTTAGTAATTAAGATTTTCAATGATTCATCTATAATATTCAATATTTTGGGCTTTTAATATGAAATCAAATCTCTTTTTTTGTAGGATAGGAGTTTTAAAAATAATAATAATTATTATTATAATTAGCGGTCTCGAAAAGCCCACGACCGAGGCATGTCTTGGGCCGGCCCCAGCACAGTGGACGAGCAGGCCATTCCCGTTTAAAGAAGGGCCGGACCGTAGGCTTGATTTTAGGCCCGGCCCGATCATGGGCTTTTAGGCCGGCCCAGAGGCGCGTCCAAAAAGCCTGACCCTCCACTCAGGTAGTTAGGCTTTTTATTTAAATTGTATTCAAAAGTTAAATAAAAAATAAAAGTAAGCTTAAAAAACAATTCAAAATAAAAAAATACTTCATTTAAAAATTTTATTCGTAGATATAATTACGTTTGGAAATATTATGAAAAGTTTACGTATTTGTAAAATAAGTCTGTCCTAGCTTAGGTTGATGCACTCGCATTTGTTAATCGTTTGTCTTTTATTGTGAAAATAAAAATACAATATACGTTTAACGAAATATTTTTAATCGTATATTTTAAATTGTGGGGAAATTGTCATTGGATCGAATTCGTGTTTTGATAAATTTAAGTTATCTGTATCGGTCCATTTAGTCTGAGAAACCTCGAACGTGATCGTGTCTGCATCCGTTAAATTCCGATCTTTTAAACATCTACGCACTGAGTAACTGGGGAGCGGTAGGAAGAGGGGGGCGTGTTTGGGGCGGTGAGGGAGGCACAGGCGTGAACACGAATTTTTAAGCTAGGCCAGAGGCCCGACTGAGACCTAAGGCCTAATTTCTCCGGGCGAGTTAGAGGCTAATTATAATCGTGATTAATATATTAAGCTTTGTTTTTTAAGCCCATTTTATTTTTTTAAATTTTAGTAACATATAATTTATATGATAATTTAAAGTTTAAAAAAATCTTATATGAAAAATTCTGAGAATGCGTTTGAATTAAATAAATTCTGATTTTAATATTGAATATATTTTCATTTATCTCATTAATCCTATTTTAAATATTTATAATTTCATTTTTTTGTATTTATTCTTTTAAATTTTATTTAATCATATATGTTTTTTTTTTATAAAAACGAAGTTGTAGTAGTTTATAAATTAAATTAAATTTAATAACTAAATTATGAGTATATTTTAAGTAATTTTATTACTTAAACTAGTGTTAGTAACAAATTATTATTATTTTAAAAATAATTACAAAAAATTATACAGTTATTTCTTTTACAATATGATCATGTCTTCCAGAAAGCAAGATGAATTTTAAAGCAATAGAGTATTTCGTTTATTATCTCTTTTATTGAGGGAGGCATTTTGGAAAAATAAATATTTTATTCGAATATAAATAAAATTTATATTGTTAATGTTACAAAAATTAATTAATAAATGATGAGAAACATCCCGGCTTATCACGATCTGCGTCTTTACAATGTATGGCATTATTTGATACAAAGATTAATTAATAGATGATGGTATTTCAATACGGCGTATTTTTATAATGTAGAGTCATATGTTATTACTTGATGTAATGAGCACGAGGATGAAGATTAAAGGTATAAACCAGCATATTTTTATAATGTAGAGTCACATGTTATTACTTGATGTAATGAGGACGAGAATGAAGATTAAAGGTATATAAGATTTCATTTGATACTTTGAAGTATTTTTAGAGATGTTATTAAGTTGTTACTTTATTTGTTGATACTATTTAACTAGTTGGTTTAGTACTTTGGATACTTGATGCTGTAAATTTATTTATTTATTTAATTTTGTTTAATATTATTATATTTTTTAGACTCAATGATTTTATATATTAATTATTATTATATATTTATATATTATTTATTTTTATTTGAATAATAATAAAATTTGTAAAATGAATTTTTTTAGCATTTTTAAAGTTTTGACTCGTAACTCGAATGAGTTAGCTCAAAATGGATTGGGTTGGTCCATTTACTAGATCTATAGTGTATAATATATCCTTGTTGGATTTTAGATTTTTAGGATATCTTGAATGGAGGAGACGTTTTTCCAAGGTTCTCATGATCAAATATTAATTTAATGAATTTATTTACATATTTCATCATTTGATTCCCATTTGTCCATCTAAAACCCTGAAAATTTCTATTTTAAGTAAATTTTGTTAGATAAAGATTTACAGTCAAGAACAACTTAATTATCCCGTTTCTAGTCTACTAGATTCTTACAATTGAAATTTCTTTTGAGTTTTTCTAAGTACTTGAATCACTAATAAGACTCATAATAACCGTCTTCATAATCTTTTTATTGCTCTATCTTTGTTAAAAATAAAAGGTTACGACTTTACACTCATCTCATAATGCCATGTCCAATCCAAGATTTCCAACAAATCCACAATTAAGTGTCTTAGAGGCTGTCCACTCATTTTGAGTACAAGTCTTGGATTCGATTCCCTATCATGTAATAATATAGTCGAAACCTACACCACACACATGTAATAATATAGTCGAAACCTACACCACACATCAAATGTGTGGTATTTATGCCTTGACATGATGTTAGCAAACAAATGAGCTAGGAAGGAAGGGATTTGTGACAAATGACAAATCATTAACTAACATTACGTAGTTCCAACCTCCAACCATCATTTTGATTAGATTTCCCTTAAAGACATTGTCCAAACCATATGAGAATTTGAACCTGCATGCACTGGTGGTTCAATTTCATATTGGTGGTTTTAATTTAATAAACAGAACAAAATTACCAATTCAACGGATAGGGAGCGGGGGCTGTCTACAGCATGTTATATTTACTCAGTTTTGAAGAAGATGGGAGAGAAAGGGACAGGATGTGTCTCTGTGTGATCATCATTCTCCGGAGGATTAAGTTTAATTTGGGATAACCCAAGGAGGCAGCTCGGATGGGTGGGTCTCTCTTTCGAGGCAGGCTTTCGCAGTTCAGTCTTACAGTGCTGAAATTCAGCTTGATGCTTCTGCAGGTGTCGTGGTTGTAGTAGGGTATTATGGCGGGTTAATCGAGGTGCGGCGATAAGTTGTTTCCGGTGCCGCCGATTATCGAAAAAAAAAAAAAAGTTTAATTTGGGACAGCAAAAGGAGTAAGAGCTTCGGCAAAAAGACATAGCGCGCGCTTACCATGAGTCATGACCTGGTCAAATTAGATGGACCTGGAAACTACAAATTAATATGTATTGACACTTGGTCCTTTATTCATCATCATCCCACATACCATGTTTTCTGGGGAAATATCTCTAAGAAAGAAAATAGGTGAAACTGCGTTTTAGAGCAAAATCAAAAAGCAATATATATTTTTTTAGTAGGGTTTTAGATGGAAGAGCTGCTGACCTTAATCTAGACTTAGAACTACTTTTCTCCAGATAAGGGAGACCGACTTCATTTGTTCTGGTGTGTATCCATCTCTGTCTTGGCTTCATGAACATCCAAGGTCAATGAGTCAATACTCGACATTACCATCCTGTCCGAAGGCGGACAAAAATTAATTAGGGCGTGGGTGAGACGGCACTTGCGACTTGCCTCTAGTGGTGTGTTTGGAACATGAAAATAGAGAATATGAATCTAGAATTTCTTTCTATCTTTATTTTTAATAGAATGAAATCAATAAGTGTTTGGATTAGTTTAAGAATCTTACTTTTGAAATGATTGTTTATTTCTATTTATTTGCTTCGAATGAAAAAATAAATAAATTGACAATAATATCATATGACAAGATTTTAAGAGTTTAAAAAAAAAATAATTTGGATAATTATTTGCCCCCAAATAATTTCAACTTGAGTGAAACGATAATTTCACATGCTTAGATTATCATTTTTAATAATAATATCTTAATTTTGAAACTTTAAGATTTAAGTTTTATATTTTTAATAAAAAAATATAAAATTATTTTGTAATTAGTTGTAAGGAATTTTAAAAATAAATTATTTTAAAAGTCATTTTAGAAAATAACTAAAAAAATGTATCAATTTTAAAATATTTTAAATTGATAAGATAATTTTTAGTAAAAATTTAGAAAAATAGTAATTATTTATTAATTTGACTTATATCTGAAAATCGAAGATTAAAATTAGTAAATATTTTTGGAAGCAAATTAATAGGAAAGTAAAGCTTTAGTGAGCAGGAAAGGCTTGACGAAGAACTTAGAAATGAAATGATGATTTTAAGTTTTTATATTTTAAGGAGAATGAAAATAAGAATCTATTATCTTTTAAGTGTGTTTATATTTTAAAACTTTATTTTATTTTGATTAAAAAATCACTCAAGAAAATCGATCTTTATTTTTTGAGTAATTTTTTTTTTTTCGTTTAGTTTAGAAACAGAGCGTTGAACTATGGGTTGATGAAACGAAAAATAGGTATAAAATAATAATTTTAAGTTTTTATATATTTTTTTAAAGAGAGTGTGGAATCAAAATACCACCTATATTGAAGAAATCCAAATCCTATTTAAAAGTAGGATTTAATACCTCATTTTTCAAAATTTTAATCCCAACATGAGAATAGATTAAAGGAGTAATGACATTCTCATTCTCCTTTTCCTTTCCTATGTTCCAAACACATCCCGAATCCATCCCAAATCCATCCCAATCATAACAGCTACAACCAACCCTATCTTCATCCATCGGACAGTCACTCTTCTCATTTTTTACTTCTCCCATGTTAATACTACATTGCCAGTTGGTACATAAAATGTCAAAAGTAGCTCAGTTGCTTAATTGTTGGACTTGGTGTTAATGGGTTAGTTTTTTACATTGGTTCTACATAAGAGTGTGAAATGGTACTTAAGTTTCCTCACCTATCAAATTGGTATTTTGAGTTGGACTCTCCAATTAGATTTGAAAACCTATCATTGATGGTCTCATTGAGAGTCATCCCACTTGAAACTTTCATTTTTAGATCATTCATTTAGATTTGAGAACCTATCATTAATGGTCTCACCGAGAGTCATCCCACTTGAAATTTTCCTTTCTAAATCATTCAATTAAATCCGATTAAACACTAGGCACGTCATTGGTTCCATAAGCTGTACAAGAAGGATGACCGAGTCAAGGAGATGCGCCATTCCCTTTATCATACACAGCATACCAAAAATTTTTCTATGTAATAGACATTTCTATGTAAAAATTTTCTTTTTTTTACAATAATAATAATAAGAAAAAATAAGGTAAAACAGAAGAAGAAGAAGAAAAGTCCCACGACTAGCATAAATATAGATAGAGTACTAGTACCAAGGGAGCACCAGAACCTTAATCAGCTCCAAACAAAGAATTTCCTAGGTTTCATGGCTTCCCCTTCCTTGTTTTCCCTATTCTGTATGTTTTCGTTTCTACTGGCGATGGCAGATGCTCACTACCTATCCCCTCACTTCTATAAAAGTTCGTGCCCGAAGGCTCTCTCTGTCATTCGAACTGCAGTAAACAAAGCCGTGGCCAAAGAGCGCCGCATGGGGGCTTCATTGCTCCGCCTCCATTTCCATGATTGCTTTGTCTTGGCAAGTCCCTGCACGTTTCTCTCTCATTTCGCTGGATTTTCTGTTTTTCACTCCATTTCCATGATTGCTTTGTCTTGGCAAGTCCCTCCCCTTTTCTCTCTCATTTCGCTGGATTTTCTGTTTTTCACTCCATTTCCATGATTGCTTTGTCTTGGCAAGTCCCTCCCCCTTTCTCTCTCATTTCGCTGGATTTTCTGTTTTCACTGTTTTTTAACTTTTTTTTTCGGATTATAACTGACTTCCTCTGCAAATGAGATTTCAACTATCATTTGATAATTGTTGATTTTTAAGCTGGCAAAATATTAGAAACATTCAAGCATGCATATAGCTAGCTGTTTGACAGGAATATTAAGGATTATGCCCAGCTACTAATAGCATATACATGCATGCTCATGTATAAACTTTAACAGGGATGTGATGCTTCTATATTACTTGATGACACTGCAAATTTCAAGGGAGAGAAGACAGCAGACCCAAATAACAACTCTGTGAGAGGATATGACGTCATCGACGCCATTAAATCGCGATTGGAAAGTTTGTGCCCAAGAGTAGTCTCCTGTGCAGATATTGTAGCTGTGGCAGCTCGTGACTCTGTCGTCGCTGTAAGAACCATCAATCAACTTAATTTTCTGTTTATAATAGGCTTCGGAGATATAATAATCCGTTTGTCCTCTTCTAAAAACACCATTGTTTCAGAGTATTTGTGATCATAGAAACATCATAGACAAACTTCTCACATGGGTGCTAAAACATGCTTATGCGCAGCGGTGTTTTCTTGATTTATGATGCAAATTATGCTAGAAAATTTTGATCATTCTACTAAACATTGATGGGTTAACACACTTTAGAATGCTTGGTAATTAATTAACCGAATATTGTGGTTTATTGATTATGTATTTTTTTTCCTTTCCAGTTGGGTGGGCCGACTTGGACTGTGCAACTGGGCAGAAGAGATTCAACCACGGCGAGTTTTAGTACTGCTAAAAGGGACCTCCCTGGCGCAGGCTTAAGTCTCAGTGGGCTTATATCTGCCTTCGCCAAGAAGGGCTTCACTGCTAAGGAAATGGTGGCTCTCTCAGGTATACCCATATAAATTAAAGAGTATCAATTTTAGAAAATTGATAAATATTATATTTTTTGTTCTAGATAACCTATTTCAACAGTCGTTTTCATTTCCGTTTTCAAATGGGGCCTCTACTTGTGTTTCACCAATATCCTTAATTGTCCTTTTTTCTAAAATGAAGGCATCAACATCATCACTGCCTTCCGACTAAAGGAAAAGAAAAGTCAGCTACTACTCCATTCTTTTGTGGTATCTAAAAGCCATTCACCTTATCATATTACACAATAATTTAATATTGAATTAATTCATTATCTTAAATTCCATATACTTTCTAATATACACGTGGGTTTTTTTTTTCTTTAGGAACTCATACCATTGGAAAAGCCCATTGCAAACTTTTTAGGAACCGAATTTACAACGAGGCCAACATTAATGATGGCTTTGCAAGATCAAAACAGAAAATCTGTCCAAGCGAAGGTGGGGGTGAGAATCTGTCTGGTATGGATGGAACGCCTGATGTTTTTGATAATATTTATTTTAGGCATCTGAAAGACAATAAGGGGCTATTTCACTCAGACCAACAACTCTACAGTGGCGGCTCCACAGATTCCTTGGTTTTAAGCTACAGCACTCACCCTACCTATTTCTTTGCCGATGTGGCCAAAGCCATGGTCAAAATGGGAAATCTTAGTCTTTTAACTGGAACTCAAGGGGAGATTAGGACTAAATGCTGGAAAATCAACGGATCCTAGTCTATTTATGACTTCTATTTCTATATCGTTTAAGCGTTTTCGATGCCAACCTACTAGAATTAGTAATTGGAAGGAGCTTATCACAAAGTAATTTGGGAAAGTTATATATAGCTGATGGTATTTGTATGTGTGTTCCATCAACTTAAAAAGCTATCCCAAGTATGGTTGTTAGTCGGGCGGTTCTGCAGGATCGATTGCAAAAATTAAATTTCTCGCTATCTTGCATCAGCCATGGGCACCATGATTTCCAGAAAGATTTTCTCTCACAAGAAAAGATTTTAAATCATTCTAAGCCAATAAGAGTCCGAAAGGGATGAGGAGAAATAAGAAGAAAAACAATTACTATATATAGGTAATAAACAAACTTTTATTAATGAAAATAGAAAATGAAATAACAATATAGAATATAGAAGTTGAAAAGTCTAGAATTATTTGCAACATTCAATAAAGCCTTTGTTAACTCATGAAAGAGGAGGCTAAATACTGGGGCTCCTAGTGATCTAGTTAAGGGTTAGCATTATGTTTGAGTTGGTTCACTGATTCACGGGTTGACTAGTTTCATGTCGGTTCAACTCTTAGAGTGATAGATTATGTTTAGATGGCTGTACTTGATTCAGGATAAATAAAAATGCTAAACAAAATATTCTGACATTCCATTATTGTTTTCGTGTGTCAAAAATAAGGGGGAAAATGAAGAAAAAGAATAAGTTCTTGAGGATGACGGGCCTATGAACTATTATATAAATCCAATTATTCATGTAAATGCATGTGTCGAGTTTAAGTAGTCCAGTGATAAGTCAAGGTCATCCCACAAGGAGTTTTGAGTGTCAACTACTGAACTAATTTACTCTAATATTATTTAGATCTATCAACTTTAAGTCTATAGATTCTTTAAGTAATTTACTCAAGACAACTAATGTGCATTTTTACCAATTAATTAAATATTTAGGGTTTTGACTTCACCCAATCACGACTGATGGATATTTAGAAAACTATAACTCGGTTATATCACTTGCATTTATTGATAGCGAGTTGATATTTTATATGCATAAATATTTCTCAAGCATTGAACACCTATCTTAATAGCAGGTTGTATTGCATTTCTACCTAAAACCCTAAGACTATCAAATGCATTAACGGCAAACCCTTGTTACCACGTATAAAATCATGGTATCTCTACTCTCTAATTGATTTTACGATATCGTATTAATGTCTCTAGGGTTTATCAACTCTCGATCTCAAAACTCTAGCCCGAGCATACCTATAGTGATAAAGTACAAGTATGAATGTCATGTAAAGATAAGACATTCAATAATTGCAAGAAGTAAAACTAAATATATAAATTAATGCAAATCCATCAATATGAGATTAGGGTTACATCAAAACCCTAGACTAAAGAGTTAGTTCATAATTGATAAATAATACATCATGTTTTGAGGATCCATACAGATTATAATAAGAGAGATAGGAAAAGAGTAAATCAAACAAATGAACTATGTTATGATCCGGTTCTTTGCCTTCTCTCCTCTTCACGTCCGTACATCGTCTCCCATTATCTCGATCGTTTGTGATTTTTCGCTTTTATTCTAAAAATTTTGGCAAACAGCTACAAGTGACGTCGCGATGTTGGATGGTGAAGACTAGTCAAACATCGTTGGACCTCAACGTCGCGACATGCGAACGTCGCGACGATGGAGCATGATTTTGTATTTCTCCATCTTCAAGCCTCTAATTGAACCATTTTACCTGAAATATAAAAAATAGAACCAAATATTAGGTATGAAGCAAAAAAAGGTTGGAATGATCATAAAGAAAAAAATCCAGAACAGAATAGTACAATATAACCTGCAAATGAAGAGATGTAAAAAAAAAAAAAGGAATCTTTTCTGCGTGTGCCAAAGTGATCATCATATGAGCGTGGAAATAGGGTATTTTCTACATAAGGACCATTGGTAAGCAGGCTCCCTGGTGAGTTAGCCATGCGAATGATTTTGAATAACAAAATTAGTCGCTTCATGTGGAAAGAAGGGAAGTAAGGTTTGCACAAAAGTTCTTACTTCTACTTTTACCTCTTCTTCCCAATCAGATCTGACTGTTATGATTGTTTATTCAGGGATTTACATGCATCATGGTGCAATTCTGTACAGAACTTTGAAAAAACTGCAAAATCAAATAAAGTTTGATGATTTAGATTGTCAGAATTAACCGATCAAGCACGCCATGTGTCCCACGATAAGGAAGATTTGAGAAGTGAGCAAATGGGTAGAAGAAAGTTCTAATTATGAAATTACGAATAATTACAGACATATTCATGCTATTGCAACCATGTAGTCATTCGTACCGATACCAAAATGAAACAGCAATCCCAAGAAGCACCCCAATTATATAGTGGCTTCCTAAGTTTATAATTAATGCCACAGTTGCTTGCCCCCCACATCCAAATGCAACTCCTGGAGAGGGATTTGGGCACCAAGAATATCACGAAACTTTCATAAACAGGATGTTTCTTTGTTCACCTGAGAGAAATGGTTGAATGCAGTAGAGGAGAACTGTCAATTTTGCTGGTTCATCTAAATTCACAATCTTGAATTAATATGCTGGACTAAGTGGATACCCCAAAAGAAGAAAATTGAGATACCAGGGAACAGCCATTACCTTGCAGAGTTCTAGCAGTTCAGAATTTTGTTTCAAACTAAAACACCAATAAAAAAATGGACAATTTGCTGAAAAAGTTAGAGATGGCAGTACCAGTATCAGTGAAGCGACTCAAAATCTAAGGACTGGGTAAGACGGTTCCAATATTGCACTGCCTTGGAACTGGTTAATGCACCTACCGTAGGTGAGCTAATAAAAAGTAAGTTGGGGTGATTAAACTCGAGCAAAGGCGCTATTAGATTAGGACTGGTCTGGAAGGCTTCATATGATCGGACCAGCCCAACTAGATCTAACCTGATTCAAATGTAATTGAGTCACCCCTTTTGAGGAGCCTTTTTAATGAAACTAAGTTGTTGTAGTATATATGTGGCTTATATCCAGAGAAACATATCTATGAAAAAAGGAGGAAAATGCCAGGTTAGTATAAATGCTTTTTGTGTAACCCTAATTTGGTATAATGAAAAGATTTCAATCTCATTCCGACGGATCTAGGCATCCTACCAAACCACATAAAATTTGTGTGCATTTTTATTTGCTTTTCTCCAATTTTTTCATTATGATTTGCTGTAGGGGCTACAACACAAGTCAAATCTCTTCGGAAAGAAGATATTTTCTTTCATGGTAGCCATCAGCTCCCGTCCCAAAAAAAAACCTGTACAGAGTTATTTAGTTGGAAACCCGTTCCACATATCAAATATGTGATGTTTATGTGTTGATCACTTCTTATTAGCAAATAAATGCGTTTGGAAGAGAACGGAGAATTTGTGATATGTAATAAATCATTAAGAGTAGTTTCAACCTCCAACCACTACTTTAATTAGATTTGCCTTCAATCATTATCCACCCTATGAAAATTTGAACCATAGGTTCAATTTCTCAATATTGATTTTAATTAACAAAACAACTTTACCAATTCAATCGATAGGGACGCAAAGCTGTCGTATAAGAAGGCCAAGACAATGCCGAGAGAGGAAAGGATAGAATGTGCCTATGTGTGATCTTCATTCTCTCGATGAATTGGTCTATTTTAGGAGCAGGAGTTAAAAGAACTTTCGGCAAAAGGACATCGCGAACTTTTCATGATGCATTACTTGGTCAAATTGGATGGACCTGGAAACTACAAAGTATGTTTTCACTCTTTCATCTTTTCAGCTTCCGTCACTAGTTAATGCACTGACAGCTCTTTTTGTTGCTAACGATTCCGCCCTTTATCCCACTGACATGATCACGTTTCTGAGAGAATAATCTCTAAGAAATAAAACATGAAAGAGTGCGTTTTAGAGCAAAATTAGAAAATAAAAAAGAAGATTTTTTAAAGAAAAATAATAATTAAAATTTTATGAATGGTTATGGTATGATGGGTCTAAATTAGAGATAATATTTATATTACAAAAAGATGATAGTCATGAATCATAGATGCAGAATGAAACACGAGAGGATGGAGGAGCTACTTACCTTAATGTATACATACAGTGGACGAAGGAAGTATGGGCTCATTAATTTTCAGATAAAGGATACCGACTTCATGTGTTCTGTTGTATCCACTTGTCTCGACGTGATCATAAACATCTGAGATCAAAGACTCATTACTCGACGTCACCATCCTTCCGAAAGGCGTAGTAAAAAAAAAGTACGATAATTAATTTGGGCGTGGCTGACACGGAACTTCCAACTCCAAATCATCCCAATCAAAAGAGTAACAGCCAAATGTCATCGTTCATTTTACTTTTCCCATGTTAATCCTCCCTTGCTACGTCAAATGTCATAATTAAGGAGCAGGTTACTTGTTGGCTTTGTAAGGATCCAAACTCTTCATCCAATATTATTGGGTTGAGAAATGGTGTACACTCTTCATCCAATATTATTGGGTTGAGAAATGGTGTACACACGATTTCCCATTAGTCAGTTTTTGTTTTGCCTTTTTTTTGGACCAACGCCCTCAAAAAATGCTTCAATAATGTTGTTTTCAACTCCATATCTCCACCTTTTCATCCCTGGATGATTATAGACGAAAATTATCACCCTCATACCCAAACCTAACACTGCACCCGTATTACTTTCTGGTGGGTGCTTACTTAAAACTAGTCTTTCCGACTCTTTGGATTAATTGATCGCACGTCTCAGACTAGGTTTTGTTCGAAAACTGTTTGACAAGGTGTGCCTCTACACTCTACCGAGAGGATGACCAAGTCCAAGATATGCATAATTCCATTTAAGTTCTCTTTCCGAATACGCCCTTCCCTTTAATCTACGCAGAAAGGCCAGATATCAAAAATGAAAAACCCATGTCTCCAATTAATTAGATGTCTTCAGTGGTAGATATTTCTACGTAGAAATTTTCTTTATGTGAAAAAAGAAAAGTTCCAGGTCTTGTATAAATATGAAGTACTAGAGCCACGAAATAGCACCAAAACTTTAAGGTTCTTAACCAGTTCCAAACAAAAAGTTTCCTTGGTTTTTCATGGCTTCCCCATCTGTGTTTTCCCTATTCTGTATGTTCTCGATTCTACTAGGAATGGCAGATGCTCACTACTTTTCCCAAAACTTCTATAGAAGATTGTGCCCTAAGGCTCTGTCTGTCATTCGAACTGCAGTATACAAAGCCGTTGCCAAAGAGCCCCGCATGGGGGCCTCATTGCTCCGCCTCCATTTCCATGATTGCTTTGTCTTGGCAAGTCCCTCCACGTTTCTCTCTTTTTTTTTTTTTCTTTTTTTTTTTACTGGATTTTCTGTTTTTCACATGTTTTCTGGTTATAACTGACTACCTCTGCAACTTTGGTTCTTGTCCTTTAATGTGGGAAAACATTAGTAACATTAAATGTCATTAATTCATGTATAAATTTAACAGGGATGTGATGCTTCTATATTATTGGATGACACTGCAACCTTTACCGGAGAGAAGACAGCAGGACCAAATAACAACTCTGTGAGAGGATATGAAGTGATCGACACCATAAAATCACAATTGGAAAGTTTGTGCCCTGGAGTTGTTTCTTGTGCAGATATTGTAACTGTGGCAGCTCGTGACTCTGTTGTAGCTGTAAGAGACCAATAATTCCTTCATCATCAATCAAATTTTCAGTTTATAATAGGGTTAAGAGATATAATAATAATAATCCGTCTGTCCTATTATATTCTACAAAAATCATTATTTTTTAGTATTTGTGGTCAGGTTTCATTAGCCCTCAAGGAACCGCCATCATATGCAAATTAAACCAGAAAGAATTGGATGGTTCTACTAAAAATTAGATTTATATTGTGGTTTTTTATTATGTTTTTTCATCTCTTTTTAGTTGGGTGGCCCAACATGGAGTCTGAAATTGGGTAGAAGAGATTCAACCACGGCAAGTTTCAGTACTGCTAATAGTGACCTCCCTGGCGCAAGCTTAAATCTTGATGGGCTTATAGCTGCTTTCGACAAGAAGGGCTTCACTGCTAAGGAAATGGTGGTTCTCTCAGGTATCCTGATATAAGTTAAAGAGTTTTAATATCAGAAAATTGGTAAAATAGTATATTTATTGTTTTAATTCTTTTTTTTTTCGTAAAAAGGCTAGCATATATATTTCAACACTGGTTTTCATTTCCCTTGTCAAATGGGCCCTATATGTGTTATTCACTAATATTCTTTATCGTTATTATTATTCTTTGTTTTTTCCCAACGCCATCCGAATAGAGTAGAAAAGAAAAGTCAGCTACTGATGGCGCATTTCCTTTAAGCTTAGTGAACAGTGAGAAAAGTGAAAGGAAATAAAATTCGGAGAAAAATAAAAAAATAAGATTAAACTTAATAAATTAATTTTATATGTTTATTTAAATTTATTTTATTTGTTTTACTCTATTATATAAGAATTAAAAAAATTTAAAATATGTAAAATTTTGACTGTATTTTTTTCTATTTTTAATAGATTCCAAACAAAGTCTTTAAAATATCTAAAATATATTCACTTTGTAATATTATTAGTTTTGTTCAAGAACTTACCCACGCTTAAGAGTTCAGACACAATGATTTTATTTACTTTTTAAGAAAATTGAAAATATGTGTGTGTGTATACTTTATATGATTGAATAAATTTATTATCTCAACTTCCATGTAATATTTTGGTTCATTTTTTCATTTAGGAACTCATACCATAGGTGTAGCCCAGTGCAAGAATTTTCGGGGGCGAATTTACAACGAGAACAACATTAATGCTGCATTTGCAAGATCAAAACAGAGAATATGCCCAAACTCAGGTGGAGATGAGAATCTATCTGGTCTGGATAGAACGCCTAATCGTTTCGATAATGTTTATTTCAAGAGTTTGACGGAGAAGAAGGGTCTGTTGCACTCAGACCAACAGCTCTATAACGGTGGCTCCACAGATTCCATCGTTGAAACCTACAGCACCGACTCTACCGCTTTCTTTACCGATGTGGCCAACGCCATGATTAATCTTTTAACAGGAACTCAAGGGGAGATTAGGACTAACTGCAGGAAAATCAACAGATCCTAGTCTATTTTATCACTTCTTATTTCCTTATCGATTGAGTGTGCACGTTTGATGTCAATCTACTTTAATCAATAATTGGAAGGAGCTAATCATAAGATTATTTAGGAAAGTTGTGTCGCATAATTTGGGAAAGTTGTGTCCCTTATGGTATTTGTACTGTGTGTTCATCAACTTAAAGTTATTATCTTATTTGGTTATAGTTTTTAAAAACCATTTTTTATTTTGAAAAATAAGAAATAGGAAGAACACATTTGGTTTTTATTTTATTTTTTCTGACAAATAATAAAGAACACATAAAACACAAGTTCAAAGAACCAAAACGATGGTGTTCTCTATGTTTTAGAAAATAGGAAGCCAAAATAAATATTAGGGGTTTCAACTTTCAAGGGGTTATTAGATTGACAAAAATCAGCAATATAGTTTGTTTCACTTTGACTCTGATGTCATGGTTACAATTCTTGAAACAATATTTTTATTGTACGGGATGTGCCCCTCTAGGTCCTGCTTAAACCCGTCTTAGTAAAAACAGTTTTCAAAAAATAAGGATCAAATAGACCCTATCTTAAACAAGAATCAAATAAATGAATCTAGAAATTTAGTTTAGAATAATCATATATTGATAAACTTTGAATGATAGCCGAATGATATAAGATTTTATTGATTCAGTGATATAATTAAGGGTGAAGGTTTCAATCCAATCAGTTATAGATGATAATTTTTTTGAAAAAAAAATTTGAGAGGAGTATATAACCCTGGGCTAAGACTAGGTCGATCACCTTAACTCCATATGATTAAAATTATTTTCCTTGTCATTTGATTGCAAGGAACAATAAGAAAGATTTAAAAAAAAAATAATAATAATAATTAATAGATAAGATGGAGAAGTAGCACTTGGATTTTGAACGCTTCAAATTAGTGCACTTTTCTATGCATGCATGCAATAACTAGACTAGCCATCAAAGGTCATTGACCCGCCGGTTTCAATCAGTCACTAACGTAATTAAATGAAGGGCGATGAATCATGCACAATACCTGTAAGACTTGGGACCCACATAATTAATAATGATATATACTATGAATAGGATGGATGATAGTCATGCCAATAAATTAAACAGCCCAATGCAACGATCTAGACTTCTGTTATCGATAAATCTATCCAGCCTTCATTAGTAGGCCCGCTATGTTTGGTGCATCATGTAGCATGCTATTTTAAGCCCCTATTACTCTTTAATATTTCAAAAGAAACTAAAATATTTTATCATTTTATTTAAAAATATATATTTTTTCTCATATCTGATTTCAATGTGAAAAACGCGTAATGAAGCATTAATTTGGTAGAAAAAATGATTACGGAAAATCAACTACAAGAAAATCAATGGATCCTTATCACGTACTCTTTATGATATATTTTTATCTGTTCATCAACTAATTAAGGCCATTTCAAATAAAGTTTTTAGTTAGTTTTCGATATACCGTGGAACTTAAATTTCAATTCTCTTAAAATTTTTTTGCCAACAACAGTAAAAGTGTCACGCCCTAAGACCCACTCAGAGGCGTGAGTGGTTATTCGTAACGAGCCGAGGAGTTCTGATTGTAACTTGGCAGCTCAATTTCTTATAGCTGGATGTTCTGTAGGTACCATGGGCTGTTTCCGATTCCTAACCAACGTTCTTGGCCGCTGACGGGACGAGCCCTAAAGTTAAGCGGCAGGGGAATCTTTCGGGGCTTCCGGCCGATGCTGTGCGTGGGACCAGTACTCGTCGGCGAACCAGAGCGCCGGAAAATTTCGCTGGTACTGGGCTTCTCTTATCCCGGATGCCTCCTTTCTCGATGCGCCAGTGCTGGATGCCACCGGCGGATCTTCGCTTTTCTTGTCAGCGGCACTTCACCAATGGCTATAGCCGACACTGCGTGATATAAGTAAATGTTAACCCCGATAATAATCGCCCGCTTTCAGCGGAATAGGAAGACTTACTCCCAATGGCTTTGATCGGGAAAACAATTACACATAAAAACGAGTCATCCTTCGAAATAAGATCGCTTCACTATCTAACATGGGAAGAAATTGTCCACTCTCCGGAAGATGGATCGCTGCCATAAGCCAAAGAAATAGTCGCGCTGAATGGTCTGACGTGCGGATTCGCGATAAGCTGCGATTCTAACGTTGATCTTCCCGCGAAAAATTCTTTATCATTGGATGATACCGTCGATCTCTTGCATTGGATTGCAGTCGTTCAGTGTGCTGGGATCTGACTCACAGTGATTACCATTGGCTGTGGGACGTCAGCAAAGTGACGATGGCGAGCTTGGTACAGCTCTCAGGTGATCTCCCGATCTCCGAAGCCTTGGCCATTCTCGAACATCCCATCGAGCGTGAACTACGCAGCCGTGTCCGGTGACCCTGGTAAACCCCACCATCGAGGACCGGTTCCTCGTGGAGCCCGGAGATGGAGGCCCAACCGGAGGACGGGCCAGACGGATGGGCGGAATTACGAACGTGGGGGCCAGTTTCCGGCTGAAGAACGATTGCTGGGCAGCAAGTCAGTGAGCTCGGGGCCCCCCCCGAGGTGCCTGCGGGAATGGGCCCTTGGCACACGGGCGAATAAAGGAAAGAGCAGATCTGCCCGACCCATGGTGATCATCGGGTGATGTGGGCTCTCTTCGGACTGACTCCATTTCCTGTGCGCTCGCCCTTTGAGCAATCACGGGCCAGTCAGAAAGAGACCTCCTCGTCGATCCGGCCCGGGTGACATGGCGGAGCCTTGATGCTAAATACGAAAAGGGACCGACCAGGGGGATGGGCCAGTTCCTGATTGACCCACGAACATATTGCACCGGTTCGGAAGGGCCCCCTCATTTCTACATGCACGGTATCCACCCAGGCTCCGTCGACCCATGCGGCCTTTATCACAATCGAGGACCTTACGACATCTTTGTCACTCCCGCTTTGGGGCGGCATGTATTTTAGGCCCATGAACCTCCTCGCGGATTCGTTGTTCAGCCATTTTCTATGTCTGACGGCTCCCTCAGTCATCGATCGCGTATTTGTCTTGTGCGGCGATGATTCTCAGCGGCGAGACGATAGACTTACGTATGAAGTGTTCCCGGCCCCGGCCCTCAGGCTGGCTTTGAAACTAGTTTCCTGTCTTTAGAGGGTCGTCATTTCGGTCGTGAGTTGTGGGTAGGTGTTCGTCTTAGTATGTGCTCGTCGAGGCGAAGGGGTCTCAGCTCCTCGGGCTATCCTCAGCAGGAAGGCAGATCGATTCGGGACTTCACACACACATTCGGACAAGCTGTCTAGTAGATTGATATTTACGATGGATGCGGTCGCATGAAACTTAGGAAGCTTTGATTGACCACCCGTTCTTCAGTCTTCATCCTTAGATCCGCCTGCAACCATGGAAGAATTATATTGGCGGGCAGATAAGTTCTCCACACTAGAAGACAACATTCGGGCCGCCTCGCAAACTGTAATGATAACCACCCAGTGGCAAGGCGGCTTGAGCTCATCAGGAAACGAGCGGCCCGAGCAGTCGAAGCGCTACGGCGGAGGCGGTTGAAGCGAGAAGGAGCCCTACTGGTTCTTTCTCTATCGCCTATAATGGCTCCTGCCCCCTCATTCGGGACCTCTCCGATTTCAGTAGCCCCACCCATGAGAAATGTAGTCAGTTCGACGCAATAGATCCCTAAGGTGCGATTATCATAGGGACCATGGCCACGAAACCAACTATTGCCAAAGCTTGAAGTTCCTAATGGAAAAACTGATTAGGGTTGGGCACCTTAGAAGATATATACGGGAGTCGATCAACGGGGTAGCGATCGCCCCACGTGGTGACACGGTCATTGTTGAAGTGCCAGGCATGCCTCGGGGCCCCGGCCCAGACCATCAACTTTATCTTAGGGGACGGCCGATGCTTGATGTCGGTCAAAAAGTAGAGGAGAAAAATGCTGCATGCGTACCAGTCGAGCCGGTGAAACCTTTGCGGCGCCCAGCTTATCCTGGCAGTTTAGCGGTTGGCCCTTTATATCCTTCCCCGATCAGCCCTACTCGGGTCGTTACCCTCATTACGATGCACTTGTACTTCTTTGTCGGTGCGGTTTTGATGCACGGGGTCCTCGTCGATCAGGCAATGCGGTAGGTTACTACACCTCGGTAACTGGCGGATGAGAGTCCGCTCGATCATCTCGGTCCATTGTGAGTTTATCTACGGGTTTAATAGAACACCACATTGGCAGTTAGGGACATTGCCTTTCGAATCGGTAGGTCTGATGGTCGGCAAGTATTGTTTTTGGTGGTAGAGATTTGGGGCCGTACAATCATCATCTGGTAGGGCACGGCTACGCCCGTATTAGAGCGATGCTATCCACGTACCACCAAACAATTAGCTACATGACTGCATCTAGGTAAGTCGACCTTCGGGGGAAGTCGATTAGCCGCCTGATGATGCTATCAGCTCGATACAGGGCGAACAAAGGGAATGCTCTAGTGAACCATCCGCCGAGATTGACCTTAACAATAACAATCACGGTCATCGCCCGATCCACCTTGGAGAACCAGGCCGCCAGCAGTTGATCCCTTGGCGGCCGCCCCGCGGTAGGACATATGTATCTATGTTAGTACCCTCCTGTCCGAGGAGGAGAAGGCCCAATTATGCTGTGTGATACAGTTAAATATTGATGTATTTTCTTGGACTCATGCAGATATGACTGGAATAAGCCCCACACACGCCTCACACAAATTAAATGTCGCCCCATCCGCCAAGCCGGTCAGACAAAAAGTGAGATGCTTTCACCCAGATCGCCACTTGGTCATCCAGACCGAGGTCGATAATCTTCTGCAGAATGGATTTATTAGAGTAATTAAATACCTAAATGGGCGGCCCAGCGGTGGTTGTCCCGAAGAGAGACAAATGGGTATGTGGATTACATGGACCTCAGCGGCTTATCGAATAACTTCCCGCGCGATCAGTTGTGGGCGGCCGGCGGGGGCCACGGTATGCTATCTTTTTTGGACACCTTCTCGGGATACCACCAGATCCCCATGCACCCCCCGGATGTGGAAAAAACATCTTTCATCACCCCTCATGGACTCTACTGTTACAATGTGATGCCTTTCGACTTAAAGAATGCAGGGGCCACTTATCAGAGGTTGGTGACGAAGATGTTTCGACCGTTACTCGGTAACACAATGGAAGTCTATATTGATGATATGCTGGTAAAATCCAAGCAACGCCCGGATCACGCTGCCATCTCGGCCGGACATTTGACTCTTCAAGAGTATGGTATGGCCCAGACCCCTTAAAATGTGCCTTCAGGGTGTGTGGCCGATTCCTTGGCTTTATGGTAACCCAAAGGGGGATAGAGGCTAATCTTGCACAACTTAAGGCCATCTTGCAATCACCGGCCCCCAGCTCTAAGAAAGGGATCTAGCAACTGACCGGCCGGTTGTTCGCTCTTCAGCGTTATATTTCCCGGTTCACAGATCGTTTGAAACCCTTCTTCATTACCCTGAGGGGAGCCAACCGGGCCGAATGGAATGAGGAATGCGACCGAGCTTTCATAGCAATCAAGAAATACCTGACAGAGCCCCCAATTCTTGTGAGCTCGGAAGCCGGTGACACACTCTATCTCTACCTAACATCCTCTAATATAGCAATAAGCGCCGCCTTGTTTAAAGAATGTGGGGATGCGAAGTTGAGGCCTGTGTTCTTTGTCAGCAAATCCTTGACCGATGCGGAGACCAGATATAGCCACCTCGAGCGAGCTGCCTTGGCCCTCCGGACAGCCCCAAAAGCTCCGCCCATACTTCCAGGCTCATCCCGTTGTGGTGCTAACTGATCTTCCACTCCGGGCACAATTCATAAACCTGATCTGTTCGGAAGGATGGCCCGCTAGGCAATGGAATTAAGTGAGTATGGCATCCGGTACAAGAGACTTTCGAAGAAGGGGCAAGTCTTAGCTTACTTCCTCGTAGAAATCCTGCAGCCCGATACTTGCCTGGAGAAAAAGGGATGGTGGACACTCTACATAGATGGGGCTTCCAGACAATTGGAAGTCGGCATGGTATGATTAACCTCCCCAATGGGAAAGGATTGAAACGAGCGATGCGGTTAGGCTTGATTACCATTAATAACGAATCAGTCACTGAGGCCATGATAGCGGGACTAGAGCTGCTTTCGCTATGAGTCTTTGTCAGTGGTTGAGTTCATAGTGATTCATAGCTGGTGTGGACATGTTAAAGCGAGATTGAGTCGGGGATCTCAGAGATGACGAGTATGCTTCCTTAGTCGAACAGGAAATTAAGCTTTTCTCTCGGCACGGAAACTTGAACATATGTTCCAGAGATTGTAATGAGAGGAGAGGGCCCCGCTTTGCCTTGGTGTTCGTCGTGGCTGCTTCATTACGATACTTGAGAAACCGTATTTCTTCTCATCTCTTATCAGCAGGACTCCTGCATCTTGCGTGCCCAGTGGCAGTGAAGTCCCAGATGTGGATGGACCTGCATTCATACATGCTCACGGAACTACTAATTATAGAGCCAGGCTCGCGAGGTTTTGATTCGGTCGGCTAGATTCTCCATGATGGGCGGACCCAGCTATACAAGCGATCCTAGGTGGGCCGTACTGATGTGTCTAAACCTGAACAAGGCCGATTATGTGTTAGTTGGTGCATGAAGACCGCATGTGGGAATCACCGGGAAGAACTGCAGCTGCTCCGAGCCCACGCTCGGGGTGTTGTGTGACTAGCAAGTGGACATTGCCTATTCGTTAGAAATGATGCCACCAACCAGATATCCTCTCTTAAATCACGATACAGACTTGATGCCATCTCTGGCCCGCCGTGCTGATAGGGGATTGACATAGTCGGTCACGCTTCCCACTACACTGACTCGAAAGAAACTATTGTGAAATTCGCCACCAGTTACCCCATTAAATGGATAGAGGCTGGCTCTCATCAATCAAAGATGAGATGTCACTTAGTTTATACGGAAAAACATTGTTTGTGGTTCGGCATCCAAGATCCAATGGTGTAGATAACAGGCCGCGGTTTGTGGTAGAGTCTGGGACTTTGCTAGGAATTGAAGATAAAATTTATATTCTGCCCCTCGGTATCCTCCCATAGTGTGGCGAGTAGAAGCCTCTAACAAAACCTTGTTGACTGCCTTGAAAAAACGGTTAGACTCCGCTAAAGGGAAGTAATTTAGAAGAACTCCAGGGGTGCTGCGGGCTTATAGAACCCCTTTGCCTGTGTAGGCATCTCCCCGTTTTCACTCACCTACGGGATGGAAGTCGTTATCCCCATCGAAATTGGCTTGCCCACCATCGAACAACACCCGATTTAGAAAATCACGAATCAATGGCAGGAGTTAGACGCGAGTGATGAAGCGGTGGGAAGGCTGCGACAATCTGCGCAACACTCCCTACGGTCGCGACTTGGCAAACTCTTATAACAGACGGGTTAAGCCTCGAGTGTTTCAGCCGGGCGATCTGGTCTTAAGGAAAGTTTTCGAAAATACTGCAGACCCCACTACAAGAAAATTCCAACCCAACTGGGAAGAACCTTATGTCGTGACACGAGCCGGTGAAGCCGGGTCCTATGCTATAGATAAAACAGATCAATTTTATTACTGGGAATGTGGAGCGACATGCACGAGAAGGTATTATCGATAAAGCATATATTTATCTTTGACTCCTATGTCTTCGCACATTTTTCATTATACAGGGTCAAATACAAAAGCTCGGATGGCGCAGTAAAATGACTGTCACATTGGCCTTAAGATCACTTATAGGTAGGTCGAATACAAGAAAAGCCTAGATGGCCTTGATGGAAATGACTGTCAGGCTGGCATAGATCAACATGGTGGTCGAATCTGGCTTAGGATGGCGCGATCAAAATGACTGTCCCGACTAGACGCCAGATCACTTATAGCTGGTGATGCAAAGCGAGGATGGGCGCATTAAAATGACTTTGTCGGCCCGACATGGAATCGCTTCGATTAAATGTCTAAAGCTTTCGGATGGCGCGATGCGTGACACCATAGGCCCGGCGCAGATCAGCCACGGAGTAATTAAATACACCATTTCGGATGGCGTAGTGACATGACGTAATTAGGCCGACGTACATTGCACTTCTATTTGGTGCGTTCAAACCGGATGGAACGGTCAATGACCTGTCCGACGACGCCAGATCACTTCCGGTGATCCGTCACAGCCGGACCGACTTCGTCGAATGACCTGTCAGAACACGAATGACCCTGTCCGGCTTGATATCGTGTTCTAACGGGCGCTCGAAGGTCGCTTAGCAAAAAATCAATGCAAATCCGGATGGCATAGTACTAAAACATACAACATGGTATTAAACAAAATTAACAAAAAAGAAGAAGGGGATATAAATTATTTGGTGCAACCACTGAATAGTACAAATCTCGTCTCATAAAAGCACTAAAGCCCTAGTTGACTATGGCATCCTCAACCCCGCCGTCCGACGAGGCCGCATAAAGCTTGTTTGCCTTTTTCTATATAGACTAAAAACCCCTCAAATTCACATAGTTGTAAGAGCCTTACATTTCTCTTGCATCCATGTCACTTTGGATAAATTTACTTAATAAAATATTTCTTTCAGAAGGTTCATGATTTAAAAATAAGGGTTTAGTCTACGACTGCAAGTGCACAAGTCATACAAGTAGTAAAATCTGAATGTAAGTCTAGGTATCATTCCCATAGAGATTAGTGCGAATTAAAGATCCAGCTACACAACTATTAAATTCTATACTATTTGAACTCAAAACTCTGATGAAGGTTATATACAGAAAATAAAGATCCTAGACTATTGACTACTTTGTTGAACTAAAATAAAAACAAAATAAATGAATAAAATAAATCGTAACTAGAAATCTTTGGATTCATCCCGGTTTTAAGCGAGAAGCGAAACTATCGGTAATCTATTAAACAGTCAATTCTAACACTAAGGTACATTGCTCTATTCTGTGTATGGATCTGGTTTTGTCCAAGATTTCCTAAATGTTGGAATTAGATTTCTCCATATTCACCGGTTGGATACCCTTGATTCTCTCGAAGACAAGATCAAACTAGCTACTTGTATTCCCAATCCTCTTGCAAGATCTGGGTATTTTTCTTTCTCAATTCTTCACACCCATTTCTTGTTGACAACAGACCTTTTTGCATTTTATTACCGGAGTTTCGCAAAGTTTCTACCACTTAATTGATGGCTCAACCTCCAGATCTATGGGTTGACCCTTTCCCTTGATTAGATCTCAGCTAACAGGGTTAGGAACTTGCCTCTAGATTAAGGTGAACTCTCTGATTATTTATATTGTTAAATACTCCTCGACTTCAATTATGGTGAGATAAGAGTTTATCAAAATGAACTCTCAGAGCTCAACAGTTCATCAATGGTAGTCGAGCATACCTAGAAAAGAATTTTCTCAGCTCTCAGGAATCTCCATCTCTGTGTCATGCAGAGGGCATCCTGGAAATCAGAGCAAGATACATTCTCTCAACTGGTATTCGGTACTCTATTGGGAACTTATCAATTCAAAAAGGACACCAAATAAGTAAACCGAACCCAAATTAGTTCTCCATATTTGTGTAGGAAGGCGCAGCTAAATGTAAATCAAATCCGGTGAAATGCACCTCGATTACTGCATTGCTTAGTGAAATGGGCACGATCCGCGTCTGACCTTGTAATTGCAATGGCGAGAAGAAATGAATTAAGGAAATTTGTCTGATTCGCAAATTTTCAGGCGATAATTAGAAAAATAACATAAATAAAATCTCAGCTCTACTTGTCTCTGCACAGTTCGCAGATTCAAATCCAGAAAAGAAATAAACTAAAATAAAGAAAAGAAATAAAAATCTACTCTAAACTATACACTGAGTTCCTCTCCTTTCCCCTTTTTCTTCATTCTCGTTGTTTATTCTTTCTTTGTTTTCCCATCCCTTTATAGTGATTTCGCTGCTCTTGGGAGCTACCAGGTTCTTTATTCTTTCTTTAGATTTCCGATGAATGAATTAAATGAAGTTTCTTGGATTTATGCTTCTTTGCTATTTCCAACAGAGGTTTTGGGAATTTGGTGGGGAATTTTGATCGTTTTTCTTGGAGTTATTAAATTCTCTCGAATTATTCCCTTTGAAACTGAGCAGACTAAACCAATTCGTTTAATCAAGACATTGGTTTATGTTTCTTCATTAATAACAATTTATTTCAGAGGTTCTGAATGAATGATGCAGAACTGGAAGGGTTAAGATGAATTGGAACTGACTTTGAAATTGGAGTGGACTTTTGGCTCAATTTATTTCACGTCATCAAATTTTTAAGCCTTTTAATTGATGATTTTATTTTCAAGGAATCCTATTTTTAATGTTGGAATACCCAAAATGAAAGGTTTTAAAAACCTACTTTTATTGAGTTTCGGACACTATTCGGTCGCAACCGAGTTTGTGCGACTGAAATGTAGTCCGCGACATGGGACTTGATGTCTGACACTCTTTTCTTTCCTTTCTTTATTTCAGTCGTGACCTCAGTTTCACTGTTTCGACTTTCTTTTCTATTTTATTGTCTCCACATCCAGCATTCTTGGTTGCAACCTTTGGATTAATGTTGCGACCAGAAAATTTTTAGGTCTCCCTGAACAATTAAATTCACAACTATTTCAATTTATTCAAATCGATCAGACGACACAGCTCAATTCATCTTCATCATGCAAATATTCAACAAAATCATCCACTATGCATCATATTCAAAATTTAAGCACCAGAACAAAGTAAAATTCCCTCAAACTTTCAATCATGCCATATCAGAGACAAAAATTTAAATAAAATCAAGAAGAGTATACTGCCCTTTTTTTTTTTTTTGATGCAGATTGGAAGCTTGATTGTAGATGCTCCCCCTTTTGCACAATTTTCATTGTCCTTCCACAAAGCTGCTCAATTTTTAGTCTTTAGCTGGACTTGCTGCTGCCATAGTTATGTTTCTTCAAAGTTTCTCATTCGAACTAGGTCATTCTTCCAGTGCTTTCTACGAGGTATTGCTTTAATCTCGACCATTAACTGAATTCCTCATGATTCTTGGTTCTAAGTGTCCTTTGCCCCAAATTATTGCTTGATACTCGTATATGGTCCACTCCATTTAGATTTAAGCTTTCCTGGAAAGAGTCTTAGTCTGGAGTTGAATAACAGGACCTGATCTCCTGCCTTGAATTCCCTCCTCAAAATTCGTTGATCATGCCATTTTTTTGTTTTATCTTTGTAGATTCTAGCACTATCATAGGCTTCATTCCTTAACTCTTCCAATTCATTTAGCTGGAGTAGCCTCTCTTCTTTAGCAGTCTTGAAATCAAAATTTAGCTTCTTGATGGCCCTTGGCTTTATATTCTAGCTCGAAAAGGTAGGTGACATGGTTTCCAAAGACAAGCACAATATGGTGACATTCGAATGAGAGTTTAAGCGGTCATGTATGCCCGGAGTGCATCATCAAACTGAACCAATCTCTTCGTGGAACTTACAGTCTTTTCAGAATTTCTTTATCTCTCTGTTGGAAATTTCGACTTGCCCATTTGTTTGAGGGTGATAAGCGAGCTGCATGTGTGTTTGATATATATCTGTATGAGTTTGTCAAACACTTTATTTATAAGTGACTTCCTCCATCAACGTTATAGTTAAGGTGTCCCAAATCTCTTGAGAATATTTCTTTTAAAATCCACAATTGTATTGGCATCATTCTTAGGACAAGCTGCTGCCTCGACCCATTTTGATACATAATCCACAAATTTAGGAGTATGTATATATTCCAATGGAAAATTTTGGAAAAGGCCCATCAAAATCCATTCCCCATCAAACAATTGCACCACCGGAGGATACCTTGCAGGGGCATTTCATGCCTTTTGATGATAAACTCACATTCTTTGGCATTGATCACATAACTTCACCCATTCAAACAGTCCTTAAAATAGTAGGCGATAAAATCCTGGTAGGAGAATTTTGTAGGCTGTTTTATCATAAACGTCCCTCCCGTATGGTGATACATGACATTCTTGTAAATCTTGCTTTGCTCACCTTAAGTACACATCTCCTTATAATCGGTCGACTCCTCTTTTAAAGCGATGTGGTCATCCCCGGAGTAGTATCTGTTGTCGGTCCTTAGCTTTTTTCTCTTTTGGTAGCTGAATTCTAGTGGCATAATTCCTGAGCTAAAGTTCACAATATCGGCATCTTGGGTGTTTGGAGTGACAGCTGGAATAACTGCTCATCTGGAAATTTTTCTACTATTTCTCTTTCTTCTTCTTGTTCGTGAGTTTCTCCTCTTGTGAGTGTTCGGCTATCACATTGTCACAACCTTTCTTGTCTTTTATTTCCTAAGTAAAATTCCTACTTGATAACAATACCCACTGATCGATCTTGACTTTGCTTCTTTCTTTGCCATTAGATACTTAATTCTTTGCATGATCGTGTGTATAATAACATGAGACCCAAAATGTATGCTTTAAATTTTCACATGCAAATACTATTACTGATCTCCTTTTGATGGTAGAGTAATTTTCTTGAGCTTAGATTTAAAGGTTTTGTTGGCATGATATATGTATCAGGCCACTTTTAGCCTTTACGTCCCAATACAGCTCCATTGCCAAAATCACTTGGCATCACACATGATTCAAATTCTACATTCCAATCGGTTTTTCCATGATGGGAGCTTGACTAATTAAGTTTGATTTATTGAAAATTTGGCGGGATTCATCAAGTAGAACTTAGTATCCTTTTCGATAATCTTGCATAGTGGTCCTAGCAATTTTTAGAAATCTCGATAAATCTTCTGTAAAATCCAGCATGTCCTAAGAAACTTCTAATTCCCTTGACTGTAGTGGGTAGCATTAAATTTCTTATAATTGAAACTTTTGCTTAGTCTACCTCTAACCCTTCTGCAGAAATCATGTGCCCCAAGACAATTCCTTCTATAACCATAAAATGGTATTTTTCCCAATTCAGAGCTAGATTCTTGTCCTTGCACCTTTGAAGTAATGTCCCCAAGTTATCTGACCTTTGTTCAAAGCTTTGGATCCATATTTGTAAAATCATCCATGAAGATCTCCATAACTTCTTCTACTAAATCAGAAAATATAGACATCATGCATCTTTGGAAGGTACCAGGAGCATTACACAAACCAAATGACATTCTCTAGAAAAAAGTACCAAATGGGCATGTAAAGTGGTTTTTCTCCTGATCCTCGAGTCACGATAGCAATTGGTTATATCCAGAGTATCCATCAAGAAAACAAAAGTGAGGGTGTCCTACCAATCTATCCAGCATCTGATCAATGAAAGGTAGGGGAAAATGATCCTTTCTTGTTGCAGTATTCAGTTTTCTATAGTCAATACACACCCTCCATCCTATCATAGTTCTTGTAGGAATAAGTTCATTATTTTCATTTCTGATCACAGTGAATCCACCTTTCTTGGGAACTACATGCACTGGGCTCACCCAAGAACTATCTGATATAGCATATATAAAACCTGCATTTAACCATTTCAGATCCTCCTTTGATGAAGCAATAGCAGTTTTTGCATTATCATTCAACAAGATTTTGTGCATGCAAATGGAGGGACTGATACCCTTCAGATCCTCAATTGACCAAGCAATAGCTTCCTTGTATTTTCTCAGAATTTCCAGCAACTTCTGTTCTTGACAGTTAATGTGTATGATGATTAGTTTTCTCTTTTAAGTTCTAGGCTTCGTATTTGAATGGTAGGCAATTCTTTCAATGTTAACCCTTACTGCGCTAGTTTCTGCTGTGAGTTTTACATTTACGACTCATGCCATCTTGAATGTTTTCATTTATGCTCGAAATTTGTTTCTTTATTTAACAAATTTGAAGCGTATTTTACAATCAAGACTCAGATACTGAAAATTCCGCCTGATTTCATTGATAGAATGTTGAGAATCTGATCGAGAATTCAATTCAACAGAAGACTATTGTTTTCTACAGCCATACAACTTTCTGCATCTACATCAGGATGTTCCAAACTCCTATTAAGATTAAAGTGCACTGCTTCATTCCCCACCCTTAGTGTTAGTTCACCTTTCTGCACATCTATCTAGGCAGCACCAGTTGCTAAGATAGGTCTTCCTAGCAGCAAAGGAACTTGGGTATCTTCCTCCGTGCTGTGATAACAAAATCAGGAAGATGAATTCCCAACTTGCCAATGATACATCTTCAAGAATACCTTAAGTTTGTATTACCATTAATCTGGCATCGACCATTTGCAGTGTAATTGCTGTTGGGGTAAGTTCCCCCAAAATAAGTCTTTGCATAACTGATAGAGGCATCAAATTAATACTAGCATCAGAATCACATAAAGCCTTCTTGAATTCATATTTCCCTATGGACGGGGAATGAGTGAAACTTCAGGAGTCCCCTTCATTTTCTTTGGAACTTTTCTTTGGACCGCGCCTTCGGTAGCCAGTCAAATTCACTATTCCCTCCTCAGCTATCTTCCTTTTCTTGCTCAGTATCTCCTTCAGAAATTTTGCATAAATAGGCATTTGGTTGATTACCTCTGCAAATGGGATATTGATTTCTATTTTCTTGAAAATGTCCAAGAATCTAGAAAACTGCTCTTCCCTTTTTGCCTTCTGAAACCTCTGTGGAAACGGCACTTTAGGTGTGTAAGCTGGTACTCCTTCCTTCTGTTTATGCTCATTACTTCCTTCAGGCTGTTCAGTCTATGTGCTCTTCTCTCATTCTTTTCCAGTCTCTTCTTGTTCTGCCTCAGTCTCTTCTTTCCTTTCTTTCCTTCTGTTGTTGCTCACTTCATTCCCACTTCTTAGTGAATTGCCATGCGATCTTTGGATTCTTTTGAGTGTCATTAGGAATGTACCCTTCGGTTGGCATATTCGAGGCCGTTGCCTACTTGTGTCTCGAGTTTTCAATGAGCACTTGTATTCTTACGAAATACTTGAGTGTGGAACTTGGCTTCAAGTCGGGCAGTTTGCATTCATGGAAGTGTATAAACCTCTTGTTGTCCCCCATGAACTGCAGCATTTGTTCTTCAAATGGTTGAGTCCTCCTTTAACCCTGATATTCATTTATGCCTTCACCGCCAGTCTTTCTTTGGAACCTTGGTGAGTTCTTGATATCCCTGTTGAGGATCTGTCATGCCTTGGGCCTTGTAATGCCCTCCACCATGTAGAGAAAATTCTCATGGTTCCTCGGTGCTTGAATGTGTGTGGGCGATTAGGATTTGGCTTTAAATGGTATTTCTTGGTTCATTCACGTACTTAACACTCCTTATCACCATAGAATCTTGTGCATTGGTACTTGACACTTCTTCTCATATGTTCTCTTTCCACTGCTCTTATTTCATGAGTAGTGTGCATTTTTCTTTCCTGTTTGTCCATCCTGTGCATGATGACATCTAACTTTGCCTCCATGGCTGTCATTTTACTCAGCTCCATGACCCCTTTTCCTTTGCTATTACCCCTTGAAAACTCAGATGGAGCTTTCATATTGCATTTAGCCAGGTCTTCTATCAGATCTCTAGCCTCTTCAACACTTTTTCTTTTGAATGCTCCACAGCATGAAGCATCGATAATGCCTTTAGATGTATCATTTAAGGCATGATACACTATATCCATTTGGGTTTTTAAATCAATTCCATGCATAGGGCACCTCTTCAGCAACCTCTTGAATCTCTCCCAGCTATATATAGGCTCTAAATGCACACTTATTGGAACAACATTATCTCTCTTCTTCTCTCTGAGGTGAGAGATGGGGGAAAGAACCTACCCAAGTATGCTTCTACCATCTCTTCCCAAGTATCAAGCCCCGAACCATATGGTAATGATTCGAGGGCTAGTGTGGCTCTTATATCTCTCTTAAAGAAAATGGGAAGAGATCTGACTTTATCCTTATCTGGCCTCCACACCATTCGGCTTCCTTGTATTTGCCATCTTGAAATCTACCGAGTGCTCGTTTGGGTCTTGATTGGGAGTGACCCGGTGAGCGATCTTCTTTGCCTATTGTTATCAAAGTGGCTTTAATTCAAGAGTTATTTGCATCCTGGGTAGAATTTGTCTAATTCTGAGAATATTCTTCTTGAATGATAGAACTCCAGAAATCCTCCATCGTGTCAGTAATAAGGCCTTAAAATTTCTTCATCTCTGTTCCTGCAATAAAGTCATGTCTCTCATCTTCCATAGCTGCGTTTTCTACTATTTTAGTCTTTCTTAAGCTTCTGAGTGTTCTTTCCAATTCAGTGTCTCCTGGAAACAAGTCAGAATCCTGTTTCCTATGAATTAAAGGATTTCCTGAAATCAAAACACACTCAGATTAATAGGTTTAGTTAAACTAAACAAAGTATTTTCAACATGGCTTGTTAAAGATCAGTGATTGATGTACCCACTGCTTGAAAAGCTATTTTTGTTCTTTTCTTTTATAAAATGTCAAAATTAGCATTTCCCTTTTTTGTTAGAATATTGATCTATTTAATTCTTTCCAATCCCCTTGACGGCGCCCGCAAAGCTTGTTTGCCTTTTTCTATATAGACTAAAAACCCCTCAAATTCACATAGTTGTAAGAGCTTTACATTTCTCTTGCATCCATGTCACTTTGGATAAATTTACTTAATAAAATATTTCTTTCAGAAGGTTCATGATTTAAAAATAAGGGTTTAGTCTACGACACTGCAAGTGCACAAGTCATACAAGTAGTAAAATCCCCAGATGCGATCTAAATTATCATTCCCACGATTAGATGCAATTAAGATCAACTACCCTAACTATTAAAATTCTATGCTATTTGGACTCAAAACTCACAATGAAGGTTATATCTAGAAAAATAAAGATCCTAGACTATTGACTACTGTTGAACTAAAATAAAAACAAAATAAATGGGCCAAAAACTTAAAAATCGTAACTAAAATCTTTGAGAATTTGAATCAGTTTCTGTGAAAGCGAAAACTATAAGTGAAATCTGATGAAGCAGTGATTCCGGCCCACTAAATTACATTGCTCTGTTCTGTGTGGATCTGGTTTGTCAAGATTTCCTAAATGTTGGAATTGGATTTCTCCATATTCAGTGATTTGGATACCTTACTTCTCTCGAGACAAGATCAAACCCATTTACTTGTATTCTCGATCCTCTTAGAATCACGGGTATTTTTCTTTCTTAATACTTCACACCCATTTCCTGTTGACAGCAGACCTTTTGCATTCCTTCTCAGGATTTTCGCAAAGTTTCTACCACTTAATTGATGGCTCAACCTCCAGATCTATGGGTTCGACCCTTTCCCTTGATTAGATCTCAGCTAACACGGGGTTAGGAACTTGCCTCTAGATTAAGGTGAACTCTCTGATTATTTATATTGTTAAATACTCCCCTCCAACTTCAATTATGAGCGAATGGGGGATTTATCAAAATGAACTCTTAGAGCTCAGCAGTTCATCAATGGTAGTCGAGCATACCTAGAAAAGAATTTTCTCAGCTCTCAGGAATCTCTGTCTATGTGTCACGCAGAGGGCATCCACAGTCAGGCAGATACATTCCCTCAGTGGTATTCGGTGATTTTCTGTGGGAACTTATCAATTCAAATGACACCAAATAAAGTCAAATCGAACCCAAATTAGTTCTCCATATTTATGCGGGAAAAATTTGTAACTAAATGTAAATCAAATCCAGCCAGTATAAACTCAGTGCCGCTGCGAATTAAGAAATGGAGCAACGATCATGTCTACGACCCACTTTAATTGCAATAAAAGCGAGAAGAAATGAATTCCAATTTGTCCTAGATTTCATAAATTTTCGGTGATAATTCTAAGAAAAATAACGAAATAAAATCTCGGCTCTACTCGTCTGCACAGTTAGATTGAATCGAGAAAAGAAATAAACAAAATAAAGAAAAGAAAAAAATACACTCTAAACTATACAGGTTCCCTCTCCTTTTTCCCCTTTTACTTGGGTAGCGAAGGCGGAAGCTACTTTACTATTCTAATCTGTCTATTTATCTTGTCAAAGGAATTGGTCGAATCCTAAAAAACTCAAGTGGAATTTGAGAAAGCCCGGCTCAACGTATTTGCGCCTTCGAGTTGATGTCGCGACATGAATTTCCCTTGTTTGCTCCAGTTCAGTTGCGACCTTGTTGCTTTTGTTGCAACCAGATTCCTTGCAGCATGCTTGGTTCAATGGTCGCGACATCGTTTGTGGTCACGACCTTGTTTGCTCTGTGTTTCTGCAGAATTGATTTTGCGACCACGGTTTCATGTCGTGACATCATTGTCTTTCTCTTATTCTGGCTTCTGAGTCTCGACCTCAATTTTAGGTTGCAACCACCTTTCTATTTATAGGATGACTTCATGTTGTGACTTTCTTTTCCTGGTCGCGATTGTGTTGGTGGTCTTCTGCCATCACAGGTTTCAATTTTATGTCGCGACCTCAAGGTGATGTCGCGACCTCTTTTGCTGCCCATTTCTTTTCTTCGGGTTGCAACCTCAGTTCTTTGTTGCAACCAATTTCCTCCTTTCAACCTCTATTCCAGGTCGCGACCTCAAGTTTATGTCGCGACCATGTGTTACTCTTGTTCAATCGCTTGTAGTCCCAACTGCTCAAAAGTAGTTGCGACCTTGATTTCTTCTGCCCAGCTCTTCTTCAGGTTGCAACCTAAATGAGTGGTCGCGACATCGTTTTTGGTCCTTGATTAATAGATGGTTGCAACTTCAATTTCTTGGCAAGGACTTGGTTTGCAGCTTGGTCGCGGCCTCCCTTTTGTTCTTAACGTCTCTTAATTTAGTTGCAACTTCAATCTTCGCAATTGGACCCAGTTCAGATTCTTATGTAGCGATAACCAAATGGGCCTTTGCATTTTAAAAACTAGTTGCAACTTCATTTACTTGCAAAGACCTCTCTTGTGGTTTCATTGACGGATCCACGTCACGACCTCAGTTACATTCAATTGGCGTCGCGACGCCAATTGATGTCGCGACATGGCGTCTTCTTTGGAATGGCTCGCTGGCCCCTCAAACCACCACTTCCTTGTGCCCTCGTATTTGTATCCTTGGTCATCTTGGTACGGCTAGTCTTTGAAGTCACGACCGCACTCACAGTCTTCTTCTTCCCAAAAATTGATTTTGGTGATGTCGTGACTTGGAAATGGCCCGAAACTAAGCTTCTGTCGCGACTCGATTTTGATTCGCGACTTCATTTTTCTTATAAATTTGGTTACTTACGGTTTTGTTAAGATTTTAGCTTATGTTGTATTTTCCTACAAAATTAAATTTGAGTAAAATATCTACATTTCTGCATACAAATCAACATTTATCTTGTAATATGTTCAGAAAAATGGATTAAAAATCCAATGAGTTTTTGGACTCATCAGGGGAACCATCGAAAGAGTCACCTCCTCTCCGGCGATCGATGTTCTTGGTGCTTGCTCCTTTCGCTGCCCGGTACGGATCAGCTGGGGCGGTCAACAGATGGCAGGGCGGCGAGGAGTTAGCAAAGAACTCTGGAGTTAACGGGATTGAAGGATCCGGCGTGTCAGGTCCCGAGGCTTGCTCTTGCATATGTTGTGCGTAAAAGCGCCTTGCAACCATAGCCGTAGTTGAACGGCGATATCACGCGGCATTGAACTTCGGCCTCCATCGTCTCCCATTACTTAATGGCTTCTCTCGGAAGGCGGTGAAGTCATCCTTTATAGTCCCAAGCTCCATGACCAAGGCAAGTCTCTCATCCTTCAAACGGCTGTTTTCTTCTTCCGCCTTCCTATAAGCTTCCCCGCTTGCGGCAGCGCCTCTTAAACGACCTCCACCTCGGACTCTCGCCCTTAGGCGAGCATTTTCACTTAACCGCTAAGGCCACGTTGAGCAGAAACGAAGCTCGGACTCCACACGTACTCGGGTGTGCGACCCGCCGATCTAGCAACTTGGCCATCGGCGCCTCGCGATACGCCGCATCCCTCTTAGCCTCTGCACAGGCGGCCCGCTTTAGCATATTTCGCCGCTTCCGACTACAGGCGATATACGCATGGCTTCGGCTTTATTTTAATGAAGCACTCTGCATCTCTCGCTCGGCCATCCCCAATTGGACATATAATCGCAGCCGTTCGGCGTCCCACTTAGTGGAGCTCTGAGCTAAATGATCTTGAAGCGCCATGTTTCAAATAGCGACGACACACAAGCATTAGAATTACGAAATCAAGCATGGCGTTAATGTCGCAATAGGCTTCGCTATCTTACGGTTGATCAGTGAACATAGTGATTTGTGGACTTGTATCGATCATCGATGATCCCCGGCTCAATGTCTTCGCTTCCCGGGTCCTATTGGAATGCTAACTTAGAGTAGTCTCGCGAGACCATGCACGGCGGTGCCGGCATCCCGACATGTGTGGATACAAATTGTTCAGCCGGTCAGCCGTAGCCTCTCCACGGTGGAAAGGCTCCCAGCGGCGCATGATGTACTTCACCTCGTCTACCTCGGGCACCGATACTTCCACTCTCGGAGGCTCCAACCCACGTGGAGGAGCATAACAGTTGGTTATGATCCGCTCTGACTAGGCAGCCCGGACCGCATAACCTTCGACCTGCTAGGTCGACCCTCATCCCAATCGGAAGGGGGGATTACCTGAAGTGCACTCGGAATCGGGTTGGCCTCCTCTGACTCTATTAGGAACTGCTTGTAGGCTCCGTTTGATTTGTGGGTCCCGGTCGGAGAGCCGGGGATGACAATGAAGCATCTTGATCCTCCCTTAGCGACGGTGACTAGGTCCCAGCGGTGTCTGGCGGGATCAGACTCAGCTAACTGGAGACTCGACCCATGTTCCTTTGAGCGGCAGATCTACTTGACCACGTCATCCTTTCCTCCCATTCCTCCTCCTCCAAATCCTGGAAATCCTCGTGTTCGGCACTAACCCAGGGAACAAAATCCTCCCCCTTGGACCCAGGTGCGTTCCGTCGCCCGACTACCCCTTCCTTTTAATCGTTATAACTGAAGGCGATGGCCACTTGGCAGAAATGAAAGCGGCCGGTCCGGGCCAGTATACGGTTCTCAAAGCTGTGACGGGTTGAAGCAGGAACTAGAATCCTAACTAGAGTGGGCTAAGGCCGGATGCGCTCGGCACCATGCGGGCTTGATGCCTCGACCTCTGGGCTGAGAGGCGAGCGCTGCTGAGAATGTCAGGGCATTGTGAGTCAGTGATGACAAAGTGCTCCCACTTGATGTCAGAGGTAATGGTCGGGGATAGCAGGGAGGGTGTAAGGGACCGATTTCAGCCTCCGACGGATATATTATGCGGGTCGAGCCTTAATGCTCTGCTGATCTGCGATAGCAGGTGAATTTCTCGAAACAACTTCTCAGCGATTCACTAGCACCTTTTCGCGAGCCTCTGCGAAACTGACAGGTTAGTCCCCGTCATCACATAAATATCAGGAAGAACATTAGGCCAGGTCTAACCCGACCACACACCTGGAAAAGATTGAGACAGTTGATATCAAATGGAAGACCGGGGGAGCCCAGGGACTCGTCCCGAGTCCCTTACTAGAAGCCTCCTTCGCCTCGAGTCTTAGAGGTAGTCGGGGCAGTTAACAACACGAGTGAGAGTTCGAACCGATAGACATCCAGGCAACCACCTTTATTCTCGGAAAATAAATTATACCTTAACCGTAAGGAAATTCGAGTTGATATAGGTGGTTCAACACGGCTGATCAAAATACGGTGGCGTTGCGGTGGATGAGGCAGGCGCTTGGGTGAAATCTGGCCCCAGCGACTAGAAATTTGGCAGAAGGCGACTGAACGCAAGGTGCTCCGGGTAAACACCATTATGTTCTCCACGGAAGGTGAACTCGTCAAATCCTCTCCATGCAGTGATGTTATTGGGCACCTTGCGATGACCATTAACTCTCCTCCGTCGTCGGGAATGAAGTGATCTTTGCCTGTAGAAGGCGTCGCCCGAAGGCGCCCTCTGGGGCGACCACTTGTGAAAGTTTCTAGCAGACCCCTCGCCATTCTACAGCGGATCAAAGGAAGAGAAAGCGAATATTAGACTCTAGCCATATGCCCAAATTGTATTCGAAGAGCCTTACTGGCTTAGAATAAGGACCGCCTGGCCAGGAATAAGTGTTAAACCACGTCTCCTCCCTTCCAGCCTTTTATTGACGATCACTCACAGAGGTCGACATTACTAAGGGGTGATGATGGTTACTGGAATGAAATGCTTGATTATGACAATGGCCCGGTAAAATGAGCGCAGGTTAGATCCCGACCTATTCGTAGAGTTGGTCGCCGAGGAGGAGAAGCGAGATAAACCAAAATAACCACGAAAGGGAAAGAGTACGACTTAATGATGCCTATCTATATATATCGCCACCTAAGGCCTGTAGTCACATTTAATGCAACGATGCCTGATCGTCTGTCCGGGATCTCAACCATCACGACGGTTCGCGCTCTAGGTCATAATAGACCAGGTGGGCCAAGCCTAGGGGCCTTTCTCTCGAGCGATTATACCGGCTCGTTAACAAGTTTTATAATGTTCAACCAGCCTCAATTGGATAGAATGTCAGAATCGTTACAGTACAATAAGACACTAGTGGTTAAAGCGCAATTTATTAAATTACCGAAGGTGTTGGGCATTTACATAGCGTGCTTATTGCGAGCAATCATATTACAGCATGACAAGCGATATTTACTTAACACGCGAAATCTGAGGAAGAAAAAGCATTTGAGGCATTCGTCATGCATAATAGAGAGGAGAAGTTGCTGCAGAGGCTAAAAAGAAGGGAAAGACGGAGATGGGGCTGAAAGAAGCTGCTGCAGAAGCCAAGAAGAAAGGAAAGATGGAGATGGGGCTACTACAGAGGCTAAGAAAGAAGAAAAGGCGGAGATGGGGTTGGTGGAAGCTTGAGCTATCCTTGCAGGATTCAACAAGAGGTGTCTTCGGACTCCATTCAAGTTTTAAAACCACCCAAGACCACCCCACCCCACCCCGGACAATTCCGACCGCTCAAACCAGCCACAATCTCTGGTCCCATCCATGCTTAAAAAGCGAGAAGATGATCGAACACAATCATCCTTGTCGCAATCCCCGGTCCCGGGCGCTAGCAACATTCAGTATCTTCTCGATGAAGAGGAGCGTGGATAACCGATGGGGCAACTGACCTCCTCACCCACTACCCTTTTATAGCAGCCTCTAGTCTGAGGATCAACTCAAACGACCGAATAGCATCTAATGCAATTTCAAAAAAGTTACAAAATTTACGTTGAAATTAAACAGCATTGATGGTCTACTGTTCCCCATAATATGACGGTCGAGCTTGTCCTTTTTTTCCGATCGAGATGATCTCTCTCACGGTAGGAAAAGGGGGCATTAATGGAACCTCTATGATGGGCTTGGTTCCCCTAGCCATGAGCCTAGCCAGTAAGCCTTGGGTTCAGGCCCTAAAGTCGGCCGACCCGGGAATGCAGGGAGAACTTTCTCGGGATGCACTCTTTCCGTGCACCTAGGTGCCCGGATGCCCTGGACGGCTTGCTCACGATCAGCAACTGCAACCCCTAAAGCCCCTTGTGAGCTTTTCATGATATAAGTAAATGTTCTTCCGAGAGACAGTCACCGCCTCAATGGAATAGGAAAACCTCCCAAACGTGCCTAATCGGAAAGCGGTTACATAAAGGAAGAACAGTCATCCCTTCGAAATAAAGCCACCTTTATCTTTATAGGAAGAAATCGTCCACTCTCCGGAAGATAGATCCTTTCTCCTACATAAAGAGAAGCCGTCACACCTGCGAGCCAGTCGACATTTTGGATTGCGATAACTGCAGTTCTAACGTTCAATCTTCCACGAAAAGAGCTAACTATTTCATCGGAGGGGCGACAGAATACCACCGTTGTCTTCTTGTTTGTTTTGCAGGTTGCAGCCAATTGGTGAATGCTCTGACGATCCTTTGACTCTGAGAATTACGGAGACTACAGTTACCAGTTACCAAATACCTGTTCAGAGTAGAAGAACAAAATTCTAAACTCCTCAAAACTCAATTTCAAAACTAAATATCCACCATCCAAAAACCATTGTCCAAATATTTGCAAACTTAAACAGATTCCAAGTACTAAACAAATTCCATAATCTTAAAAACTCAACCTTGAACTAACATAAATTTAAAAGGATCAATATCAAATAGCTTTAAATACCAAAAGGTCGAAAGAACATAACTAACAGTTAAACAAATCCGACATAAAATTCTAAGCCAATCTAATAATGACCAATTCAGCTAATTCATCCTCCTCCCATGAACTAAGGAGAGCACGAAGTAGTCGACAAAGGAATGAGCTCACAGCCCAATAATGAACATTAATGCAGTCCTTGGATCAAATATTTCAAATTAACTTGCAAAATATGAGATATTATAATCAATCATTTTCATAACCTTTGAGGTAGCTTTACCAATACATTTAAATTTACAAATGGTATGCATTCATTTCCTGGTTAAACTTTTATATAAAAAATTTAGTCAAACATTTTAAATTATTTATTTACTTTTTAGTAATCAAACATCAAATAGTACCAGTTATGCAGGACTTTTCAAATGGGTGGCTGATCTCAAATTATTCTTTTAAAGTGGAATGAGGCAAATACTATTAGTACTAATAACCTCAACCACATGCAGGGTGGGTTTCAATCAATTAGTGTTAATTCTCAGCGAGAAATGTAAGGTCAGTATTATATCGATTAATGATGACCAAAGAGTCAGTATTATAAAAAGTTGTGAAGGCCAAAAGTCAATTATTATATCAGTTATTATTGTCAAACAAACCATAGTCAAATATTTATTTCAGTGATTCAAATTCCTAAAGCATAATATAAAACATTTTATCTTATCGAAACAAAATATAAAATTATAACATACTTTTTTATGCAAAACATATTTGATCTAAGCATAAACGAAATATAATCCATATGTTTCTAAATATTGCATATAAAAATTTGTTTAAAAAAAAAATTTAAACAACTGCATTAATTTTCTTTACCTCAAACAACACTCAAAATCTTGAAGAGTTTAGCTCAGTCTAACTATCACTAACATAATAAAAAGATATTATTATCACTATTGACTCTTTATCTAAAATTATAGCTTTGGGAATCCTAATTTTTATTTATTTTTTATCCTTAGTAATTTATTTCTCTTTCCTAAATCAAATTGAGTTTCCTGAAAATATTTGATTGCACAAATTTCTCTCATCATTCTATACAAAAAATTTATTTATTTATAAATTCATTTCAAACCAATCTTTACGTGTTTTCCAACCTATTTATTCTTTTAATAATATTAGCCTATATTTTCAATATATCTTTTTTTTTTGTATATCTTACAAGATTTTATTTCTTTATTTTGTATAAAACAACATGTATGTGCCATTTTTCATTTATTTTTCTTTTCAAATTCTGGATCCAAGATTTTGTTTGAATACATTCAACTAAATATCAAAACTTTCTCAATTCACATAAATAAATCGACATATACCAAAATTTAGAACTTTTTTCTTAATATCTAAAAGTCAAAATCATAAGTTGTCCTATGCTAAAAAAAAAAATTTTTTTATAAATTAGATTTCTATGAAAAAAATATTTAGATAGAAGACATGGAAATATGAGTTCATACTTAAGGCTTTTAGTGAAGAAACTTTATATTGTTAAAAATTTAATTTAAATAGTGAATTTTTAAACACTTCCCTCTAAATTGGATTAGGATAGATTTTATTTCAGAAAGCTAAGGACAAATACATTTAAAATTAAAATCATATAAAAATTCAAAACATGGGTTTAATCCATGTGAAATACATTGATTTAGATAAATTATACACATTCTCACTTCTAAACTTATCTCCAGAATTTCTTCAAACTTTTTTTTCTCTTCAACATTACTAGAAAAATCAAAATCACAATTTCTAATCATTTTCTTTTTCTTTTTCTCCTTTAAAAAAACAAATAAACAAACAAACAAACAAACCCTAATCTAGATTGAGGTTTCTTACCTAAGGTAAAAAAAATAGAAGCGAATATATTAAAATAAGATATAAGAATTAGAAAATATAAATCTTACTAAGAGAAATTTGTTCTTTTCATATAGATAGAAATTAAATGCGTCATTTTGAATTCTAAGTAAAAGAAATTCAAAGAAGAATAGAAAGAATTTTTTTTTTCTTATTCCAATTTATACCTAGGGTATTTATTAGGAAAGTTACCTTTTTACCCCTCTTTCATTTTATTAAATTAATTAATTAATTAACTAATTGAATTATCATTATTATTTTCCTAACTTATACCTGTAAAAATTCTTGGGTGTTACATTCTCCCCTCATTTATAAAAGTTTAATCTCTGAAAGCTTGACATACGGAGTCTTGAAGTAGTGAGGTTACTTTTCTCTGTGTAGCTACAACTCCAGTGACCTTTCGGATACTATGATTGCTTCATTGGACTTTTACCAACTTGACAACAGTATGTCATAGAACCTTATCCATCACATCCACAATTTGAACGGACACCTCTTCATAGGTCAAGTCCTCAAAAATTTGAATAGGCTCAAACTCCTACATCATCCCAACAAATAGAAGATCGACATCTCCTACCATACAACCCCTCAAAAGGTGCCTGTAATACCCCAAAATACACCCTAGTCATTTTTAAACATAATTATCTTATATTATAAGTACATTTTGAAATTTTTCGTAATTATTATTTTACTAAGTGAGAAAAATTCGAAACCCAGAATTTGTACAAGATACAAGGGTAAAAGTGAAATTTGTCAAAACGGGATATAAAAGTCATAAAGTAAGAAGTTGAGATGCTATTACAGAAATGACATAAATTGATTTGCAAATACTTGAGAGATGGAGGATCAAAGTATAATAAAGAAAAGTTAAAAATCAAATGGGATAAAAGACCATTTAGTCTCTCATTTAGGAAATGAAAATGCAAATTTGAGGAGTGTGGGGCTCTAGTGAAGAAAAGAGAGGAGAGAGAAGAAGAAGGAAGAGAAAGAAGAAGAAAGAAAGAGGAAGAGGAAAGGTATGGATTTTAGTATGGAAGTATGGGTTTTTTATGGATTAGTTTGGTTTGTATGGAAAAAAATCAAACCATAAACCATTTACGATGAATTTGGGTCTAAAGAACCTTTACTTGTTATATTGGTTGTGTTTTGGACTTGGGTTGGTTGATTTTAATCCTCAATTGAGGAACTTTTTGATTCAGGGAAATATTGGGGTTTTAAGGGAGATGCTGTTAAAATTTCTCCAACTTCGGATGGTCATAATTTCTTCGTTCGAACTCCGTTTTGGATATTCTTAGACTCTATGGAAAGCCCTTTGAGTCTAGAATCCATCCATATATAGCTTGATAATATGAAACTCATATTAGGTCCAGAAATCACAGCAGTAGGTCTGCTTTGGATTTACACTCGCAGTCCTTTGTTCACATGTAGTGCTAAGCGGATGGTCTTAATTTCTTCGTCCGAACTCGGTTTTGGATGTTCTTGGACTCTATGGAAAGATATTTGAGTCTAGAATCCATACATATATAGCTTGATAATATTGGAACTTATATTAGGTCCATAAATCATGAAAACAGTAAGCTCTGCTGGTTCTGCTCGTGGTAATTGTTCATGGGAAGCCTCAAACTTCGGATGGTCATAATTTCTTTGTCATAACTCCATTTCGGATGTTCTTGGACTCTATGGAAAGCCCTTTGAGTCTAGAATCCATAAATATATAGCTTGATGAAATTGGAACTCATAGGTCAATCATATGAAAAGCAGTAGGCCTACTAGGTGCGCTTTCGTGATCCCTTTGTTACTGGAGCGCCTTCAACCCGGATAGTCCATAATTTCTATGCGAACGTTTGGATGTTCTTGGGCTCTATGCACGACCTTTGAGTCTGGAATCCATCCATATATACCTTGATGAAATTGGAATGATATTAAATAGCTCATAAGTATACATGGTAACCATAGTTATTCATGCATATAATGAGATATGAAAAATGCAAAGATACGAATAAATGATTGTAAATATCGTATATGATCTCCGGATGACAATAATTATTCGGGAATATGAGATATGTACTCAACATAAAATACACATGGATTGTCTACTTAGAACCTGGTAGAGGGATAGATAAAATACACATGTATATATTTTGTATTAGTTCTTCCATGTCTGTCTGAGTTAAATGTTTAACATTATATGAATGGCTTGACTTAAAGATTATAAGTTTATAAAAAAAAAAAATGGCACTCGTTTGTGTCATTTAAAAGTTAGGGCGTCAGTCACATCTAATGCTAGCTTGAAGCTATTGTGTAAACAGAAAGCTCCACTAGAGGCAAATAATCATCCCAATTATCTTTTAGGTCCAAAGTATAAGCTCTCAACAAATCTTCCAAAACCTAAATTACCCTCTCTGATTGGCCATCATTTTGTGGATGAAAAGCAGTACTAAAACTCAACTTAGTACCTAATGCTTTTTGTAAACTATGCCAAAATCTAGAAGTGAAACGAGGATCTCTGTTGGATACTATATAAACGGGTACTCAGGTATTCTCACAATCTCCTTAACATAAGAAATAGCAGATTAATTGAAAAATTGACTTTCATAGGCTAAAAGTGAGCAGGCTTTGTCAACCGATCAATAATCACCCAAATCGCATTATTACCCCCTAAGGTTCTTGGCAACCCTTTCACAAAGTCCATAGTTATATGCTCTCATTTCCACTTAGGAATAGCAAGTGGCTATAAGCTGGTCGTTGATGCTCAGCTTTCACTTGTTGACATACCAAACACTGAGCCACATATTGTGCAATATCCCGCTTCATGCGACCATGATAGATGCCTTTAAATCCTTGTACATCTTTGTCCCTCCACAGGTGAATTGTAAAGTACAGAAGATAATGAGCTTATCCAAGCTCTTCTCAGTTCCCTCATTTGGAACACACAGTCTATTCCTAAATCTTAAAATCCCATCATCTAATAAGGCAATGTCAGGCTTACTACCCCTCTTAACTTCCTCCATAAATTCCCTTTTCTTTGTATATCATTCTTTTATAGAGGTCTTAATTCTCTGACAAGTGCAGTTTGCACTAGGGTCGCGCAAGAGTTCCCGAGTCCAAAAAATCAGATATGGACTTGTAAGCTCCTAAATCTTCCAATAGTACCTCTGACAGCCTCTAGTAGGCGCTAGGATGTAGCACCTTTTTCGCTGAATTTGTTAGCTACGATACCAAAATAAATTTAGCCTTTTGAATTTCTAACAATTTAACTATAGCTATGATACCAAAATAAATGTAAAGTACATCGCTACCGATACAATTACAAAAACGTTTTTTTTTTTCATATACTATAGAATTTATAATAATATGCATCAAAACATTTGCGGTAGGCCCATCATTTTGGGATAAATCTCACATTTGTATAGTATGGCATTATATGCCCTTTTCAATAAGATCATTTACAAAATATATCAGAGTTTTCAATATCAAAACATTTACAAAATTAAATTAGAGTTTATACAAAATGGTCAAATCCATTTCATAAATGCATGGTCGGATCTTTACTTTGACACCGTGAAGCTTTGACGTTAACTTTAAATCTCTATAGTCTTTGTCCTCGTACCTATCACTTGTTACCTGCGCGATAACAAAAACAACGCGCTAAGCATTTTCATATGCACTAAATCATTCAAATCACTAATCATGTACTTTTCAATCTTATTATCATTTTGCCCTTATCGAATTTAACCTATGCTTCCGGAGCACAGGACATGAATCATGGCCGCGATCCGTTGGAGTTACAGCCCAGGTATAAAGCGCTGATTTTATAACGATGCGGTCTGTTGGGCGATTGGTGTTAAAAATCAATTTCGTAAATACTACCGATACTGTCCCTTTGGACTACGGATCAAAGTGACACTTCATTACATTCAGCGCAATACTGCTAATTTGACCCTTATTGTTATACCAATCTATCATTAACTTAAATTTTAGCAGTTGCATTCTTTTAAGGCCTTGAATATTCAAATACAGGTACAATAATTGTATATACATTTGATACAATAATTTATTTTTCAACACTCATGCAAATTTTCATATGCAATTTATTTTGCAATCCCGGTTGTAATCAATTTAAAACAAAACAATATAAAATTTATCATAAATCGTTTAGTGTTCATAATATTTCACAATCAATTTTGAGCTCAATGAAAGAAGAGTGTAGATCAAACTTTCAAATTTGAAACAAGAGAGAGATTGAAGAATAAACTCGAAAAGGTTGTCACTCTTGATTCCTATCCTTAGAATCTCGTTCTTGAATTGAGATTCCTCTTACTTAACCCTAATCATCACAAATATGTCGCGATTAAGAACAACCCGAAGAAAAATTGGATTTGTGCGTGCAAGTTTTTGGTTAAGGTTGATGTCTACCCAATACTCATTCACTTGAAAAATTTTCTGAGGACACATGAGCCATACTTGCCTCTTGCTTCCTTCAAAATGATAATCTCTATGAGTCCTATTTTCAATAGGAGTGGAATGTCATTTGGATCTCCCAAACTCATATTACGGCATTTTAATGCCAAACTAGCCGATATGCCCAACTCTTTGGATCTCTTAATTTTCAATTGCAGGGTCTTAACTCCATAAATTGGTAATGTTTCCTTCACTTATTTTAATCTATGGTTCTAAAGTTTCTTTTCCAATTGGAATCATCAAATTTGGATCACCAAAACTTAAGTTATTGCATTCTACATCTAGACTACTCTAATTTGCAAAATAGAATCTGCACATAGCTTCACTTTGTCAGATTTTTGGGCACTTTGGGATTACAATTTACATACACTTCCTTCAAGTAAATTATTCCCCTATAAGTCTAGTTTACCTATAATTTTTAATCACTCAATTTGGATGAGTGAAACTCAACTTATGGCCAAAACACCACACCTACACCCAAAACAGAGCATTCCCATGAGCTACCCGAAACTCACATTTAAACCCATATTCGGGAGCCTTAGAGCTACAATTTGCTCCTGGTCCCTTCTATAAATTTGTAGCTCTAGCTCTTATGGTTCTTACCAATTAGAATCACTCCATTTGGATGATTATAACTTAACCTATAACAAAAACAAGAACAAGGGTTTTCACAAATTTTTGACAGCAACTCCTTTGAAAACACAACATTTTCCTTTTTACAAACATTCCTCAAAACCAATCCATCAATACTGTCAATACACTTCAAGCTGTAACCTTCTTAAAACTGATCTACAACCAATCAAAATCACCTTTACATAAGTTAGGGTTTTCCCCAAATCCAAACACAAAGAAAAGGATTACAGGGTTTGTGTTCTTACTGAATCTCTTGAAACTTCTTGCCACTAGCTTCCTTCTTGAACTTTCTTGTAAGATCTTGTACGAAGAAAGTTCCACCATCTCTTGATCTTCCTCAAAACCTAAGCTTTTCTCTCTCAATCTCAAATACGTTTTTGCACAAATGGCCATTGATAGACCAAATGTGGTCTTAAGTCATAACATCATAAGGTCATGTTTGGCTCACAAACCCATTTGAGTTAAGCTCCCAATTTCCCATATAGCCCATATACTCTCTATTTTTGTGGTCTCATTATTCACATAGACATACTTTCTTTATCATAAATGACCCTTAGGTCCTCATTGATAATTTTCCCATTTGCCCTTGACATAGGTAAATTAGGGTTCATTCCTTGGAATCATAATCAGTCATTTATCATTTAACATTTAACATATGATCATTTAATAATACCTAAAAAATCCCTCAGTTTGCTCAATTTATACCCTAAACACATAATAAAAATATTTTAAAAATACTAGGGTATTTTTGGGGCGTTACAAAGGAATCAATAGATTTCCTACTCAAGGTGTCGACCCTGACATTTGCCTTCCACAGGTGATGCAGATAATACAATCATAGTCCTTAAGAAATTCTATCTATCTTCTTTGCCTCATGTTCAATTCCTTTTAGAAAAACAAATACTTTAAACTCTTATGATCTGTAAATATCTTACAAGTTTCACCAAACAGAAAGTGTCTCCAAATATAAAGTGCAAAAATCACTACAACTAACTCCAAATCATGGGTAGGATAATTTCGCTCATAAGGCTTCAATTGTCTAGAAGCATAAGCCACAACTTTCCCATGTTGCATAAGAACACAACCTAAACCCTGACAAAATGCATCACTATACACCACAAACCCTCCTGAACCAAAAAGGATAGTCAAAATAGGAGTTGTCACCAATCTTTCCTTTAACTCTTGGAAACTACGTTCACAATTATCAGACCACTCAAACTTAACTCCTTTATGAGTCCTTTGGTCAAATGTAAGACATCTTGAGGCCCTCAATTTGCGGTGACTTCACCGCTGGGTTCGGCGGCCAGTGGCAGTAACTTTCAATACCAGCCTAGACATAAGAGAAACCATTTAATGTGAAATTAATATGAAGCCGGATACCAAGATCTCATGCCATTAAGATAATGAAGCAAACGTTTGACTGCTCACTGATGGTGTTCAGACGGTGCGTGCATAAATCAGAAGAGTTTGTTCATGGCAAAGGAAATATCCGATCGAGTCGTCCGAAAATGTTGGAGGCCACCGATCACTTGACGATACCTAGTGGCATTGACCAACGTAGTACCATCATTAGAAGTCAGGGAAATACCCATAACAAGCAGTGTAGAGACAGGTTTGGAGCCTAGCATGTTATGTTTGCTCAGAAGATCAATGACATACTTTTGTTAAGATAGGAGAAGGCTTGAGGAGGTAGGCAAAACCTCAACTCCATCAAAGTAAGATATTATCTTGAGATCCTTGGTGGAGAATTTAGAGTAAAGTTGCTAAATAATAGTATCGACAAGTGAGGGGTCACTACCTGTAATAATCAAATCATCAACATAGACCAGGATGTAGAGAAGTGCATTACCGCGGGAGTAAACAAAGAGAGACGAGTCTGCATGGGATGTGACAAATCTGAGAGAAAGCAAGAAAGTGTGGAGCTCTTGGTACCAAGCTTGGGGAGCTTGTCTGAGCCCATAAGTAGCCTTGTGTAACTGAAAAACATGATGCGGATAATCGGCATTGTGCATGCCCTGCGGCTGCGCCATATAGACCTCCTCGAAAAGATGCTCATTAAGAAAGGCATTATTTACATCAAGTTGACGAATGCCCCACTTACGATTGAGGGCAATGCTAAGCACAGTACGAATGGTGACTAGATTTATATTGGGACTAAAAGTCTCTTGAAAGTCAATGCTCAGCTATTGATGAAAGCCTTTAGCAACAAGGCGAGGCTTTTATCTGTGAGAGAAATAGAGTCGTCGGGATTAAACATGCAAAACACCCATTTGTTGCCTCTATGTTTTCCATGAGCTCGGGGAACTAGGCTAAGTGCCAGTTCCCGGATGAGAGCATCATATTCTTCCTGCATTGTAGTAACCTACTTGGGGTGCCAAAGAGCTTGGGCAACAGTGCATGGTTTAATGCATGGCGGAATCATGGTGGTGAGGCCATATTTTGGGTTGGGTTTGATGATGTCATTTTTAGCACGGGTTTGCATAAGATGATGGTTTAGTGGGGGAGAGAGAGAGAGAGTGGGAAAGGAGTTGGGGGGGAGGAAGAATGGAAGACACTTTCACAGGAGGGGGAGTGGCCAGAAGATACGGACTAGATTTGGGGTCGAGTTTGTGGGAAGAGTAGGGATGTGACCAAGGAAAACATAAACAGAAGACATGAAGTTTAGATGGGTCAAGAACTATGTGGAATAACTTTTCAAACGAGGAACCAAGATAGAGACCAACTTTAGGCATTCTATTGATTAGATAAATAGTAGTTGCAAAGGCATACGACCAGAAGGTTAGAGGAATGGAGGCTTGATGCAGGAGAGTGAGACCTGTTTCGACAATATGTTGATGCTGACGTTCAAAATACCCATTATGTTCAGGAGTGTAGGGAGGTGTAGTGAGATGAGTTATACCATGGCTCGCAAGGAATGACTGAAGAGCTAGGAATTCACCCATCATTATTGGTGTAAAGTGTTTTAATGGTGGTGGTGAAATAATTTGCAACAAGTTGCTTGAAGACAACAAAGGTTGAATGGACATCTTATTTACGACGTAATGGATAAAACCATATATACTTTGTGACATGGTCAACAAAAATAACGCAGTAATGAAAACCATCATAAGAGGAAACAGGTGAGGTCCACACATTAGAAAAGATGACATCAAGTGGAGAGGAAGAGGTGATGCTTGAGTTAGCAAAAGGTAACTTGTGGCTTTTATTAACATTGCAGGAGTTACAAGAAAAGGAACATAAATGTTCTTCGGGAAAAGAAATACTTAAAACACTAGAAATTTTTCGAAAAATTAGCGAGACCAGAATTTAAGAGCATTTACCTTATAAAATGGCGATAAGGAAAAAATCGAGTTGAGGATAAGAGAGCTAGGGCTGAAGATTGAAGGGTGACTGACTTCGGCTAGTAATAGACATTGTCTCTACACTGCCCGGTGAACCAAGGTGACCCTCGTGTGATGATCTTGCACCTGAAAGATAGAGTCAAAGAATAGGATATTAACAAGGTTATCGACACAAAGAGCCGAGACCGAACTAAGACATGGTAAGCGCATGGAAGACATTAGAAAAAAATAAAGGTGTAGGGTCCGTTGACCAACCGTCAACCCGCGGAAAACTTGTGGATGTCGAATTTCTTCGTGCTACAGCACATCGTGTCCACTTTCTTTGGGACCCATAATTTAACAAAAATGAGAAAGAGTCTCCTTTATACGGGGAGTACAATAACATGACCCATCCGAGACCCAATATAACACAATGACCACACGGGTCCATTTATGAGTAAAGTGGCTGACAGACCATTATCATATATTTTAAAACATACAAAATTATATTTAAAACAATCCGTAAGAATTTAGTCTGATTCTTTTACACAAAATACAAGAAATTTAGAACTAGTTTGTTCTAAGCATCTTTATAAAAATGAATACAAAGCCTGGTGACTTTTTTCTAGCTAACGGCCTCAGTGAGGAGTGGGTAAATCGGTGTATTCCACATTTATTGCCTGAAATGGGGGTCCGTAGGGTCAGGCTACACCCGATATATTAAAGCTTCGTATAGAAATTACTCCTTTTAAGTGCACATGCAATGGTCATGATCACAATTCACATTTACATTCCAAGTAAAAACATGCAATTTCTACTATGGAATCCTACATGCCATGAAATGAGATAAGACTCAATCATGTACCATGCACCCGAGTCCTTACTTACTCCCTCTTACCCGAGCCCTTATCGATTCCTACCACACCATGTGATGTCAAAGTGTAATAAAACCCATCATTTGTGAATTACATCCAATGATCATTTTACAAAAAAATTCATTTGTTTTTCAAATCAAAAGATTTTTGGATGTTACACCTCAATGATAATTTATATTCAAAATCATATGTCTTTTTGTGGGTAAGATATGAGAGTCTTCTTAGTAGGCTCCATAAGCCTTCACACACTTTCACGGACTTTCAACGTTGGACACATATGTATAAAAAATAACAACGGGGCTTTAACTCTAGGGGGTATCTATCCCTACTTGCTATTACGTACATATTTTCCATTTTAGTTCCATTTTAGTGATCTGCGACCACATTAGACATTGTCCCCCTTGAAATCACGAGCCCACCCGATCAAACACGAGCAGGTGTTGATTATAACCATGCATTCACATCCATCTCATCTGCGTGTCCCGATGGAATATGTCTGAATCATGCCATTTCTATGCCTATACCATAATACCATATATGATGAATTCTATATGGACAATTCTACTCATGCATATCACCCATGCATCATGGACAATTATATCAATCAACATAAATTTTCCAAATGATCACACATTTCATGTCAACATACTTGCACGCAGATATATCAACATCAACAAGTCATCACATATCAAGCAATGACATACTTTATCCTCTAGGCCAAGTTGTGACATAACATGTCCACAATAGCTTACAAACAAGTCATGCAATGACCTTATCCATACACAAACTCATCACATGTCAATATATTAAGACACATATTGACACATGATGATTACCATGGCATGTCACTTTCAGGCTCGAGCAATGACAACTTGATCCTTAAAGACCCGGTTGTGGCATAGAATTACATAACATTCCACACAACAATACATAATAGAGCCGCAGAATAGTTACAATTTAGTTCGAAGAGCTAAATCCCCTAACAGTCCCAAAAATCGGACCTGGAATCATTCGTAGCTAATTCTTAGCGGTCTGGGAAACGGACCACTTGAGCTATACAGGTCCAATTTGGGTGATTCAAAATCTTACATCAAGTTTATAGATGCAGATATAATTTCCATGGAGAACACTAATCCAAATTCCCTCTTTTTTCCAACCATAAATCAGTCCCAAATAGTGTATGGGGTCAAAATAGGGCAACCTGTGGCGATCCCAGAAAATGGACCATAACCTAAGATATATAGGTCCAATATGGGTGATTCAAAAACCTAACATCAAGTTCCCAATTTCAGCTACAATTTCCAAGAAGGACACTAGTCCAAATTCCCTATTTTTCCCAACCGAAAATCAGTCTCAAAACCTGGACACAAACAGTCAATAGCCTAAGTAGTGACAATTCTAGAAATGAAATGGACCATAACTTGAGTTATAGAAGTCCAATTTGAGTGATTAAAAATCATAACATCAAGTTCACAACTTCAGCTACAATTTTCATGAAGGACACTAGTCTAAATTCCCTCTTTTTCCCAAGTAAATGGAGTCTAAAGCACGGACACAAAGTTCACAGCCTAGGCTGTGACAATCCACTGAAGTCAAATGGACCTTAGCAGGCTATAGATCCAATTTGGGTAATTCAAAAACCTAACCTCAAGATCACAATTGCAGCTACAATTTACAAGAAGAATACTAGTCCAAATTCCCTCTTTTTCTAATCGAAAATCAGCCCCAAAATCTGGACATCATAGAGGGTCAAAATAGGGGCATATTCCTAAATCCCAAATTTTGCTTAAACGGCCTTAGGACATAAAACGATCAAACGTATGGGGTGGAAGAATAAGCCAAGTAGGAAGAATCTATCTTGAGCGTAGAAGAACCGAAGGAGGTCTCGAGAACACCTCCTAATCCTAAAAAATTCGATTTCCTGAAACCTCTTCATTTGAATCTCTAGCGAAATCCTGTGTTTTTGGTAACTAAGCATAGCCCTCGTCGAGTAGATGAACTTTCATTCTTAGCCCGACGAATTCCGAGCGATGGAACTCCGTGAATCGAAGAGATAAGTTTTAGAAACCTTCTCCTCTCCCTTTCTCTATTTCTCTCTCACATTCCAACGGTGAGGTTTGTTTCGTCATCTGAGATCTAGAACATTTTTAGGTTTACAACCTGTACTGTAGCGGTTATTTACCTTTTTTCCATTTTTCTGAAAAATTCAAATTTTCCCGAGTTTACAAGTAAGGGGGAATGAGCTAATGTTGGCAATCGATAAACCTAAGACATCACCAATAATCACATCGTCAGAGGAGGTGTACGACACATGAAGGGCCAAGGCAACAAGATCCATGGTCACATGGTGAGTGGCGCTCAAATCAACAACCTAATCCAAAGAGGTACCAGGAGTGGAGGGATGGACTGCAATGTGGGCATAAGGTGCAGTGAAGGTCGAGCGTGAAGCACAGAGCATGGGCAAGAATGAGCGGAAGAGAGTCGAGTGCTGAGGTGGGTAGATGAGCATTGCTGAGAAGAGGGCCCAGTTATACCACAAAGTTGACAACGCCCGAGGTAGAGACTATGCCCAAACACTGATAGTGGAGCCGGGTGTCGTGGAGACACGGGAGGAACATGCTCGAGATACTGACTATGCCTCCTCTGTGAGTCCTCTGCCTCGGTATCATTTTCCTCCACAGTCTGAGTGGAGGAGAAAAATAGAAACATACTCATAGCTCGCTCCATAGACGGGACACGAGGGCATCGATCCTCATCTCGATGGGACTCACTCACGGAAGCCCAGGGGTATCTGGGGACACAGCCTGGCGGTCGGTAATCAACGGTAAACTCTGCTCGAGCGAGGCCCACTTCACGATGGACCTTATCCTTTGAAGTGCGTGGCGGTCATCCACTGACTCGGAGGGGCCCGGGCAGGAACCCCTGGGGATCGGTATAGAGCCTGCGGATGGCACCCTACGGCATGCCGTGGTCTTCGGGCGGGAGGCTGGTCCGCGACGGGTGATCTCGAGGAGCATCTGAGGCTGGGCGCCTCACGGGAATATGGGTCCGGCGGTGGTGTCTCGAGCAAGGCTGCGGACCATCTCCACACATGTGTTGGGTGAGGCGATCGGAGTAACCTCGAATTAGCACGCCTGGTGGCGAGGCTCAATCTCGACAAAATATCCATTGCTCACGAGAACTTATGATGATCATCGATCTTGTTGGAGCTCCAGGCGGACAGGCGCTCCAGGAGGTCATAGGAATGATAGAGCGTAGAACCACCAGGGGGTAATAGGCGCCGGGCGTCATGAATGGAAGCGGGGAGTAATGCTTTCGATCGGGCATCGAGTCCCGAATCTGGTCGACTATCGACGCGGACGTCGTGTCGACTCCCTCATAGAAAATCCCTCGCGTGTAGTCCTACATTCCCCGGGATAGGATGCCGCGAATAGGGCCTCTGATCCTGGGCGATAAGCGGGCGATAAGTCGCCTCTGCTTCTTCAGCTTGAGGAGGCTGTGATGGGAGGCACAGACGATGATGATGACTCCAGGTCCAGTACGGGCACTTGGAGGCGGCCTCTAGATCTCACATTGGCACTAGTGAAGGGCAGGGTCCCATCAGGATGCAGTATCTCTGAACCCCTGGGGCTCCTTAGAAAGTGCCTCGGGGCCAGCTCTGGGACGCGAAATTTGGACGGGGGCTGCTCCTCTAGCTGGGAGTCCCCGAACGACCCGAGGCACGGCGGGACCCACCTGGTGCGGACCATGGTTGCCGTCGGGGAAAAGGACACGGGCGAGCTCGTGTGGCCGATGCGACCGGGGCATGGGCGCTGGGCGTACGGCCGACCGGAGGTCGGGGCACGGGCGGGTGGGCGGCCGGGCACGGTTGTGGGAGCCTCTGAGTGTGAATGGCCGCTGGAGCCCGGGCCTGGGGCCTTGATGGGGCGGCTGCGGTGGTGGTCGGCTGCGGTGACGGTGTGAAGTGGCTCGATCGGGGCTCGGTGTCGGTGCGGGGCGCTGGTGATGGCGTGCGTGTGAGCGGGGGGCGGCGGTGCGGGTGCGGCAGGTGGCTGAGGCACGGCGGTGAGGCTCTTGGGAGGGGGGGGGGGGGGGATATGAATTCAAAGGCTACCTCCTTCTCCTTTTATAAAGGCGAAGGCTAGAAAGCCCTTCAGACTGATTTAGTTGGTGTAGCGAAATACGATCTTAGCACAGTAAATTAATTTTTTGTCAAAATGTAAATATACTAAAAATAAAAAATTCCCTTTATAATATATATATATATATATATATATATATATATATAAATATTAAAATGAATTAAAATTAAGACAAAATTGTTTAAAGGAAAGTTACTAAAAATATGCTTGTTGAAATTCTCCCAACTTTAAGCAAGCAAGAAAACACAGTACAATTTGGCGTTTCATTTGACACCAAATCAATAAATCCCCTGAATTCCCTTCATGAAATTCGAGGAGGAGCTCTAAGCCCACAGCAGTAGTACGTACCCTCTTTGCATTCTTGTGATTTCCCATTGTTGATTTCCTTCTCCGCGATTAAATTTGGGGCGACCAAATTCTGCGTGTACGTGTCTTCTATCATTTTTTCACCTTGGTTAGCTATTCACAATACTTAGTCATTTGGCTCACGAACTCATTGCCCAGACAAACTTCATAATCACTTGATTTCGACTTCCCCGGCTTGTGCTGGTATTCCGTGAAATATGTTCGATTCAAATGTCATGTTGCCGAAATGTGGTTGCATGACCATTAAGCAGTGTGATTGCATTGGCGGTGGCGAAATGGTCTTCGGGATGATTACATGGTTGGGCCCATTTGCTGTGTGGCTCAGGTGTCGAGCACTCTGAAGTCTTTGGATATGGGAATTTGTCTACGCCTTGACCGTCCTCAAGCTATCCTTAGGGATCTTCAGAGTGATCGACCCGATGATAAATGTGGTAGGTTTAGCTCCCGAACCTAGCCCAGCATACAGGTATGGCGGTAGGTTCCTGCAGCTCCTAAATCTAGAAGTGCTTTGTCTGTCACGAGTCGCGATATTATTTGAAATTGTGGGAGATCTACGGATCCTTATATTTGGTAGGTTCTTACTTTGGATTATGGCGCGACTTGCTTTCAGTTAAAAATGCCTTTCTCGATACTGACCCCTTCTTGATTGTACAAGATCAGCCGAAAACTTTGCATAGGTAGGGACTTGTTTGATGATGTCAGGGGTATGTTCACGCCGCGCCTTGGGACTTCTGAGGACCACACTGCTTGATGCCTTCTTCTTGCTTCTTAGTGCACAGGAAATGGAGGTGGCATGGTGCTTCATTGAGTCCTCCTTCGGGAAAATGTTATGGCTCAATTCTTCTCCTTTTGGTTCTCAGTAAGCTTGACTGGTGATCTTTCTTTTCCTCCTCGGGAGTGATTATGTATGACCTCGTCCATTCTGAATTGCTAGATGAACCCTACACCATGCACTCCTTCGGATTTGGCAATGTTTGGGAGAGGAACCTTCCTCTCTCCTGGCTACCTCAGTGTTGATCTTTGTGATTGAATCTTTGCAAGTTAATACATTTTCGATTGATTGTATGAGCAAGTCTACTTCTCTTTGTGTTGTATCTCTGGTGTCATCTTGTGGTGTGTGGATCCCCTTTATGTTCTTACCCCAGTGCTGCTGCTCAAATTGATGTCGCTTGTTCAGGCTGGAGAAGTGGATGATGGTGGAGCGTGGTTGAGATGAGGAACAAGCTGTGGTTTGGCACAGGGAGCACATAGGCGAGTTAGGTTTCCAGGATAGGTTAGGGTGATTTTTCCAATTGAGGTTATGGTATTACCACTTATGGGGTATTGGGTTGTGACATATTTATTTCTGACATTTGCATATTCGACATCAAATCAGCCTTCTTTGAAGGGGGCCGTAGGATCTGTTCTTACGGGTGGGCGGTGGATTGGAAATTGGTGCATCGTTGGCTTGTGCGGGATTTTCGGTCACTACACTTGCCGTGGGCCTCTTTCCTTGTCATCCACCTTCTGCATTTAGGGGTTGAGATTTTGCTTTCATTTCCATGTCCTCCCGAAAGTGTAAAAATCCCTCCTTTAGGTGTCTTGAGGCCTCATTTTCTCCACCTCTCTCGGGTTTGGCTCATCCAAGCCTTGAGTTCGACCCACGCCTTTAAAGAAATCCATGGCTGTCAAGGTTTTGCTCGAAGAAAATCACCTCACACATGGTTTCTATGATTACTTCATGGCGAGGACATACCATTATAGAAATGATTCCATAACATCAGTGTCGAACCCGTGATGTGGACGAAACGCGATGGTATCCATGAATCTCTCACGGCATTTAGTAGAATTTCTCCACCTCATTGTCATAAGCCCAGGAAATGAGTGTGATCTGCCTCTTCAAGTGTTGGTCTTTGTAGCACCTAAGAATTTCTTCAAAGTCGGCAGAAGGTCGACCCGATTTCTAATCGTTCGGCCTCGGTGAATTAGGCGATGCGCTTTGTCCTTGAGTGTCATGAGGCATGGCAGGCAAATCCATGTCAGTGATACCTTCCTTGAGCGTAGTGCATGCCTCCTCAAAATCCCTTGTAATGCGAGATATGGATTTTCATTCTCCTCCATGAAGAAGTGGGAAGTAGGAAATCATTTAGGTGAGGTCTCTGCCACATCTTGTGGGAGGTATGATGCGGGAAGGAGCAACCACAGGAGGGTGTATGTGTTCCTCGTGACACCTCCATTGTTGGATTCGCAGGTACATTATTTCTATTTGTTCCTGAGACCAGGATCCATATTCTCCACTTTGTGCTGCTTGATTTCTAACTTTATTATTGAATTGTCTTGATTCTTTGCAGTCTACGAAGTGTCTCTATCAGCAGTGTAAACACTGTTACCTGAAATGAACCTGTGAAACCTGAACAAAGCTTGCTAAAGTCGGTGTTAGTTGAAACAAGCGGCGTAGGAAATAAAAAGCGATGCGTGTTGCCCAGTAGTGAAAACTTGCGATTCTGACAGCTGAAAATTCAAAGGGTAAGGTCACCTCGCCTTGTGGATTACAAGTACTTGACTCATCATCGTAGTTTGGCACCATCCGAGCAGCGGCGCCATTTGGTCGTGCCCCACGTGGGTGGCCGGAATCAACAAATTTGTTTCTATGTTCCTCTACTTGCCGTAGTCAAGCTCTTGCTGATATAATGATCTAAAAGGTCGAACACGGGGATGAGTTTTCATCCACGAATGATTGCATTAGTGTTTGAAGAAGTAGTGAGGCTTTAGTTTGGATTTTGGATTTGGTTAAGCGGTGGGGTTGTTTGTTTCTTGTGCTTGTAATGGTGAAAGTGAAATGTGGAAATGGTAACCTTGAGAGAGCTTAGGTCACTAGCTTGACAACATGGGGTATTACGGTGTCCTCGGATTATTTCCTCGCATTATGACAGAGTGACATGTAGTCAGAGCAGCGGGATCTTTGTTCCAGTATAGGCCTAACCTAGAACCACTCTATTTGAGTCACTTGCTAAGTGCTAAGCATTCCAAAGTCCCATTGGAGTTTAAAACTTCTTTTCAACCTACATTTATTGGCTCAAGTAAATGGCATCTAAAGGATATTCAGTGCATCACAGCATTAGTATGCCTTGAACCACACAAACATAAGAGTGACCAGAACTGACATTAAATGGCATTAAACCTAGTTTGGAAGGTGATCATGATGTATTTTTGTATCATTTAAAACAAAGAGGACAACTACAGTAGCCCCGAGAGCCAAGCTGGCAGCCCTCTCTTGAAATTTGCTGAGAACATGCGTCAGCGAGTTGTGTTATCGAGAGTGATTTGTGATAGAAAATGAAGAGAGGCAAGTAGAGCCACAGGAAGTAGAAAGGCTGGAATTTTATAAAATGAAAAATTGTTGTAAAAATTCCTAGGGTTACAAAATTGGGGTTTATATAGTCCACCCAAAAGTGAAAATACTAAATACTAACATATTAAAAGCACAAAAGGGACAAGGTGGTAATACCTTAAGCAACGATCGTTTGGCATTAATTCTTAAAAATCATGACCACATTATTTTCGTATGGAGGAGGAATTTAGAAGCTGGCATAGCGAGTTCGCTAACCTAGCGGATTTATTCTTTGGCAGTTATTAACTGCGAGGAATTCTACGAATAAAGTGGAAAATTTAAGCTATCATGATAATTTAGTAGTTGCAAAATTTTGCTAGCCTAGCGAAAGTATGTGAGATAACGAGAATTGGTTAATTTCATTTGGGCGTAGTGATTTTGGCTGGCTAGCGAGAAATTTAAGCTGGCACAGCGAAAACCATGCTGTGAAATTTCCCCATTCTTTCAGGATGTGAAATTTTAGCTATGGTTCTTGAAATTTCGCAATCGTGAGAAATTTTTAGCAATAATATGAAACCTAACAAATTGCTTTGCACAACGCATCCTTTCTTGCATTACTGTTTATCACTTTGTCTTCATTTCTTCGTTGGAATCTTTGTTTATGCTAACCGGTGAAATCATCTGAAAATCTACTTCGACACCCGATCACGAAGCTAAACTTCTTTGTTTGAAGTCCTGAAAACACCGCAAAAACTAGCGAAACAATCTCGAAATGGCATTAGTGGAACGAGTGGTTTTTACATCAATTGACAATTGATATGATTAGTCATGGCACCAAACCTATCACGAATAGGGGTTCAAAATTGCACTTTGGGCACTAATCGAAGGTTAGGCAAATTAACAGAAATGGAAAGCCTCCGGTGTAGAGGCCAGGTTGGGGTTGCGCGCCACGGTTGTCTGCGGCAGATGATGGGACGAGGAACTAGGAAAGTAACCATGGCCGGTTGCTAGAATGGCGAGGGCGAGGAGGCGGAATGGGAGTTGGGTACGTAATTTGGGAGGTAACCAAGCAATTCCATGAGCATGCTTGAGTCCTCACAGAACTGGAAGCATGTGAGATAATTTCAAGTAGGTTGGGTAGAATTCAGTTTAAGACCAGACGAAAATAGGATCAAATTCAATGTGGACTTTCGCGTGAAGTGGGGAGTGATGTTGTGTTTGACATCTTGCATGTAGTTTGTAATGGTCTCATTATGGGCGTTGATTGTGCGTTTGATGTCAAAGTGCAGAGATGGACCATGATCCATCAGCGGGATGGAGAGGCATATGTCTTCTCGATGGTAGTCCACACATCCCAAGATGTGGTGGAGGTGGAGAGAAATTGCATGAGCGGGGGAGAATCAAATCCAATAATTGCATTAAAAAACAATTGATCTTGTCAGAGCAAGAGAGTATAATCCAGAGTTGGGGAGGGAGAAGCAACATCGGATAGAGTTATCATCGGAGGAGGACACGACTTTGAGCCATCAATGAACCCAAGTAAATTAGTACCATAAATAAAAGTGGTCTGTTGCTGATCAAAGTAATTCATGGTTTATGAATTTGGCGTTTGAGCACTAACGTTGAGAAACGATTAAGTTCGAGGTGAGTCGTTCACGAATGCGACCATGGGGTACTAGAGAGCCTGTGATAGTGGTGGAAGGAAGCGGTTATTTAGGAGAATAAAGGCTAACGAAGGAGGTAGATCATGAGCAGTGGTGACGACGATGACAACGACGACTAGGGTTTGTTGTAAAGTTTATTGCTCTGATACCATATTGTAAAAGAGACTTAATTATTATTAAGAGAGTTAAGGTATATAAATATACCAATATAAGGGCAAAAAGGTAAAAATATTGAGACAATAAAAAGAATCCTAAATATACTCTAATAGAATAAAAACAATCCTAAATATATTATAATATAATAAAAGAAATCTTAAATATACTCTAATATATACCACTGAAAATATTTGTTTAAAATTTAAATCCAGATGTGATCGAATCAACCTACTCAAGCTGTAGCTCATGCAAATATAAAGTGTTTGTTGTTTTCGAATCGATTAATTCCATTAGATCCACTGTAGCGACCCCCAAGCCCGGCCTGACCCGATTGGTGGATTCGAACCGAAACCCCGGGGCCTCCCAGCCGAAGCCATTAATTAAATCCATTTATCAAATACATTTCATTAATTTAAGTGTTTTCATTCTCAAATCTTTGCGGAAACGTTTTCAATTTGAGGCAAGCCCATAAACATTTACAAATTCAATGCAATTCCTTTACAAAATATGTATATAACCAAAAATGTCATTTTGTGCCTTTTACAACACAATATCCAAAATTGTATTCAAATATAGGTACAAAAATAATTTCGGAGTTGAACTCCTTTTGTTTACAAAACAATGTCATGCTAAAAAATGGTGAGGATGCATGTGACGGAGCATACTCCGTGAACTTTCTGAATGACTCTAAGCTCCTCGACCTTGGTCGCTTTCAATCACTACCTATCACTCGGTACCTGTGCAATGATAAAACAATACGCTAAGCATTTTCATGCTTAGTGGTTACATCTGATTTCTATTCCGTTTGATTCGTCACGAATCATGCATTTATCAAAATAATGTCTTTATACAATGTCTAAATGTAATGTAAAAGGTACTTATACAATTACACTTTTTAATATCATTTTTCGCTTTTCGGTTTACGATTTCACATATGACTATAGAGTCAATATTCACGGCAATTCGGTTAGTGAATCTGTCTGTTAATCTTCCAGTAATAAATGCAGATTTCACATTCAATATTACAATCTCATTGGACTATAAATTAACATTCAAGGCGGATTCGGTTGGTGAATCTCGCCTTGTTGTCATTCAATAGTAATGTGATTTCACGTGAACAAATACGGTTACCTTCATGACGAATTCGGTTGGTGAATCCCGTCATGTTGGTCATTCAATAATACATTTCAAATCAATTTACTCACATGCGATAAATTCCTTACGATTCAAATAACTTGGGTGCACATGCAGATATTTGACAAACGTTTCGAATACTAATAATTCAAATCAATATATGTATATATTTCACAAATAGAACTTGAAATGGGAATTGAGTCACAGAGAACAGACATTTGACAAACATTTCAAATACTAATAATTCAAATCAATATAAATATTTCACAAATATAACTTGAAATGGGAGTGAGTACCAGAGAGCAGACATTATCAATCCTACTTGTCTCTTTCGATACAGTCTTACGGTCGGGTTATGTCTTCACCCACAATTAGTCAAATATAATTTCTCCACTCTTAGTGGTTGAACAGTGTCATTACTAAGCAAATATCAGCTTTGCAGGGACGGCGAGGAAATGCAGTTCATTTTCATTTAGTTTTATCCTTATTTGAACCCCCATTAATCATTTATTAGGGTCCTTAAACTATCAGTGTACGAATACGAGGTGTCCGAAAAAAAAAATCAAAAAAATTTCTCGCTATGAACAGTAGCTACATCGCGGCGTAGGCCTTCGCCGCAGCTTAGCTTTGCTATGCCCTGGCGTACCCGAGGGGTGCCATTTTGGAACCTCGTCCTTCTTGGCGACGGGCATCCCGTGCGTAGGTAGGTTTGCCGCGGTGTGGGTTCCTCTGTTGTGGCGTAGGAGCCGAAGTGCTTGAATTTCTAGTTTTTACTCTTTGCGATTTTCTCCAAAAATCCTCAAAATCTCAAAACAAAACATGGGGAATCCTCCTTCAGCATCTAACATCAATCTAAACCAGTAATGGCTTAGCCATGGATGGATTAGAGGGTTTCTATCTGAGCTTATCAAATACAGCTTTCTAGGGTTTAGGATCATACATTGAATCTCTTGAAACTCTTTGCCTTAGCTCCCTTCTTCCTCCTTAATCACTTGGAAACCATAAATGGGGATGATCTCCCACCCTTGGTTTTCTCTCAAACCTAGCCTTCTCTTCTCACTCTCCCTCTCAAATACGTTTTTGGCACAATGTGCCTTTCCAAGACCAATTGTGGTCTTAAGTTACTTATTCTCTTAAGGCCATGTTTAGCTCAAAACCCATTTTTAGATTTAAGTTGCCTCAATTTACATTATAGCACATATATCACTTCTATTTGCACTTAAACACATAAACATTTTCTCGAATGACCCTTAGATCCTCATTTGCATTTTTCATTTTGCCTTTTTATACTTGGAGTTATTTCGGGTTCAATCACTTAATCACTTAGTATATCACATTCAATCACATATCATTTGCAATTGACATTTCGTCATACAATCTTATAACATTTAACAAATTCCTGGAAAAACCTAAGTTTGACTCAATTCATACCCGGAATATATATAATAAAATTATTATAAAAATTTTAGGGTATTTTTGGGGCATTACATCCACGATATTTACACTTTTCCTTTATAGTGAAGGACTTAGTGGTTGTCCATTTCTTACGTGTATGTCAAATCAAACCATACCAAAGTAACTTGAAGAAAGACTTGAGTCTTTGTATATATCCAAAAGTATATTACATGTGGAAGGCGAAGGCTTATATATGCTAAGCTATACAAATCTTAAAATGGAAAATATACAATTTCCATATACATATAATCTAACATCCCCCTCAAACTCATGGTGGTTTAAGAGAAACCATTTTGAGTTTGGAAGCTAAATCTCGAAAAGTTCCTAGAGGAAGGAGTTAGGGAGATATCAGCTAACTAATCTAAGAAACAAGCGAAGTGTGGAGTGTACACAGACGGGTGATAGCCGAATGAAGTGACAATTAATCTCAATATGTTTAGTACATTCATGGAAGACATCATTATGAGCAATTTGAATAGCACTTCGATTATCACAGTTTAGTTACAGTCGAACAATCAACACCAAGATCCTATAGTAACCAACGTAACGAATAGGATTAGGTTGTAGCGAAAGTAGCTACAAGTGCTCTATATTACCTTGATCTTTGGAGGCAGGCTACATTTGTTTTTGTTTCTTGCTTCTCCAAGAGATAAGAGAACCACCAAGAAGAAAACATTATCCTGTAGTAGATCGACGTCCCGGTGGGTCAGCGCGCACGTCTGCGTCACGAATATACGAAGAGTTAATGAGGAATGGGAAGAAAAATAAAGACCATCAAATATGGTGCCTTTCAGATATCGAAGAATCTTGAGAATGACAGCATAATGAGGAGATATAGGGGCAACCATAAACCGACTAACTACATGAACTGCATAGGAATTATCAGGGCGAGTAACAGTGAGATAGATTAGGCTTCCAATAAGCTGTTTATAGAGAGTAGCATCAGATAGTGATTAGCCATCATGAGAATTGAGGCGACAGTTATACTCAATAGGTGTGTCGACTATCTTGCTATTAGTGATCTTGACTCAGAATCGGATAGGAGTATACTTGGTTTTGGTAGATAATAACCATCTGAGAAGAAGAAACTTTTAGACACAGAAAGAAAACAATTAGAGGGCGAGATCTTTCATTTCAAATTGATGACCAAAAAAGTGATTTAAGATCTGAATACCTTGCATATCGTCACTGTAATAATCATATCATGTCGGCGTCTGAAGTAGAATAGTATTACCATGATCAAACCGTCTCAAAAAAAGAGTTGTATCGAAAGAACTGCCTAAAAAACCATGCTGAGAGATAGTAGAACTGAACTTTGCAAACCATGTTCGAGGAGCTTGTTTAAGACCATAGAGTGCCCAACATAGTTGACATACTCTGTGAGAGAAGCTCGGAGGGTGAGAATAACCAGGAGGAAGCTTCATATAGACTTCCTTTGAGAGTTCACCATTAAAAAAAGCATTTTTGACATCCATCCCGAAGAAGCTGACCATTTACGAGTCGCGATGGAAATAAGAGTCTGACGAGGAATAAAGTCCTTGGACCAAAAGTCTCACATAATCAATCCCGGCCTCTGAGTAAAACCCCTGCGATAAAGCGAGCCTTGTAGCGATCAAATATGCCATCCGACTGAGTCTGGATCTTATAAACCCATTTATAACCGATCGCAGTTTTCTAGAGGGAAGAATCGGCGGATCCCGTGTTGATCTTATGTAGTACATCCAGCTCTTAACTCGTAGCTTGCTACCATAAAGGGTTAGAAGGAAGCCTCACGAAAAGTCGAGGTTCTGGAGAGGAAAACTGAAAAGCGATGGAAGTCACGAAGGTGAGAAGGAAGAGTAGTTATCAGATAGAACTGACGAAGTGCATGAGTCGAAGGGCCAGAAGCCAAGATCCACAATTTGGGCTTGGTATCAATGGGCATGTTGATGATCGGTGTGAGAGGCTCATTAGATGCATGAGAAGGGACATTAGAAATAGAAGGGGAAACTCGAATGCAGGAGGATGCTCGAGGATATAGAGTGGGAGACTCATGGAAAAGGTAAGGGAGAGGGATCGATGGGAAATAGGTGGGAAAGCAGGAACATGAGGTAGTTGGTAAAACATATTGTGTTCCCAAAGACTATATAGAAACACGGCGTTTGCTAATGGGATCATAACACCTATAACCTTTTTGACCAATTCCATACATAAGAAAACAACACAAACGAGAACGAGATTGAAGTTTGTTTCTTTCATGAGCTTGAAGAAGAATAAAACAGACGCATCCAAAGACTCTAAGTAAGTCATAGGAGGGAGAAGAACCAAACAACATATCATAAGGAGTTTGATTATGAACAATGGGAGAAGGACACCGATTGATGAGTGTAAGAAGCGGTAAACAGCCCAAGCGGGAAGGAGTGAGCGGCAATAATGTATACAGAACCACATCGAGAATATGTGAAGTTTGCACTCGGCCACTGCCATTTCTTGAAGTGCTAACCTGAGAGAATGAGAACAATACCAAGCGTGTAGAATAGAAGTAAATTCATGGGTTTTATATTCTTAGGCATTGTCATATCTGAAAACTTTGATAGGTTTAGAAAACCGTGTTTCAATCATTTTGGTAAAGTCACGATATATTTGATAAAGTTTAGAACGATTTTTGAAGAGATAAATCCAAGTATATTGAGAAAAATCATCCACAAAAATAACAAAATAACGTGAGCCACCTTGAGTAGTAATGGAAGAAGGGCCCCATACATTAGAATGAATAAGATCAAAAGAAGAGAGAGCATGAGAAACACTGTTATTGAATGGTAAAGCAAATGACCAAGGTGAGAATGCCATAAAGCAAGAGAAGAGGTTCTCTGTCCTGAGATGGATGAAGTTGAGAGACGAGAGGACGGTAGACGAAGAAGATGAGCTCGAAGCGGCCTTCAAAGGCCCTTCGGGCGGTCCCAAGATTTGTCTGGTTTAGAATCACGCGCGACCACACTGAGTAAGAAGAAAGGTTAAAGAAAACCAGTTAGGTGGGTTTCCCGATAGATAGAAGATTATGGAGTGAGTTGGGGGAATTTGGTAACATTGGAAGCTTGAGACAAAGTGGTGTATAGACATTACCAAGATGAGAGACATGCATAGGAGAACCATTTTCAATATATATAGTAGGGAGAGAAGTGGAAGTGTGTGAAAAGACAACAACAGGAGAAGAAGTCATATGATTGCAACAAGCAGAATCAAGAAGCCATGTCGGTGAAGTACCTGATATCGTAGAAAGAGTAGTGTTGGATGCACTGGAAGATGGAAGATGAACCCGATTAACCATATCCTTTAGATCTTCCATAAAGAGAGATGAGGTAGGACCAGACTTGGAATGAGATTCCACAGTTGATAATTCAGACTAAGTCAAGGAAAAAGTGTTCTAAAGAATACGCTGACGAGTGTAACAAGCTTCAACGGAATGATCTTTGTTCTTATAGAAACTGTAGATAAGAAGAGGCTTCTTATTGTTATGTCGTTTGACATTATTCCCTTTGCCTTTGGAAACATAGGTAGATGAACACAACGGAGAATCTGAGTAGATCTGCGAGAGCAAGTTGGATTAACGAAACCATGGTGCAAGTAGAAATGGGATCGGTCACGAAAGGCGGGTCTCATCATCAAAATAACTTATAGATAGCTTGTGAGGAGGCTTTGTTGGGGTAAGGATTACGTGTAGAATATGAATTTTGGGTGATTGAGCTTATCCACAGCCCGGTAAAGCTGAAACAGTTATCCTTGTTCATGTTGAACATAGACCAATTTGGTGTTAGTAGAATTGGAGAGAACTGGTTTAGATGCAGTTAATTGATCCCAAATGAATTTTAGTCGGTTGTGATGCACAATAATCCGCTCACCTGCTCCCGACGACCTAATAAAGCTCATATGGTGAGCTTTGAAGTCGCGAGCACCACTGCCCAAAGATACCGAACAAGTAAGTTCTAAACTTCTCTGGCAATATCAAAGTTGCCAAACTCATCAACAATTGATGGAATAGATGTATTACGAAACCAAGTGATGATCTGATGATTAGCACTCTCCCAATCCTCAATCTTAATGACATAAAGTGCACCGCTTTTGTCCACTTTTTCTAGAATAGACTTGTCACTGAGACGCAAGGCCACACTATGCCTTTTAAGATAATCACAAGATGGCTTGAAACCAATGAGCAAAATTTTCTCCATAAAAAATAACATGAATCGGGCGAGAAATCTCATCACCTGGCATATCTAAGTTCCGAATTGAAAAACATACAACAAAAATGGAGTCGGGACACGAAAATAAGTCAGAATACACCTAGTCAAATTTTTGGTCAACAATCAATAAGTAACGTGGCGAGTCAACCCGGGCGCTGTCGAGCTTGGTGGCAACATGATACTGGATGGCAAGCCTTGTAGGCTGAAGAGGCGGAATTGCAAATATTATCATGAATCCGACGCGCCTGAAAAGCCGCGCCGCGGGAAAAATCAGACTTCGGCAATCGCATGAAGGCGCACGGAGTGTTTCGCCACCGCTGCACAATCGTGATCGTCTCGACAAGATCTACCTCTAAATGGCCTATAACTTCAGTTTTAGGCTTGCGAGGGTAGGAAATAAAGAGCAAACAGTGGTGTTCATCGGAAAAAAAAAGAGTTATACGATGGCTATAATGCCTAGACCGTGAGAACAGCGGAAGAGAAATAAAAAAATCAGAAAACCCGCTCTGATACTATGAAGAAATACTTGAGTCTTTGTATATATCCAAAAGTATATTACATGTACAAAAGGCTTATATAAGCTAAGCTATACAAATCTTGAAATTAAAAATATACAATTGCCATATACATATAATCAAACATACTCATAACTTAGAAAAATTAAAATATTGAGTTTAGAAATTAAGATAATCTATATAATTTTTTGAATAAAAGTCACTTTGTGAAGTGTCTACTTACATATAGTATAAATTTTTTTCCAAATTTTCATACTTCCAATTATTTATAACTAAAAATAAAAAGAAAATCGCTTCAAATTTATTTGTAGTAAAAAATTTACAAAATCCTTTTCTTAATAAAATATTTATGAAATATGCCTTCTGTAGTCTCCAAAATCTTTGGGGGTACTGGATCGTCGGAACATACACTTGCAAAACAAACAACTAAGAAACTAAGGAGGGTCTCCACCACGCTCCGTCATGGCCGGTTAGAATCTCTCTTTCAAATCGGGAGTCCTTTTCTTGCTTGAGAGTGTCACCTTATTTCACGTCATGACCTTCTTTGTCAGAGGAAGGGATCCAATCTTCGGTGGAAAGTGGATAATTCCCTCTAAAATCGGAAGGGGAAGGTGGCGCATATATCGCATGTGGAGACTTGTTCTTCCTTTTAAATGGGATATCAGAGAGGGAAGGTGGCGTGGATCTTGCAGGTGGGGATTGATTCTTCCTTTTAAATTGACATATTCCCCAAATACAGGACCTTAAGAGTGTTTATCCACCTTGAATTCATGGCAAGGTATGGAAGAGCACATATGCTCCTCGAAGGAATCTATCCGGCAATACTTGTTAAATAAATCCTCTCTAAGAGATGGCATCCCAGGGAACCCAATCGCCATCCTTCCTAGCTATGGGAGGATATGTGGATTCGGGGCTCCTGTTACAGAAACAGCGGTGGGCCGACCTAATTGTAGCCTTTAGCTGTACTGGGTCTGCTGGTTAAAGGGCCTAGGCCGAAAACCATGGCACCCACAATGCAATTGTAGTCTCCAAAATCTTTGGGGGCACTGGATCAGCTCGAACATACACTCCGTCTGCATAACTTGTAAACAAACAAACTGAAAACTGGCGGGAGGGCCTGCCGTCGCCTTCGATGTCGGTTAGAATCTCTTTCAAATTGGGAGTCCTTTTTCTTTGCTTTGAGAGTGCTTACCTTATTTCACGTCATGACCTTCTTTTATCAGAGAGGAAGGGGATCCACCTTTCGTGGGAGATAATTCCTCCAAACTGAGGAAGGTGGCTATATCTCGCATGTGGAGACTGGTTCTTCCTTTTAAATGGGAGATCGGAGCGGGAAGGTGGCGTGGATCTCGCAGGTGGGGACTAGTTCTTCCTTTTAAATGGACATATTCCCTGAATATAGGACCCCGAGAGCGTTTATCCACCTTAAATTCATGGCAAGGTATGAAAGGGCTCATACACTCCTTGGGGGAATCTATCCGGCAGTACTTGTCAAATAAATCCTCTCCAAGAGATGGCTCTATGGAATCCAATTGCCTATCCCTTCCCGGCTAGGGGAGGATATGTGGATTTGGGCTCCTAAGTTGTGCAAGTAAGTCGCCCGTGGCCGTCCAAATTGTAGCCTTTAGTTGCACTGGCCCGTCGGTTGGGGGCTGGTCAGCCAAAACTATGGCACCCACAATGCCCCCCTTTTTTCCTAATGGGGAGGGTGATCATCCTCGGTAGGAAAAAGAGAACATGTTTGATCGTCATATCCTGGGGAATAGTAGGCCATTAATGCTGGTGTTTTTCAATTTTCAATTTTGAATTTTCTAACTTTGTTGAATGTGCATTAGATGCCATACGGTCGCCGAGTCGATCCTGACCGGGGTCGCATAAAAGGCTAGAAGGGGCAGGGTCCGTTGTCCACCTGCTATCCTTCTTGTTCCCAACAGAGAAGGATAATTGAACGTTGCTGAGAATTAGCACTAGTGGATCGAGAACGTAGCTGATGACATGATCATCATTTGTACGTGCTTTCAAGCATGAACTCCACTGTGGATCGCATGGTTCAAAGGAGTCGAATTGTTCTAGGAGGCCTTGGGTGGTTCTAAAACCTAATGGAATCCTCTCCGGCAGATCTAAAGACACCCTCTTCCAAATCGGGCTTTACTCTTCTCGAGTCCTCTTCCATCTTTTTTTTTTTTTTTTGGTAACGATGTTGCTACTGCTTGTTCTTCTTCTTCTTCGACTCACACGTTCTTCTTTAGCCTCTCAAGATTCGCTTCGACGCATTATATAGCCGTTTTAATTCGACCGCTCGATTATCACTTGTAATGATATGAATGTAATGATGAATGTCGTTTGGCACAGTCAATAAAATTGTACTTTTTGACATTTATGTACTTTATTCTACCTTGATATTTTCGTTCTTTTCTTTCTATTTCAAGGCAGGGGCTAACCCATTGGCCATCGGCTGGGACATTCAAGGATCCCAATTAATGGAACGACTTTGGGTAAGGGCCCAACAAGTTAGGACAAAGAGGGCCCACCAATCCAACCCGTATTCTCTCGCTGTGCCCTAATAGTTGAAGGGGCGCCAGGAAGCGAAGCGACTAGTGGAGTGATGAGTCAGCGTCGCATTTAATGCGCCCGTAGGCCCTAGGCGGTTGGTACGTGAGTCATCATCAGCTTCTTCTTTTCCCATTCTTATCGCCCTCTGGCTTACATATCTTCGCTAGCTGAGATCTTCCGTGCATATTGTCAGGATTTTGTGTCTGCCTCTCGACTCGTTCTTCCAATGCTTGGTTCAAATTTCTCTCACCTCATTGTGTAATCCTTATTTCTATTGGAAATGTGTTGAATCTTACTACTCGGGCCTTTCCTCCCACATGGGTAGGTCTAGGTGAGGGTAAAGGCATATTTATTGCCCTGCTCCCCGCCTCAGCTTTAGTGATTTCTGTCTCTTCTTATTTTTTGTTTGGTATACGCCTTGGGCCGATAGTCGCCTCTCCTCCCTCCATCCGTTTCTTGTAGCATGACGAGAGGCGAGGAGAAACTCACTCAGCCAAAGCATCCGCGCACGAGGGCCCGTGCGAGGGGCATCTCGCAGCTTTCATATCATCTTGTCCCTGTCATTGGAGGAGTTGAGAATCTACTGCGAGATCCCCGATAACATTGACTTAAAGTTAATGGACAAGCCGGACAAGTCCAATGTGGGGGGAGAACATAATGCCGTGTTTTTTACCCGAGAGCAGCCAAGGGCTCTGACTTCTCGTTTCCAAGTGCCCGCGCCCTTGTCAAACAAGCATATTTTACCATGTCGTCATTCTTGTTCATCCGAACATATTCCGGATTCTAACCGAATGTAGTGTTCTGAACATCTTATACCAGCTCAACCTTTCATTGGTCGAGATTTGCTTTGCCTATACTGACAAGAAGGGCTTAGGCCTGAGCTGTCTATGTCAACTCGATTCCCCACGTTAGCTTAGAACTTAATTCCACCCCTAAAACAGAGGCAAAGGAGTTATTTTAGTGAGGGGCCCTAGATGAGACTTCTGCCTCCCGACCTATCGCTTGATATCAACCTACGCCTTTCCTATGTGTGTAGGACTGTGAAGCTAGGGTCGAGCTTAGATATACGGTACAATACATATGCCTTTACGTGCGATCGACAGGATTATTGGTACAGGAAACCGAGAGAGGCAAAGAAGTGTAGTGGGTAGAGAAGGCGAGCCTGCCTTGAGAAGGATTCATGCAGATCATCGAGGTTTCCTAACAAGATGCCATTGCCGTGTATAGTTCTCTCACTAAAGAACCTGATGAGTAAAGCTCCTAAGCCCCACACCTCTCCAATTATTCCTCGTTTCGCTACCATCGAGATTGCAGGGAGCACTTCGTTACCTCCGACTTAAGTTTACTTGTCGGCCGCACCTGCCCACTCGTAGATCCAGAGAGGCCGCTTATCGTGCCTGGAACAAGCCATGCTCTCGCAAGATCAAGTGACTCTACTAATGGTGATTCCAACTTAGCCACTTTAGGGCCTAGTCGGGACGAAAGGGATATCCGCCTGGCGAGGCTCCCTCTACCAAGAAAGGGGACCGCTCCTGCTCCCCGAGTACCACAAATTAGAAAGAAGGGGATTGGCCGGGTGAAGAGTACTTCCGGGGTCCAAGTGGAAGATTTTATACCTTGGGTTCGTTTAACCTAACCCTGGCCACTCTTCAAGAGGTAAAGAGGAGGGAAGAAGTAAAAATGACGGACTGTCGATCGCTATAATGCATGTAGCGAAAGTGTAGGAGATGTAAGATGAGGCCGATCGGTCGGGCGGATCAACCAGCCCCACACTGTGGGTCTCAGATGTAAACTTTATTCCTGGCCTCGAAACGGTCTACTAATAAATCGGGCCAGAGGACATCAAGGTCTCGTGGAGTCACAGAGAGTATCCCATTCACCATGGTCATGCGTGGTTCTCCCGGTCAAGCAAAAGTCACCCGCATCTGCCCGCCGCCTCAGCAGAGGTCGCCGCCACCTAATCGTGAACGCAAACTCCCCTTATCTCACTCGCCGCACGCTCGGCCCCCGAGATTTATGAGGTGATGAAGACTGTGGCCCACACGCCAAGGCCTGTCCTCCATCACTGGAGGCCTTGACCTGTAAGTGAACTCACAAACTGATCGCTGAGATGACTCTGCACCAGAACGCTTACTATGCCCATTATCTCTGAGTCAGATCAAGAGTATTTTCTTTTTATTGGGTCCCACAAAAATATAATATGACATCCAATACCCAAGACAGATGCATTCATGAACCAACTACGCCTAGCTCATAGGCCAGGTGACAATTTCCATGAAAAGCTCTGAATCCCAATTTTGTTTTTTTTTTACTGGGCATGCTCTATGCAGGTCACCCTATTCAAACATATCCCCTCCAGCATCACTAGAATTCATTAATCTACATGGATGCGGTAGAGGCTCCCAATCAGAGAGAGCCCACGGTGGTCTCTACCCAGAGAGAGCCTGATGCCCTTTAAAGATGTCTCAAAATGATCGTCCAACATGGAGCTTAGAAGCCAAGAGGTTTGGGACAGAGGCCCACGAGGAGGAGAGGGATGCCTCAAACTAAACTGTGATGGCACAGAGACTCAGGCGGCATGCCCATGCAGGTGCAGTCTAGTTATCCTGTCCAACCAACGTGGCCCTAACTATACATCAGAAGGTATCAGATCAGCACTGAGTCCCTTGAGTTCATTCCAAATGCTTCCCACATGAGTCTGTAGGAAGCGCTGAGGAAGAGAATGGCCTACTAAACTGATGAGCCGACCGGTCTGCTGCGGAGCCGGGGGCCACCAAAGAGGACTTCGCTCCCGGGAGAAGGAGCTCCCGAGGCTCGGCACCGAGCAAGCCTCAGGCTGCCAGAGGCAGATGATTTCAATCATGGCCAGCCACAGCTATGCCTTTGGCGCAGATATACGTGGGAGCAGCCCATTGATCCCCAATCGAGATGCCGATGAACACTACTTTGACTCGTGATTTTTCTTAACTTCACACTTCCTCCTGTGCTTTTCATCTACTTTGGTCACGCCAGATCCTATCAGATTACTGTAATCTCACTGAGGATCCTCCCATTGCTGAGGGAGGCGAGATATTCACTGTGCCCCACTTACTCAGATCAGAACCCAAGGTCATAGAGGCCAGGTTTGAAATCACTCTTCGCCATTGTGCGCACTGTTACTATAATGGACATTTTGTTTCAAGGCACTTTGTCTTTGCACCTTGGCACTTATCTTCCTGCTTCTAGAGAAAATACTTTCGCTTAGCTTAGCAGAGCTATAACTATCCCTACTGGAACTAGATATCCTGCATTCCACACACTGGCCTGATCTTGCGCCTAAAGCCAGTGTTATCATCTTTCGTGTAACACATTAATTAGATAATACCTGCCTATGTTCTTTGATTCAACAAGTTTTCTCCCATTACAATCCGAATCCTGATAGACTGTTAAGATGTTAACCATACCGGGTCGATAGGTCGCTTTCTCTCGTGCCATCCGAGTTTTGTAGATCGACAATAGTGTTACCCAACCGGCCGGATAGGTCGTCACCGCTACCATCCAGTTTCTAATGTGGCCAAATGATGTTAGTCTATACCGGGCCTGATAGGTCATTTCACCGCGCTATCCTCTACTTTAGATCGATTTCGTTGTAGGTGTTACCTAACTATCGGATAGGGTCATTTTACTACGCCATCCGAAAGCTTTAGCTTGATCGCTAAGTGTTAACTAATTGAGCCTTCTGACAGCCTGGGCTTTCTGCACCATCCGGGCTTTAATGTTGACAAATTATATATTATCCATACTAATGGATGTCATTTTCTCGCCATCCCGGCTTTCTTAATGCTTGACTGGCTTTAGATATTATCCACTAGGTTAGATATAAATGGCTCTATCAGGCTATCCGGGCTTTAGATTGACCAGTTAGGTGTTACCTAATGAGGCCGGATATGTCATTTTCCTGCGGCAATCGGTTAGTTTGATCCTGTAAGGAGAATCACAGACGATATGCAAGGCAGATATTGAAATCATTCTTTTTTATATTACATCTTAAGATGCGTAGTATTCCATGACGCCCCAGTATGAGGTCCCATCAAGTTTGTTCACGCATAAGATCCGGGGATTCTCCAAACGTGTTACAAGATATGTCCTCCCACGGGTTGGAACTTTCCCCGCATTCGGATCACCAGTGACTCAATACTCTTCTTAGAATCGATTCCCGGTTGAACCGTCCCGCTGGCTCAACTTGCCATTATAAGAATTTGCTTAACCGCGCCTGTGGGTAGGCGTTACGCGACTACCGCGACTCCTCGCAACCGCCGCGCCTAGATCCTTAACCATTAAATCGTATTCCCCCTGCTCGGGACGCCCGTCCATATGGTAGGCATGCCACTTCCATAGATTATGGCTTCCATCCCGTGAAGTAATCGCGAATGAGGATATATTTAGCGGCTTATATAGTTCTCAGAGTTTCAGTACCCCCGAGGAGTTCATCTACCCATTTGCCTTTAGCCGAATCTAATCGCTTCTTCAAGGCTGTCAACAGGGTTTTGTTTAAGGCTTTTGCCAGACCATTGATCTGCGAATACCGAGGGGTAGAGTATATATTTTTTATATTTAATTTATGACATAAGCTCGATAGACCCTACGCTTAATCAGCTCGTTGTCGTGGCATAATTGATCTGGGGGATGTAACCGACACAATAATAGCTCTTCCGCATAAATTGAGGATATCCCTTTATCTTTGATCGAGGAGAATGCCTCTGGCCGATCCATTTGGTTAAATTAACTGCACTCACAATAACTTTCGGGCCAAGCACAGGGTAGTGGTCTCGACTCATATCGATCCCCCCCATTGAGCAAAGGCCGTGGGCCTCTAACAGAGACCATTCCCACCGTGACTTCAGGATTCGACAAAGTCACCGGGCAACGGATCACACTTTAGCATAATCAAGGGCAACATCTCATGGTCGGGCCAATAAGACCTCTGGGCATGGGCCCCATGGAGCCAAAAGCCTCCGTCGGGCTGCATGATTCCCACATGCTATTCCTTCCCCCCATGCGTACTCTCCGGCTAACACATACTAGCTCTATTTTCCCAGTCGTATTTGATACGGCCGCCCAAGGATCACTGAATAGCTGCCCACTATCTTCGCTGGGAAAATCCATCAGACTGGACTGAAGCTCGCAAGTACGTCCTCCTCACTCGAAGTTATTATGTGCTTCGATACAGTGTAATTGGGTCATCCAGAAGGAGTCCCTCATCCACCCGATTTATTTATGGGGATGCAATTGATCAAGCCGGGCCGGGACAAAGTAGATAGTAGAAGTATATGTTCAAGATTGGCAGAGGCGTTTACGTGCTGGCAGCGCCCGCCTTTCATTAGAGTTTCGAATAAATTCCAAATTCTTCCATGCCGGAAAGCCACTCGCCAAACGTGCTCTCTCACCCCGGAGACTTATTTCCCGCCATCCCTGCCCCGAGATTCAACTTCTTCACTGGCCGACCACCTGAATCGGGAGTCACTGATTAGGTTCGTCGGCAGATAAGTGCTTCGTTCGGGCCCCGCACATAGGATGGCCTCATTATCTGATTCTTACTGTTGGGAAGCGCTAAACCCGTTTCGATGACTGCCTGATCTTATCCTGATGGGACTTAAACCAAACCACCATCATTTTTGCCATCTGGTAGACGCCAACAATATTTAGTGTCCACCTCACTAAACTATCGTGACAAGTTTCCTACTGGGAAGTTCGCGACAGTCAACCTAAAGATTGCCTTTTGAAAGCCTTAGCTTATATTGAATGTCAGACCAGCTAGTCTAATTGCCCAACGAGCCATTCTTCCCGATAAGTCGTGCCAGGTATGGTGTCTGGAGGGGGAGGTTGTTAATAGACAAACAATGGGGTGTGCCCCGGGAAGTAGTGAAGTTTCTTGGCTGTCCGAGGGCTAAAGTTGTTCCATTCAAGATGGCTATAACTGCCCCCGTGATCAGCTAAGGATTTGCAGACGAAGAACACGGGTCTTTGTTTTCCGTCTTCACTTTCTTTTAACAATGCGGTACCTAATGTGTTGTGTTCAAGATCAAGCAAGTAGACGAAGAGAGTTTCACGCTTTAGGGCTTCAGCGAGAACTGTGGCCTTCCGCAAGCACTGTTGATATAGGTAAAAGCCAGATCACACTCCTCGTCCCATCCAGCCCGATTAGCTCCCCTTAGGGTGGCGAAAAATGGTTTTAAGTGGTTCGTGAAACAAGAAATAAATCGTCCCAAATCAGCTAATTGGCCCGTGAGTTGTTGTACATCTTTTCTAGATCCCCGGGCCAGGACCCCGGGGTGATGGCTTTAAGTCGAAGGGTCAGCCTCTATGCTCCTCGAGTCATCATGAATCCCGTGAACGCCCCGCGACCGATCCCCGAATGCACATTTTGCGGGATTGAGCTTCATACCATAGGTCTTGAGGAGGTCAAACGCTTGCTGCAAATGAGTAGTATGATCCGGCTGCTTCTTGGACTTTATCAACATATCATCTATATAGACTTCCATGGTTTCCTTTGGTCATTGTCAACATCTCGCCACGCTCCCAATAGGTGGCCCCCAACATTTTTTAACTGAATGGCATTACGCTAGAAAGGTATAAATTCTCAAGAGGGTGATAAAAAGATGTTTTCTCAAGATTAGGTGGGTACATAGGACTGATGGTAGCCGAACGCGCATCTAAGAAATTGATAATATACATGCCTAGCCGATGCAAGGTCATTAACTGATCAACAGTGGCAAAGGAAAGTTTATCCTAGGGACATGTATCATCGACCGTAGTCTACATACCCGCCATTCGCCTCTCTTCCTGAATCTACCACCATTAGCAAGCCATTCCTGGGTGTTTTACCTTCTATGATAAACCCAAATTTCCGTAAAAGGTTGTTGTCTACCTCACCCGATGATCCTCCTGCTGGTATCATGGGAGCGTTTCTCTCTGGCCAAACTGGTCTAGCGGATGTGAGAACTCAACTTGTGGAGGCGCACGTATTGATCCCTCACATATCCAAAGCTCAGTCCCAAAGGCAGACAGACGTGCATTACAGCCTTTAGTACTTCTCAGCCAACCTTCTTCTTCAAACAGAGGGAACTAACATGCGCAACCATCCGGCCGTATATGAGCATGGCTGTGGAGGATCATCCACCACAATTGTTCCTCTGTCTTCTAAAGCTGTGTCTCGACAGTTGGCCTAATTGCTATGATGGCGGATGTAAATGTAGTGGGTGGAGCTATCAGCCCTTACTTTTCATGTCAAAATCTAATACAACCTGAGGTGACTCGGGACAGCCAATCGCACTCGGAGGTTAACCGCCCGATGTCATGAGATAAACAGATAGCTTTGGTGGTAGGGCTTGAGGGAATCCCTTTCATGGTAAAGCGCAGCCAACCCTTTCGCCTACGAATATACTATATGGGCCCAAATATTCAACCACCTAAAAGTACCTCGTTGAGTTACCCAGTCCTCGCCTCGACAGAGAGAAATGATATCACCCACCGTCAACGTGCAGGACCTCGTTTAATCCATACAAGACTCGTCACGACCAAGATGACTGAGTGGGACTAATTCGCATAAAGTGTCGGAAGGTAACAAACAAATGCATCCTCGCCTTATCAATCGTGTGACCCTATGCACATCAAACTGTTAATACACAAGGTGAGTAAGTGCATCATATCAAACAGGGTGATGACCCAATGTCAGCTTTGTATAGAGGAAAGGAGCATGGGCATCTGATTACTCAACCATCATACTGCCTCTAGGATACTGATGGTATTTACTCCAAGGCTCGACCAGGCCGCACATCTTATCTCTTTAGACTAGTACCTCCGTCGATCGCCCCAGCATAAAGCTTAGCATGGTCTAGCTCAATATGGACACCGTGAAAACAATAGCTCAGTGCCCCGTCGGCAGGCTCGTCTCCGGTCAGCCCCACGCACCTTCCGAGCCCGCCTGGACAACTTTCTCTCTACTAAGAACTCAAGCCTTGGCATTGATTCATTCATGGTCGTGGTCCTTCGTGATAGTCACATCCTCAAATGACTTCAACATGTTATCCTGATTTTCTCCCGCATAGGTGGGGGCCATTTAAACTCGGTGATCCCCACAGAGGGGGAGCAACAAACGAGAGATGTTAAAAAGGGGTGAATTGGGGGAGGATCCCTCTTTCTCGACTGCTCAGCCAGTCTTTGTACATGGCTTCCCCTCTGGCCTCACAGGCCTGGCTCTAGTGGCACTTTGCCGTCCGGGAAGCATCATTATCGCTTGTGAGATGGCCCAAACATTATCCTCCGTAGGGAGTATTTGTCCCGCCTCGCCGGCATGGGCTCTTCCATGAAAATACGTGTCGAGGGAAAGGGACTAAGATATAGCCTGGCCCAAAGCTTCTTCTTAAGTTCTACAAGACCATCCATACTATAGGTATCACTTTGTCGGATACCTTTGTCCGATCTCACGCGAATCCTGAGCGGACTCCTGCCGTCTTTGAAGATGGATTTGGGAGCCAGCTAATGTTCTTCGCCAACGCGAGCACAAATACCGAGAGATCTAATGCTGCTCATAATCGCCAAACGAAGTTTTAGATCCTCTGTATTTACAACCAAGAGCAGAACCTTAGGCTAGCTGAATACTTTTGTATTATACGTGTTTCATCGTTCCTCAAGGCTGGTGATCATCGTCGTTGGGGTGCAACATATGGTCATGGACTGGCCGTGGAGCCACTTCATAATATGCAAAGGCACGAAAAATCCGCGAGGAGGCTATAATCCAAAATATGTTGCCTAAGTGGGGAAGAGCAATATGTCTACGGCCCTCGACAAGAGTGGTAAAATGTCGCGGCGGCACAGAGGTGCCCTAACGGTGTTGCTCGTAGAAATCTGGGGCCAAGGCCTCGAACCCGTAGAGCATATGTTCCTGGTACGATTTGTGACGCCCAAAACCGGGTCCATTGACAACCCACTGTCCGGCGGAATATCCATGGATGTCTGCAAAACTCACACCACTTATGCAACCTGCGCAGTCTCCTGGTACAAGAGCTCACCAAGAATCCAATTCCTGTCCCAACATCACATCGAGGACATATACATGAGTGAAAAACCATCTACTTGTGCTCATACAACAATACCTTCTTCATCAATTTATACATTACCTATATACCATAGTTTCAAGAGTTAATAATTTACTCTTATACAACATATATTAAAAGCTTCTGAAACATTCTAATACATGTATCCAATTCAAAACACTTAAAGCCACAACCCTTTCTTCAAAATCGGCTCTAGACAAAGAGTCGTCTCTCGAACGAGCCTCCCTGCATTTCTGAAAATAATATATCTCCTCTGACAGATAGAGCTATCGCCTCAAGAAGGGAATCATTCAAATGTGGTTACTCTCCACCTAAGTACATATGCAATGATCCCATGTGTAAACACGTGATTCAAGAAAATTGATCCTACTTGAATGTCTACATGCCATCCCTATGTCTCAAGTCTCTCACCGACTCCCCACACTTGCCTGGCTGCGTATGAGAAAACACCATTTTCTGAAACAAAACTTATCGCTCTTGAAATAACTACCGAGTTTCGATAAAAAAATACGGGACTGGCCTCTCCGAGCTAATGTGTTGAGAACTTCCTAAACAAATTTCGCTTGGTCCTCATCCGAAATGGACTCGCTGGACCGTCTTCCAACCCTCCTTCCTAAATTCATCCCGTGAAATTCCTTTTCAAGAATCCATTGCTCGCTTTCCTTAAATTCTCATGTCATGCACTCCATACCTAATTTCTTAAAAGTTACTCTGATATGAAATGCACATGCCATTTCCATGTCATTCACTTATACATATTCATACATATATATATTAAATATATTTAAACTCCATACAACATGTTATGTACTCAACATTAATTTAAGGCCTCAATATACCAATTTCGGGGTCAACCATCACCCAAATCAAACGCTCAGCTATTCATAAACTCATCTCCAATGGGTTCCTACACACAATTATATTCATATAATTAGACCTCATGTTATCACTACACAGTTCGTAGGTGCATTAACTCCACAATTCTTATACAACTCAAACCATTCATTTCATCAATTTCGCTAATCAACACATGGACGTTTTTTTTTTGTCTAATTCACACAAACCCGGATCGCTTACAATCCCAAATAGAGCAAGTGGTCGTCCACGGCAAACACTCTCCTACATCTGCTCCTCTGAATCACTTCCATGGCCATTCCCGGCCTTCATACACATAAAACACAATTGAATGCAGCAATACAACACAAGCAGCCTCCCAACAAGATCAACTGGTCCAAACTCGAGCTCCACAATTCCTACACCCGGCCCCATGTTTTGGGACCGATCAAACGACCCTTACTATCAAACCAATCTCAAACATTACAAAACACTTAAATAAAGTGTAAAGAAGCAGGATGAAACCCCTACCTCACGAGTTTGTTGAAACCTCAAAACCAAGGCCCACGCGTTGTCCCTGTAGCGTAGGAACAACTCCTCCTCCTTCCTTGTTCAAGAAATCTCCCACTGGCCCGATTCGATCGCCGTAAATCGAGAGAGAAGGCACTTTCTCCTCTAGAAACTCAAAAACACTTAAAACTTCCCAACTTTCCTCGTCTTCTGGTTCTTCCCTAATGTTTTTGGTTTTCTGACTTAGCTAAAGACAACACTATTGGCCATCTTTGTTTTCTTCCTCTAAGAATTTAAACAATGCCATCCATGTCCCTTCTCCGATTTTATTGACGTGGCACTATTCACAGTCCGCTTCATCACGCCATCTCTCTACCGCAAACACGTTGGCCATGAGTACAGCGTTATATGTGACTTTGTCACATCAAATGTTGTTTTACGAAGACTGATACTGGCGCCTCTAAAAACGCAAATTCGACCGTCTCGTAATTCTACTAAATTGACTTCATAAATAGATTTCAATGGCATTTATTCCAACTGGGTGAAACTGCTTCTGGCCATCCAAGATCTAGGAAAATTTCGGATTTCCTACCGAAATTACGATTTTGCCATTTTTTAAAATTGGATTTTCTCGGGTTTCACATTCTCCTCTAAAAAGAATTTCAGTTCCGGAATCTACACATACGCATCCTTCAACCACATGCATATGTAGCTCATACAACTCTAAGACCATGGTCGGGTATGACAACCTTGGCTAAGGTCACAATTAATGCATAACCCGATGGCTTGCTTTCAACTCCATCCATGTCAAGAATGACACAACACCCATTATGTCTACTAATTTAATGTCCACTATGAGTTAATCACCGAGATCCCTCGACTACGAGATCTTGATATATCTAACCAACTCACCCTAGATCCTAGTGGGAAGAATTCCTCATCATTTCCAAAGGTCTTAACTCTAAGCCTAAACTATCAATATAAGATGCATTAATGAATGAACATGATGCATCCACCCAAACGCTTACCTAGTCAACAAGTGCGAGAGCAGAAACGTACTGCGTACATAGAGCTAATCCCCATGCTCGCCTCAGATTCCAGACCTCCGCCTCCCAGACACCCCGCTCTCATATGCCCCAGCTAGCGGCAATGGTAACACGCCATCTCCGCCCAAACACTGAACTCCGGCCCGTTAACTCCTATCCTAGACCCCGACCGCGCCTAGCCTGTACCCTATGTGACCCGTCTAATGCAATTAGGTGATTGGTCCCTCTTCCACCATACTAAGGGGTGGAGGAACCATATATCCCCTCGTCCCTCAACCGACCGGGATCAGACCTTCCCTAACCCTCGGGATCCCCGCTGGCTCGAGGGCAACTCTCCTCATGTCCGGTCAGCCGGTAGGAAAAGACCGTCTCACCCTGCCTGCAATCCTTAGCTGCCCCCGCCCGAATAACCGGGGAAGCCTTTGAACTCCTTGCGAACAAGAAGCCTTCTGCTTCTTTCCCGAACTAGAAGAAGGTTGACCCCCCTTCCTCTTAGTACCAAAGATTGTGACTTTCCTAAACCCGTGTGGGGTTCGTTGACTACCCACAACTCCACGAAAACACTCCCGTGGAATGCCGAGTGACCCATGATTTTCACAAAAAAATCGGGCATAGTCTCCTTTCTATCATGAGCTCTACCCTAGATACATAACCTGCATACAACTGGTCCCAACATCAATCACATGAGTAAAAACGGCCTCTTAGGCCCATAAACCAATACTCATCACAATATTTATATCCAACTATATCCAATAGTTTCAAGAGTTTTGAAAAATACTCTTATACAAACATATATTAAAATTCTAGAATTCTAATACATGTCATACATCATAAAAACACTCAAAGCCACACCCCGACTTTCTTCAAAATCGGCCTCTATGACGAGCCGGTCCCTCATGCGCCTCCCCCGTAATTCGAAAATATGTTCCCTCGGCTGTGGTGAGCTAATGCCTGGTGAGTGGAATCAAATCCCTAAATGGGCTACTTCACCCAAGTATACATTGTCTGTTGAAAAACACACATTCAAGTAAATGCATGATCCTACTTTAATGTCTAATTCCGAACAATCCCATACCCCGAGTCCTCACTGACTCTCACACCCTCACTAAGCCAACAGGTGATGAGAAACATTATTTTTCAAAACAAAGATGTTGTTTTTTAATAGTGACTACCTCCTATATTAGTAGTGGACCGACCCCCGTAGCGTTATATTTAGTGATTACCCTCCGATGTATATCAATCGGGGCCGGCCGACATTGATATTTTCTTGTACGGATCACCCTCCGATATAAGTAATGGACCAACTCCGATATTTATTATTATTATCAACCTCCGAAACCACTCTCTCAATAGAACCATCTCATGCACACCCACTCCTATCGAAAATTCCCAAAGGTATAGGAAATGCATGATGCCAATTTCCAAATATAATGCGTAATACATGCAAATATAATCATGAATATATTCACATAATTTAAATCACACAAACACGCCATGTGGCTTCGCCAATCCATTATCTCAAAAAATTAGCTCACGGGCTAATGATCAAACACGAGCAATTCAACTTGAATTACTCAACCAAACACGGCTTACCACAAAAAAGTTTATTTTTTTGTGTCACTATTCATATAAAACAAGAAACCCTCGGTTTGATTATTCTCATCCAATTCATCACATCCCATTCCGCTCACTTTGGGAACTCCGACTTCTACTATTTCCTACCACACATCAATACAATTTAAAGCACACATTTCACCCATGACCAACCTTAACAGCCCGTGGATGGGCCACTTTGACTCGGTCCACATGTTTCTAAAATTGTCCACCTGTGTTCCAAGCTTTGGAACCCATCTCTTCAAACGGCCCTCACGACCTCATTCAACTCAAACATTTAAAAATACATCATAAACAAAGTGTAAACCCAGGAAGAAACTCACCTCACCCGAGTTTGTCGAAACTCCCACCTCACGGAGTTTGGTCTAAACTTCCCACCTCACGGAGTTTGTCAAACTCCTTAAACCTCTCTCGTGCCCACGCGCAGCCTCGTCGCCAGAAAGAACCTCTTCTCATTCACTGATCTCACTCGCCTGATCTCCCAATCTAGAGAGAAGCTTGATACTCTCACCCTTAAAAACTCAATTTCCAAACTCTCTCGCATCTCCCTTCAATTCATTGCTTTTGGTCTTTAATTGTAGGACAACATCAACACTAACAACTTTCTGTCTTACAATACTTAATCTATTTTCCAAAAATAACTATTTTGTCCTCAAGCTTTGGGTTTTAGACATTTGGTACTATTATTCCGAATTCCTTCCATTTCCATCATCTTCTATTCATAAATACATGTATAATATGTGGTGCATGTTATATGTGACTTGTCATATCAAGTCGCTTTTCTAAGACTCAAAACTCGGAGCGTCTCAAAACGCGGTAAATTCGACCGCCTCTAATCTCTACGAAATTTGACGTGGTTGCTAGGATTTCACAAAGACGATTCCAACGGTGAAATTCGTTTCGTCATCCGAGGTCTAGAGAATAAATCCCTCTGAATTTTACCAAATTATTTGGTTTTACCATTTTTCCGTAAATTGGAATTTCTGCCTTACAAGCACCCATGTTCCTTGATGCCTGTATGTCATCCACTCCTCCCTCTCCGCCTACACGGAAGAGCTGATGTGCTTCTAAATGCTGGAGGCTCGCTCGATTCATTCGGCTCACTATTGCACATGCTCGTGCGACAAGAAGGATGCAACCCTACTACCTCAGAAAGCCTCGCCGGGTCAAAGCCTAGGCTCGACCGCACTCTTGACTACCCCCACGCCCTTCCCGCGACTAGCCATCTACACATGTCAAATGGGCAAGTTAAAATCAAATGCAAGATCTTTAAGCAAGTATGCTAAACACACTCGAGACACTATTCATATACTTAAAACATTTCATACACAATGTCCTTACATTTAGGTAATGTGCAAGACATGATTTCATTTTATTAAATCATAATCACATCAAAAATTTTATTTTTGAAAATTTCATTTTTAAAAGATTTTATTTTATTTTTAAAATTTTTTATTTCCTGTGATTTTATTTTATTTTATTTTCTCTTCTTTTTTTTTAAAAAAATATTGTGAGTAGTGTTCATGAACAGTGACTCATAAACAATGCACTTAGTCCAAAACTCGGTTGGGTGCACGTGCACACCCACCGATTCTCGGGGTTGCGCAGCATGGTGCGCCAAATAAGGCCACAGCCATGCTGCAGATACGCCGCACGCAAAGCATCGCGGTCGTGTTCTGGCGGTCGCGTTCTATGGCCGGCCGTCGGTGCCAAGCGCCAGATCGTACCTCGTGTCGCTGATCTGCATCGGTCGCGGTCGCGGGCTCTATGTCGCAACACAACTCCGCGGTCTCGCTTCCCTTCCTCGGTCGACACCTTATCGCGCCACCGCACGCGCGCATATCGCACTCCGCGTCAGGTCAGACGCGACACGTACCAAATGCCACGCCCTCAACCACTCGCCACGACATACACCGATTGTATTGTGACACACCAACCCAAATCACCACTCGTCACGATACAAATATCAGACGTGGACACACCCCCCACTTGCTTTCTCCTGTCACGATACAATTTATTGTATCATGACCCTCACTCCCAGTCAAGTCCTCAGCCTGTCACGATACAACTGATTGTATCGTGACACACTCCACCAGCCCAAACTGCCTCCGCCTGTCACGATACAATCCGATTGTATCGTGACATGCTGTACTGTACTCTCACCACGCCAGAAAGGCGGTCACTGGCGCCACCTCCATCAGATCGCGATACGTCGCAAAGAACCCATTCTCGTGTCTCCTACTTTTTTTTTCCTCATTCTTTTTTTTTTTCTTCACTCCTACTACTGGAAAACACCCTATATATATATATATATGAGTATATATATATATATATATATATATATATATATATATATATATATATATATATATATATATACGTTTTTTTTCTTATTCTTCAGTACACCCAAATAAATTTATAAAAATTTATTTTATTCATTTTTCTTCAGTTTTACACACTGTAAAAACCTTAGAAAATTTCTTCTCATTCATTTTTTTTTTCATTTAATTCTGGGCCATTTTGTCAAAAATTTCTCGAACACGTAAGGTTACATTTTTCTAATTCTGTTCAACATTTTCTCCTATGATACTCACCAAGCATACAAATCATACACACAACACATAACAATCAACATAAGAGAGTGCTGCCTCAATCACACATAAGCACCATGCATGCAAGTACGAACCTGTCCCGATTTCCTAGGGCAATCACATACCTAAACCCTAACATCGAGCCATACTTAAGCTTCGTGATGTTCTTATACCCTCAATGACCATGGCCTAAGCCAAGTCCCCCAAGCCTTAGGTACTCGTATACCTAAGCTTTGATACTACTATGTGACGCCCCAAAACCCAAACCATTGACAACTGGCCAACCCGCTGAATACCGCGGATGCTCGCAACCCACACCACTCATAATTCCGTAGCCCCCTTGTACGAGGAGCTCTTACCCAAGAAACCACACTCGTCCCAACACGCATCGCTGTGCGACCCCCGAGCCCCGACCCGACCCGATTGGCGAGTCCGAACCGAAACCCCGGGGACGCTCGTTTTATTTCTTTTAAAGTCATTAATCAAATCTCTTTAGTTATTGTTTTATTAAATTTTAGTTTTCAGTGTCGCTAATTCGTAACTCTCGACTTTAACCCGATCATGGATCCAAGCAGGAGCCCTAAGCATTCCGATATTTTCAATTATCTTATCAAACATTTGGCTTGGTCTTATTCATTTTAGATTTTGTACCGCTGGAAGCATTTCCCATTTTGTAAGTGCTCCATAAAACATTTTATAAATTAACAAAAGATCTATAATATTTATATTTAACAAAATGTCTTTACAAAAAATAGTGATCCTGCAGTTCAAACTGCTTAAGCAAAATGTCAATGTTTGGAAAGAAATATAATTTTAAGACAGAGCATACTCCGCGTAATTCCTTCGCTATGACTCAGCTCCGATTCAGTCTTGCTTCGATGTTCACGCTCCTAAGACTACGCATTGATAAAAATAATACGCTAAGCATTTCTATGCTATAGCGGTTCTATATGTACTCAAAGATTCCATTTCTCAGTTCATATAAACTAGTCATGCATTTATCAAAATAATGCCTTTTGAGTATAACATCGTTGTAATGTAAAGATACTTATACAAATACACTTTCAATACCATCATTCATTGTCTGCTTCAGATTCCACATATAGCTATAGAATTCGACATCCACGATAGATTCACTATGTGAATCCTCGGTCATTGTCATCCGTGAGTAATGTGGTTTCACATCTCAATATTACCCCAACACACATGATCATAGAATGACATCCACTGGTCATTCATTTGGTGAATCCCGTCTTGTTTGTCATCCAAATGATTCTCGTCTGAATATTACCATCTCCCACATATTAATGATAGAAGTCGCACATTCATGACAAAGATTCACTTTGGTGAATCCCCGCCATGTCCGTCATTCAAAGAGCAAATGTGATTTCATTAGACAAATACGGTCATCCCCATGACTTAACTACTTGGTAACCCGCCATGTTGGTAATCCAATACGCTTCAAAAATCACTCACTTTTATGCAAGAATTCACTTACAAAGCTCAAAATATCAGATACATGCATATATTTGCATTCGGAATAACAATGATTCAAATCAATACTAATCATTCAAATCTATATATATGCATAATTTGTAAATGAGAGCAATATGAGAATAAAGAATGTGCGAAATAAACTAGAATAAAGAACAAGTATAGAACAAATAAAGAAATAGAGAACTAGTATGTAATCGCACCAATTATCGATTCCGCTTTCTTTCGATGTCAATCCTAAGGCCGTTGTCGCCTTCACCCGCACCTGGTCAAATACACCATCTCACTTTAGTGATATCTGATGCAAACAATCTATCAAACGACCCGCTTGCCTCAAGGTTCGGTATGGCACGCTTTGACTTAGACTCATTCTTATTCCTATGAGTCTACTTTTACTTAGGAACTGGAACTGGTCTTAATCTGATTATCCAAACTAAAGTTATGGCATTTCATGCAACCTAGTCTACACCGGATTAAATCAGAACAGTTTGTATTACTAATTTTTCCGGGGTCTTAACCCATGTTCGACTCTCAGTCTTTGTACTCATTTAAATTTAAGGTGCTAAGGGTTCTTATTCCAACCGGAATCACCCACTCGAGCACCGAAAATTCGTTACGTCCGAAATAAACCCGACTTCACTGGCGTCCAAAGCCGATTTATGAATTTTCTTGCCACTACCCACTTTGAGGTGAATCTTGTGGCATTCTAGGATCAGAATTTGACTGTATGATTAACTCTCTTTAAGTTCGTTCCTCCTTGAAGTCTATTTTACGTAGCCACTGAATCACCAAATCGATAAGAAAAATGAGAAGTTGTGCGCTCAAAACACAAAAATCGCCACAGAAATCAGAAGTTCACCGGTAGAACTTGTCTCCCTAATCGGTAGAATTTGGCCAAAAAATGACCGGGACCTAGGGTTCTACCTGTGAACTTAACTCACCGGTAGAAGACACCCGAGAATGCCTTAATGCAAAGTTTTTCACATTTTTCCATATGTTTCAACTCCAATCAACTCTAATACCTCATAAATCACTTCAAGACCACTCAATTCATCTTATGATTCTTTTCTACCAATTTCATTCAATCCTTCTCTCATACTTCTGAAAAGACTACTATGAATTTCTTTTCCTAAAACCATTCTTAATATGGATCTCAACCCATACACATACCAAAATATACAAAATTATTAGGCCTGTTCCAAACTAAATCCCTTTCTTAATTAAACCTTGTAAATCCAAACTGCATGAGGATTCCAACATGTTTTTCTTGTAATATTTGGGGTTTTACCCACAACACTCAAATGCTAAGGTTTGTGTGATCTCTTCCACAAAAACTAGACAAAGGAGGACCATTCTCCAAAACAGTCTTAGAGAAACAAAACACATTGATCCTAAGTATAAATTACATGGCCTCGTTTCAGACCCTCCCTCCCTCCTTCTTCTTCCTCTTGTTTCTTCATTTCTCTCTTTCTTCTCCCCTCACACGTTTCTTTTTCTTAAAGCAACAGAGTGACCCAAATGATATTGCTCAGCTTGTTCTATTTTCTTTAATATTTTCTAACTTTTCATAAATTGCAAATCAGCCTTGGGCAACTCTTTATTCTTGGTAAAATTCAACTTGTTTTGACCTCATTGTGGCCCATCTTCACTCCCCATTAGATATTTATATCCCCATGAAATTCAATTCTTGGTCCTTAGAGGCCATGTCAAATTTCCTGGGTCACTTAAATTCTACAAGCTATTTCATAATTTGTCAATCTCACTACTTCTTCCGTGAAAGTCCAAGTTTCTGTTCCAACATACCTAGTGAACATATATTTAGTACTCTGCCATGTACCCTAGTATTTTAATATAAACTTAGGATATATAGTTATGAGTAAAACTGCTACCTAGGGCCCATACAATGATACTGATCGAATATAAGCATCAACTATATATCATAGTTTCAAAGAAAGGGCTAATTTCAGCTCTTATACAAACATATGGCTAAAAGTTTAAAACATTCTATCATAATTTATCCAACTAAAACACCAAAGCCACACCCGCTCTTTCAAAATCGGCCTCTAGGATACCGTCTCGAACACTCCCTGCACCGAAAAATAATACAGGGCCCCTCATGCAGGAAACATCGCCAGCAGTGGAATCCACTCAAATGGCCATTCACCCAAGTGCATTCGAGCAAATTCAGGATCCTGTACTTGAATGTTTACATGCCATCCTCCATGTCTCGAGTCCACCGACTCTCACACCGCTCTGCCTACGTGACGAGAAAACACAATTTTCAAAACAAAACTCATTGCTCTTGAAAATAAACTACCGAAGTATCGGTAAAAATATGGGACTACTCCTAGAGGCGAATGTGTCAAGAAACTCCTAAAATACCATGGTCCTGACCGAAATGTAATAATCTATTTGGACCGTCTCCCAACCCCATTCTTCGGAAATTAATCATGTGAAATTTTTTTTGCAACCATGTTCGTTTTTCTTTAAATTTTCATGTCATGCACTCATACCTAATTTTTAGGTTACCCCGGTGCATATGAAATACACTATGCCATTTCATGTCATTCACACAATATAGCTCACACACACACATATATATATATATATATATATATATATATATATATGTTATATATATATATATCAACATATTTAAATCAAGATACAACATGTTATGTAATTTCAAATATAATTTACACTCACTATACTAATTTCTGCCAACCATCACCCAAATCAACTCACTTGAGCTATTCACAAACCTCATTCCAATGTTCTACACACACAAATTATATTCCATATACTGAATCTTGCTGTTAATACACAAAGTTTGTGCATTAACCTACTAATTCCTCCTATAACCTAAAACCATTCATTTCATCACTCAAGCACCCAACACATGGACGTTTGGTCCACCACAAACTGGACTGCTTATAGCCCCAAATACAGCAAGTGGTCAGCCCACGGCAACCCACTCTTCCTACACGGCTCCTCTCAGGAACCCAATTTCCATGGCATTCTTTGCCTCATACAGACAAAACACAATTTTAATGTACACTATGCAATACAAAGCAGCCCCAACAGTAACTCAACTCGTCTAAATCGAGTCCTAATAAATTCCTCTGGCCCGTCCCATGTTTTCGATCGAATAAACTGCCCCCTCACGCCCAAACCAACTCAAACATTGGCAAAAACACTTAAATAAAGTGTAAAAGAAGCAGGAGGAACCCCTACCTCGCGGAGTTTGTCAAACCTCAAAACCCGTGGCTCACGCACGTCTCGTCAGATAACAACTTTCCTTCTTGCTCCAAAGAAATCCACCATCCGACACCAAAATCTAGAGACAAGGTGCATTTTTCTCTCTCTAGAAATCACAAACCTCAAAATCCTAATCTTTATGCTCTTTTGTTCTCCCCACGTTTTGGCTCAAATTTTGAAGAAGACAACACTATTAGCTATCTTGTCTTCTTCCTCATTAAGAATTTAAACAATGTCATCCATGTCCCTTCTCTTGAATTTTGACACGTGGCACGATCTCGGCCATCCGTTTCCATCATCTCTCTACTCGTGCAAATAACATGAGTACACGTTATAATGAACTCATTACATCAAATGTCGCTTCTATCAAGACCTGATACTCCCACGCCATTGCCTCGAACGCTGCACCCGACCGGCTCCTGACCAACGAATTAACTTGTTAGCCAGATTTCGCGAGACAACCCAACTGAACCGCCACATCCCAGATCTAGAAAATTTCTGATTTCACCGAAATTACGATTTTGCCCTTTAGAGTAATCGATTTTCTGCTTCACAGACTCCACGGTTTATCCTCATGGGTTCTTTCTAAGATTTCGCATTTGGTCGCCTCTCACTCATAGCCCGGCTAGACTGGCGAGGAGGTATCTTTCTGGATTCGGCTTCCTCATTGTTCTGGGGTGGTGAACGATAGGGAAGTGGAGAGCTGTTCGAAGAGAACTCGTCATCTGTGGGCTGATCGCTATGGTCCGGGCAGGCGGCCCTTTTCCCCATCCGCCCGCGCCAGGTACACGCTGTGTGCTTCCTCAGGGGTTTTCGACCCATTGGCTTCCCGTGCGCCCGTAAGCACTCGCTCTCCCGTTGTAAAAGGCTTCCGTATGTTCACGCACCCGGTCATCCACGGGCCTCGCTTCCTTCGCTTAGCCAGCCTCCATATCCTCGCACCGGTTAAACCTGGGCCTTCGATGAGTCGATTCACTAGGTCATAGACATGGTGATAATCTTCGACGGTCCGGTGGGATGACGGGGAACTACTAAGCTTTCAGGTGAAGAGAGATTACTAGGGAGTAGATGAACCTAGGCTCTAGCGTATCGCCTCTGAGATTTCCTACCGACCGCCTCACAGACGACGCCTGTGCAATCCTGCACCCTTTGGGGGCACCGGATCATCTAACATACACCCGTCAGCGATAACCTCGCAAACAAACAACTAAGAAAACGACCAGGAGTGGTCTCCGTCGCCCGCCCTTCTCGATGACGGTTAGAATCTCTCTTTCAAACGGGAGTCCTTTTCTTTGCTTGGTAGCCGCTTACCTTATTTCACTTCACGACCTTCTTTATCAAAGAGAATGGATCCTAATTTTCGCAAAAGGATAATTCCTTCAAATCTAAGGAAGGTGGCACACATTCCACATGGCATCAGCTTCTTCCTTTTAAATGGGAGATCGGAGGGGAAGTGGCGTGGATCTCACAAAGGACCGATTCTTCCTTTTAAATGGACATATTCCCCGAATATACGACCCCAAGAGCGTTTATCCACCTTGAATTCATGGCAAGGTATGGAAGGGCGCATACGCTCCTAGGGGGAATCTATCCGACAGTACTTGTCAAATAAATCCTCTCCAAGAGATGGCATCCGGGGAATCCAATTGCCTATCCCCACGGCCATGGAGGATACGTGACTGGGGCTTCTGGGTCGGCCAAGAGGGTCTGGACTCTGCAGCCGATCAATCAGAATCTTTAACCGTGACGTGGCCTACTGGTTAAAGGATATGGGTCGAAAACCATGACACCCACACCTTCTTCCTGAAAATCGGTTTCAAAAACAATTGCGGAGAAGTCTGACCTTGTTTCTGTCTTAAAATATTCTTATATTAAATTAAATATGATTTTAAAATTTCATACTGAAAAAGAAAAAAAGTTGATGCTTCTTTCTTGATTGATGCACACCTAATTCTTTTGAATTTTGAGTCAAAATCATGTCAGTGGCTCAATTAAATATTTAAAACTTCTATCTGACCTAAATAAAATATAACAAAATCCAATATAATAAGATAGAGAGTAATTAAAAGAACAAGTGGAAATAGTTGATAATTTATTTTGAATTAAAATAAGATGAGATCATAAAGAAATAAAGGGATAACGAAATAGATAAAGCTGATTTGTGACTACTACTTACTTTCTAACTCTACGATTTCTTGTTGGTAAACAGTAATTGATTCATGTGTTTGAACTACTACTTTTGTTTGACTTTTTAAGTCATTAGCCACTCGAAATCAAAATTTAACCAGATGGTTAAATCCATATTGATTTTAATAAAACTAACACTTTATTATATATTCAATGAATGGGTGCTGTGTATAAATTCCTAATTTTAGAGGAGTAGGAGTGAGAATTTCACGAAAAGGACATTGATGCCATCCATATTATGATTTCGTCATTATCTGGTTGCATGTGCGTGTTTTTTTTTTTTTTTTTTTTAGTCAAAATAATGCAGCCGAAGGCTTCAATTTTCAACGCATGTTTTCTTCATCTCCAGGAACCAGCGAATTTTCTACTCTTGGCTGCATCACTAGTCAAATTAAGCTAGCATGCAAACCATGTTTCCGGGGATATTTCTCTCAAAAAGTAAACTAATTAAAATATATTTAAGTGAGATAAAATTTTCAAACAGGCCGATGGAAACCGTGCACATGGCTGATGAGAAGAACTCAATTAATACTCATCAAGGAAATTGCAAGTCCTCATTTATAGATTTAATAACTTCCTGAAATTTTCTGAAATTAAAACACGCTCATCAAATGGAAAGGTTTGATTTGATATCCAAGTGCGCATTTCCCTTAGATTGGAGGGTAGTGGAGATTGAAGAGATACCGAGTTTAATAATTATGCAAGATGATAGATACTACTTCTGGAAGACGAGATTTTGGAGCTAACCACCAAGCAAGTGGGATTGTTAAATCGTGAAGCTCGACCTATTTGTTTGTTAAATCCACTGATTTTGACTATGACAAACATCCTCAACATCATATATATGGTCTTTTTCGAAATGTAGAAAAAAATGTAATGATTAATAGGCGTGAGTCAGACACGCACCTCTTCAACCTTAAAGTCCAATCAAGCCAATCGAACGAAAACAGCCTACCAACCTCATCCATTGGTCTCCTAGCTCCTTTAATCACACACTAAAAATGTACAAATTTAAAAAAGAACTCAATTATTTGCTAGAGTGATGATCATAGAGAAAATTAAACATCACCCTCGTACCCAAACTTTCAAACCGATCAACTTGATAAATTACTGATCCCAATCAATCCACTATCACGTAATAAGTTCCAATAGCTGTATGTCATGAATAAGAACTGTTTAACAATGACAAAATGACCAAGTCCAGGCGGTATGTCTAATCAAGAGTTCTCCTTCCCATCACGCGGTTTCTTTTTAGCTCACAATGAAAATTAAAAAAAAAAGGAAAAAAAAGAGAGAGAAGTCAAATGGCATACACTGCTGCGTAGGAGATATCATTCTTTTAAAAAGGAAAAGGAATAAGATAAGCGTTCCACCTCTACTATAAATATTAAATACGGGGTAGTACTCCACCAGGAGAGAGCACCGTAAACTCAGTTCAAAAACACAAAGGTCTAAGCTCTATGGCTTCCTTTATCCTTGTTTTCCTGGCCCTGTATGCTCGTTTCAATAATGGGGATGGGAAAATGCCCAACTATCCCCAACTTCTATGCAAGTACTTGTCCTAGGCCTCTCTCTACCATCTGAACTGCAGTAACAATGCAGTCGCCAAAGATGCCGCATGGCGCTCCCATTGCTTTCGCCTCCATTTCCATGATTGTTTTGTACAGGCAAGTCCCTCCTTCTACATATCCAACTCCTATTACGTTTGAAATTCAGAAGTCATCCATGATGATTTATCACTGTTTGATTCCTAAAATGGAGTTTGGGTGTCAGTCGACCTTTCTTGTGGCACAAATATTGATTTTAGATTTTTCCAACCATTATCAAATCTAATCTTTCATGTCATCTAGAAACATGTTCAAATTTTTTATTTTTTAATATAAATTAGAAGTCGTATTTATTAATTACAATTTCTTAATTATACTAAAAAATATGAAATTTAAGCATCTAAGTAGCATCAAAGAGGCATAGATTTGATAATAGTTTGGAAAAAAGACCTAAAATCAATATTTGTTTTAAAAGAAGGGTTATTTTTACACCAAACTCCTTAAAATGTTAGTAAATCACAAGAAAGGAATGTAACTGTTTAACAGGAAAATATGTACTAATAATAACATTAATTTTCATGTGACAGGGATGTGATGCTTCTATATTATTGGACGACACTTCAAGCTTTACTGGAGAGAAGACAGCAGGACCAAATAGGAACTCAGTGAGAGGATATGAGGGTGATCGACACCCATTAAATCTCAAGTGGAAACTTGTGCCCTGGGGTTGTTTCTTGTGCATCTTAACGGTGGTAGCTCGGGACTCTGTCGTTGCTGTAAGTGGCAGCCTAGTAATCTTCATACATATAAACATTATTTTAGAGCAGACGGTTCAAATAAATGTTTAATTAACTAAATATTTGTGCATTTTTTTTCAGTTGGGTGGGCCATCATGGACTGTGCCATTAGGAAGAAGAGATTCAACGACCGCGAGTTTCAGTGCTGCTAACAGTGACCTCCCTGGCCCGGGCTTAGATCTTAGTGCTCTTATATCTAGCTTCTCCAACAAGGGCTTCACTGCTAGGGAAATGGTGGCTCTCTCAGGTAGGGTTGGTAATTCGTGTTCATGGATCATATTAGTATCGTATCGATATATAATCGTATCGACGTTCAATGATTGAAGCTATCTGAATCGTAAAGCGTGTGATATCAAAATTGTCCAATTTCATTGATTGTATTAAGTATTTAGGCGGTCGGCCCAATATGATTAATTTAATTTGATTTTTAAAATAATAAAAATTATAATTAATCATTCGTATTCTAATATAAATAACTTATAAAATTTAATATGTTTATTAATTTTATTCTTTAAAATATGGATTATAATTAATAATTTATATTTAACATAAATACTTGCATTAAATAGATTAATTAATTAATATAATAATTAAGCGGATGGAGTGGATCAGTCGTGTTTAGGCATGCTCCAGCTAGCAGATATGTGCGTTATTAAATATGTTAGGCAGATTGTGAATATAGCAGCAACGATTATCACTGATTCGAATCATTAAGCGTATTGAGGTTTGTGTGGGTCAATTCGAATGTCGTATCAATTTGTAGGTCTTTCTTCTTTATGTATATGTTGTAATGCTCTGGCATTAATTTGAGGTAAAGATTGATTTAAAGATGTGATTTAAAACGGTATGTTTGCTATGACAATATTAATTCATTCAGGAATCAAGACTCTCTTCTTATAATGAATACCTGTCAGTAGATATTATGAGATACCATCGTGTCATTGATAGTAGATATATGAATAGTTCATTCCTTTATCAGTTAGGTCAAGAATCGTCGACAGCCCAGGTATATTTTAGTTGTGTTCAGATTCATGTGCTAAAGTTATTTTATTTTAGGAACTCATACCATAGGAAAAGCAAGATGCACAACTTTTCATGTAGACACAACGAGACCATCTGACGCAGCATTCGCAGCATCAAAACAGCAAATCTGCCCAAGTTCAGGTGGAGATGATAATCTGTCTGATCTGGATGAAACTACTGCTGTTTTCGATAATGTTTATTTCAGAAATTTGAAGGAGAAGAAGGGTCTGTTGCACTCAGACCAACAACTCTATAATGGTGGCTCCACAGATTCCATTGTTGAAACCTACATCACCAACTCCGCCGTTTTCTTTAAGGACGTGGCCAATGCCTTGATTAAGATGGGAAACCTGAGTCCCCTGACGGGAACTAATGGACAGATCAGGACTGACTGCAGGAAAATCAATGGATCCTAGTTATTTTGTCACTTTTGTTTCTTTCTATTTCAAATGTACGTTTTAGTTTGTGCTTTAATTAATATTATTTGAAAGTAGCTTATCACGAGTGATTTGCAGAAATTTATCTGGTTACCATTTTGTGCTAGCTCATCCAACTCAAGGTTTATCTAAATAAAATTTTAGTTGGTAAATTTATTTCCATGCATGTGCAATTTTGAATGACTACAATTAATTTTCTAACTCGTTTGATTCAAGTCCTTGAGGCAGCTAGCTATAGTGGTAAAGGAGTGAGGAAGAAAGAGGTCCGAGATATCCAAGTTTAAATCTTTATAAAAACAGGTTCCTACAATGTTAATAGTTGTTAAAAAAAAAAAAAAAAAGAACTCATTTGATTCAAGTAATTTTAAGAAATATTTGTTGCATAGGAAGATGTGTTTTATGTTATAGCTAAACAATAGGCAAAACATTTAAAATTAGAAAAGAGGCATGAGTGGTATAGTTCACGATTTATTTAATAACTATTTTCATAAATAGTACTTGATTTTTCACAAAAAAAAATATAGAGAATAATCAAATATGTTCCCCAATCAAAAAATTATTTAGTTTTTTAACATCCATTACTACATTACAAAGTTGTAGTAATTGATTCATAAAACTTAGATTTGATCCTTCCTAAACCATTCAACCACGCCTCATTATCATCAAAATTATATAGTTATTTTCAATGGTTTTAAGCTCATTTATATTGGAATTGTTCCCAATCAAATGGTTCGATTGTAAAAAACTTCGTTTGTATAACGAATAAGCGCTACATTAAAGTTAGATTGATTTAATTTATTGGAATATGATTTTATACGGATATATAATATATGTAGATTAAAATTTTGATTGAAAGCTGAATTTATTAAATAAAATTAGATACTTGGTGTAAAACGATCGCATGTCGGCATCTTTATAAGCGAATCACAATAAATTTTAAAGAACTATTTATCGAAGAATTTTTTTTTTTCTAAAATCAAATGCCAAATCGGATTCCATGTGATGTTTGTCTTCTCATGCAAAATATGAACTTTTGACTTCTAAAACAACATGTTTATTAATACCAAAATTCATCGATATTAAAAATTTTGATGTAAACAAATCATTTTTCCTTTCTTTTACATCACATATTTCAATACAAAGGTAATTAAAACTAGCTGGAAAAAAAATTAACAGACGAATAATGGCCATGGACATTGTCATCCCATCAGAGAGTCATACTCATATATATATAAATATGTACATGAAATACTCAAAAATAAGATAAAGATAAGTGACGAAGTGTTCATGACAGAGAGGTGAGTTAGGCCGATATGATTATTGATAGCTTGGATAAGATAGGGGTTTGTTAAATGCTTTCATGTCAAATTAAATCTCTTCTTTCTTGGTCCAGATTTTTGTGCTAAAAAAAGAAACCAGTCCGACTCAGCGGGCCCACTATGTCTGCTCCTTCGTCATCTTCAGAGGCCGTCGTCTCCCGTGGATTTATCAACATCTCAAATTCCTCTAGTAAGAGATATTTATGAATTATGATTTGACATATTTTATTTCTCCTCCTAGACTATTTACCGGGTAGTCAAGAACTAATTCTTCATTGCCCAATACTCAAATTGTTACTGAAAGGAATTTGAAAATATACAATCTTTTCATTGCTAGTGTGTCTAACTTTGAAATGAACTAATTCTTCTTAGAGAAACAAAAAGTAACTAAATGCTAGAAGCATATATTAATTAGAGTAGCGCTGATTGAAACAATCACTATCAAGTGAAGAAACCTCAAAAATTTAACCTACAGCCATTGAGCTGCTGATACTGTACAATGTTCACCTAATTTTGATGGCTTTCGCATATTCATGGGTGTTTGCATGCATGTATATGTATTTCCATATCTCGTGATTAATTTCTCAGTTCATCACTTCATTGTAATGTTTTTGAAAAAAATTAAATATAATAAATAAAAACTTAAACGTTGTTTTGGGTCTGATCGACCATAATAAATGTGATTTAATACTTTGAGTATATATATATGTATTTTTTAATGGAATGCTTATGTCAATACAGGTGCATGCAAGTTGTATCCCCGCCGAACGTCGAAACTTATTAAGAATTTTGTGTTCAAAACATGATTATCAAATATATATGTATTTTTTAATGGAATGCTTATGTCAATACAGGTGCATGCAAGTTGTATTCCCGCCGAACGTCGAAACTTATTAAGAATTTTGTGTTCAAGGCATGATTATCAATCAGCACATGGTCTTTGTTGGGGGGTTTGAAAATTGAATCCGTCAATTATGCATGAAACTGAGCTCTCTGCTTAATGCGACAAACTAAAAACAACCAACCCACTTAGCCTTCTCAGCTGTCACTCTTTCTCATTTTCCTCAACTTTACTCCAACGTAAATTATCCAATAAATGTGGAAAGGAACTCAGGTATTTGTTAGTGTCATTGTAGTTAGAGAGAAGGAAAAAAGTAATAAAATCCCTCATACTAAACTTCAAACTGGACCTGGGTTACTTTTTCTTGTCGGTGCTTAGTTAAGCATTAAACTCCAACAGACTAGTCAGCGGTGAATCGAGTTTTAAAGAATATAATGAAATACAATCCTCTAAATCTTTCGAATAATGAATCCCAAAAAATATAATAATAAAGTAGGCATGTAATTGATTCCAGAATTTTCAGTCGTAGGCCGTGGACGAAAACTGTTTTGTAGTGACTTGATCTACAGAGAGGATGACCAAGTCCAAGAGATGCCCAATTTGATCAAGTTCTCTTTCCCGACATGATTTTTGTTTTCTCGTATACCGGAATGTCGCCATATGACATGAATAAAAATCCAACAGGGCCCACTAACGTAAATATTTGACATTTCTTCAAAAAAAAAAAGAAAAGAAAAGAAAAGAAAAGAAAAAGTAGATGTTTGACATTTCTACCTGAGTTGCTTAAATATGGAGTAAGCACCAGTTCCGAAGCACAATTCCTTGGTTTTGTTTCAACGCCCTATCAAACCACGAAGCTATCCTCGTTTTTCTTATTCTGTATATTTGTCTTTCCTAATCGGGATAGCACATGCGCAGCTATCCTCGGACTTCTATGCAAGTTCATGCCCTAACGCTATCTCTACCATTCAAACTGCTGTAAACAGTGCAGTGGCCCAAGAGAGCCGCATGGGCGCCTCTTTGCTCCGCCTCCATTTCCATGATTGTTTTGTCTTGGCAAGTCCTTTTTTTTTTTTTTCTGGATATTCTGTTTTCAAAAACAAGCTTACTTCTGACTAGCTCGTCAACTTAGCTTACATGGGAGGGGGAGGAAAATATTAGTAACATGCATGCATACATAGCTGTTTGACAGGACACTATACTAATACCACTTCATGTATTGATTCAACAGGATATGTGATGCTTCTATATTATTGAATGACACTGATAGCTTTACCGAGAGAAGACTGCCGGGGGGGAAGATCACCCTGTGAGAGGATATGAGGTGATCGACACCATTAAACTTCAAGTGGAAAGCTTGTGCCCTGGAGTTGTTTCTTGTGCAGATATCGTAGCTGTGGCAGCTCGTGACTCTGTTGTTGCTGTAAGACACCAACAATTCCTTCACTACTACTATATATATATATATATATATATATATACATATATATATATATATATCATAACCTGGCAGTTTATAATGGGGTTCAGAGATACAATAATGTGCATACTCTATTCTACAATCACCGTTATTAGTTAAGAGATTTCACAAATGGTTTCACAATCACCATAGAATCCTCTCATCATGGCCGAAATTGTACATACGTTGATCGGTGTTCTAATGAAGTAATATAACACTGAACCTGAAAATGATTAATAATAAAGACACTTCAACAATTTGTTAATTAACTACCTAATTTTGTTGATTGATTATGGTTTTTTTTTCCTAGTTGCGGTCAACATGGATGGTGTGCAATTCAAGCAGAAGAGATTCAACCACGGCGAGTTTGGAGTACTGCACAGTGACCTCCTCCCGACCTCAGATCTTAGTTCTCTTTATAAATCTCTTTCTCTAACAAGGGCTTCACTACTCCAGGAAATGGTCGCCTTTCAGGTATACTGCGGCGGTTGGTAGCAGAAAATGATTAGAAAATTCATAAAAATAATTGAAAGTTGATTTAGGTTTCTTGAAAACCAAGCTATGAGAACACTTTTGAAAAACGAATACTATTTATGTTTACTAAATTTACTCCATTATTTCATATTTATTATTCCCTTAAATTAATAATTAACATAGTTTAGGCTAGGGGACCTCCAAGAAGATCCAGTCCACAGCTCACTCTTAAGCCCATAACATAGCCCGCTAAAGCCTGATCAAAGCCCCTTTTAGAAGGGTCAGCTTCATGGGGTTTTATTTTAGACTTAGCCTTGCTCGAGAGCTATTAGGACACTGCCAGCCCATGCTTCTCCTATCCTTATTCATCCCATGTTATTTAGAAAAAATTAGAAACTAAAAGTGCTCTTATCTGTGAGAACAAAAGTTATAATCAAATAGGGTATAATTTTCTTTGCTGTTTTAATATAAAAATAATATCATATTTCAAAAGAGAACAGCGGAGAGCTTTACGTACAAAACCCTCATACTTTTATATGCTTTTTTCTCTGTTTTAGGAACTCATACCATAGGGAAAGCACGGTGCACAAATTTTCGGGACCGAATTTACAACGAGACGAACATCAATGCTACCTTTGCAACATCAAAACAGGGAATCTGCCCAAGCGACGGAGGAGATGACAATCTGTCTGATCTCGATGAAAGTACCAACGTTTTCGATAATGTTTACTTCACGAATTTGATAGAGCAAAAGGGTCTGCTGCACTCAGACCAACAACTCTATAACGGCGGCTCCACAGATTCCATCGTTGTTACAGCTCCGACCATCCGGCTTTCTTTACCGGATGGCCAACGCCATGATCAAATGGGAAACTTGAGTCCTCTAACGGGTACTGATGGAGAGATCAGACGAACTGTTGAAAGCCAACGGATAAATTTACATGTCTACTTTAATTAATGTATTCTGAGGCTTATCACAAAGTGATTTATTCTTATGTATTTTCTCATCAACTTAAAGTTGATCTCAATAAAGTTTTTAGTCAGAAAGTTGGATATATGGAAAAGATAAATTTATTGCACCATAAATTTGAATGGGTACAAATCATATTTTCAACTCATTTGATTACATCCAAATTATAATAAAATCTCACAAAGACTTGGTAAGAGAAAAGGTCAACTATATCTAGGTTATGTTAGATTTTTTATTTTAACTTTCACGAAACATTAGACCCATTATTGAGCAGAGGAAGGACTAAGTTGTCTTTTCGCATGGTCACCGTCTATATTATAACTTATGAATGTGATCATGACAGATGGTGACCATATGATAAAGCTTTCTGCTCAATACTCAATCCTAACGAATAATGCAACCTAATCTTGTATAGATGCCTGTTGCCAAGAAAACCATGCTAGCTCAACGGACCCACTACTCTATATATATGTATCATGCAGCATACGGTTCTGGCCCTACATCTTCTTAAATTTATTGTTTTTTAAATTCAATCACTATGAGCTGATCTTTTTCATACACTGACAAATTTTACTTTAGTTTGATAGCCTAATCTCTGGAAAATTAATATTCCTTTAATAGGTTTTAATTTGAGCTAAATATTTTTCATTTTCTACTCCTTTTTGAAATATACATCTCTTTAATGCATGTTTGTTGTATTTTATAATACAGGTGTTCACTATTGTTTTTTTTTCATTTTCTTAGCTTTATTTGTTTTCAAAAGGGAATAATGAATACAAACACATATCATTCTAAAGATATATAGTCTGGATATTAAACAAATCCATATAATTTTGTAATAAGGGTAATGCCAGAAATAAAACCTGCTATAACCTGAAGGATAGAGAATATAATAATTTGTAAATGGATAACTCAAACCTGGGCCCTTCCAGCCATAGTTTCTAGCTTTGTATGGAACCATAAATCTAATCAAGAGAATGCAAGAATAATGGACGAGTATCAAACACAAAAATTAAAAAACAAACAGTTGTTTGGCCACATCCATTTTAGCTCAGTATAAATTTTTCTTTCAATTTTGAGGGTAGCATCCCCTTGCACTGAACCTAAGCTAGATCCAATTTCTATTTGTGGAACAATATTTGATTTCCTAATATGTGCACAATGACATGATTATTATCCACTTTTTTCATATTTATATTCTATTGATATTTGTATTAGCCATGGCGACATTTTTCAATCGGGACCCACGGAGCGCTACCGGGTCGTCAATGAATCGGGATCGTTGTCGGGGCCGACCGCAGCTCTGCCACGACTCTAAAAACAAGAAAAGAATATGGGTCGGCGAGGCCATCGTCACGCCTGCCACGCCCAAGCCAGCCTCTCCCCAGGAGAAAAATAGACTACTTAGAGGGCTAATGTTTCGCATACCTTTCACCACAAATAGTCCCAGATTTATAAAGATATGTTTTTCCAATTTACGGTGTAAGGGTTCTTCCCATTTGATGGGGTATTTGGCCTTTATCGCTACCTGATTAATAAGTGATAATGATGGGTTAATCATCGGCGACCATCCTACTTCTCATCAAGAGATTCGTATTTCGATTTATCTGATAAGTCAGTTATTGTGAATTATCCTACTTCCCTTACTAGTGTGATTTAAGTTGATTTACAGGACATGGGTTTTTCAGATCTTCCATGTTATTGTCCCTTGGGGCGAACGAACTAGGCGATCTGAAAAACCCTAAGCAGTCTATCTTTTCTCTCAGGGAGGAACTGACTTAGGCATCGGAGCGGCCACGAGCAAAGCCCTCACTGACCCTCCTTCTTTCTTGTTTTTGTAGAGGAGTCCTCACACTAAAGCTCCACACGCCCAACAATGTCCCGGCCCGCCTAACAACCTCAGCACGCCCGCAACCCGCCTCCGGTTGAAAAGGCATCACCGCTACGCCGTCTGTGGGAACGACGCCTTATGGGGAACAAAGTCATCTCTCGCAATTGATGGTATCAACTCGAACACAATCGAGCAACGCCTAATCCTCCTCCAAGGATGCGTGATCACCAGCGATGTAGACAATCGACTTCCGATGGCACGCTAGGAAACAATGCAAGCCAACACGCACAGGTGGAGGCGCCTTCGCTTCACCAACAACCGCCTGATGGGAGAGTTAGAGCAACTCACCAGGCAGATGCAACGCCCGCGGGAAGTGTGACAAATTCAGGAAGGCCATAACATCACCCCTCACGAAGGGCAACCACCCCACTTACACTTTCGAGGTGTTGAAACGGAAGCGTAATTCCAATGAGCCAGTGGGGCACCACTACACCTAACTCCTGAGAGGAGGGCAACTACAACACCAGAGGACACGCCTAAATGATGAACTAAACCCCTCAAGAAGCAATGGGAGAGCCGATCGTACAGAGGTTCAAGGGGCCTCCAACAGAGCTCACCCGCATGAAGGAAGGTAAGGATGAGCTCCCGACTCCCATGGACACCGTACAACAAACCGAGTCCCCGCTCACAAATGTGAGGTGCTCCACTTCCCTTTCAAATGGCTTAGAATGTCAAAGTAGCCAGGAAGCGCCTGATGGTGCCAAAGATCCCCACAGGCATCATCTCAACACTTGTAAGAATCAAATGGAGCTACATGGGTATCAGGACCCTGTACGGTGCAGGGCTTTTGCTATCACGCTAAAAGGCCCAGCGCTGGCTTGGTTTAATAGGCTTCCACCATCGTCGATCTCTCATCTCGTGAGAGCTTCTCCATCAGCGCTCGGGCCTCCACTACTGGAGCCGACCGCACAGAAATGAAGCCATCACCCCATCGACCATAAAGTAGAGCTCACAAGAAAGCCTGAGATCTTATGTCCAGAGGTTCAATGCCGAGTCTCTGAAGGTAGATATACCCGATTTAGTTCGCTTATCACCGCATTCACTGCCATAGGCCAGATGCGCTAAAAGATCTGAGCTGTTTTCCATCCAAGAATCCTCGTGCAAGCATGGCCGAGGCGCCTTGCTAAAGCCGAAGAAGCATATAAACGGCAGGAAGCCCTCATATCCAAGAAAGGAAGCTCTTCACCTCACAAAGAGAAAAGCGGACCTATAGCTTACGTGATCGAGCCCTAAGAGACAAAGAGACATGGAGAGGTCCCCAAAGAAAGACAGAGAACAGTCCCCGAAAAGATGTGGAAACTCGAGATCGCTTTAGGTCCACTCAAATTCGAGCGCGATAACAAGATCACCATGTCCACCCTTGACGGCCACAAAGGTCAGGTCCCGAGGTACAACAAGCAACAATTCTTGAGATGGCCAACCGCATGAGGTCGACCTTACCAAGAGAGATAACTCCAAATATTGTGAGTTCCATGTGACCACGCATCAACGGATGATTGCATACAACCTCAGAAGAAAATAGAATATTTGATTCTAAAAGACGATATCTTCGCCGCTTCATAGCACTCCGAAGGCCGTGATCGCTCGAAGAACCACGTACCAATTTCTGCAGCACAACAACTCAAAGCATCAACAAATTTCTTAGGGAGAAATTCATGTGATCTCGAGAGAGGATTCATAGAGGTATGAGTCCACCGCTTAGAAGGCTCATTTGCGCAAAGACGCTCCGGGAGAGGAGATGGAAGTACAAGCAATGTCCAAACTACGTCGACTTGACACAGTCATAACGTTCTCGGATTCAGACCTGGAGGGATGCCAACACCCCCATGATGATCCTTTGGTGATAAAGGCGGTTGTGGCTAACAAAACGATCCATCGGGTCCTAGTTGACAATGGGAGTTCAGCCGATATCATCTTCGCTTCGGCCTTCAAGATGGGCATCTAAGGCAAAGTTGGAGCCACCAACACCCACCGTGAGGATTCTCGTGGAGAGAAAGTGCTACCTGGGCTCACTACGCTTATCGCCACTTCTGGGGAGACCCCGTCAAGCCACAACGACAATAAGGTTTCTCATAGTAGATGCCCCATCTGCTTATAACATGTTATTAGGCAGGCTTCTCTCAACGCCATAAAGGCCATTCCCTCCGCTTACCATATGATGATCAAGCTCCTACCATGTTTTGTGAGAATGGTTCGGCGGAGCACCAACACGCGGGCCAGGAGTGCTACTTCCCGCATCGTTGAAGCAAAAGCAAGAGACAACATATACTTGGACGAGCTCGATATTCACGACGCAGAGAGATGGCACACTCGGTAAAAACCGGAGTCTCCTCGAAGAGCTAGAGTCAGACGTTGGATGAAAACTCGAACACCTCGCCTACATCGCGAGGTGCTCACGACAACCTCGGTCTCCTTACTCCACTTCAGACCGAACAAGGATGTCTTCTCATGGAAGCAAACGGATATGGGAGGAATTGATCCCGCCATCACACTCATGCATCAACATCAGTCCATCTTTCAAACCAAATAAGTAAAAAGAAGGAGCTTTGTCTGAGAGGCAAAGCAATCAACGGTGAGGTCGCCAAGCTCCTCCGTGCATGGCACCAGAGGTGGAGTACCCAAATGGCTGGCCAACGTCGTATCACAAAAAGCAACCAAGAATGGCAACTCTTTGCATCGACTTCATCGGGACGTCAATCGAGCATGCCCAAAGGATAGCTCCGCTACTGACGATCTCATTGTAGATACCATACCGGCCATGAACTCCCCAGTTTCATGGATGCGATCCGCTACAACCAGATCGCACGGATCCCGACCACCAAGAAAAACCTTCATTCGCCGCTGCAAGGGCGGAACCTATTGCTATCGAAAGTGATGCCTTTGGGCTAAAGAACAGAGCTACATACTGCAGGTTGGTGAACAAGATGTTCCATAAATAGGAGCATCCATGGAGGTGTACATAGATGACATGTTGCAGTGCCAACCACAAATCGAGCCCACATAGCCTATCTCGTCCGAGGCGTTCCAGATCCTGAGAGAGTACAACATGAAGTTGAATCTAGCCAAATGCGCCTGAGTCTCAGCCGGAAAATTCTTAGGTTTTATAGTCACCAAATCGAGGAATTGAGGCAAAACTGTACAAGATAAAGGTTGTGCCTCGACATGTCGTGTGCTACCATCAAACAAAAAGGTCCAAAGTCTAACTCGGAAGAATAGCCGCATTGCTTCTGTCAGACCAAGGTCAACGATAAGTGTCACTCTTCTTCCGTGCTTCTAAAGAAAGCTTTTTCACGTGGGATACACATCGCGGGCAGTCGCTCGCATCAATACCTATCCGAGCCTCCCATTATGGTAAGCCTCAAAAGGAGAACCTACCTCCTCAGACTGCGCGCATTTCGACCGGGCCACGTCCTTATCAAAGACAAAGACCGAGTACACAAAGATCATGTCTACTATTGCAAAACAGTCTCGAGAGGAGTGTAAGAGAGGTACCCAAAGATGGAGAAACTAATCCTGGCATTAGTAACCGCAGCCCGAAAGCTCCGCCCTTATTTTCAAGCCCACACCATTGAAGTCCCAACAAAATACTCGATGAAGCAAGTGCTACACAAACTAGAGACCTTAGGAAGGCTGATGAAATGGGCCATAGAGCTGAGCGAGTTCAACATCAGATATAAGCCGAAAATCAGAATAAATAAAAGGGCAGTGTCTTAGCAAGATTTCATTCATGGATTCACTTAACTCGCCGAATACTCAAATGACAACTCCGACTCCCATCTCGAAACCGGTCTTCGTAGATTCGGGCCGCACGCTCAAGGGAAGCAGGCCGCTAACTCGACTCTCCTGTAAGGAATAGATATCTGAAAGAAGCACTGATTCGGTTCCAAGCCTCCAACAACGGAGGCTTCAGCACGAGGTCACAGGGGCTGGACTCAACCTCGCCCATTCATTGGAAGTTGACCAGCTTGAAGTGTGCAGCGACTCCCAGTTGGTAGTAAGATAAATAGAAGACGCCTATGAGGACAAATGTGAAAAAATGATCCTATACCTCAAGAAGGTACGAGATTTATTGAAAAAGTTCGTGCTGGTCCAGGTCAGACACATACCCAGAGCAGAGAATTCCCGAGCATATACCTTGGTAAAACTAGCCACAGCCTCACAAAAAGATCTCAGCAGACTGACGCCTATCGAACATCTCGCAGAGCCCTCCATAGATCCCCAACGCGGAAGTCTCCCCGCGTCGAGCCGAGCTGGATGGACCCCATTTGGGACTACTTAATAGAAGGATTGCTACCCAACGACCCGAAAGAGGCCTCTAAGCTTAGGACGAGGTCGGCCAGGTTCACTGTTCACCGGGGAAGCCTTTACAAGCGAGGTTTTTTCACACCTATCCTGAAGTGTATCGCAGGGAAGGACGCCGACTACGTACTGAGGGAGGTACATGAAGGCATATGCGGAAACCACATCGGAGCTCGGACATTAGCAGGGAAAGTTTTAAGGCATGGATACTACTTGTCCACAATGCTCAGAGATGCGACCGACCTAGTCAGGAAATGCAAAATTTGCCAGGAACACACCAAAGTCTCTCACCTCCCATCCGAGCCATTGACGTTGGTCACGAGCCCCTGGCCTTTCCAATAGTGGGGGTTGGATATATTGGGACCTCTGCCCATTGGAAAAGGCCAATGCAAATTTATCATCGTAGCAGTGGATTATTTCACCAAATGGGTCGGCCAACTTTGGCTAATATCAGCTTGGGTCAGAGACACGCAGCCTTTGTCAAGGCCCATAATTTGCAGGTCGCATCCTAAGTGGCCCCCGTGTGTCCGATAATGGGAAACAATCTGACAATCCTAAGTTCGTGGATTTCGTGGTCGGTACGCTCAGGATCAAGAACTACTACTATCCTCAAACATCCACAATCTAATGGCAAATAGTCACCATCAACTCTAAAGTATCAAAGACAAAGTTGGAAGACCTAAAAGGCAAGCTATGCATATCACCCGAGGTGTTGTGGGCATACGTAATCCATGCTCAAATCAGAATCCTCGTGAAACCCCCATTCGCTCTATCTTTGCATCGAGGCTGACTCGCCGAGATCGGATTAAAGTCCCCAAGGATTGAATTGGCTAGCATGAAATAAAACAAAGAGGCTCTCCGCCTAAACTCCAGACCTCCAGACGCAAGTGCGTGAGCAGTGTCCTGGAAGCGCACTAAGATCGCCAAAGGAAGACGCAGGTACTACGATCAAAAAGTCAACCCAAGAGTTACAAGCCCACGATCTTAAAAAAAGCCCCGTTTAACGAGAAAATTCAGCACATGGAAAATCAGCCCAACCTGGAATGCCCCTACATCAGATCCGCACATCAAACCCGCAACTACGAACTCCGCATCAAGGAAAATCGCCATGTCAGAAATTCGCCGAGCACCTAAAGCGCTTATCAACAAACCCCTGATTGTACTATAAATAAAGTATCATCAAATTTTCGATAACGACCGTTTGTTCACAGGATTATTCTCGTTTTAGTATCCCTGCTACATCAAAAAGCCGTGCATCTTGGTGAAAAGAAAATGAAGTAAGTCGTGGAATAAAGAGAAAGTTATTGTATCAAAGTACACACCATGCGCGAAAAATATATTGTTCTTTATTACAATAAAGGTACAATTGATTACACCAAGAAGGCTGTTCCTTACATCTCGTAACAAACACATGCTAGCTCCCCAAAAAAAATTCCCAAGAGAGAGAAAAGAGAGGGAGAGAGGAAGAGAGAGGCAAAGGAAAGGAGAACTTAGATGGGAAAAGAGAAGGAAAAGGAGAAAGAGAGGAAGAGAGAATGAAAAAGAAGGAGAAGGAGAAGAAAGAAGAGAAAGAGAAAGAAGAGGAGAAAATGGAAAAAGCAAAGACTAAAAATGCAGCACCGCTTCTAGGAAGCATCTCTAGCACGGTTAGGGAACAACATAACGTCTATAGAGGAGACTAGGGAAAACACAACTCCCACAAACAAATCTACCGAGCTAAGCCGTATCCCAGCGGACCTCTATGAAGACGGCTAAGCCTAACGCTTCCTCATTCCGCTGCGCCTAAAAGGTACAAGAAGGTCAAAGTATGGGCTCCATAGCGAAGAAATCACCATTTATAAGGAGGCCAAAGCACTCGGAAATCGCGGCGATCGCTTTCCCGATTCTCCAGAAACCGAAGACACGACTCGCCGATCTTCCAAGAAGTGGAATTCAAACGACCGCGACTCGCAACTCGGGCCAAGAGCTCAATCAAGCCAGAAAGGCTACACCCACAGAGCGCCTTCGGGCCAGCAAGGCAGATAGCTCCACGGAGCCTCAATGTACCGCTTTTTAAGAGCTCAATCGCTAGGAAAGGCCATATAGGCCGCAGAGCTAGTCTCACCCTCGTATATTAGCCCTAGGCTACAAGCAGCCTCGCCTGCGCAGCGTCACCGTAGTTGCCCTCAACGCCCAGAGCCCTGGAAGTGGTCTACTATGAGCTTATGTTCAAGAAGGCCTCAGCCGCCAGAGCTCCAAGAACAGTTTGTAGAGCTTATCACTGTAGTTGGCCTCAAATACTAAGAGCCCAACAGCCACTTAAGGTAGCTTAATTAGAAGGCCTTAGCGCCCAAGAGCCCCAACAACTCCACCTTGAAGAGCCAAACTGCCTAACTCAGCAACCAGTTTGAAGAGTCATCACCTAGGGCATATCCCACGAGCCTCAGTTACTTCGCTTTCAAGAGCTTAACTACTCAACTCAGGCAAATTAGCCCAAGATTCAATTCAAACAGTGCATTAGCCACGGTGCTCGCCAGCCGCTCAAGAGCTCAACCGTCAACCTGCCAACTAGCCCAAGAGTCGCTCACCAAGGTATTGTGCCCACGGAGCCTCAAAGAGGCTCGGGCTTTCAAGAGCTCAACCGGCCAACTCAAAGTGCAACCAGCCCAAGAGTCGCCCCGGGGCCTGCTGCAACAGCCCACGAGCCCCGCAAACCCGCCTCAAGAGTTCAACCACCAACTCAGCAAACTAGCCCAAGAGTCGCCTGGCCTAAGGCCACAGCCACGGGCGCCCTCGCCAGCCTCGCTTCAAGAGCTCAATCGGCTTCAACTCAAACCAGCTCCAAGAGTCGCCTCACCAAAGTGTATCGCACCCCATGGAGCCTCAATGCTCAATTTTTTCAAGAGCTCAATCGGCCAACTCAGAAAACTAAACTAAGAGTCAATTCAAACAGCAGATAGCCACGAGCCTCAAAGAGCCTCGCTTTCGAGTCAACTGTTTAACTCGTGCAAATTCAGCTCAAGAGCCGCTTCACTCAGAAGATTAGCCTACTAAGCCTCAGCTAGCCAAGCCAAGAGCTCAATCGTCTAACTCAAAAATTAGCCCAAGAGCCGGGCTTCAATTTCATGCGTATCAACCCATGGAGCCTCAACCCACTAATTTTCAAGAGCCTCAATCAAGCCAACTCGTGCGGCGCCACAGCCATTGATCCAAGATAGCTCAGTGCAGAGCAACACATGGGGCGAGATTATAAAAAAATGAAAAAAAAGTGGATGTGCTGGAAATAGAAAATGGGGTATTCATGAGAACGACAATACATATATCCCTGCCCGTCTTACAAAAAAAAAATAAATAAAACAAGCCAAGTCATATAAAGGGAGTTCAAAGTGCAGAAGAAGGGGAGCAGGCTCCTCGCAGGAGTGTTTGGCCTCTGCATGGGGCCTGGCAGTAAAAGCGACTCTCTTCAACTCATCACTAGGGATGTCGAAGTTAAGATCCAAACTTGGGTAGGCACTAGCAGCCTTCCTTTAAAAGGCAAGCCATCCGGTGGCTCCATTGCGCGTGCCCCATCCCCCTCAAACTCGCTATAGCCCCGTCCCTTGAACAACCAGAGTTTCTTGCCTCTGGGTCACTCGCAACCCATGGCACTCCCTCGTCATGCTCAATGCAGCTTCGCAAAGATCGTAAAGCTTTCGCGACGTTCCTTCAAGAATCACGCGATTACGCACTGCCTCTCGCAACACGCAGTTTTTCCCACTGGCGTTCAGAACTCGCTTTGGGACGATTATGTACCATCCCTAACTACCAAGCTCGCCCAGGTAGCTCGCAGCCTCCGCCCCCGTCTCCAAAGAGTCATCCCGCAACCGCACCCGTCCATGACTCCTCAAGCTCAACCTTGGCTACTTAGGCAATCCCAAGCCTTTTCTTCCCTACTTCCTCACCACGCTCGCTGACGTGGCATGCCCTCGCATCTGACTCTAAGCTTCACTAGCCTCACACATATTCAGACTCCGATTCGCAGAAATACCGCTTAAACAAGAGCAAATACTCCTCGCGAGTAGATCATGGGCTTTGGAGTTGCCCTCATTCAATCCGCCCTTCGCAAAACTCTTCAAATGAGTAGCCACCGCGAGACCCAACTTAAAGTCACGCAACTCGAACCCAAGATAAAAGCAGCATACAATGAGACACGAGAACTTACAGGCGACCCCTTGGTGACGCAGCCAAGGCTTCCTCTAATAGGTAGTGGCACCCGACCTTCGAGGTCGCATTTCGAGGATGGATGAGACCGCCAGCCGCAAGCTTGGCAATCAAGATCAAGGAATCGCTTATCTTCTTCAAATGTGGCGTTTCCCTCTCACCCTTCCTTCCGCCGACGGCGAGGGGCCCCCGCGGCCCGGCAGAGGACTTCCAAACACAAGATGACTTCCAACTGAGCTCTGGCCACTCTTCCCGAGGAGTCTTTGGCCTTGCAAGCAGAGCGAGCGCAGGCTGGGCTTTGAACTTGGGGCCTCAGGCCCGTGCATCTAAGGCAAAAGATCACTTGCCCAGCACTCCTGGACGTGGCGTAAGGTGAAGAAGAAGACCCACCCCAACTTCCCTAATCTCACCCCAGACGGCGGCCCTTCACAGAGAGTCCGTAGTTCGCTTCACACTCCGAGATCTCCGCCGGATAATGCTCACTCGAGCCAAAAGCTTCCCTTAAGGGCTTGATAATGAGGCCTATCGTGAGAGAAAGTCATAACTGAGGGAGGTGAAGGCCTCAAGGCAGCGTGATCGAGGACCTCGAACCCAAGATCCGGAATATCCGACCGATAAGCCCGCCGAGCAAGGCATAAGGGCACTTAGCTAACTCCCGCTTCAGGATTGTCGGGTCGAGGACTGCATAACACCGAAAGACATACACCAATGCACTAGCGACACTTTCTATAACTTAAGAAAGATATACCAAAATAAACCAAAGCGATGCTCACGAAGATTCTCAGAGTGGGTCCATGAATGCACGCCCCGTGAGTATCATCCTTTAATAAGGATCGCATCTCAATCATGCCAATGATTTGTTGTTAGAAGTAACGTTCCTTCCAAAGTCTATGGGAGGATGGAAGGTCCGAGAGAATCAGAGGAGCACCGGCACGCCTAAAAAGATAAAGAAAGCCCTCGGAGGCCTCCTTCACACTAAAAAGGTCCAGGAACAAAGCTATATTGAGAACACCAAAGCCCTTATCCCTGAAGAAAACCAACAGCCCAATCAAAATACCCTAAAAATTGGGCGAAAGTTGAGAAGGGCATATGTTGAAATATTGCAAAACTCTTTTTATGAAGGGGTGCAAAGGGAAACGGAGGCCGTTGTCGGCGCCACCTCGGCTGAAACATACCATTCAGGGCACTGGACCACGAGGAAGTCAAAATGCTCGAGACCGCACTGACACCAAAATAACGCCTCACGGGTTGCTCCAGCCACAAAGGCTCAGGTCACACTTTAGAGCCCTGCAGCGAAGCGTGGTGACTTGGAATCTTCCGTCAAAGGTATTTAATCTCGTCGATTTTCCCCTTACCCTTGTCGAGGGAAAGGGTTCCTGGCCGCGTCTCGAAGAGACAGCCTCGGTTGAACGGTCGGAGCGTACGTCATACTGAACCCGAAGCAAGCGAGAGGGGTCGCCCATGAGCAAAGAAGAGGAAAGACCCGAACCCATGAGGTAATGGGTAATAGGAGCAAGACCTAATCAAGCGAGGCCTATCGTTACGCTGTGTCGCTCGGAAAGACAGGAAGGGAAAGACGCGCTAGTCTCAGGAACAAAACGGAAAAGGTTACCTCAGGAAAAGTATCACAAAACTCCAGAAGGAACTTTGCACGGATGATCGGAACGAATGTTAAGGAAAGGGAAACCCGAACTCGCAGAGAAACAAGGTGTCGAGATCGGGAGCATGGGCGAGCGGTCGGAGGATATTCTTGGAAGAAGCAGAAGAATTTAGAAAAAATGGTAGCGAAAATCGAAAAGTCATTATTATCCTGAGATATATGGCGATAATGCAACGAGCTAGCGCTAGCGTAAACGCGCGTGGAAGTCGCGTCGATTCAAGAAGCGACCACGACCCTTGCTGCAGCTCACCGTACATAAGGGCTAGGGGGAAACTGATAGGGTTTAAAAAATAGGCGCGCAGGCCCACTCCCACCAAGCCAAGGAAAGGTAAACTTTAATGGGGCCGTGTGTGCCGACGAAAGCGGAGAGCCGTCGTTCGCCCGAGGGCGATAACATGGACGATCCTGAAAAACTCATGTCACTAATAAATCCAGCAAATCCACACCCATTAAGGGAAGTAGGATAATTCCCGATAACAACTTATCAGATAAATCAAATAGAATCCTCACCCGATGAGGAGTAGGATAATCCTCGGTATTTGCTCCCTCATTATCCCTTATTAATCAGGTGGCGATAAAGGCGGAAAATCACGCCGTCCGATGGGAAAGAATCATGCTACAGAAAAGCGTCGATTGGGAAAACGTATCGCATAAATCACGAGGCCAGCATTACAATCGATTGAAGGTACATAAAAACATTAAGCCACTAGCGGTCCTATCTTTTCTCTCATGGAGGAGCCCGACTTAGGCGTCGGACGCGGTGAGCTTCCCTCGTGACCTCGTAACTTTTCTTGTTTTTGCAAGGAGTTCCCACTTTCAGGCCAGCGGATCGACCAGCCAAGCAGTCCCAGTGCGTGTAATGCATGTTTCAGTGATTCTAATTGAAAAAGGCATCATCAGTTTATAACTACTTTGGTGTTGTAGATTGAGGCTGCATGTGTCCCCTGTGAAGAAGTTGAATACGTCTTTGATGTGTAGAGATTCCTGTTTGATATTAAGCTTATATGTTGAAATACCATTTGATTAATATGGCTCGGGCTGGGCTACAAAACTTGAAGCCTACGGTCCGTTTTAAGCCCAGTCCAACTCAACAAGCTAAAGCTTGATCTAAGCCACAAAAGGGTCAAGCCTAGCCTAAGTCCATTTTTAAAAGGGACGAACTATAAGCTTCATTTTATATCAGATCCATGTACTCTTTGGCCCGTCCATATTTATAGTTATAAGCTAATTAAAGTCAAATGAAGGGGCAATCTAGTTTATACATTAAATTCTAAGCTTGAGAAAAGGGTTAGAATAAAAAATAATGTACTTTTAATTCTTGGGCCAGTTGGCCAGATCCATCCTATGTTAGGCCCTATGCCAAGGCCTGTGGACCGTAAAATATAAGTGAAGTCTAACTCGTTTGAGATGTTTTGATTCTTATTAAATGCTTGAGAAACACGAGGACTAATGTGTAATTGTGATATATTTCAAGGGATCATATATTTAGTTATAATTAAAAATATTATCGTCTAATGATACTTGAGTCTTGACTATAGAAAGGACTCTTTGAATTAGTGTTGACTTCAGAAATTAAGGGGGAAGAATATCGAGGAAGAGAGAAATTGAGGGAGGGAACAAAGCAAGAACAAGAGAGAGAATATGGGATTTTTTACTTCATTCCGTCCAGCAAAAACTTCCAACTTAAAGAAAACAGAAGGAAAAAGGAAGAAGCCATTTGCAAGTCCAAAACATTTCGCAGAAAAAGTGTAGGTCCAGCCCCATTAATGGCCCTTCAACAGCCTTTTTCTTTGGAGAAAGATTTCTCCAAATTGTCTTATATCCTATATTCGTTTGCATGGGAATTGAGGGTTCTTTCGACTAATGAAATTATTTTCATTTGAATCAATGAGAATTCATCGGATGATCAAACTTTTATCCATAAATAAGTTTTGAGATATAATCAAATAGACTTTAAAAGATTAGAAAGATTCTATAGATATTATTCTTTTTTAATTTAAAAGTTGAAAAGATAGGTATAAAACAAATGGAATTGTCATACCCGAAAAGCAGAAGAAATATACGTTTTACGTAAAATACCGAGAGATAAAATTGAAAGATTAAGTAACATATCCCGAAATACAAAGGACATTGCACTAGCTTTATCTCATAAATGAATTATTTTCTCGAAATTATCCCACTGGCGCTTTCCTCATTCTAAGCCGGTTTTACCACGTTATATCATACGCCATTATTATCTTCTTTTCTTATTCTAATAAAATTCATGAACTATCCATTTATATTTTCATTTCCCGAATATTGATATATAACTACTCAATCTATTACTTTTATTATGGATTGAGATCGTTTATTTACATTTATGTGAATTAATACAACCACCTAACTATTGTTTAATTGATTAAAGGTTTGACATTGCCACCCAATTATTGTTTTATCTTATGGATTGGTCTTGTCTTGCAATTGCTAATATTTACAATAGATTGACAAAACTACCTAAATATTAGGTATTATAATATTTCATAAGTCACTCACAGTCCCAACAAAAAAAAAAAAAAATTCTCAAAAGAACAATACCATGTCAGCAACCAATTTAACAAACTCAAATAACAACCATCCCCTTGAAAACAACATCATTTCTTAGCACAATAAAATCGTTAAGCGAAACATGTTTGTTCGGGCCTGGATTAATCCCTTTACCATGAATCAATATTTCTGTATTTTGATCTCTGGGAACTTTGGCCACAAAGTATAGCAACACTTGGGATTTTTGGCATGTGATAAATTTTATATCTATTTATTTGGATTTACAACATTGTAATATTATGCTTTCTTAAATATTCAAACTTGACTCTTATCTATGTTTTTTCTGAACCTTTAACCATCAAGCCAGACCTCATGGCAACATGTGATAATTTTAAATATGAAAAATAAATAAGATTAATAGACGGAATTGATTATAGTTTGGAATTTTATAAGTTCAATTGTTTTGAGATTTGACCATGAATAGATTTTGTAACAATAAGGTTAACTTAAATTAACACAATTCCTAAGAATCACTAATACCTTATAAGAATCCTTGTTAGAACCATGGATTAAAATGTCGTGAAATATCGACGATATATCGGGTGTCGATACATTTCAACATGATATCGGTCAACGATAGTCAGTTGGGGGAAATGTCGGAAAAAATTGGGCTATATCGGCGATATATTGGTAACACAACGATATTTCGATGATAATATCAATGAGAATCAGTGTGTGGAATGACGCACGAATCGATGATGAGATTTGTGCATTATCGGCAATATATCGTTAATTATCGTCAATATATCGACAAAAATCGTCGATATATCGACAATATATCGGTGTTGGTCCCACGACTTTTGAGGACAGGTGAAAGGCTGAGATTCTGTCCGTTTTTTTTTTTAAACCTCCAACGGCTACCTGTGTAAAACTCGAGAAAATTCTATTTTCTGAAAAATGGTAAATGGTAATTTCGGTCAAAATCCGAAATTTTTTTAGATCTCGGATGACGAAACGGACTTCACCATTGGAATTGTCTTATTTAAATTTAGCTACCACGCCGAATTCCAAGACAAATAATTTCACGCTTTTTTGAGACACTGGGTGCCTGGTGTCAGATGACGGCCAGAGAGACATGCTGATGTGACAAAAAGTCACCTTACTGCTTACGCACCCACGTGGATACACGTCAGATAATTGCAGAGAGGATTTAAGATAAACGACTTTGATTGCCAAGTTTCAAAATGTCCTTGTCAAATAGTTAAAAGAAGGGATAATGGTGAAATTGTTTGAAGATTAAACGAATAAGACAAAAGGGAATCTCATCTTCTCCATTCGGGAGAAAAAACGTTGCGTAGGTGTGAAATATTGGTTTTAGAGAGAGAAAAGTGACTTCTCATTTCAAATGCTCGATCGTCTTGGCTCTCTTCAGCCTGGGGCTTGCTTTCAATCCACGCAAAGAAGGGTTATGCTAAGCACCAATTTTGTGGAGTTCCAACAACTCCAAGACAGAGCGACTTTTCCTACTGGGTTTATTCTGGCTAAGAACCATTTTACCTGGATTGATTATGGCATTGAATTCACTGCTACATCTGGCCCCAAAATCTTTGAACCAAGTGGAGAAAATCCCTATTGTGTGGCCGTGAACAGTGCCAAGCCTAGGGTTCTACTGTTCACGTGATCGTCAGGCGATTTTTGCGTTGCTGAAACATTCAAATGCATCGCTTTGATTGTTATCAAATTTCCATGCGTAACTAATTTTGGTGTTATTGATTGAGAATCAATAACATGAATTATGCTTAATTAAATTATAATATATACATATAAAATATATTAGTATGAATTGTGTGGAAATGGCATAATGCATTCCATATGCAATCGGGCACCCTAGATGGTAGGTAAGAAGGTAACATACGAAATAAAATGGAATAAATGAAAACTATTGTAAAAGGAATTTCAAGGAAGATTTCTCCCAAGAATCGCTTTAGAGAGTTGTCCACGCTCATCCTCTGAGGTCGACTCACGACTATTTCGATAATTACCCAAAGAATTCACCCCAGTGGTCATTCAACATATTTACCGAAACCCCAAGAAGAGGGTTTTGGTAACAAAACCTTGCTTAAAATCGTATTGGCCGCATTCGCTGCAGGTGACGCACTAAGGAGCTTCAAGGAGGACTCAAGACATGAGACGGGGCATGCATATCCAAGCAGGACTACATATTTTCTCGAGCTGCTTGGGTTGCCATGACATGTGTACTTGAGATGGGGAGTAACCCATGTAAAGATTATCACTATTCAGCATCAAGCCACCCCGCCGAGCCGATCATTATTTCGTGCATAGAGAGTGTATGAGATTCGGCGCTCACTATGCCGCTTTTTTATTAAACCGGATTGTGGCTTTTACATTTTCTTTTATAACATGTATTAAAACTTTAAATTTTGATATACGCTTTTGCCAAGAGTAAAGTAATAACCCTGAATTATCAGAATATACTTATGTATTTTTGCAGCATTGATGCAATGAGCCTGCCGTCATGCTTTACTTTTACGTGGACCCTAAGCACGGCCGTTGTACACCTGGGGACAGTTGCACTTGTACTCCTGACAAAGCGAGATCATCTCGATTTTCATTAAATCTTCGAGTCTTAGAAAATGGGACTCACGGAGTGGTGTCAAAGTTAGCCCGACATCCACGAATATTCCGCAGTCGACGTATTATCAACGGACTTCCTGAAATAGGTGTCACAACCTGGCAGGATCGCACTCGCCATAATTAAATCTATGCTGATCCAATTGGCCAAGATTCAACTGCAGTTACTTTAGGTTCCAACTACGATTTTTATCTAACTCAGGATTTTGAATATTCACTCGACCAACTAAGCAAATCAAGATCTAATGTACCGATTCGATCAAAAATCAAAATCTTAACGACCATAATTCATTTTTAATGGTTTTTTGACAAAAAAAAAAAAAAAAAGGGATAGTTTGACTCCAAAAATTCTATAAATAGTCCTAAAATCACTAGTTTTTTACATTTGTGTAATTTAGTAATTAATTTAAGTTTATAATTAGATTAAGATTATAAATATGAAATATGAACATATATTATATTTAATTTATTTTATATGTTAAATAGTTTACACATTTTATTTATTTTTAGATATTTACTATAATAAATTATGAATATGAAATTTAACAAATTGTTAATTAATGTATGAATACTTTTTTATTTAACTTTTAAGATAATTAATATAATCTTATATTTAGATTGAGATTATGAATATGAAATATAAAAATTGTTAATTAATGTGCTAAATATGAAGATATATTATATATATTATTTAGATATTTAATATGACTTTAAATTTACTATGATTATTGAATATGAAATATAATAAATTTTTAATTAAAGTAAACACATTTTATTAACTTACACAATTAATATAACTTATATTTAGATTGAGATTATGAATATGAAATATAAAAATTTGTTAATTAATGTACGAATATGAACATATATTATATATTTAGATTTTTAATATAACTTAGATGATTATGTTTATGAATATGAAATATAATAATTTGTTAATTAATGTACGAAATATGAACATATATATGTATATTTAGATATTTAATATAACCTTAGATTTAGATTATGATAATGAATATGAAATATAATAATTTGTTAATTATTGTACGAAATATGAACATATATTATGTATATTTAGATATTTTAATATAAATTTAGATTTAAATTATGATTATGAATATAAAATATAATAAATTGTTAATTAATGTAAAACACATTTTATTTAACTCGATGTTAATTAATTTAACTTTATATTTAGATTGAAATTATAAATATGAAATATAAAAATTTGCTAAGTAATGTATAAAATATGAACTTATATTATGTTTAATTTACTTTATATGTTAAATAGTGTACACATTTTATTTATTTTTAGATATTTAATATAACTTTAGATTTTTAGATTATGGATATGAAATATAACAAAATGTTTTAGTATGAACACATATTATGTCAAATGTATATCTTACACATTTTATTTAACTTATGATATTTAATATAACTTTATATCTAGATTTGGTTTGAATAAAAATTTATTACAATTATTGAAGTTAATAGGAAGGATAATGGAAGTGGAAACACTATTCGAGGTCGTGATCTTGCTTGAAAATATTGTATATCTATTTAAGGGAACAAAAATGACATAATATACAATTATTGTGGTATGGTGATTAAAAGTGGCGGATTACTTCCGGTTTGGGCCACTTTCACATGTATCCCGCCAAATAGCTAAAGAAGGCTTAATGCGCTCATAAGTGAAAAAAGAAATGAGACAACTTTCATTGAGTTAAATAAAGTCAAAGCCGAAGAAAGTTGGTGCAATATTAAATAAATTCCAGTTTAAACCATACAAGACAATAGTTCGTAATTAAGGGGACATTTCATCGACGATGACGACACCAAGATGAGGAGGAGGAGGAGGATGGTGTCTATATGTATCCGGCAGACATTAATCCTAATGAGCGAATTGACTATCAAGCAGCATGTCGTGCATCCAAAGCTAGTGAATGGAATCGACAACAAAAAGAAGGATTTACGAGAGGCAAAAGAAAAATTGATAAATATTTTAACTTAAATTTATTTTTATAGTACAAACGAATTCACGAACATTTCTAATATATATAATTACAATAGGTGAGCCGTCACAATCACATCCAATTGATCCATTACGACGCATGCAAAGATCTCTAAGTGTGAGACAATCAGATTCATCACCACCTCTTGCTCCATCATTATACAAATCTTTAGCAGTAGGACAAAAGGGTATTGAAAATCTTTTTAAATGAGCAGGCAATCAAATAAACGACGCTTAATTAATTAGTAAATTCTTCATATATAAGAAAGCTTTACGCCTCACAAAAAATACTCACCACTTTAAGAACATAATTGTTGGCACAACAAGTCAGGTATGGAAAATCTAATTTTCAATTTATAAAAACATTATTATCATACATTCTAGTTACAAACCATATAATTATTTACTTTAACTGCAGTAATGCTGGGAATGTGAGCCACCTTCCATAATAAATCAAAAACAACATTCGCTATGGAGTATAAAAAACATGGAAGATTTTGTGAATATCCAAAGGGAGAAATAGAAAACATATGGGTGCACAATTACGCGTGATGGATGGATCTGTCCCACAAATTCAAGATCATTAATTTCATGGTATATTGTAATGGAAGAACAATTTTTCTTAAATCCATTAATGCATTAGAGAATATAAAAGACAACAAATACATTTATGGTCTGTTGAAGAACGTGATAAAGGAAGTTGGTGAAGCAAATGTTGTACAAATTGTTACAGACAATGAATCAACATTTGTGAAGGTTGTGAAATTGTTAATGAAGAAGCACAATTTATTTTGGACTTCATGTGCAACACATTGCATTGACCTTATGGTTAAAGATATTGGTAAAAGATAAAGTGTTTTAGACTGATAATTAATGTGATCAAGACTGCCAACTTCATCTACAATCATGGTTGGTTGCTTGCCAAAAATGTGAAAGGTTTGTGGTGGAGATATCAGGTGTCTAGAGAGACAACAAGATTTGGGACAAATTACATCATTCTAGAAAGTCTTCTAAAAAAGAGAGCTGATTTGAATAAGATCTTTATTAGTAATGAATGGACTTCTCACAAGTTTAGTCGAACGACCATTGGACATGAGGTCGAAGGACTCATGTTTAATCATGCATATTGGGATAAGGTCTCTAACCTAGTGTCAATCTATGAGGCACTATATAGTTAAGTATTCTCATTGTCGATTCCGGGCGAGTCCCAACAATGCCATTTGTGTATGAGTTTATTCGAGTAATCGAAAACAAATTTACATGAACTCAAAGCTAAAGATTAGGTCAAAAATCATCGCATCGCTGATAAAACCCTCAAACATCCTCTCTTTCACGAGAAGAGGTGAATTCAAGAATAACATGCGACTTTTAATGCATGTTATTTTCCCTTTTATCACATGCCAATTCTAAATCGCCAGCATATTATCTTAATCCAAGATTTCCCCAACATGTAATCTAGAGTTAGTAGTGACTCAGCTACTCCAAGCTATTCACGGCAATTGGAAAATTATATTCTCGTCATCAGAGTTTTGGTAATTTTGGGAAATGAGGTACATCAATAGGTTATATTTCTAATTAATTGATTCAATTTATTTGGTTACACTAACACAAATATTGATTTGACAAGTTCATTTTGAATTCACAGCTTATAATGTTTCGAGATGTGAAAAGGGGATTCAATGATCGAGCACCAATAACATCAAGAAATTTAATGGTTCCTAATGAGTTTTATTTCTCTTTAAAAGTTTAAAAGTAAAGTTTATTACCATGTTATTATTAGGTTTTGAATGTTAGTCATTTTTGTTGCAGCTGAATGGTGGTTTATGTATGGAAATCCACGCTCCCACATCGAGGAATTTGTCCTTAAGGTTATTTCCCAAACTTCATTATCTTCAAAGCATATGAGCGAAATTGGAGCACATATGCTCTGATCCATACAAAACAAAGAAATTGGCTAGCTTACCCTCGGCTCAAACAATTAGTTTTTTTGTTACTACAACATGGAACTAAATATACTGGATATGCAAGTAGAGACCGATAGTTACTCGAAAAATGATTACCTTGATTTACTCCGACGCTTCAAATTGAGTTTGGTAGCTAAGAGGATAATCAATTATTCCAATGGATTAGACCTCGCCATTTAGATGATGAAAATGGAAATCCTGATCCACGATTGCTACACATGTTCGAGAAGTAAGTGTTGATGTTGAACGGGTTTTATCTGAAGAAGTTCAGAGTGAAAGTTTCAATCAAGACACTAGCACTCATTTCAACCTCTGTCACTTTTTGACCTCTTTTTGATTCATGTCACTATAGTAGTAGACCTAGTTTTGCTGATACTTCTACTACAGGCTATGATGGCTTAAGAGGAGAGGGGACCAATGATGGTAGTGATATTGGAAATGATGGTAGGGATAATGCAAATTGACAACAAATAGAATATTCATTGAGTCCATTCACTGGTGAAGATGATTTCACATATACTACACATACCATGGGTCTAGAAGAGCTGGTTCAGGTATTGGAGTCATTAGAAAGCCATATAGAGGTCAATAAAGAAGGATGACACAACACAATTATGATTCGTTTTCAGCTAGATTTGAGTCCATGAGCATTAACACTCAATATAGTGATTCATCTAATCACGCCAACGTTTTTCCTCCTTACACAATGAGTTATGCTCAACTTTCTTCAAATCATTTAGCTTCTATTGATGAAGAATATAGAATGATAAACTATCCTCATGCTGAACAAATTTCATTCCACCTTCCATATCAAATGCCAAACGAGCATATGAGTGAACCTCGAATTTCCACCCACAGAAAGGCCATGTATAAGTCACATATTTATACATGAGCATGCTTCCCGATTTTTATAATCAATATTATTTAACATCATATTTTAATACGAAGATTGGGTTTCTTTAACAAAACGATCCCTTCATCAACATTGAGAATGCAAGTTCTCAAAATCCCATCTTCATTTTTGTTTTGAAAGACGATTGTAATGTAATATCAATGTGTATATTTAATTATTAATGTAATTTTACACTTTTACAAAGTATTTTAAAGAATTTCAAATTTTTTTTGTTAATTTTTTATATATCAATATTCATGTAAAAATCTTCGATATATCCGTAAAATCTAAATACCGATATATCCATCGAAATCGATATTTTTAACTTTGGGCAGTTTAATAATCTAGCCTTATTTTTTTGTCGACATTAAATGTCATTTTTCATCATGACTTGAGAAACATTTTAAATAGTGTATATGCAGCCCCATAGCATATTCATTATTTATTTGGGTTTGTTTTACAAGTCCAACAAGATATTGATACTTAGCAAACAAGAAAATAAAATCCCTTAATGATTTGTCAATCATCACATGCCTCTCATGTGGTTTGAAAATGAACCCGCCCATTATGTGTGAAACTAGACTTTTGCATGTGTGCTTTAATGTTTTAGCTTTACGAATTCAACAACTATCTCAATTCTTTAAAACAATTTACGCATTGACCTCGATGGTTGTGTCACTATACCAGCCAGTTTCTGCTCCCTTGGCAGATAGTCCCAAGTTTTGTGTCATGTAGACGAGGATCAAACATATTTTACCTTCCTCAAAATGTAATGACGTCCAAATTATGTGATATAATTATAGATAGCCTTTTTATGATGGAGAAAAATAAATTAAAGTTTCGATTTTTTTTAAATGACTCAATTTAAATAAAATAATAATCACTCATCATGTGATTTTGATTTCACATTGCTCACATGCTTTTTTTGGGTCAAACGATTGACGCTATTTTTTTTAAAGTACAATCAATATTATTATTTTTGTTAAGAATGTGAACGCAAAAAAAGCCCATTTAAATGCACGATCGGTCAAAATAATTAAGAAAATAATTTAAATTTATGCGAAGTTGTCAGTTGCTTCCTAAACACGGAAATTAGGTCTTACTATGTGTTCTTACTTTAGCTAATACTATTAAAAGATCATGAAAAAATATCGGAAATGTACCTGGCAGGGACATCACCCTTACCCCAAGTTGCTGTTTTATATTTTTAGCTTTCAATTAGGTCACGAGGTAAGAGTTCAATAAATTGAAATTTTGGGATGGGAATGAGCATTTGGGTTTCATTTATACCTTAATGTAAAATATGATTGATATTCATTTGAAAGTACAGCTTGTTGATTATTACCTTTTCTATGCTCGCCCAAAAAATAAAGGCCTATAATGTCGTAAAGATTTAGCATCTATATCATTCTGAGTAGTAAGGGGTGAATACTGGCATTACTCTAGAAATTATGTTTTTTTTTTTAATTTGTTCATTTTGTATAACAATGTTGTAGTATTATTTTTTTTTTTATGGAGACTTAAACATAATCATTTCATTACGTTTTGTTTAACTCTTTAACCATTGAACAAGATTTCATTGACAACTCTATAAATTATTTAAAAAGTTAATTAATTGGGAATACTATCATGATCATGAAACTTGAAAAGACTTTATTCAAATGTTTGGTGAAAGGAGAAAACACAAGGAGAGAGTTGGGGCATAGGGCAAGTCGACAAATTGGAATTCCATCTGTACTACTCATCTGCATTAGGCTAGACATGGGAGTTCACTCAACTTCTATTATTATTTTGTCTCAGCTCACATGGGTGAACTAAGATTATTTAAGACTGGATTTGGTCAACGAACTCCAAACTCAGAAAGTGCATTCGACTTTTGATTTTGCTTTTTGTGCAACTTGGTGGAATTTTTTTGGCGTGAACAATGCATGTCACTAACTGTATGTTAATTTAATTTGGGCAAAAATACAAAGAATTGCCTGACCATATTCATGAGTTTATTGTTTGTATTATTATTCATTTTTAGACATGCCATTTGATTTGCTTATGTCACCGACAGTAAGGCTGCTTCTTAGGGGAGTCCCTACCGCTATGATTCAATTCAATTTT